>CM063302.1:1200000-1800000 GCA_032173965.1 Sitta carolinensis | reverse complement strand
GGAATTCCAGCCCAGCCTGGCTTTGGGCACTGCCAGGGATCCAGGGCAGCCCCAGCTCCTCTGGGAATTCCAGCCCAGCCTGGCTTTGGGCACTGCCAGGGATCCAGGGCAGCCCCAGCTCCTCTGGGAATTCCAGCCCAGCCTGGCCTTGGACATTTCCAGGGATCCAGGGCAGCCCCAGCTCCTCTGGGAATTCCAGCCCAGCCTGGCTTTGGGCACTGCCAGGGATCCAGGGCAGCCCCAGCTCCTCTGGGAATTCCAGCCCAGCCTGGCCTTGGGCACTGCCAGGGATCCAGGGCAGCCCCAGCTCCTCTGGGAATTCCAGCCCAGCCTGGCTTTGGGCACTGCCAGGGATCCAGGGCAGCCCCAGCTCCTCTGGGAATTCCAGCCCAGCCTGGCTTTGGGCACTCCAGGGATCCAGGGCAGCCCCAGCTCCTCTGGGAATTCCAGCCCAGCCTGGCTTTGGGCACTGCCAGGGATCCAGGGCAGCCCCAGCTCCTCTGGGAATTCCAGCCCAACTCCTCCTCCCCCTCCCAGGGAGGAATTTCTTCCCAGTATCCCATGTTGACCTCCTTTCTTTCAGTTTGAGCCCATTCCCTCTTCTCCTGTCCCTTGTAAATAATCCCTCTCCATCTTTCCTGGTGGGAAGAGCAGCTGAACTGCTGACACCTTTTCTTTTTGAAGGCCTAGGTGATATTTCTGAGCTTTTTCATGTTTTTTTTTTTTTTTTTTATTATTTCATGAACATTCTTTTTCATTCCTTGTAGGCACATTGAGAGCAGCTCCCTAAGAAACTGGCAGTATAAATGATTCCCAGCACTCCAGCAAAGCACTTCTGCTCCCAAGGGATAATTAGCCTGGGTTTGCCAGACAGATCCAGGGTCAGCATCTTGATCACAGAGAGAAGAAATCAACCTTCAAGAAGACTCAGTCCAATACTTTTAATGCATTTTGGGGAATCCTTATAGTCTGTGTTTTCAAAGCATGTCTTAGGAGAATTATGGAGCACTTGTGTGAGCATTCTGGCTGAGCCCTGGGAGGATGAGCTCTCTATTCAGATTTTCCAGGTTTCCACATGCAGGTTTTCCAGGCAGTGCTGCCTTCAGATGGAGTTGGGGTCTCCTGAATCTTTATAAATCCCCAGGATGCTCTTGATCTCCAGGTCAGCAGGGATGTTTTGCACAGCTCACAAATGTCAGAAATAGACATTTAATTTCTTTGTTTCAGCATGAAGTTTATTCTGGAAAATCAGTACCCATGAATTTTTGTCTTCAGCAGTACTAAAATTGAGTTGTTAGCCTCTTGGAAATTAGATAAGCAGTTTTGCTGCAGCTTTATTAATGAGAGGTTGTAAGTTAAAGCTCTGCAGGCAGAAAAAATGTTGGAACAAGTCATCTACCAGAGTATTAAAACCAAGCAAATGCTGTGTTAGAGGAGAAATAATCAAATCTGCTAGTTATAAGTTTGGGGTTTTTTTATTCTCAGTTTTTCTCCTATTGCCCAACAAATCCCAGTTTTGTGAGTGATAGTGACAGAACGTTCAGGCACCTGAGGGGATCTCAGCTGAAGCAGTTGTGGGCATGAATTTGGTTCCTGCTGGAGTTAATTTTGTTCCCCTGTAATTAGATATGTAGGATCTGTATGCAGTTGAACAAAGGACAGAAATGATGAGTAACTCCCAAACTAAATTCTACACGGTACAAATATAACTAAACCATTCTCTCAGCTTTGTCCCAGAAATCAGAGGAGGTTTTGGTGGCTGAAAGTGTTTCTGAAAGAACTGGAACTGGTGTGGATTGTGTGTAGCACCTAGTGCAGCTACTTTGTTTAAAGGGATAATGAAACAGGAAATCCTTGAAACAGGAACATTCCAAGGAAAGGAAGCTCTTGTGTAATTTAGTCAAATTATTTCTCTGTTGCAGTAATACCTGATGTTTTCTCTGTATTCCAAACTAGAAGCTGAGTACCCTGACACTGCCTTTCAGAAAACCAGAGATTTCATATTCTTCCCCTTTAGCAAATACATGCAGGTAAAACAGATTTGCTTTTAGGTAGAGTTTTATTGCTGCAGCACCCAGGAACATGAGTCTGCTCCTTTGTTTTCAGTGCATTTAAGGAAGGTTTGGTCCTGTGACTTGTGGACTGTTAAAATCTTGGTTGGTTCCCAGATTTTGGTGGCAGCTGGAGGTTCTGGGTTGCTGTGTCCCCAAAAGGGACACAGTTTCTCCAGGTCCAGTGTCATGGATGTGGCTGCAGCCCTAGGGCAGGGACCCACGATGTCAAGTGGATTTTTATGGCTGAGGAAACAAAGTACATTAAGAATTATAATGCGTTTTAAGTTTTTAACATAAATATTGCTTAGGTGGGATATTTTATATCTTTTATGTGTCTGGGTTTGGGTTTTTTTCCTATTTCACATTGAACTCTTTCTCTTGCAGTGCCAGGGGTGCCTGGACTCTGATTGTGGGGTTCTCCAACCTCTGCACAACTGCTCTTCCCAGGCTTTTTTTGTGTTCCTAGACTGTGACTGAAGAGGAGTTTTCACTGTAATTGAAAGGGGATTGATGCAACACTGAATGTGACACATCCTCAGTAGGAGGGCCACTCTTCTTTTACTCTTCCCTGCCTGAAAATAGATTTAAGCTTCAGGAGCTGGAAGCTCTCAGCAGCTGAATTTTGTGATGTTAGGAAACTGATCCCCACTGTAGCTTTTCCACCAAACAGGTGCCTGGCATTTAAAAATGCTGGATTTACTGCTGATTATTTTTTTGTTTAAAAGCAGAACAATTCTTGGAAGAAGGAAAGCTTGTGGGCAGACTGAGCCCTTTTAAAAAAAAATAAAATTATTATTCTATAATGTTGTAGTAGCAACAAAGAAGAGGCTCAGGGAGATGCTGTGACCTTCTTCTCCTTCCAGGAGTGGATAAGTGCTGTAGTTCCACACTCATCCTCCTTTCTGAGGTGACTCCAGCCAGGCACCAGGAGTGGGGCTGGATTTTTGCCACTCAGGCCTCTCCTGTTTATGATATTAATAAACTGGTGTCAAATGTCCTGGGAACAGTTGATGCAGGTTGAAAGACCTTTGTTTCAGCCAACAATAGACCTGAATTAGTATGAATAGGAAAAGCAAATAGGCACTTCCTGTCATATTTGAAGGAATATTTGAGTTTGGGAAGTGTGTTTATTGAGAGCTGTGAACTAAATGCCCATCATTTGCTCTTTGTCCCCAGCAAAATGTTCCCTGTGTAGCTCTGTTATCTTCCTAAATGTGTTTGCAGTGCTAAATGTAAAGTGCAATCTCCTGTTTGAATACATTACTTGGGATATCTATCCTTTGGTGGAAAAACTCTCACCAAGATTTAAAAGGGGGAATTGATTTAGTTGTTGCTTTCCTCATCACATTTATTCCTCGAATGAAAACTTGGAGGCCTCTTGCAAAGACTGGAAATTATTAGGATAAAGTGAACTGATGGAGTGGTGCCTCAGCTCATCTGGAGGCTGAGCTGCCTTTCCCTGAGTGCTGGAACTGCTCTTTGTGGTTTCCAAGCACAGGATGCCTTTAGAGGCTCCAGGGAATTCTTGTCAGGTATTAAATAATCCCTTGTTACTGAGTCTGGAGTATTTTCAGGCTGGTGTAGCTCATGTTGAGTTGAGGAATGGCTCTGTTGGGCTGGTGAGTTCCCCACTCTGCAGTAGTGTTCACACGGAGTTCCTGGGCCAGCTGCAATCTCCCAGGGCTCTGGAGCTCTGGAAAAAGCTTCAGACACACCCCCCTCAGTTATTTGTCTGCAGTGTTGTAAATGTATTTATTTTCCTGCTTCTCTGCATGTGCTCAGACTGCTTGTGTTCTCCCAACTAGAACATGTCCAGCCTAGGGGCAAGGCAAGTGCTGGGAGCTCTGCTTGGCAGCATCTTTGGAACTCAGTTCATGCAGTTCCCTCTTGCTTGGTGGAAGGAGGGAATTGGCCTCCTGAGCTCCTGTGCATGTGTTCTGAAGAGAACTGTAGTCATGTTTTAAAGTTCAAAAATAGAAAGTAATTAATCAGCATGATGAGGGTTAATGGTTTCTATCCAGAAACCAAACAGCTTTGCATTGTTTGTATAGAGAGACCATTATTCTGTCTGCTGTTGCTGAGAGTTTAACAGGAGAGGATTTTCAGAGTAATTTTTGAAACTTTTAATAAGAGCTTCTTTGGGGGTTAAAACCCTAAAATTATTTCATTCTCTCATCAGAGGAAATGGTTTCAAGGGCCCAGTTCAGGGCTGTTTCCTGCTAACAAATGCTAGCCCCACAGGGTTTCTTTCTTCTGTAGGTTTGCAGAGAAGCTGGCATGAAAGGAGTCAAAGAGTACCAGTGCCAGACTGGTGAGCAGAAATAAAACCTGCAGTGCTCACAGTGATCAGGCACAGCTACTGCATGGTGATCACACCTCTGACTCAGTTTGCTGGGTAAAAGTTCCTTCCCAAAGCTCATGGTGTTATTTTTCAGTGTGAATGCTTTCTTTTCACGAAGATAAAACTTCAGAGCAGTTCTCTGTCATTTTTTCAGTGCTAGGAAGCAGGGACACAGCAGTACTTAGTGCTGTTTGTCAGCTCTGGTTTTCCCTGCCACCACAGGTGTCTTGGAATCCTGTGAGTGGAGACTCGAGTTTCCTACTGTGGATGGAGACAGGAAGCCAGGGGTCTGAGCTTTAAATCAGGTTTTTTCTGTTCTAGCAAAGCCAGTTTCTGTCCTTGTAGAGGGAAGCTCATGGAGACTGTGCACACAGAAATGCTCTTCACTGGCATCTGGGGCTCAGTGGCCTTTGCAAATCCAGCTGTGCTAGCTGCAGATGTGGTTGCTCCTGAGTGTGTTCTTGCTTTTCCCCCAGATGAGCAAATTTGCTCAGTCTCAGTGAACTCTGTTAGCTTAGCAAAATACAAATGGTTTCACAGAAATGAAATGTGTTTGCCTTGCTCACAGAAGTTGGAGGTGGTGCAGTGTCTGTGTAAGTGCTCCCTGCAGTGATTTCTGCTCCTTCTGAGATTTGCTGGGTTTGCACAATTCTTTGTTGGTCTCTTGCCTTGATCCAGACATGGACTGTGGGGGAAAATAATGGTAAATTTGGTGGTGGAAACTTGCTCTGAGTGGAGAGGTTGAAGCAGTTGCCTGAGTGAGGCCCAGGAGTTGTTTGCCAGACACAAGAGCTCAAACATTCAGTGTGCTGCTGCCTCTCCAACCCGATTGCAATGTTGACCACAGAGTGTGCTTTCTATGAATTCTGTTTAAATGAGGATGTGCCTTTGATGCCACAGTCAACTTGAGCTCACAGATTTCAGGATGCAGAAGAAGCTGCTGTTCCAGGTGAGAGATTAGCACAGGGTGTTTCTCTGCTTTGCTATTACCTTGTAAAACTCTTAATCTACGTATTTGTTCCTATCCCAACCTGTAGAAGCTTTGAGTCACTTCTGTGATAATCCTGTTCTCTCAGCTCCAGTGCCATCCTCTCACTCTGCTCTGCAGGGAGGAGCAGCTTCTGGTGCATGGGGCAGATGGATTTGGATTTGTTGTGCTCTGAGCCCTGTAAAGCTATTTAGTGAGCATTAATGACCTTACATAAAATAATTGCACCAAGACCAGGGCTGCTGCCTCTGGTCCTGTCGTGGGAGGGGATGGAAGTTTGGAATTTGCTGTTTGTTTTCTAGGAAGCCACGAGGCTTAAAAGTTATTTGCATGAGTTTGTGAAAGCACCAAAACAACCTTGGTTTGTATTGGAGTATTAAGTTGTATTATCTCTCTTCTATCTGAGTGTTGCAAATGCAGCTGGAAGTTCTGAGCCATCCTAATACATAAATCCTGTGGAGTCTCGGAGTATTGGTCCTTTCCCTTGCCTCCAGTTCCTCCTCCCATTACACAAAAAAGTGTCTGAATTGCATCTCGTGCTTCTGAAGGCTGGTGATAACAGAGTGTTCTTGCTGTCACTGCTGTCCATGGATTTGACAGCCCAAAGAGGAGCTCAGTGGATGTGGCACACTGAGCTGTGCTGGAGCAGAGCCCTGCTTACCTGGCAGCCCAGAGGGAGCAGGGCAGGTGTGGGCCATGCTGATAGGACTGAAAAACTAACAGGAAAAGCTTTATCAAGCAGTCTCAAACTTTTGTTTTAGGGACCAAAATAAAAAGTTAAAAATGAAATGTGTAGTAGTAATAATGAGTAAATCACTCTGGCTTTCTAATCCGAAGTTGAACTCATTGTTCTTCCCCGGTGTATCTTTTCTCAAAGATTGGCAAAGTTGGAGAAGGAAAGGGAGAAAAAGGGTGAATAAAAGAAAGGAAATGGGAATATAGAAGAGTCCAGGAAATTAGAGCAAAGTGATGGTGGTTTAGGCCTGCTTGACAAGGTTTATATTTGATTATTCCCCTCCCTGGGAAGGAAGGCAGCTTTGTGTGCTGCAGAATTCCAAAGCTGGAACCTGGGAGAGGGCAAGGAAGCAGCTGGCTCTGGCAGAGCTGCACAGCACAGAGGGAGGATTTTGGCCCCAAGGGCAAGAACCCCTTTCTGGCTTCTCTAGTGCTACGTGCATTTTTTTCCTGTCCCCATATTTTAAGGAATGAATATATTTTTAATGCCCTCTTTAGTAGAGAAGAGAGCTCTTTAAAGGCTTCTGGAGCAAGTCTCAAGCAGTAAATTGAACAGTAGGAATGCCTTCTCCCAGCTGCCTTTGGATTTGTTGCCTGGTCACTTCAGGGAGATGGAATGAATGCAGGAATCACTCCTGTGTGTGAGTGCAGGAGAGGGGAGTGGAGCCAATAGTACAACTGGGCTGGTAACTTTAGAGCATGCAATCCTTGTGTTTGTTCCCTTTGCCCTGTCCACAGACAGAAATTAGGGATGAGGTTAGAATGCAGAGGGTGTTTTCTTTTACACCACCAGCACTAAACAGTGCCTGGCATTTTGCTCTCCCTCTTCCTGGGGGTGAAGTTGTGGTGCCTGTGTTGGGAGCTCTGCTCTGCACACAGATGTGTGCTCAGCCTGCCTTAATCTTGTTTAACAGCCTTCCTGCTCACTTTGGGATTAACACCTCACTGCCTACCTTCAGAGAGAAATACACAATAAATATATTAGCACTCTGGCTGAGGTAGTAAATCCAAATCCCAAACAGTGGGGTGTTGGTGGCATGACTCAATGCATCGTGGAGCTGCTTAAAATATTTGAGGCCTTGGAAGAGCTTTTGTTTTCTCTCCAGTGTCTTTCATTGCTTGTTTGGGTTTCTTTTTTTCAATTACAAAGTACATAACTGCAAAACAAAACCATTATTGAAAACATGAAAGTCCAATCAGGAGGCACACATTTGTCATGAGCTGGAGTTTCTGGGAGTTGCATCTGTTCAGGAGTTGGAAGCAGGGAGCTTTTGCTTCAACCTGCATTGGGAAGAACCAAACAACCCACAAGTGAGTTCCAGACATTTCACATCTGCAGGTTCTCCTGGCCAGATGCTCTTGCTCTCTCTAGGAGGAATGGCTCAGGTATGTTCAGCAATCAAACTCCAATCTTTCCCTGTCTTTCTCTCTCATGAGGTTTATCCATTCCTCTGCTGCTTCCTCAGTTTGGGGCTGTTTGAGCTTCCATGGATTTAATACTATTCCTAAAAGTTGATCTCTTGATGGTTTTCCTTTGAGACAGTTTCTGAAGTCTCCTTGGAATGGTTGATTTATGTTTAGCTTGATGAAAATAGCTTTTCCAGGCTGATAAACTGAGGAAGTGGTCTCCACATTAGGCCAGTGAATTCAGATTTCACTCTCCAGGACAGAATTGCCACCCTGTAAATAATCTGCTCTGCTTGATGGACAAGATTTTTTTTGTAGTTGCTCCTTTGGAAAATTCCAGAAACAATGTTTTGAACCGCTGGGAAGGTATATAAACAACACTTTCTAAATAATTTCAAAAATGCTTTTTAAATGCTACAATTCTTTGTTCAGACCTTAGAAACATCAGGAGATTGCTCCACTTGTGTAAACACTCTGATTTACTTGCTGTCTGCTTAGGCAGCAGATCAACATGATTCCAAAAACTTGCCCAGAAACCTTTTGGGTCTGGGGAAATAAAGACTCCCTTTGTTCCTGCCGTGATTGACTCGCTGCTGCAGAGTAGGTGACATGTTTTGCCTACCAAGCATGTTTTCTAAGCAGAGTTTATATAAAGTTCATGGAACATTAAAATAGATAGCCTCTTCTCTACTAATAAAATCTCCTTTATTCTATTATTGGAAACAAATTGAATAGGGAATTGCTTTTCAGGTTTGTGATGGGCTTTATGGAATGAAGTCAGTGGGTTGCAGTTTTCTTTTGCTGGTTTATTCCCTTTTTCCACAGACGTTTGGACAGTGGTAAAACTTCATCACAGTCCTTTCTTTAAAGCTTCAGAAAACTCAGTGGTGCTAGTGCACACCTTCTGCATTCACTGCAACATGGGGAAAGCCCCCAAAGCAGCAAAGTGGGTTTAGTATTTGTCACCGAGTTTTTCTTGTTCCACATACTGCTTTTAACAGGGGAGAAGGCATTTGAGATCTGTTGGATTCCTTTATTCTTCTTCCTTAATTTGAACTACTTCTCTTTCCAGTACCCTGGCCCAGGTCAGAGCCTTACCTGAAGCTTTGAGATGTTTTATCCTTTTCCTATTCCCTGTCAAAGCCAAACACCTTGTTTTGATTTTTATTTTTTTGGCTCCTCAGGTTCCTGTCTTCCATGTCTGCCATGGAAGAATTTAGTCCTGTTTAAATCCAGGCAGTGTCCAGATCTTGCTGGTGGTTTTGATTTTTGTTGGAGCACTTGGAAAGTGAGGATGTCTCCTCATTGAAGCTTAAACTAAAGCGGGTTGTGAAAATAAAGATGTGCAGAAGGACAGGAAAGCTTGGCCAGGTTGTAGCTGATCTGGAGAGCTGCAGGAAGATTTGGATGCTCTGGGGGAAGCAGGCTGCCCTGTCTCCATGTGCTGATGGCTCAGGGACCAAAACCTCTCTTTAGTTTGGGGTTTTTTGTGATCAGTGGCTTGGTTTGACTCTAGAGTTTTGTATCTGAGGTGGGGCTACAACTGCTCAGCAGCTCTGCGTTTCCATAGTGTTGTGCTCAATCTGCTGCAGCACATTTTCATTCATAAATGGATTTCAGGTTGTGTAGGTGATTCCCACCTCACCCACCCCTTTGCCTTCAGGTCACTAAAAACGTTATCTGAAAGCATTTAGCAGGCTCAGAAGTGTTTCAACAGCAATAAGTGTCTGTGAAGAGATATTGGATGGAGCTAAAGGACAAATGTGTAGATCTGTGCAGAGAAATCCTTGTCAGTGCTGTAACAGCCTCTGAATTCTTTGTCCCAAGTGATGCAAGAAGAAGAAGCCTGCTTCACTTGGTACTGGTAGTGCAGGTGCCCTGCAGGAATGCAGGTGTACCTGGCTGGCCTGATTTTTGTCTTTGTCACAATCATGGCTTCATCTCTCGTGCCTGATGCTGCCATGGAGTGTTTGGAACCCTGAGCACCAGCAGGGGCCTGAGATGCTTGAGGGGAGGAGGAGATAAACCAGAGCTCCAGTGGGACAGCAGATGATGCTGTGCCTCGGAGGGGTTGGGGATACCTGCACCTCCCTCTTTCTGCCCTGGCATGAGTTGTTTGTTATCTCTGTGCCCTGCTCACCTGGTCAGTACCACAGCTGCAGCTCCAGCCTTTCAGATGGGGGAGGACTCCCCTCATCTTGGTCACAGATTGAAGAATGACAGGCTGCAGTAATTCCTGCCTTCTGGGGGGAAATGCTGAGCCCTGGGATTCCCGTTTGGGGCTCAGGGAGGCACAGGCTGAGCGTGTGGTTCTGTCCTTAACTTCAGCCACTTGCAGCAGTGCCAGGGAGATCTCACGGGCACTTTGTGCTGGGAAATACAAAACTCTGCTCTTTGGCTCGAAGTCAAGCAGGTATTGATGTTTTTTTAAACTCAAGAATGTTATGAATGCAATGGAGAACAAAGAAGCCATCCCACAGAAAATACTGTTTGTCTATAGCTGACTGGCATGGAAGTGAAGTGGCCTCAAGACTTGTGTGTGTATACAATTAGTTTCTCCTGCAGAAAATTAGATTTCTAGAGTTGTGCTGCAGTTTGGTGTTTCAAAAATGGTTTGGCTGCTGGTTCAACTCTTTGGGAGTCCAGTGAGCATTTGTACCTTTGGAAGAGTGCAGGCTTGAGCTGAAGTTGTAATTTGTCCTTTCTGATGTATGAACAGCTCAGTTGGAGGTTAAGGATTACTGTTCTTGTCTGGGTATATTCACAATTTCATTTTAGCACTCCCTATAAAAATACTCGTGATAGTGTAAACCTTCCTCATGCAGAAGAGATACTCAGGTTTTTTTCTTTAAGTTATCAAGTGTGTACTGAGCCCTTAAAAAGGAAAAAAAGGTGCTTTGAGGTCCTATGGATAATGATTGTATCTAAATCATGCACTGGGAAAAACTGAGAAAATAAAGGTACACAGTTCCACTAGGAAGGTGCAGTCTGTATTATCTAGAGTAGAGTCAGAGTGAAAAAATCAGTTCTGAGAAGTTGATATTAATGCTTTAAGAACAAAGGAATGCACAGCACCGAGTTTGTAGCTCTGGCATGGTAATCTATAACTGCTTCACAAATGTACAGCCTAAAAAATCTGTTATTTTGGGGAAGAAATTTCTACTTGCATTTTAGAGACATCCTTTAACTAAAGTATGGGGGGTTTATTGTTTTGGGGTTTATTTTAATAGTGGCTTTCTTGGTCACCTGGTATTTAGAAGAATTAATGTGTTGGTTTTTTGTTGTTGTTGTTCTGCAGCGGATATAATTTCTACAGTAGAATTTAACCATTCTGGAGAGTTGTTAGCAACAGGAGACAAGGGAGGGAGAGTTGTCATCTTTCAACAGGAGCAGGAGGTGAGTGCTGTCTAATTACAATGTATTACGTGTTCTTTCTGTTCCCTTTTAAAGACAAGGAGCGAGCTTTTTTAAAACCCTTTACACAAAGTGCACGCCTGTGTGGTAAGTGATTACAATCCTGAAATTTAATGAGGACTTTGTGACGCTGATAGAAATGGTTTTAAACACTCTTTGGCTGTGCTCTGAAGAATGTTGCAAACCAGAAAGGGGTAGGACACCAAAGACCCTTGAGGGAGCTGAGCTGGTTCTTTTGCAATGACTCTTCCTGGCTGTGGCAGTGATTGCAGATTTCACTGGAGCTGGGGATATTAAAATTGCCCTTAAGCAAGTGTGTGACTGTGACCTCAGATGGCCTTTTCTCCTCTGGTATCCATCAGGTAAAACCACAGAACGCTCCTAGCAGAGGTTTCTTGTCTCCTTTTCTCCTCTTTCTGGTCTTTAGGCTCTCCCCATCAGTGGGCAGCCGAGCTGCAGGGCCCGGGTTTTGCTGAGGCTGCAGTTGTGAGTTGCTGTGGTTAGAATGGATTTCAGGGAGAGGGGATTTCAGGGAGATGTCACCTCACTGCCTGGAGATCTCCCTGTTAGTTTTTGTTCAGTCTTCCCTCCCAGATCCATGTTCAAACTGCCAGAGCTCTGGAATTCCGGTTCCTGGAGCAGGGGTTGCTCTGGGGGGAGGCAGCAGCTCCCTGGTCACTGGGGACATCTAGTGGGGCTGCCTGGCAGCAGCTCTTGAGGGATTTTGTGCTTTTTCCTGGGTTTCTTTTTATTTCTGTATTACTTTTATTTCTTGGGTTGTAGCTGGATGCTTTTAAGAGCCCTCTTGTGTAGCTGGGAGTGCAGCAGCTCCTCAGCTGCTCCAAGGCTGGGTTTAAAGGACTCCTTGGGTTTGGAGCACAATCCAAGCTCACATCCTTAGGAGCTGAGATCCCTGGGTAGGAGCAGCCACCTGGGTTGTCAGATGAAATTCCACAGAATTGTTTTGGGTGTTTTTTGGCTTCTCTGTGCTTAGGGACTGGTTTGTGTTTAAGGACTTCATTCCCCGCTGCACTGGTGGTGCTTGTTCCAACAAACAACTGTCTAGAGCAGGTTTTATATGTGAAAGTGTATAAAATACAAGTGCTTTATTTACAATTCTGTGCCCCTTTCTGCCACACTGCACTGGAGAACTTTGCAGACCAAGAAGAGAAACACTGACAGGGGCTGTGTGAGGAGCTGCACAAACCTGTGTGCCTTCACCCACTGCCAAACTGCTGCCACCTCCAGACTGGAATGTGGCAGCCAGTGACATCAGTGCCAGGCAGGAAGTGAATCCAGCTCCCAGAAACTGAGGAGGAATTTGTGTAGGCACAGTGCAATTACCTAAATTGGAATTTAACATCAGACACTCGGACCAACACCTCTCCTTGTTTGGAATTTTGTTTTTCCCTTTGAGCACCGTGAGACTGAGAGTTTAAATTTTGATTTTATCCCAAAGATGGATTTCACCTATTCCTGGGTCTCTGTATTATTCTGGTCCTGTAAAGTTTGACTAGAATGCACACATAGAATATTTATGCCTCAGTCGTTCTGGTAAGTCTGGAATCGAAGGAATTCCCTGGATTTCCTAAGGCATTTCCTACAGCACAAGAGATTTCCCTTCCAACCTGTTTTCCATGTAGAGCCCCAGCTTCCCTTGTTAGTTCTGACTGAGGTTTAGAACCAAGTCCTTCCATTCTCCAGGGTGGGAAAGCAGAGTAAGGGACAGGTGTGCTACACAATTCTGGTGCCAAATGTGATTTTCTAAGCATTTTGCCCCCTTCTCCCTTCCCCACCTCCAGCTTATTTTCAAGTGTAAGAATTCCTGCCAGCTCTCAGGGAATGAAGCACGAGAAAATGATGCAAGGAATGCAACAGATGTGGGCTGGCCAGGGTTGTGTTGGATGTTTTGATGAAGCACTGAGGGATGAAATGAGCCCATGGCCATGAGACACCAGAGGAGGAAGGAGCCAAAGCCCCAGCCAGGAACAGATCACAGCAAAGGCATCTGATGGTGCAATCTCTGGAGGGGGGGGGCCAGGAATACATCCCAAAATTCAGCTTAAAACCACTTCAGGGAAACGGGGGGATCACCACACCAGACATGGATCTGCTTGTCTGCACCCAGGGGATGAAATTCAGGGTTCAGTCCATGCAGTGCAATATTTTGGCACCTATACACAGCTTTCAGAAAGAGGAATTGCACAAGTTTTTCAGTTTGGCAAACATTTCCACCTGGACAGGTGACTGCAGGGGTGACTGTAATGCCAGAGCTGTATTCAGCAGAGGTGTTGAGCTTTTGGCCCTTCTGGAATGAGGAAGAAAAAGCTGCTTAAGCAGTTCAGAAGCTCTCAGATTATTAAGATTATTAACCAGAATAGTGGAGCTGCTGATATAAATTTAGAGGGATTTCCATAGTGTGCCTGGAAAGCTGAATGTACTCACAGAGTAGATTTGCCAGTTGTGTGTCTGTGTTGCAGGGGAAGGAATATCCCCTTGAAACAGCAGAGGTGAAAAATGAAAGATTAAAGAAGTCATGGTTTCTTTTTTTTAATGAAATATTTAGGCAAAATATTAGTTTGTTCAGCTGCTCAGCATAAATGTGAAAACTTGATGGAGATGTTCTTCACGTTCTGGGGGAGTTTTTGGAAATGTAAAGTGCTACATGAACTCTCTGATGTTTTCTTAGCTGAAATAGTAAAAACATTAACAAATATCTTGCATCAGAGATGATGCTCATGCCATTTGGTTGTCAGGCTCATTAAAGTCCAGCAGGTTTTCCACAGTGTTCATGGTGTACATGTCTTGATCATTTCATTCTCTTTTCAGAACAAAACCCAGTCTCACAGTAGGGGAGAATACAATGTTTACAGTACCTTTCAAAGCCATGAACCAGAGTTTGACTACTTGAAAAGTTTAGAAATTGAAGAGAAGATCAACAAAATTAGGTGGTTACCCCAGAAAAATGCTGCTCAGTTTTTATTGTCTACAAATGGTAAGTTGATTTTGCAGCCTAGCCTGTTATTAGGTAGGTTTGCTATTAGGATTTGGCTAATCCTCCCCAAAAGGCTGGAATCGAGCTGGGTTGAACTGCAAGGATCTGAGGGTGTGATTTTGGTGGCTTCCCTGGGCACCAGGGTGCTGGATTTGGGATTTAATTGCTTTATAGACCTTCATGTGCATGTGAGTCCCTAAATCATTCATAGCAATTCCTGTCCTAACTGCAACTTGCTCTAACTCTTATAAAAAGAACAAACCCTGGAGGAGGTTTTTTAATGCTTTTTAATCTTGTCTTGTTTTCCCCAAGCAGCATTTTTGTCTTTTTTTGGTGCATGTGGGCGGCCTTGTCTTGTTCCAAGGCATCAGCAGTGATGCCTGGTGTCTCTCCACAGCTCTTATTTGAAATTATGGCTGTTTCATTGCAGATAAAACAATAAAGTTATGGAAAATCAGTGAAAGGGACAAAAGACCCGAGGGTTATAATTTAAAGGAGGAGGATGGACGGTATAGGGATCCTACTACAGTTACAACACTACGGGTGAGTAGCTCACAGTCAGCTAATTCCTGCTCTCCCAGCCCGTGCCTCTGGCAGGAATGACCCCATCCCAGCACTAACTTCATCTTTCCTCTGATGCCCCTTGGCAGAAATGCTGACTTTGAAGGAATTTCCTCCAGCTCAGTGTGTCCAAGGCTCTGGCTGGGCTGGGCTGGGCTGGGCTGTGCTGAGCTGTGCTGGGCTGAGCTGTGCTGGGCTGATTTGGGCTGTGCTGGGCTATGCTGGGCTGATCTGGCTCTTCTGATCTGGGCTGTTTGAGCTGGGCTGTACAGGCTGAGCTGGGCTGTGCTGGGCTGAGCTGGGCTGTGCTGGGCTGAGCTGGGCTGGGTTGTACAGGGCTGGGCTGGGCTCAGCTGTGCTGGGCTATGCTGGGCTGATCTGGGCTCTTCTGATCTGTGCGGTGTTCTGAGCTGTGCTGAGCTGGGCTGTACAGGGCTGAGCTGGGCTGGGCTGTTCTGAGCTGTGCTGGGCTGTTCTGAGCTGTGCTGGCTTTGTCTCTCACTCCCCCCTGCTCTCTGTGCTGCAGGTGCCAGTGTTCAGGCCTATGGACCTCATGGTGGAAGCCAGTCCCCGGAGGATATTTGCCAATGCCCACACCTATCACATCAATTCCATCTCCATCAACAGTGACTATGAAACCTACCTGTCTGCAGACGACCTGCGGATCAACCTCTGGCACCTCGAAATCACAGACAGGAGTTTTAGTATCCTTTTGTCACTCTGGGATGGCAACAGGAAAACTGGGACATTTTGTTGCCTTTCTTGAGAATTGTTCAGTACATATACAGGAAATTAATCTGGTTATTTCTCCCTGTACTTGTAAGGGCTTTCATTCTGGAGAAGGGGATGGTTTGGTTTGGGAGGGACATTAAAGCTCATTCCAGGTGGGCAGATCACCTTCCACTAGCCCAGGTTGCTCTAACCTGGCCATGGATACTTCCTAGGATGGAGCAGCCACACCTGTGTCAAGTTTTTAATACAAAAAAGCATTTTATAATATAACAGTGTAATTAGAATTTAAGCAAAATAAAGTTCTGTCTGAAAAACTTGGGAGGTAAGTTGTAGCATAGAATTAATTACTGCTGCAGTGGAGCAAAGCCCAAGCAGGTTTTTGCTGCTGTAAGAATCATCTTCAATCTGATACAGAATGTGATGTTACCACCTGGCTTTGTAGACAAATTGTGTGGCTTCATTTTAACTCTTGCCTGGGCCCCACTGGCCTGAAGCAGCATTTCTCAAAGCCTCTCAAACTGAAGAAAAAACCCCATTTCACTGGAGGCAATCCCTTAATCTCAAACTGAAGAAAAAACCCCATTTCACTGGAGGCAATCCCTTAATCTCAAACTGAAGAAAAAACCCCATTTCACTGGAGGCAATCCCTTAATCTCAAACCGAAGAAAAAACCCCATTTCACTGGAGGCAATCCCTTAATCTCAAACTGAAGAAAAAACCCCATTTCACTGGAGGCAATCCCTTAACGAGCTGCTGCAGATATTGTAGATATCAAGCCTGCCAACATGGAGGAGCTGACAGAGGTGATCACAGCTGCAGAGTTCCACCCCAACAGCTGCAGCACGTTCGTCTACAGCAGCAGTAAAGGCACCATCCGCCTGTGTGACATGAGAGCATCAGCCCTGTGTGACAGGCATTCCAAGTGTGAGTGCTGCCCTGCACTGTCTCACGACGTTGCTCTTAGATTACAGCAAACCCTGAGTTGTCTGAGGGTTTGTGTAGGATTCCTGTCGTGTATGGAACAGATCTAATGCCTAAAATCTAAATGGAACTATACTCGTTTTCCTCGAGTGAAAATAGTGAATGGAATGAGTGGCAGCTTCTGTTTAGACCCCAGGAATGGCTTTTTGCAGAATTCAGAAGGTTGAATTTGGTCTGTGTTTGATCTGGACATCTCACATGTGTGAATCAAGACTTCACATATTAGCAAATAATTCATTTATTAAGAAGCTGACCTTGGCTTGCTGACAACAGTGAGAGCCTATGGCAAGTGTTATTCCAGGTGTTTCCCTGCATTCCAGGTGTTTCCCTGCATTCCAAGTGTTTCTCCTTGAAAGTTATTGTACATAGCACTGAGTGACACAAAGTAGAAAGGTTATTGAGCCAATGTTAATCAGGTGTTTCTTGTATTAGAGACACAAAGTTAGCTCTTGAAATGCCTGTCTTTTTTTTTTTTTTTCCTGCAGTGTTTGAAGAACCAGAGGATCCTAGCAACAGATCGTTTTTCTCTGAAATCATCTCTTCCATATCTGATGTCAAATTTAGCCATAGTGGTCGATATATGATGACTAGAGATTATCTGTCAGTGAAGATCTGGGATTTAAATATGGAAAATAGACCTGTGGAAACATACCAGGTACTGGGTGAAAATCACAGGGGTTGGAAATTAAAAAACCTGGACAGAGGCTGAGTCTTACTGCTGGTCCTGATGTGGCAGCTGCAGTTTTGGCTGGAGATTCAGGCAGAGCATCCCTGAGGTTTGGGGATTCCACAGTCCAGCTGAAAGCTCTTGGTGTTTGCAGGGAGAACCCAAACCCAAATTAGGGGCTGGAAAAGCCTCCCTCTTACCCAGTGGGAATTTGGGAGGTGGAGAGGTGAGAACCATGACGAGTCCTTGGCTGTCTTTATGTTCTCAGTTAAACACTGAAACATTTTCCTTTTCATAAAATCCTTTTAGCTGCCACTGCAAATTGCCGTTTTCTTTAGAAGAGAGAGATCTTGTGAGCATTTTGAGCATCTTGAGGTTCATTTTTTTGAGCAGGCTGGGAAGGCTGTTTGGCAGGCTCACAGAGTTTCTCTGCTCCCTCTTTCCCAGGTGCATGAATACCTCAGAAGTAAACTGTGCTCGCTGTATGAGAACGATTGCATCTTTGACAAGTTCGAATGCTGTTGGAACGGCTCAGACAGGCAAGTGCAATTCTTACCCTCTGCACTTCAGCTCCTAACAAGTTACTCTTCAAATGGGCAGTGAGCCTCAAATACCTGGTGTTGGACAACGTTGTGCCTCAGTGGGCTTTACCATGTACATTATTAGCTCTGTAAGGATCTGCCCCATGGGAAAACCTTGCAGGAATTTTGCTTTTTACAGGGATTTGCCATGGCAGTGACCTGCCAGTAACACCACTTAGGACAGCTCTTCTTCTGTGCCAAGCATGTGGTTAGCTCCTTATCTGCTGCATTTAAAGCAGCTCATTGGTTCCCTGGCAGTACTCAGACATGGTGTTTTGTTTTTTAATTTGGCATCTACTGAAATCTTTTGAGGCAAAGGAAGGACGGGGAAACTTGTAAGTGTATTTTTCTTACTGGACAGCTGATGCAGAATCAGGAGCTAGAAGGGATTTTCACAAACTAGATGTGCTGCTTAGTACCTAAATTCACACAATTTGTGTGTCACTAAAATCACACAGGCTAAAAATCTGATGTGTTTGGGGTTTGTTGGATCTCTCCTCTTTCTCGGCGTGCGCGTGAAAAGCAAATTAAACAACGACATTTGAGGTGCTTGCATAACAATACACCTCCAAGGGTCCAGGGAAGGAAAAAGGGTATTGTGGGGAGTTTTTAAATGTATAAAACACTGCACTTATTCAATGAATAAATAATGTATAAACCACCTTTAGCCATAGCAGCTGCGGGCGAGGCGCCCTCCCCCTGCGCTCGCGCCATCCCAGGCTCGAGGGAGGAGAAATTCCCACCTGACCTCTTCTCTTCCTTCCCCCCCTCTCTGCGCAGCATTGTCATGACAGGCTCTTACAACAACTTCTTCAGGATGTTTGACAGAAACAGCAAGCGAGACATCACCCTGGAGGCGTCCCGGGAGAACAACAAGCCGCGCACGGTGCTGAAGCCGCGCAAGGTGTGCGCCAGCGGCAAGAGGAAGAAGGACGAGATCAGCGTGGACAGCTTGGACTTCAACAAGAAGATCCTGCACACAGCCTGGCACCCCAAGGAGAACATCATCGCTGTAGCCACCACAAACAACTTGTATATATTTCAAGACAAGATGAATTAGGGTTGCCGTTCCTAACCGAAGAGTCACTTCCTGCATAGTTGAAATAGTTGAATCTAGCGTTTGTACTTGTAAGGAAAGCGAGTGAGAGGTCCATTATGGCACCCCCTTTCCAGTGTTTAAACATGTGCCATATGACAACACACTTTTATAGCTCCATGGAGAAGGCTCTGTGGCTCTGTTGTCTCCATGCCTGCTAGCCATTTAGGTGAGGATAGGGCACTTTTTAATTTAAATGACTACTTGCACCATCTTGCCTAATGGACTAGACTGGACTGTCTCAACATCGGTTTACTCCACTTTTTATGCCTTCCATTGTGATGACGTCAGACACAGGAAAGCCTTCAATCATGCTATGGGATTTAATTGTGTAACCTCATTACTGTATCATTCGTGGCCCCCTTTTTTATTAAATACAGCTCATTCTTGCTGTGGCTTGTAGCATTCCTCCTCCTTCTGGCCTCCTGGACTCCCCCTTCTTCCCCCTTCATGCCCCTCCACCTTGCCTCGGTGGTGGTCTATGGAAAACAAAAATAAACAAAATAAAGCACATAAAATGGGTCCGTTTGGGGTCAGTGGTAAAGGGGGTCTGTGTTGCAACAAATGTTTTAATAAACAGTTGACTGTAATCACTCCTTGCCATGTCTGGCACCAAAAAAAAAGGAAAATAAGGAAAAAAAAAAAACAAACTACTGAATAAAAGTGACAAAGAATGGAGAATCTGTTTTCTTTTTTTTTTTTTTCTTTTTTTTTTTTTAATCTACCTCTTTATACAAATACTCTGTGTTTTACCTTAGTTGCATGAAAATAAAATGATGGTTTTTGTAATGATTTTAACCAGTATTAATTATTTTTCCTGGGAACGAAGAGAGGGAGGGATTCCACAGCTCCCTGCAGTCACTCCTGAGTGACCTGAGCAGCAGCCAGTGTGTGACCACGTCCACCTGGGCCCCACCAGTGCTGTCAGGTTTTGATCTCACTTCCAGTGTCCTCGAATGCTCCTCCTGTTAACTCCAACCAGAAAGGGAATAGAATCTTCAGGTTTGGAATTCCATTCCACGGCACCTTACTGTTTATTTTTTGTCCTGGTTTCTTCAATGCCTTGTTTTAGGATAAAATACCTTGACTGCCTTGTTTAGAGCACCAAGTCCCCTGTGGCTTTGTGAGAAGTCTGAGCTCTTGTGTGGTGTTCTGTAATTCCAGCACCATGGGTCCATAGCTGCTGACTGCACTGCATTCTGCTGCTCTCTTTTCTGTATTTATTGCTAACTGGAAATGTAGTTTTAACCATGCAAGTGTTTGCTTCTGGCTTTGCAAAGTTCCTGCACTTACAGAAATGTTTGCAAGGAGCCAAACGTGGAATACAGAAGCTGCATGAAATAAGTGTTCATAGTGATGTGAGAGATTTCAACTCTTCAGCACATAAGGCTTATCCAAAGATGAACTAGATATTGCTGCTTTATATGGCTCATGAGTTTTTACTTCCAGATATTTTTGCTAAATGTGCTTTTAGGTTTTGCTCTTCCTTCATGGAAATGTTCAGTGAAGTTTGAATTCATGGTGAATTTACCTTGACTGGGAGACTTTTTCCTTTTGAGTTACCTGTATTTAATTATTTCTGTGGCTTAGAGGTAGTTATTAAAATGACATTATGATTTGATCAACTGACATACTGTTTCTGCTGTAAAATTTTGGCTGGGTTAGAGGTTATTAACAAGACTGCTATTGCAATCACTCTTCAGTTTTTTTAAAGTCCCTGTGCAGTGGTTTGAAAATGTAAAAATTCTAATATTTATTAATCCAGTTCTCTTAAATACAATATTTGTCTTGTACCATGCATGCCTGACCATGAGCCTTTGTAAGGATTTTAACTTTTTTTTTTTCCCCCCACCTGTTAGCCTTGCCAAACAGATGAACTGCCCCAGAGACAACAGCTCTTTTCCAGCGGGGTCCATACACAAGTGGCCCTCTGCTGCTTTTAGCAGTATGTGACTAACCTTACTCCAGCAACCAGACTTTGCAAGAGCTAAGCCCCAACTCGTTGAGTAACGTTAATCACATGTGCAGCCGTTTCCAGGGCCGGGGTTTGTTCTTCTCTCACCGCGAGGGCACAGAGGCGAGGAGCTGCTGTGGAGCTGGTAAAACCCCCTTTTGTGCACGTGTGGGTTTAACACCGCCGGGCTGGGAGGATGAGGCTGTGACCATGATGTGCTGGTGCCTGGCAGAGCCCAGGGATGCCCAGGAGGTGCCAGGCACAGCCAGAGCTCGGGGGAAAAGCACGGAGCCCTCCGTGCAGGGGCTGCAGCAGGAGAACACGCTGTGCCCGCTGCCAGGGCTCCGGCTCGCCCGGGGAAAAGGCTGCTTGCCCTTGCTCATGGTGATCCTCGAGGATCTCAGGTTGAATTTGTCTTCACCAAACGCAGCTCGTGCCTGTGCTGTCACACTAGCCGTTAGAGAATTCTCTGAGCACACTGTCCGCTGATCCATGCTGTAAATCGTATATTTTATTAATAAAAGTACGCAGAGAACACGCTTTGTCAGGATGCTTTTTATGCTCCTTCCTGCCCCTCCCCTTTTTCTGCACTCGCAGGAGTTTTGCAGGAATTTTGCAGGAGCGGTCTCGTCCCCGTTCTGCCCCAGGCAGGGCGGCGCTGCCTCCGGCTGCTCCAGTGCAAATCTGCAATCCGCAGGCTCTGAACGCCCCCCTAAAGCCGGGCAAGGCGTTCTCTTGCCTGCACTGCTGTCCCGAAGCTGCCACCGGCGGCAGGGAGGTGCAGCCGACACCCGCTCGGGTTTATCGGGGCCGTGTGGGGTCCCACAGGGTTTGGGACCCCGATTTGTTGTTCGAAATCTCTGCTTCAGCAGAGTTCAAAGGATGAGACGACGCTTCTCAGTCCTCGGTCTCAAGGGTGTTTATTGTCTCTTATCTGTAAAATTTTCTTCCTGCCCAGCCCAGGGACAGTCAGAGGCACTCTGCCTGACCCCAGGGCGGAGTTATCTTTATATACTAAAAACTACGTATGACATATTTACAATTATTCCCCAGTACCCATCACCTAGGTTAGACAGTGAGCTTCTACTTTAAACCAATCCAAAAGTGCCAACACCATCAGTGAAGAAGAAGAAGAAGAAGAAAGGCTGGACAGGCCCAAATCCCTCCATCTTGTCCCCAAAAACCCCTATACAAAAAATCCTAAAATCTACATTTACACCCTGTGATACACTAATTATCACACGATTCAAACTGCTGTGGCTTTTATCCCTTCATGTACAGGTGGGAGTTTGCTCCAGGGTTCATAATCGAGCCCGCTGGTGCTCTGGGCTGTGTGCCAGGCTCTCGGAGCCCCTGGCAGGGATGTGGGCAGCTCCGGACTCCCGAAGGGATGCTCAGGTGTGCGGTGACACCTGCAGGGTCACCCGTGCTCGCAGGGACTGCTCGGGGTGCGCTGTTCCCCCAGCCGAGCCCGGTGCCTCGGGAGCTTTGTCCCTTCCCTGGCAGGACGTGGCTGCTGCCTGGGAAACTCGGGATTTACGGCAGCAGCCTCTGCTCGCTCTGCGCGGGGAGCACTGGGTTATTTATTGCTTAACCGCACATCAGCCCGCTTGGGAAAAGCTCAGGTAGTGCTGGCAAGCGGGAACCTGTGGGGTTTCCCCTCCTGGAGAGGGGCTGGGGATGATGGAACACCAGGACTTTAATAGAGATTTTTGTTGTCATCTTAGGCGCAAGCAATTTCTTGTGTGCTGCTCTTCTGCTCTTCCCCTCGGGCTGCGGAGGTGTAAAACCTCCTGGCTCACATCAAACACTCCTTTTATTGAATCAGAGGTGCCTCCTTTTGCCTCTCCCGTGGAATCGGCTGTTGGAAAGGGAAGCACTGGTGTCTCGGATCGAGGGGGACTGGGATGCTGCTCTGTGCTGACTCCGGCTCTCCGGAGCTGCTCGTTTGCCCGCAGCAAACATCTTATTTCACTTGGTTTGGGCTTGTAAAGACAAGCGGCGGGATAAAACCAGTGTTTGTTTCACAGCTGAGAGGATAAAAACTGCGAATTCGATTTCTCTACACGGCGAATTTTACCCTCTGATTTTAACAATCGCAACTTTCGCAAACAGGAGAACAACCCTGGCTGGTTTTAATGATGCTTTTCTGAGCCGGGGCTCTCCAGCAGGAGGCAAAACGTTCCTGCGAAGAGGGGGAGGCTCCGGAAGGGCCAGGGGTCACGGCGAGGTGTGGTCGCTGTCCCTCGAAGTCACCTCCGGAATCGACAGCAATCAGTTGTTGCTAAATATGAGAGGCTATAAAAGCCTTTCCAGGGGGAATTACTGCAATACCCGGAGTTCAGCCGGGGTGTGCAGGGCAGAGCCTCTTGGCTGGGGGAGGACGGGTGTGTCCAGCTCAGCAAAGGGCTCCTTTTCAGCTCTGGGCAACACAAATACTGAACAGAGAAAAGAAAAGTAACCGTGGCGTGTTTTAGACTCGTGAATCCTGGAATAGTTTGGGTGGGGAGGGACCTTGAATCCCACCCGATCCACCTCTCGCTGTCCCAGGCTGCTCCGAGCCCTGTCCAACCTGGCCCTGGCACTTCCAGGGATCCAGGGGCAGCCCCAGCTTTCCTTCTTTTCTGGTTTCAAACATTAGAACACCTCGGAACCCTGAGATAAACCAGTGGGGTTATCTTGGCACAGGTCTTGGTAATGGATTTCAATTGACTTTAAGGTTTGGGTTTTGTTTTTTTTTTTCCTAGACGAAAAACTTTAGTATTGCACCCGGTGCAAAAAGCTTTTCCCAGGAATTCGCGGCCATTGTTCCTCTTCTATTAACACGTGGGTTTGTGTCCATGCAACCCTGACATTGTCACAGCATTTTCCATCCCGGGATGCAAATTGCAAACATTAATTACATCACTGAACTGCCTCAAAGAAGAGGCACAGTGGTTGGAGCACAGGGCTGGAAGTCAGGCCCTGCGAATGCTATTTCTGGCTCTGCATTGACTCACGCTATAATCTTGATCAATTTATTTCTGACTCAGAAATTTTAATAGTCCCACTTGACTGATAAATATTCATGCCACCAGTGTTGTGGCAAATGCTTCCTGAATGAGGGTGGTGACAAATGCTCACGTTAGGCTGTGATTTGAGGGTTGCAAAGTAGGATGGAGTTACGCAGGTGGGGTTTTTTTTATTCAAAATGACAAGCAGCTCATTGTTCTGAGTCCAGCCTCCCCTGTTTCTGCAGCCCCTCCACCTGTAAACAGATGTTTTATCGAATTAATTAAATTCCCACTTTCTTTTTACTACTAATTCTCTCCCAGTGCTACCCCAGAGAGGTGCAGATTTTCCACAGGGTATTATATATTTGGTGTATTTGTGTATTTGGTGCAGTCATGCAAGGCCTGCAGTCAAATTGAGAAGTGTTGGTGTTACAAAAGGTGGATTTCAGACATTTAGATGAATAGAAGACAGAAAAATATTTAAAACAGGTATTGTAGTACAGGATGATTGTGACACTTGTGCATACAAGCTTTCTCTCTAGCTTAAAATAGTTCTGACACAGAAATTAAGATTAAGAACAGGGAGTAAAAGAACATTACTGGAGTTGTGCCTGGCTTCCCTCTGATGGTGCTGCTGTTACTGAATTCTTACAAGGAGTACAAAAACCCCACAATTGAAACTCTCATGGCTGTTCATGGGAGGACTTTATGGTGTAAGAGACTTTACAGCTTTTGGGAAGCAAAATGCCTCTAAATACACGTGTGAGAGAGAAGAGACTGGGGTCACAAAATTCCACCAAAAGGAGCCGAGGCCTCCAAATAAACCTTGAAGATGAAGGGATGTCAGAACAGGGAGAGGAGGGGATGGAACAGCCGGAGCTGTGGGAGCACTTTCCCTGCTGGAATGACCCTGCCACTCCCATCCCCATTCCCGTTCCAATTCCCATTCCCATTCCCATTCCCATTCCTGTTCCCATTCCCATTCCTGTTCCCTTTCCTTCCCATTCCCATTCCCCTCCCATTCCTCCTGTTCCCTTTCCCCATTCCCATTCCTGTTCCCTTCCCATTCCCATCCCATTCCCATCCCCATTCATCCCATCCCCATCCCCATCCCCATCCCATCCATCCCTCATCCCATCCCACCATCCCATTCCATCCCATTCCCATCCCCATCCCATCCCATCCCCATCCATCCATCCCTCCCATCCCATCCACCATCCCCATCCATCCCCATTCCCATCCCATTCCCATCCCCATCATCCCCTCCCATCCCATCCCATCCATCCCATTCCCATCCATCCCATCCCATCCCATCCCATCCCATCCCATTCCCATCCCATCCCCATTCCCATCCCCATTCCCATCCCATTCATCCCATCCATCCCATCCCCATCCATCACCCCATTCCCATTCCATCCCCATCCCCATCCCACCCATCCCATCATCCCATCCCTCCCATATCCCATCCCATCCCATCCCATTCCCATCCCATCCCATTCCCACCCATCCACCCATCCACCATCCCATTCCCATCCCATCCCCATCCCATCCCATCCATCCCCCATCCCCATTCCCATCCCCATCCCCATCCCCATCCCCATCCATCCCCATCCCCCCCATCCCTCCCCTCCCACCCCATCCTCCCCACATCCCCATCCCCTCCATCCCATTCCCATCCCTCCATCCCATCCCCATCTCCCATCCCCATTCCCATTTTCCCATCCCCATTCCCCATTCCCATTCCCATTCCCCTCCCTCTCCTCTGCGCATGCTCGGGACGTGCGCGGGCGCGGCGCGCGCCATGGTGGCGCTGGGCGGGGCTGGCGGCGCGCGTGCGCGGAGCGCGGCGGGCGGGGCGGCAGCGCGGGCCCGCAGCCGGCCCGGCGTTGTTGTTGTTGTTGTTGTTGTTGTTGTTGTTGTGGCCCCAGCGGCTCCGCCGTCCCCTCCGCCGCCGCCTCCGCCATGTCCGGCCCGCAGGAGCCCCGCAGCACAACAACAACAACAACCGCCGGCCGACGGCACGCCCGGAGAGCCCGGCCTCAACAGTGAGCGCGCCGGGGGGGCGCGGGTGGGCAATGGCGGGCGGGCCGGAAGCCCTGAGGGGCCGCCGCTGGCCGGGGCGGGCAAGGCAGCGGCCGGCGGCCGGGAGGGGCCGGGGAACCGGGGGATCCGGGGGGGGGAGGGGCCGGCCGGCCGGCACCGGAAACCGGACAGATCCGGGGCCTGAGAGGACCGGGGAATCCGGGGGATGGAGGCGCCGGCCGGCACCGGGGGAACCGGGCTGATCCGGGGATGGAGGCGCCGGCCGGCACCGGGGGAACCGGGCTGATCCGGGGATGGAGGCGCCGGCCGGCACCGGGGGAACCGGGCTGATCCGGGGATGGAGGCGCCGGCCGGCACCGGGGGAACCGGGCTGATCCGGGAGGAGGCGCGGCCGGCACGGGGGACGGGCTGATCCGGGGATGGAGCGCCGGCCGGCACCGGGGGAACCCCGAAGCTCCGGGGCCTGGGAGGGCCCGGGGAATCCGGGCAGCTCCGGGGGATGGAGGGGCCGAGCGATCCGGGGCCTGGGAGGGCCCGGGGGATCCGGGCAGCTCCGAGGGCCGGGAGGGCCCGGCCGGTACCGGGGGAACAACGCAAACCCCGCAGCTCCGGGGCCTGGCAGGGCCTGGGAGGGACCGGGGGATCCGGGCAGCTCCGGGGCCTGGGAGGGACCGGGGGATCCGGGCAGCTCCGGGGCCTGGGAGGGCCCGGGCCGGTACCGGGCGAGTCCGCAGCTCCGAGCGAGCCCGCAGCTCCGGGCGAGCCCCGCAGCTCCGGGCGAGCCCCGCAGCCCCGGCCGAGCCCCGCAGCCCCGGGCGAGCCCCGCAGCTCCGGGCGAGCCCCGCAGCCCCGGCCGAGCCCCGCAGCCCCGGGCGAGCCCCGCAGCTCCGGGCGAGCCCCGCAGCCCGGCCGAGCCCGCAGCCCCGGCAGCCCGTTCGGGAGAGCCGAGGCCCGCCCGGCACCGCCGGCAGGATCGAAGCGCTGCGGGCGAGCAGCCCCCGGGCGGTGCTCGCCAGCCCCGGGCGGTGCTCGCCAGCCCCGGGCGGTGCTCGCCGCCCCTCGCAGGGGCCGGGGGCCGCTGGGTGCCGCAGCACTGGCCCGGGCTCGTTGCGTGGTTACGCGGAGTTTACCCGAGCAGCGACCCCGGGCATGCAGCGGGGCAGGGGGAGGAGCGCGGCTGTGGGAATGAGTTTATTCAGTGGCTGAGTCAATAGCACTGACGTGAGCTATTTCCCTCTATATCCGGCATCTCTGTCAGCTGCTTTGCTGCATCCTTTTGTTCCTGGGATAACACTAGTAAGGCACATCGTGTAGGCTCTGGTATTTACATGGCAAGTGCTTTCCCTTCGTTATAAACGGCTCTTTTGGTGTCTCCTTTCATCCCGAAGTTTTAAGGCTAGAAGAGGTGAATAAATTGCATTAATGATTAACTGTAACATCCGTGGTTTATGGTGAAGTTTAGCTGACCGCAAAATAAATTCGTTGCTTGTTTTTCCACGATTCAGTGGGAATTGTAGGAAAGGCAGAATAAACCGTGCTCGTCTCGTAACGCTGCTCTGGTGTTGTGGTGATGCTACATCGTGTGATAACCGTGGCTTGTTACTGGAGTCAATAATTTTGACAAATTATTCCGGCCTGTTATACTTAAATAACAATTAGGCTGTCAAAGTCGCGACGTGCTGGGTGCTCCCTTCAGAAAGGGCCGTGTTTGATGCGTGTATATTTTATTTTTATTTCTGGTGGCGTGGTGACTCCGGGACTCATTAATCTCATGGGTGCCAGGGGTGCTGAGAGCTCGGTGAGATCCTGCTGCTCACTCAGCTCCGGGAGTGCTGCAGGAGCTGAGCCCGAGGGAGGAGAGGAAATGTTGGGCAACAAAACAAATGCAGCCCATCAGCTGCAGGCAGGCTTAGTGCTGCTTTCAGCTGGGCAGCCCCTGCACAATGCTTTGGTGAGAGAGGTGCTGTTTCTGCCGTTCTCTCGGCTTTTGCAGTGAACTTGTTAGGCTAATGAGCTCAGACATCTATTCATGGGTTCTGTGTGTCGTGCTTAGGGACTTTTATTCAAAGATCCCGTAGGACTTGGAGGGCAGAAGAGCTGGGGAATAAAAGTGGTAACCTGTGCTTTGTTGGGTTCAGAGAGATCAAACCCCCAAGTTGCTTCTTTTGGGGATTCTAGATGCTTCCTGTATTTTAATTATTATAAAGCTCTGTTACATATTGACAAAAAGAAATCCCACCTTAGGCCAGAGCCCAGCTTGCTCTGTCATGGAACATCTGCTTAATAATTACCATTGTGGGAATCTGGCTGGCTTTCTTTACCTTTCTCTCTTTTCTTTTCTTTTTTTTACCCATCTTCCCCAACATGCTGTTTAAACAGTTCACCAAATGATGGAAAACCAGAGAATTAAACTCAGTGTTTATAAATCATAGCGGAAATAATTAGCCATAGAGCAAAGCCAAAATTCAAACAATTTTGGAGAAAAATGCCATTCACATGAACAGTTCTTTGGGTTTTTTTCCCTCCAAAGAGTGTGTGTTATGTGATTTGTGAAGGAAGGAGATGCTGCTGCATTTATTAAATTTATCACTCTTCATTCTGCCACTCTTCATTCTGCCATGTTTCATATTGTACTGTCAAGTGGAAATATAGTAAAATTAATAATTCTCAGGCAGCTGATTGATGCAACTTCCTCAGTTCTCAAAAAAGCTCAGGGCAAACCCCACTCTCTGTTATTTGGGCGATTTATTCTCCAGTACATTCCTGTGCACCTCTTTAAAGAAACAGATTTCCGTCTGTGGTGTTCCTGTCCCAGAGCAGGAGGGAGTGGGAGCGTGCTGGAGCTTGATGGCAGATTAGGATTCCTTGAGTGGCTCTTGAGTCATGCCCAGTGAGGTGAGCTGGGAACGTGCTGCTCCTCAGGTCAGCTCCTGCTCCGCTCCCGGGCTCTGCCCTCCCAGCACAACTGGGGATTTCTTCCCCTACACCTTCCACGGTGTGGTTGAGAGAAACACGGAGTGAGACAGCCCGAGGTAAATCAGGAAGGGATTCCTCTGTGGCAGTGGATTTAGAGCCGTGTGGCAGAGTGAGGAGAGCTGCTCACCATCCTCTGGGGCTTCTGGTGTCACAGCAACGCCTCCTCTCACACCTTTGCCCTCTGCTGATTTTAATCAGAGATGGCTTTGCACACCCTGATTTTCCAGTAGCCAAAAGTGGTTGTTGGGGAATATGAAGCTTTTTTACCTAACTATCTTTTGACCACTTGCTAACTGCATTTGCCACCTGCTTTTTTTGCTGCTGCGAGGCAGAACAACCTTCCTGCTGGAGCTCTTAGAGTTTGGCTGCTGTGTTTAGGAATTCAGACCCCAGCAGTCATCACCAATGTGGAATAACACAGCCTCTGTCTGATGCTGACTGAGCAAAGCTGCCTCTTGCCAGTTAACCCTTGATAATCTGAAAATCCTGGTGTGCAGTGCTGAGCTGGTGCCCGTGCACTCCCCAAATCCCTGCCTGTGAATCCAGCCTGGGGCATTCATGGGCACGGTGCTCCCCTGGCCAGTGCTGCAATGGCATCGTGAATAATTGGGGCTGAAAGGGAATCCTTCCCCAAATCGAGTTGAAAACAGGCTCATTATTAAACAGCCCTTCCCGTGTCGCTGATGGAGCTCCCAGAGGCAAAACCATGCTACAAAAAATAAGTGCAGGCACTCCCAGGTGCATTTCAGAAATCAAAAATCGGTGTTAAAATGTAGAACTTGTACAAATAATGCTCAGAAAGTAGTTGTAGATGTTGTATTTGTAACTTCAGGCTTGCTTTTCTTACTTGGATATTTTTACCTCACAGAGGAACATGTCCAAATTTTAAAAATGTCAGTCAACTACAAAAAAAAAAAAAAAACAAAACAAACCTGAAAGCTCCTGTCTTCCTGTGTAATTTAGTTTATTCTTCAGGTGGAATAAACTAAATGACACAGGAGTTGTGGTGACATACAGCTCTAAAAGCTGCTTGCTTCCAGTTGAAACACATCACTAAAGAATGTAGCAGCACATACACTCTCATATTTAGTTAATCTGCACATAAAATATAAGTGAAATACATTTAAAAATCAAAATTCTCGCTTTAACTACATAATGTGTGAACTTTTTAGCAGCTGTTCTTGTCACCCATGCTACACTCTTGCTCTTTTCTGAATCTCAGTGCACATGTAGGTGTCCCATAGGTAAAACTACCAAAAAATGGGGAAAAAGCAGCAAATCAGAGCTTTATGGGAGCTCTTTGTGCCAGGGCAAAGCAAGCTGGATGGGAGCTGAGAATGGCAGCCTGCCTGATGTACAGAAAACTCAGTGCTTTATCTAAAGGCCTTTAGAAGGAAAGGAGAACATAAAACTGCACAGGGGGGAGTTTTGTAGTGAGGGGCAGAGGGATGAAAATTCGGAAAAACTGGAGAAAGTAACCTAGAACAGGGTGACATGTAATCGATTGCAGCTCCAAACTGCACAGAGAGATGGGGCTGATTTTTATTATTTCTATTAGAAATGATCTAATATTATTAAGTTTTAATAGCTGAGGAGAGAGGGGCTGTTTCCTTGAGCAGCTCCAGCGTTAGGGAGGCAGCAGCACAGCTCAGGGGGTGTTTGTGATGAGGACAGAAGAAGAGCCCTGTTGGTGTTGTGTGTGTCTCCCATGTTTGTGAGCTCTCAGGCAGGGGCTGTTATCTGCAGGCTCCATGCTGGGGTGCCCCTCTGGGTGCAGGTGATAACCTGGAGCTGTGTTCATGCTGGGGCACAGCAGCCCCATCCCAGCACTGCTGCTCTCAGCCCTGACCCAGGGGAAGCAGAGATGCTCCTGCTCTCCAGGGGAAGCCTCAAGAAACAGTCCCAAACTGGGCTTTTTCAGGGGTTTTATTCCTCTCTCAGGGGGTGCATCCAAGAGGGTGTGGTGGTGTCCCTGAAAATCAGCCTTCTGCTGTGTTTGGGTGTGATGGAGTCAGTGCTCAGGAATTGGGAGATAACCAAGGATCATGGTTGCATTCCTGGGTGAACAGATCTCACCTGATGGACTTCTCCAGTGAGCAGTGGGGATGGAGAGGTGGGAACTGCTCTGTGCAATCTCTGGGCACTGTCCACAAACTGAGAGATACAAAATCAGCAATAAACTGGGGAGTTCTTTTCTCCTCCTCTGCCTGAACCCTGCTGTGTGTGCTGCTGTGCTCCTCTGTGTGTCACAGTAACAACGTGAGACCCCAAAACTCAGGCTTTTAACCTGGGGGCGTTACAGGCTGTGACAAGCCCATTGAGGGGGGTCACAGGCACAAACCATTTGGGGAGCCCCAATTTCCAGCTGCAGCAGCAGCTCTTGGGTGCCTGGGGTGACGTGTGGCTGCCCCACAGGTTCCTGGGTGGAGCTGCAGATGAACGGCAACGGCAACGGCAACGACAACGGCCCTGCCAAGAACGGGGGCCTGGAGCACGTGCCCTCCTCCTCCTCCATCCACAATGGGGACATGGAGAAAATCCTCCTGGATGCTCAGCACGAGTCAGGACAGAGCAGCTCAAGAGGTAGTTCCCACTGTGACAGGTAAAGGAGTCTTGGCTGCTCTGCTTGCTGTTTATTGTCTTTTTTATTTTTTGTCCCGTCGCGCTCCGGTGTTTGGAGCAGTTGCTGGCTGGTGGGAGCTGTGATGGTTCCACTTGTCATGAAAAGATTGGTAATTCCCAATCCTGGCAGTGTGCCCTGCAGGAACAAAGGGGTTTGCATCTCTCCTGTAGCTACTGAACTTTTGGGCAGTGCTTGCTTTGCTTTAGGGAGTAACTCAGCACTGTTGAGAAAGGGAGGGTTATAAATTAAAAAATATGGAAAAGATTGGGGGGGGGTGGGAAGATTTTGTAATGCTGGTATTTGGGATTGGAAGGGTGGTGCAGTCTGTAACTCAGTTGAATAATGTCTAGAAGTGCATGAGGAAATGATTCAGCTGAGATTTATCTACTCTGATGATTCTTTAGTTGACAAAATGACATAATGAAATCAATTTTTCTTTAGCCCGTCACCTCAAGATGATGGACAGATAACTTTTGATGTGGAAATGCACACAAGTAAAGACAGTAGTTCTCAGGTATTTTCTTCCTTTTAAAATATGCATTTGTAAGTTGTGGATATTTGATCTAGGCTTGAGGGGTAGAACCAGCTCTTTGTGATGTCAAAAGACTTAAATTCTGTATTAATTGGAATTTTACTCAGAGATGAATCGTTTTGGAGCGAGGGAAGGACAAGTCTCCATCTGTCCAGCCATGTTTCTGTGTAACCCTGTTGGCTCTGGCTGTCAGAGCTGGCTCTGAGCTGTTGATATTTGTGCCCAGGATTGCAGGCTGTGCACACACTCACAGACAGTGAGGAATCTCCCTAACACAAACTGAGAGCAGAACACTGAACTCTTACTTGGAGCATCTCGTAGAGTTGGCTGTCTTCAGCAGTAAATACAAAGCATTCCTGGAGGAATGAAACCTTGCATTTAATTTTGTCAAAGACCTGGCACTGCTGCAGTGGTGCCCTGAGAGCCCAAAGTGTGTGAGTGGAGGTGTTGGGCAGCTCTGCCCCTCACTGTGCTCTCTGATTGCCTCTGGGTTTGCTTCTCACTTAATGGTGTCACTGCTTTATCTGATTTTAGTAGGAGTCACTCAGCAGATTGTTTTAGTGCTAAGTAGGAGTTACAGTCAGTGGTGTTCTCGACTCTGCCTAATTTATTTCTTTTCTTCTATGGTAACATTTGCATCTATTGATGTGAAGTCTTTATTTACACTCAGTGAGTGCTTCCCTTTGCCTCCTACATCTGGGATTCACCCAACAGAAGCTACTAGTTGTAAATAATATACATTTTAAACTACTAATAACAACTTTAAAAAGTCAAAATAGTGGTTTGGAAACATTTTTATTTGACTTCCCATGTTCTGTAGGCTTTAAATGGAATGCCATCAGCCTAATGTATTTGCAAATATTTTTTGCACAGTTCTGATTTATTACATTTAGGATTAAAACAATGCTTTGTTTTTGTTAGCTAAAAAACCCAAACAGCTTGCAGTGATGTGGAAATCCTGCATATAGTCATAGAATTTTTCTGACTTCTGAAAAATAGAAGTTCCCTGACTTCTGCTGGCAAAATCAATTCTCCCTGAAATACTCAGCAGTGCAAGAACACGTCCTGGTTTATCAGGTGCCACCATGAGGTGCTTATCCTGTCCCCACTGTTGTCACTCTCAATTTTCCCCTGAGCAGGAGCTCCCTGAGTGTTTCAAGCCTTGTTCCCCCCTGTGTTTCAGTCTGAAGAAGAAGCAATAGAAGGAGAGAAAGAATTGGAAGTTTTGAAGAAAAGTGCAGACTGGGTGTCAGACTGGTCAAGTAGGCCTGAGAACATTCCTCCCAAGTGAGTTCACCTCGGGGGTTTGCATGAGTATTAATGTGTTCTGATGAGTAGATGAAGGGAAGGATCATTGTGATCTCACAATCAAAATCAGTTCACCTTAAGAAGACATTGATTTCTCTGTGGGGAGGCTAAAAAAAGGTCAAAACAATGAAGTGTGAAAATCAAACCAGCAACACTTGAAGGTAACACACAGCCCCAGCAAGGTGATTGCAAGGTTTGTTGGTAAAATGAGAGTTAGTGGGAGAACTGGGATTCATGGGGTTTAGTCTTGGCTCATTGAATGGAAGGGTGTGGAGCAAATTCTGAATTCTCTATCCCTTTTTTTCTTTCGGTGTAAAATATGTAATGTTCATCCACAGAAGGGGAAGCCTTGAGATCCTTGAATGCAAAACATTTGTGTTAAAATAGACAATGCTGTCTAAATCTGGCAGACTTCTGGAGCTGTGTTTGGAACCCAAACTGAGGCTTCTTGCTAACAAATCACCTCCTGAAATTCCCTCTCTCTCTGCAGCTCCTGCTCCCTTTGTGTCTGTACTGTCTGTAAGTGGTCTCTCCACAATCCCTCCTCTTCTAATCTTGGATTCCTTGCTCTGTGTAAGGGATCTCAGGCTTTGATCTCTTGCTCTTTGTACTTAAAAAACAAAAACAAAAAACAAAAAAACATTCCTACAGAGATCTGTGAGTTTGTGTGCAAAAAAAAAAAAAAAAAAGAAGGAAACAAAAAAAGTCTTGTTGAATTTTTCCTCCCTCCCCCTCTTCTTCCAGGGAATTCCATTTCAGACATCCAAAACGTTCGGTGTCTCTAAGTATGAGAAAAAGTGGAGCAATGAAAAAAGGTGGCATTTTCTCTGCAGAATTTCTTAAGGTTTTCATTCCATCTCTGTTCATATCTCATGTTTTGGCTCTGGGACTAGGGTAAGTATTAACTTAATTCTCACTTCAACGTTTGCTTTTCCACTTTGCTTGAATGTCAGGTGCTGCTGAAAAGGGCTTTTTCTAGAATAACCATTTTTGTCTCTCACTCAAACTTGGTGTGCTTTTACAAAAGCAGGAAAACGTTGCAACAATTCAAACTTAACAGCCTTTAATGTGCTTTATTTCTCAAATAAATCAAGTTATTTTGAATATATATGGATGAATTAGCAAGTAACCTTTTGCAATTGTAACATGTGCAGTTTGATTATGTGCCTTCTATTTGAATGCTTCAGATTATAAAGGGGAAAAATAGAACAGATGAAAAATAACTTTCACTGAGCAGTCTGAAACAACACTGTACAAACAGTGATGCTTAGGTGGTGTGGGTGGCACAAACTGTAATTTCCAGTTCAATGCTGCATTGTGATGTTACTAAAAGTCAAGGTTTGAGTTCTTAGAGAAATGAAATATTGGCTGTGTATCTGCTCTGCAGTGTTTTAATTACCTGGGCAGTCTCACATCATCTCTCACTTACCAAAATCCTTACATTCTGTGTATCCACCTTATGTTCTCCTGGGATGGGGCAAAGGCATGGACTCAAAACCTGCTTTTATTGAGCTTTGTGTTTGGTTTTGTGGATGCAGTTCAGATGTCTCTTTACATTCTTGTACACTATCCAATAAATTAGGATAGAAGATGTGAGGATGTACTGGGAGATATTTGTCCTGCAGCAAAGTTGTGCATTTGTGCAGTGATTTCAGTCTTCCTTGGGGTCAGTGTTTGCACAGATCCTCGTGTGCTCAGAGTTTCAAAGCTCTCTATAGGCAGCACTTGATTTGTTTTACCCCCATTGTCTGGGAGTGTTGCTGTGTCAGATACTCAAAACACAAAAGCTTTTGAGTTGGGGTTTTCTGATGAGCTTGGGACTGGAGGAAAACCCCTCTGGGTGAGTCCTGAGAGCACTGACCCTTCCACACCTTTTTTAAGTCATTCTACAGAAGAGAAAGAAAGAAAGAACTCACTTTACAGGAGAGAAGTGAAGTCTGGGGCTGGATCTTGGACTTGAGGGAGGGATGAGAGCAGCTGGGTGTGTGGGACTGTGGGAAAGCAGGCGTTATTCCTGTGCAATTCCATCTCCTTCTCCTTTTTCTTTCAGCATCTACATTGGGAAACGCCTGACCACACCTTCAGCCAGCACTTATTGAAGCCCAGAGTGCAAACCTGGAGCCCCCTGACCTGTGGAGGTGTTACTGTCTCATTTAGTACATTTGACTTGAGACCATTTTAAGCATGACCCCGATTTCACCCTTTCCTTCCATATCCAGGTTTTTTGCTAACTCTGGAATTCAGTATTGTGTTGGAACTCTGTTGAGGTGTTTGGCTATCCACATTCTTTGCCCCCTCTCCCACTCCCCTGCCTCTTGGCCTGCAGGACACGGCACAGTTGCTGGATGGAGTTTACAACTGTCTCTAATGTTGCAAGGGCTTCTCTCAATGCAAAATGCCACCAGCACGTTTCATTTGCTCAGTGATGCTGTTGCCTCCTTAGTGCAGCCTGACTGCAGGTGCAGTCGTGCATGGTCTAAGTGTTGGCTGCAGGGTGGTGATCAGACAGTCCCTTTGGAAGGAAATTACTGAGGGGAGTGCACAAGAGTTCTGTTCCTTTGGCAAAAGAAGCTGGTTATGGGATAAACTTAAGAAATCACTGGCAATAAAGATCCAGTTTAAATCAGCTTTTGGGGGGAATTTACTTGGCCCCCTTGTATTGGCTAGCAAACACCATTTGAATTGCAGGAGGCAAAGACTGCATAAATTTTAAAGTAGGATAACTAAATCCATCAGCATATTTTAATACTAGGTAATTGTTGTAATCTTGTCTTTTCTATGAAGTCAGCTCCTTATTCCTTGTAGGAAATTCCTGTCTGATACCTAGGAAATATTAGAAAAATTGCATTGTTAGCATGTGAAGAAGCTTTTTTTTTTTTTTTCTTTACTGTTTTCTTAAGGGAAAATTTTCAATGTGGATTTTTCCTTTTTTTTTTTTTTTTTCCTTTTTCAAAGTAGTTCTAATTAAGGAAAAACCCAAGAGCTGTAGTGTAGGTAGGAAATGACTCTGGTTGTTGTGGAACCATTTACAGCTCCCAGGAGCCAGCAGATTGAGCAGGAAAAAATTCACTCATCCTTAAAGGGGACAATCTTGCAGGTGCATAAAGGGTCAGAAGTTGTCAAAGCTCTGAAATGTCTTCTGCAAATGAATTTTCCATATTCCTCTCTCTCATTGTTTACTGTACAATCTCCTTTTTGGGGATACTTGGAACCTGAAAGTCACTTGTGATGTCTCATGTTAGGGTAGATTTCTCACTGATGTTGTTGAACTTTTATCTTAGGGAACATTAAGCCTTGTCCTCCTTCAGTGACACTTCTTTTCAAAATGTGAAGCTTTAGTACCAAATTGTTACAAAGCATTGGGACAGTCGTGTCCTTAAATAGATTTTATTGGATTTCAGAACATGTAGCATGAACTCTGAAGGATAGAATACTGTTTATATATATATATACATACATATATATATATATATATATATAAATATATTATATAGACTTTAATACTAAGTATTTAGGGAACCAATGCTAATTTTAAGACTAGCAAAAATATAATTTAAATAAAAACTTTAGGAGGCTGATGTATAGAAATATAGAAAAGCTAGTCAGCCATTTGGAGAAAACCCCTACCTGTAATTGTTTGCTTGCATCAGACTATAAAGCTGATTGTTTGATAAAACAGTGACTGCTTGAACCAATTGATGCATAGAAGCTAAATCCCAGCTGAGATTTGGGTTAAAAAACTTTAGTTAGCTCCCAGGAAGTGAAAAAGTTAAGTCTGAACCCTCTGCTAAACTGTATTTATTTTCCTCCTCTACTTCTGAACGCTGTTCAGAGAATGCTTTCAGGGTGGACAACAAATCCTCTGGAGTAATGTGGTTTTTTTTTTCCTTTTAGTTGTGAATGCTTGGTGGCACTTGAGCTGCCCACAGGGTGGGATTGTGCTGGGTGTGGAGCTTGGGTTTCCCCAGGGGTGGGGTGGGCAGGGGGTTCAGAGAGCAGCAAATCCAGCCCTGAAATCCGAGGGTGTGGGAGAAAGGCTGCCCCACTCCCAGTCCTAATACAGCACCTTGCTCTGAATGAGATTGAAGCAGTGGGAAAAGAGATTTTTACTAAGTAGAGAGTACTTTTTAAAGAGAAAAACCACATTAAATCTCCCCTTTCTAAATGAACAAGTAATTCTTCAGAATATCTGCTAAATACCGGTGCGAGCTTGTGGCTGCAGTACGGAGAGCACTGATGATCCTGGGAGTGAAAGCTGTGAACCCAGAGGGGAGGAATGCCCCGTGGTCACTGAAATCCTGCCTGGGATCCAAAGCAGAATTTCCTGAGAGCCTTTGCCAAGCATTGGAGGAAAATCTGCAACTTCCACTTTTCCAAGGAGCAGGAGCAGAGCGTTGTGTCATTCAAAAAAGGGGGTTCAATGATTGAGAGGTGGAGTTTTGTTAAGATAAATGTTGTTTAAAAAGCTTTATACCTGTTTACAGTTTTGGAAAAAAAAAAATAAAACAACAAACCAGTAGGCTTCATTTTTCTTACATTCAGTGAAAACTGGCCTAGACTATTTGTAAATAGGATCAAAAAAATAAAATAAAAATGCATAAACTCGCACATTAAAGATGCAGGCTGACCTAACTGCAGCAAATGCACATTTACTCTTTTCAAAAAGTTTTCAAAAGTGAAAGCTGAAGATTGTTAGAAATTCCTTTTTTTTTTTTTAATTGACATCTGTTGAAATATTGGAGTTAACTGAGCCAAAGTGATTATGCATTCTTCATAAATTAGTTAGCACTTTGTAACATTCTATACAGTTTACATGTATAAGTTGTAGCTTATAAACATTTTGTGCCATTAAAGCTCTCACAAAACTGGGTTGTCTGAAATGACTTCATGCTGCGCCTTCCTTTTGTCTTTCTTCTCTTTCCCTTTTTATTCCAGGTCTGCTTTTTAAGCTGTTTATGGAACTGTTTTGTTCTGGGTGACACAAACATTGAAGGTGCTGTTAATAGACTGGAATCATTTTTTTAAAAAAAAAAAAAGATTGCTTGGGTTTGTTTTTGGTTTTGTTTTTTTTTTTTTTTTTTTTTTTTAGGAATCTGGGATCATCTGCTTCATTTCTGAAGCATTTAATAAAAATATTCCTGGTGGCTCCCCTCTCTAAGTCCTTGTCTAGGAAAACTCAGAAAAGGAAAATAATGTGGTGGCAATATGAAATGTAAAGTAGAATTGCTGAGATTTTGTATGATTGGTCAACTCTGTTGTATTCCTTGTGTTTCTCTTCTGTTTCCTGATTGTGTTTAATTTGCAGATTAAAGAGTAATTGTTACTCTGCCTCCATGTTCTTGGGTCAAGAGCAGGGGTTGTTTCTGTTTGTCAGGAGAGCTGTTCATGCACTGGCACTGGCACCATGCTCATTATTAGTACCACCCATTTTACTTCTTCTTTCCTGTGTTTTTAATCTGTACAGCCAGGACTTTGTTTAAATGGGGTTTTCTTTTTCCAGAGGAATAAGAGAAAATGATAAACCCTGCTTTCAGAAAGTGTCTGGGACTCACAGGGAAACTTCAGCCTAAACTTCTGAATTGCTTTAAAACCTTTTTAGTTACAATGCAAGAATAAATACGAGATCATCTTGCAGAAGGCAACCCTTCCCTTGCTCTGGCATTATTCTGGTGTAAATCACATTTTGAGGGAACTGAGGCTGCCCTCACATTTCTTTTCATTCTTGTCCAAGAATATTCTGGGGGAGTTCCCTTCTGCCTTGCCCTGAGGGAATCTCCAAGTGCTCCTTGGTTGAATTCACTTGTGGGATATTCAGTCCTGGATTCAGGCTTCACTGGACACATTTGGAAAGCTTAGAATTTGAGTTGTTTAATGGCAAAGTTCACTATAAAACCACTCTTTGCACTTTTGTGTGTGTGTGTGTACCTGTAAAAATTCATGGGATATCGAGTCCTGGATTCAGGCTTCACTGGACATAGGGAAAGCTTGGAATTTGAATTATTTAAAGGCAAAGTTCACTATGAAAACACTTAAAACTAAGTTCAAAACAAAATTCACTATAAAACCACTCTTTACACTTGTGTGTGTACCTGTAAAAATCCCACCTGAAAGTGAAGCCCTGATTCCCTGCAAGTGCTTGTAGGATCTTTGCCTTGTGCTTGTGATTTACAAAGACTCCTTTGTTTCAGGCCTTGAAAACCAAAATAAACCACCAGGATTCCTGAACTATGCCCAGGAGTTCACCTGGCACTTTGAAACCAAGCCCAAAACCTGGAGGAACTCCTGAAAAACCTCGTGCTGGATAGAGCATCCCCATGGAAGAGAGAGAGCTCCATTAATTCCCACTTCATTAGGTGCCCAGGGTGAGCTGAGCTGCCTCAGGCAGTGCTGACTTTAGGGGGAGAGCCAGGGGTGCTTTGCCAGGAGGGAAAGCAAACATGACTCCATTCTCTGAATTGAGAGCATGGAAACAGGTATTTTTTCTATTTAAAACCGTTTCCTAACAAGACTGGGAAGTTTGTTTGGAGATTTTTAAGTGATGCAGTTTGTGTGACAAATCAGTGACTTTTAAGGTCAGAAAAAGCCCAGTATTTCCTGCCGGTGGTGCTGGATAAACTCGAGTTGCTCTCCCTTTGGGAGGTCAGAGGGAGCTGCAGGCTCTGCCCTGCTGGGCTGGCTCTGTGCTGCCCAGGCTCGGCAAGGACAGAGCCTTTCTGCTCCTGGGCTTACTGAGCCGTGGCCACTTACCGGATTCTTAGCAAAAGATACAGATACTTCTATAAATACTGATAAGGTGGGAACAAAGTTCCTCTCAGAGTCGGAAATGGCTACACTGAGGTGGATTTTCCCCTTTGAAAAGTCCGAATTAAAGCCTTGCAGTGTGTGAGGGCTGTCCAGAGCTGAAGCAGTGCCCGGGTACTTTTGGCAAAGAATGGGACATAAAAATCTCTTTGTACTCAAAGGACTTTTAGGTGCTGTGAGCTGGTTGGGTTTGAAGCTGTGCCTGGAGTCCAGCTTTAGGATTCTCCCAGAGAGCCTGGCTGCTCTCTTTTCACCAGAGTGGCTGCACCACTGCCAGGAGACCCCCCAGCCTTGCTGCCACCGTGTGCCAATTGTCATCTCATGGAGTGAGGAGCAGCAGGCAAGCACAGCTGCTGCTCCAAGAGAACTGACAGGTACAGGAGAGCTCTGGGCTTCCTACAAATTGCTTTAATGGCTTCACTCCACCAGCAGCTTTATGTGCCCGTTTCCTCCTAGACAGCAGCTTGCCCCAGTGTGATGCTGGGCTTTGTTTCTGCGTCCTGAAAATTAGATCTAGTTTAGTTAAATACACAGGTAGCCAGGGAAGGGTAGAACACCAAATCCCAGAATCGCTGTGGTTGGAAAATCCCCCCCAGGAGCATCGAGTCCAAGCTGTGCCTGATCGCCACCTCGTCCCCAGGCAGAGCTCTGGGCGCCTCCTCCAGCGATTCCTTGGACACCTCCAGGGATGGGGACACCAAACCCCCCTGGGCAGCTCCTTCCAAAGCCTGAGCGCCCTTTGCAGGAGGAAATTCCTCCCGATGTCCCCCTGGCCCTGCCCTCGAGGGGTCCCAGCCCCTCGAGCCTCTCCAGCCCCACCTTTGCATTCTCTGCTCTTTTCCCAGCGTTGCAAACCCCGGTTGGCTCTGCGGCTGGAGTTGAATTTCTTTTCCTGTATTCGAGCTAGAAACCCACAGCCCGCCGACCGCATCGCTGTAACAACGAGTTAAACCCCTCAGTGACTAGGAGGAGGAAATTTCTTCCTCCCACTGGAATCCCTGCACAAAAATACGACTCTGCAGCAGCGCAGGAAGCTCTGCCTGAATCCCTGCCAGAAGTGCGATACTCAGCCCCCGGCTCTGAGCTGTGCGGGCTCGTTTTGCTGTGTGTGTGTGTAAGAGCGCTCACGCTAGAGCAGGAAGGGGGGAGAGAGAGGAGTGGCAAGATAAGGCTGGACAAACAGGAGCGAGCCTTTGCCGTGTGCCCATCCTCCCATAGGCTCCGGGGCTAGGTGAGGGGGGAGAGCCCTCCTCAATTGGCTGCTCCTGCGGTGGCACCATCCGTGATGTCAGCCTGGCAGCCTCCACAGCAGACTCTTCGGGGGCTTTGCTTTCCCGGCACAACCGTCTGGGAGAGAAAAAGGAAAAAAGGGTGATGCGCTGGAAGTGCTGCCTTGCATCCCCCTCTGCGAGAGGCGAGGAGAAATCCCCAGCGCTCCTCCAGCCAAGTTCATGTGAAATTAGCGCTCGTGCCCGAGAATTGTGGAGCAGGGGGATGCTGCCGGAAAAAGAAAAAAATAATGATGTGCTGGAAGTGCTGCCTTGCATCCCCTTCTGTGGAAGGCGCTCATAAATCCCCAGCGCTCCTCCCAGCCAAGTTCATGTGAAATTAGCGCTCGTGCCCGAAAATTGTGGGTTGTAAGGAGCAGGGGGATCTGCCGAAAAAGAAGTGAAATTGTTTGTGAGAGCAGGATCTGCGAAAAGAGTGAAATTGTGGTTGTGAGGAGCAGGGGGATCTGCCGGAAAAAGAAAAAAGAGTGAAATTGTGCGTTGTGAGGAGCAGGGGGATCTGCCGGAAAAAGAAAAAAGGGTGATGTGCTGAAAGTGCTGCCTTGCATCCCTTCTGTGAGAGGCTGGAAAAATCCCCAGCGCTCCTCCCAGCCAAGTTCATGTGAAATTAGCGCTCGTGCCCGAAAATTGTGGGTTGTGAGGAGCAGGGGGATCTGCCGGAAAAAGAGTGAAATTGTGGGTTGTGAGGAGCAGGGGATCTGCCGGAAAAAGAAAAAAGAGTGAAATTGTGGGTTGTGAGGAGCAGGGGATCTGCCGGAAAAAGAAAAAAGGGTGATGTGCTGAAAAGGCTGCCTTGCATCCCTTCTGTGAAAGGCTGGATAAATCCCCAGCACTGAAATCCGCGCACGTGCCCGAGAATTGGGGTTGGTGAGGAGCTGGTGGATGCTGCCGGAAATCCTGAATGCCTGAGAAAGGGAAACGCAGCGGCACGGGAAGGATTGGGTCAGTCGGGAATGTTTAGGACTAGATAATAGGATGAATGTAAGAAAAAAATAAAGGAGAAAAGTGAGAACAGAAAAGCTTTCCTCCCAGCCCGCGCCTCTCGGAACTCTCTGGAATTTGTGATACGGAATGCTCCGAACCTGTGTTTGCCCCAGAGCGCTTGTGTGTGGCTGCTGTGCACACCAGGCTGAGCATCACGTTTGCATCGTTTGTATGATTGGCACGGCCACTGCCAGCCAGAGCTGTGGCACAGAGCTGTGGCACAGAGCTGTGGCACAGCCAGAGCTAGTGGTCCAGTGCCCGGGCAGGACAGACCCCTGGGTAAGAGCACCTTGGGAGCTGCGCAGCCAGCCCTGGAGCAGTGGTTGACAGGAGTCAGCCAGCTCTGAGGCTACTATTCCAGCCCTGGAATAGCGGAGTGGGAGACAGGGTCATCCAGTGACAGCTCCAGAGCCCAGCTCTGCAGGCTCACTATTCCAGAATCCTGGAATAGCCGGAGCTGGGAGCACCCCCAGGGCTCATCCAGCCCCTGCACAGCTCCAGGAGCCCAGCTCTGCAGGCTCACTATTCCAGAATCCTGGAATATCCGGAGCTGGGAGGACTCATAGGGATCATCCAGCCCCTGCACAGCTCCAGGAGCCCAGCTCTGCAGGCACACAATCGCAGAATCCTGGAATATCCGGAGCTGGGAGGACCCCCAGGGATCATCCAGCCCCTGCACAGCTCCAGGAGCCCAGCTCTGCAGGCTCACAATCCCAGAATCCTGGAATAGCCGGAGCTGGGAGCACCCCCAGGGATCATCCAGCCCCTGCACAGCTCCAGGAGCCCAGATCTGCAGCTCACAATCCCAAAATTGGATGCCGACTGGAAATATACCCCGCGCCCGGAGCCCCCTGGAGCACCAACCCAGGCTCCTAATCAGCCCAGGCCTACCCTGCACAGCTCCAGGAGCCCAGCTCTGCAGGCCACAATCCAGAATCCTGGAATAGCCGGAGCTGGGAGGACGCATAGGGCTCATCCAGCTCCGCACAGCTCCAGGAGCCCAGATCTGCAGCTCACAATCCCAGAATCCTGGAATATCCGGAGCTGGGAGCACCCCCAGGGCTCATCCCGCCCTGCCGTGCATCCTCCCAGCCCAAATTCAGCAGGCAGAGTCCCTGCCCCAAGCCCTCGCTGCCTTTTGTCCCTGAACTCGACTCCCTAGCAACTGCCCGCAGGGATTTTGCCCCCACCCCATGTGTGTTTCTGACGGATAATTAACCTTTCAGCAGCTTGATTAAGCAGGAGCTGCTGCAGCCCTTCCTGATAAAGCAGCAACTTCCCTGGAAAACCGCTCGTCTCTCATATCAGCTTGATTTAAAAAAAAAAAAAGAAATCAATCAATGGACACTGATTCTTCATCAGATAACCTTTGTGTGTGTTGATTCTGGGTCGCATGAAGAAAAGACAACGTTTGGCTTGTGACTAGTGGCAATTTATCATTTTTTAAGGTTTGTTGTTTATTTTTTTAAATCGCCTACAGCTTGGGTAAAACTGACACTATTTTTTCACAGCTGTGGAGATACTTTATTGTTCCTAAGTGGAATGTTTCAAGGAAAATCTGCAATTTCAGTGCTGTTTTTCTTCTTTACCTGAGACGTGGGGTACTGTGAGATAAAAGAACATTTCCCTCAGTGCCCAGACTATATTGTGTTTTACTCTGAGGCTAAGAACAGGGAGATTTGGCTCAAAATGAAGGGGCATAAAACGAGTACAATCTGTATCTCCTTGCGTGGTCATTGGAGCACAGACCAAGGTGTGATACACAGTTGTAGCATTAGGCTCAGACAGGGAAATAAGGAATAGGATTTGGCCTAAAGATGTTTATAGAAAGCATTTAATCACAGAAGCCTCGTGTGTTACTCACTAGGTCCTGCTTTTTCTGGCTCTACCAAACACTGTAGGGTGGGATAACACAAACTCTTACAAGGCCATTTATACATAAATTGAATATAAAGTTTGTCCCAGCTGTCTGTGCTGAGTTTTAGTCTCTTGCAGGGTGCTGGTAGATGCTTAAATACTCTGACCTCTGTTGCCTCTGCCTCCCTTTGGTTTCCCCTGGCCAGGGAGGAATTCCCCAAAGGTGTCACTGCTGCTTTCCCCGGGTTGCAGCTGTATTTATCCTCCCACCCCTGCCACCCCAAGCTTTGTTCCAAGAGGGCTGGGGAGTCCCCTGGCTTTAAGAGCAGCTTTTTGTGTCTGTGCTTTCCAACAGCTCCAACCTAAGACGTCTCCAGTTGGGGATCTTCATTGCAAAGCACTTGTAGACGCTGCAGGGTTTTTCCTGTCGGGATGGGCTCGGGCCAGGGGATTTCTCTTGTCCCCGGTGTTTTAACACCAGGATGTCCCGAAGAGCTGCCGGTGCTGTTCGGTGCTGGGCTGCTCCCAGCTGGTATTTCCAGCATCAGCTGCTCAGAAAGCCGCAGACAGAGCAGCAGGCTGGCGGAGAGCCCTGCCCTGCAGCTCGCAGAGCCCGCGTTTCCCGACGCTCGGCATCCACCCCGGCTGGAATGCGCGGCCGTTTGCGCTGGCTTGCTGCTCCCTGACCAGGCTCGTGTCTGGGCTGGGCTCCTCTCGAGTTTATCTGCGCTTAGGTGTTAATTCAGGGGTGAAGGATTATTTCGCTCAGAATCCACGGGAATTATCGAGAGCTGAAGGTTTCAGAGCCTCCCCCTCTCCTGCTGGGGCTGAGCCGGCAGGACTGGTTCAGCTCAGAGCCTCTGTGGCTGTGAGCAGGTGGAAGGAGGGCACTGCAGCACGACTCAGAGTTCTCCTGACAGGGCCTGACCCTGAGGTGTTCGGGTTTATCTGGGCATGGCTGAATGAAAGGGAATGCTCTGGAGTTCTGGGGTGATCTTGGCTTAAATTACAGCGCAGTGTCTTTCAATGGAAGACTGATATTTAAGTCCCTTCTATTCCGTTACTCTTTTTTTCCTTTACCTTTTTTATTCCAAGACTTACTCCCTTCCTTCCTCCCAAGTTTTGAGGGCTATGCAGGTGCTGATTTATCTTTCCACAAAAAAAAAACCCCAAAACCATAGAAGAAACCTGCATGTTTTCAGCAAGCACAAAGATCCCAGGCAGAGCACGTGTACCTTCAGCTGTTCCCTGTGGAGCTCAGCAGAGATCATCAACCCCCAAAGTGTTTTGGAAATATGTTGTGAGGTTTATAGAGACCTCAGCAAGATGATTTTGGAGGTTGCTTAGGATTTCTCCTTTCCTTTCCCCATTAGAAATGAAAAAACATTTGTCACTGAGGAGGAAGAAATTCTTTTTTTCATCAGAGATAGGCTCCTGCAGGAGCATTGGTTCTTTTTTTAGTTCTATGATAAAGGAAGACACTTATTTCCTCAGCTGTGAGGAGTAAATAGCAAAGTGTGGCTCTTTGCAGTAGTTCCTCTTTTGGGATGACTTCCAAGGGTGTTACAGCTGTGCTGCCATGGCAGAGGGGCCTAAGGTAAAGAGGGAACATGAAAGGAGCTCAGAAGTGCACTAAAATAAGAGGGGAGACTTGGCACCTGCCCAGGTCAGCCCAGCAGCAGGAGGCAGCCCGAGGGAAGAGCCCGGGGGGAAGAGCAGACACTCCCAGAGCTCTGGCAGCAGTGGCTGTGCAGGAATTGGAGCAAATGGTGGTTTGGGAGAAGAGCTTGGAGCAGGCTCAGCCTGGCTGTGGGGATGTCAGCCCCAGGGTTTGCCCTTCCCCTGGAGAGCACAGAGAGCAGCAGTGAAAGTGTGAACAGGAGAGGGGTGGAAGCACAGACAGCTCCGCAGGGCTCAGTGTTGGAGAAGAGGATGAGAGCTCAGTGGGTGCAGGTGAACAAACACGGGCAGTGCCCCTGCAGCCCTGGCAGTGCCCAGGCCAGGCTGGGCAGGGCTGGGAGCCCCTGGCACACTGGGAGGGCTCCCTGCCAGGGCACGGGGGGCACTGGGTGGTTTTAAGGTCCCTTCCCACCCAGATAAATCTGTGATTCCACAAGAGCTGCACTCTCCAGAGTGGTCCTGGCTGGGGACTGGAGAACAGCTTGGCAAGGGACACGTGGCAGTGTTTGTCCCCAGAGCAGGGACAGGGTACCCACCAGGGAGGCTCCTCAGAGTGTCCAGGACATCAGCAAAAGGGGAGGTTTGTGACTGAGGAGGGTGCAGAAAGGACCCAGGCTGCTGTGAGAAGTGCATAAGAATGATCAAAAGCTGGGCCCTTTTGGCTAATTGATTAATTACTCTCATTTTATTAGGCAATGTATTAAGTAGGGTTCAGTGCACTAAAAACTCATTAACTGGGGCAATCAGGGACAAGCACAAGGCACACATGCAATTTGGTTCTCACAAGGGTTGCAAACACCCTCACACACACACACACAAAACCCCTTTGAAGTCCCAGGGCATCCTGTCCTGCTCCTGGAGGAGCAGCAGAGCTGAACTGCTCCACCAGGCAGCACCCTGCCTCGGGAATTCCTGGGGCTTTTCCTTGACAGCGGGGTGGGCACGAAGAAAAGCTGATTCTAAATTGTGCTTTAAAGCTGCAGGAAGGGTTTGAGTCCTCTGCAGAGCCCCGTGAAGGAGCAGGGGTTGGAGGGAGTGCAGAGGAGGCAGCAGGAGGATCAGAGGGATGGAGCAGCTCTGCTGGGAGAGCTGCCGTTGTTCAGCCTGGAGAAAAGAAGCTTCCCCACTTCCTTCCTTCTTTCCTTCCAGGAAGGAACCTAGAAGGAAGATGGAGAGAGACTTTCCAAGGGTCTGGAGTGCCAGGACAAAGGGAATGGCTTCAACCTGCCAGAGGGCAGGGTTAGATGGGAAATTGGGAAGAAATTCCTCCCTGGGAGGGTGGGGAGGGGCTGGGCTGGGATTCCCAGAGCAGCTGGGGCTCTCTTGGATTCCTGGCAGTGCCCAGGCCAGGCTGGAGCCCCTGGGCCATGGGAGGGGTCCCTGCCCTGGCAGGGGGGGATGGGATGAGCTTTAATGTCCCTTCCACCCCAACCCATTGTGTGATTGCATGGTGCAAAGGGACACGAGTCCCCAGCCCAGGCTGGAACAGGGAGCTGGGAGTGGGCAGGAGGGGCTGGCAGGGGGGGATGCTGGATGCAGCAACCCCCAACCCCACCCTCCCTGCTCCTCCTCATCCTCAGGATGGAGCAGCACAGACCCAGCAGGAGCTGGAGCTCCAGTCCTCTTGGCCAATGCCAGGACCAGCCTGCTGTCACCCTGGGGTGTTTGTTGGGACCGTTTCTGATGGGAGTGAGGAGCTGCAGCTATCTCAGAGTGCAGGTTCTCACCCGTGCTCTGAGTGGAGAACCATGGACTTAGTGCAGTGCTGAAAAAAGGGAATTCTGCTGCTCAGGGTGATGGATACAGCCCAGGAACAAGGGTGGAAGATGGTGTCTATTTATAGGCCTCTCATCAAGATATATGAACTAGGGAATGAAAGGTTTTCCCAGCAGCAAAGCTGAGTGTGAGAACTGCTGACAGATTGGAGCAGGGCCTGTGCTGGGGCAGGGAGAGGCAAAGATGGATACAGCAATTATGAGGAAGGCAAAATCTGCTGACAAATTGGCTGGTTCCTTTTTTTGCTTTCAGTTAGGAGTGACAAATGGTTTAATTTATGTTACTTCCTACATTAAACAACGGCAGGGCCAACTGCCTAGAGATCCATCTATGGATGGATTTGAATGTGTTTTCTTTTGAGAGGTTCCCAGTGAATTTTGCTTTTGGTTCTAGTCTGTTAGGTCCCTGCAATGTGGTGTTTGCAAGAAGGAAGGATTACAGTGCAATTAAAATTCCTTGTCCTTTTTCTTTCTCCTTCCTGTGTGAGGAGTGGATTGTTTCTGTCTGGAAGATCCAATTAAAATTCAATACAGAAAACCTTAGAGGTGGCCTTTAAACTCAACATGGGTGGAGCAGGAGTGCTGCAGGCTATCTTACTTATTTCACATTCCTAAATAACTTTCACATGATATGACAATTAGAACTATCATAAACACACATAGGAATAATTCTTTGGTTTACAGGGCTGAAAATACTGTCTGCACTTTCCAAAAATGGGATTAACCCAATCTAAATGGATCTCTCTGCAGAAGAATGCAGAGATCTTTCTCAGTAAGCATTAACATTTTAGTGGGCTCTGATTCAATTCTCCCAGACAGTGTTGAAAATTTTAATCAGGTGTTATTTTTAACTGTGGCTACAGAAAATAGCTAATTTCTAGGAATAGGAGGATAGTGAGTGCTGGTTTTGTTGGATTTGCCTTCTCCTCCTTCTTTGGATTTACCCACTGACACATCCAAGTTTTCCTCAACGTGCCAGTTTATCAAAAGCAGCTCCTGCTGAATCTCTGTGAGGAATTTGGGTCTGTGCTGTGTTGATGGGTGTGCAGCACCCTGACCCCACCCCGTGCCAGAGGGCTGCTTGGAACCCTCAAATCTGACAATCCTGGCAATCCTGCTGCTCCCTCTCTGTAAAATCAGCACAGAGGGATTTCCTTCCTCCCTTGCCCTCTTTGGACTGTGGAGATTTGGGCTTTGGGCAGGGCAGCCCCAGTGATGCCCCAGTTTCAGTCCTGTCTCTCCACCAGTGCACAGCAGGGTTGTGTCAGCTCCAGCTCCTTGGGACACAGGCTGAGCCCAGAGGGCTTGGACACTTCATTTGTGTCTGATTTGTGAACGATCCAGCAGGGCATCCTCTGCTGCTGGATTTGTTCTTCCTGACAGGGATTTGTACAACACTTCACAAACGATGCACATCCAAGGGCATTTCCCTCACTTTTTTTAAATGTAGTTAATTGATTTAAGTCCAGCTGTCTGAGAGAGGAAATTCCTCAGTAACACAGAAAACAGGAGAGATCCGAGGCAAAGGCAGATTTTGGGAGAGGCTTGGCAATGGTAACCAAGGCAACGTGGCCTCTTTTGAAATCAGTGCTTGCAGCAGCCCCCCTTTTCGTGTGCAGAATGGTCAGCATTCAAAATTAGGGAAGACAAGGTGGAACATCTGAGGCAGACAAAATCATCAGGCAGGGTGTCAGTGGTGGAAGCTGGACCAGGAGGGGATGGATGGTCTTTGCTGGTGGGGTCGCTGCCTCAGAAGTGCTGAAGGAGATTGGTTCTGCTAATCCAGGAATGAAAATAGAGATTGCAATGTTTTTGGCAAACGTGGTCCCAGTCTGCTCCGTTCTTACACTGAGAATCTGTGGCAGAACTCAGACAGCAACTGTTTGTTGATAGAGGGGGGAAATGAAGCCCAAAGCCTTCCCTGAATGGGAAAATTCCTCTGGGTCTGATTTTGATTGCTCGATTGGACATGGGGATAAACAGGAGGGAGACACAGGGAGTGTTTTAAGCCATTTTTGTGTTCCCATCCTCTGCTGAAAGCCCCAGGGGTGAGCAGGTATTGAGGCTGCTGTAATTCACATTCACACCGTGCTGTTCTTTGGCTGATGTCCTTCTCCTCCCTGAATATCCCATCAGCATCTCTCCTGCTCGGTGCAGAAGTTGTGATTTTAGGCTTTGAGGGAATGGTCTGTGGAGTAGGGAGAGGATCTGGAATGGGTGTATCAGAGCTTAGTTTGGGGTTTGTACAATGGCAGGGGCTGCTCCCTGTCCCAGCCAGTGCTTCTGGATCAGCATTCCTGTGTTTGTGTGGGGACACCCGGATCTGCTGGGAGCTGGGCTCACTTTGCCCCAGCACAGATGGGAACTGTGACCCCAGGAGCTGAACCAGCAACTCTGAACTCATCTCACACGGGCCCCATCCCGGTGCTGCTGAAGTTCTGTCAACCGCAGGGGCTGAGCAGGGATGGAGTCCAGCTCTGCAGGAACCTCGTGGCCACTTTGGAGCTGGTCCTGGACACCTGGGCTTCCCTTTTCACACCTTTAACCTGCTGGAAGTGGATAAACCCACAGCTGATAAACTGCCTGGGAAAAGGCATTAGGGGAGGGCTCTGTGTTTATTTTGATGGTTTTACTGCCCAGTGCTTTTTGTCATCTCAACTGAGCCCAATCTTGTGCAGCCAGGGGTCACTTTTTGGCTTCTTCAGCACCTGGAGCGTGAGGGGATGCATGGCTGTGCTTTGTCTCCACCTGGGCCCCCTCTCAGCCTGGCTTAAGCCAAAATTCAGAGCGAATTCCGCAGAGGGAGGGGACGCTGGCGCAGCGGAGCTGACGGGACCCGGAGCCCGCCGGAGCTCTCCAGCCCCGCAGAGCCGCATTCTCCTGCCATTGCTATAGTAACTTTGTGCTCCTGGTTTTGTTCTGAATGGCAGCGGGAAAGCCTCCGTGCCGGCTCCAGCTGATGCCCCGCTGTTCGCCTTCCCTTTTAACCCCTGAGTGCGCGGCGCTCTTTAGCCGGGGGTCCTTTGTGAGCTTTGCGCTCCCTGCCTTTGTCTCTGCGCGCTTCCGAACCAACCGTGCCGCACAAAGAGGGAGAATTTGGGAGCTTGGTACGGCTGGATCTTCGCAAGAGGGAATGCTGCTGGGCGGTCTGGGGAGGTAGAAGCTCGCAGGGGTGTTTTTGCGGAGCCAGCAGGTTCAGCAGCTGCCAGCGCTCTGAATTCTGACTTTGTGCTCCTTTATCGCCGGACGGGCATCCCCGCTCCAGACACAATGCTGCTTTTTTCCTCCTGCCAGCTCTGCCCTCCCTCTGGGAGCTGCTGCTGCCATGGAAAACATCAGCGAGCAGGGCTGGCTCTGTCTGCGGTGGAGCAGGAGCTCGGCGCTCCCCGTGCCATTTAACAGGCGGCTCCCAGCCCAGGGACTTGCTCAGGGAAAAGGAGGAGGAACTCCCCAGAACGGGGGAAGGAGCTCAGGAATTGCTGTGGCTCTCACATCAATGGTGTTTGTTCAGGACAGAACCTTGGGAATGACCCGGAGTTAAAGGCTGCACACACAGGGACTCCCAAAAAACCGGGGTGGGAGAAAGTCCCTGGAGAGAGGCACTGGATCCTCTCCAAGGAGAGCACAGGATTCCAGGGACCACGGTCCTTGTGATCTCACAAGGAATCAAACCCACATTCCCAGATTATTCCTTTGATTATTATTTATTATTCCTAGAGACAGTGGTGACTGTTTTCTCCCAGCAGCCTGCAATTTATCCTCAAACTCAGCATCTTTTCTATCAGACATGATCATTTATCCCCCCCAGGTGCTGGTGACACATTCTTCACTTCAGTTAGTTTACTTGGTTTCTGCTTCGTTTCTGCTGCTGCTTTTTAAAGTTAGAGAGTAGGAATATATTTTGGGCTCAGGGAACTTGTCCTGCCTTGAGATACGCTGGAAATTATGTGCTTTAAAATCCTGTTCCACCAAACTGACTGGATTTTCTTACATTTTCTGACACTGGTCGGGTTTCAGGTAATTCTGTGGGTGCTGAGCTGTGTTCATGTTCTTATTATAAATAACTGCTTGCCTTAGCACTAATATTTCTTAAACCTGAATTTTGAGATGCTGGTAAATTAGTGTCTAATGCAGTAGACATCTTAAGTAATTAATTTTGTTATTATGTCTTTTTGTCTTTAATCCCCACATCTAATTTTCTAACCACTCAAGAATTAATGAATTAAAAGATCAATGTATCAATTTACTTAAGTTTTCCAGAAATTTATAAAATAGTTATTCAAATAATCCTTGCAGGTAATTAAGTGATTCTTGAACTGCAGCTCTTAATTTTGAAGTCAGAACTTTCTCTGCAAACGTTTCCTTTGATCCTACAAAAAGTACAAGTTGGCCTCCAGAGGAGATGTTCCCTATCAGATGGAAACCTGAAACTTTATGATTGGTTCAACTTTATTTAACAAATTGTTTAGTGTTGGCCTCAGATCTTTAAAGCAAAATCCCAGCACTCCAGTTCAGGAGAGGCTGTTTTGTTTTGCACAGAATGCAACAGAAATTCTGGTGCTGCTCCCCTCCAGGAGTTAGTGATACCCCGTGTTTCCATTCCAGCAGGGCTTTGGGGTGATTTTAAACAAATATTTCCGTGTATAGTGCACATATTGAAGAGAATGCAATTTGTACTCTTTTTGAAGCGCTGGTACCAAGTCGATGGGATGCTAAAGCAGCTTCCTGGGGGCTCCCATCCTCCCTGTGCCCCTTCAAAGTGGGAGCACAGGGATGGCAGGAGTGCCTTCTGCAAGGCTGGGGAGAGGAAAAGCAGAGCCCAGGCAGGAGTTAACTCCCTGGGTGATCTGTGAGGCAAACAGATTTATGAAATAAAAGCTTATAATGCAGTTTAATAAGATTAGATTTATTTAATAAGAGCAACATGAGGACATTGGTTCATGGCAGCAGCAAGAGCAACGCCCCAGACTTTGTGCAGAGCAGCACAAAGAGATCTGAGGCTCCGGGGCTGTTCAGGGCTTTTCTTACCACTGGTGCTGGAAATTCCTGCCTGGAAAGAGGGGCTGGGGACTGCCAGGGCAGAGCAGTGGTGGAGGAGGATCCCCCAGGAGCCTGGCCCCGTGTCCTGCTCTGTCCCAGGCTGCTGCCGTGGCTGGAGGGAATTTGAATTTCTATGCCTCATCTCCCATGTGGACAGGGAGGGCAATAATGCTGCCTTTGTGTGTGTGACTGTTTAAAATGGAACGAGGTGAGATTTTCAGGAGTGGCAGAGGGTTTGGGGGCTCTGTGTGTGATGCAGGCTCTGCAGAGGGGCTGGGGCTCTCCTGCTGGGCAGCGTGCCCCCCTTGGCTTTCATTTCAGCAAAGTGAAGAACCTGAGCAGGCAGGGACAGCCCAGACATCACTCCTTGGAACTGAAGCTTGGAGCTTCTTCCTTGCTTGAGATTCGAATTCAGTGACACCAGTGTGTCTTTGCAGCTAGCACTGGCTCTCCCAGGCATCACCCATGGAAAGCAGAGAAACCTTTGGGAAAGCAAGAGAGAAAAGGGAAGTTTTCTTCTCAGGGACTTGATTTTTTGCTTTGATATTTTCAGCACGAAGTTTTCTTTAACTGTTCGTCCTCCCTGTTCTTCTTTCTGACACTGAACCAAATCCCAGTTCCCTGGGAACACTGATCATCAAGAAAATCTTTGCTTGAGACCTTTGGCAAAGGCTGCTTGCTTCTGTGTCTGTTTGTAATATCACACAGCTCACGACCTGCTGCAATAATAATGTGAAGCATAAATGAAGTTTTAGTTCTTTCTGTTTCACTTGTAAGTGTTGCACTGCTTGGAAATCTGTTCTGTGTGGTTATTTCCCTTTTTTTTGTTTTTTCCAGCTGGAAATGGTACCAATGGCCCAGCTTAGCCAAAGCCATTGGATTTTTCAGTGTAGCAATTCTCTCTATTGCTGCCTCTGGTTGGAATGTTTGTATCAGAATAAAGCAGGGCAATCTGTTCACCTCAATAAACAGACCAGGACATTTTCCCTCTCCTCCTCTGGGGTTGCCCAGCTCAGTGAGAGTGTGCCTGTGAACCAGCAGGGCTTTTGGAGCTGCTTTTCCAAACCTCCCTGTCCAGACAGGTGCCCTGTGTTTAAAATAGGCTCTAAAGCCACCCCCAAACACGAGGGGAAGCTGCTTAGGGCAGATTAAAGGTAAGATGCTTTTGTGCAATGAACTGGTGGAGCTTGCAGCCAGAGAAGGTGATAACAACCACAACCTGAGCACGAGCAGCACCTCCAGCTCACCTGGCTGTTCTCATCCTGCATCCTTTCCTTGCCCTCTTTTCTTTCACCTCGTGGAGCTCAGACATCCACAGTGGATTTCTGACAAGGGAGAGGGGAAGGGTTTCTGTGGGATGGGAATGTGTGTGGAATATTCCCTGCTCTGGGGGTTCTGTCACTGCCTCTGGGAGCTCCAAAGTGGCTCCAGTGCCCAGGAAGCCTCCCCTGAGCCCAGCATGCTGTCCAGCTACTGCCACGAGGCAGGACGTGTCCCAGGATATCTCTGTGTTATAGTTTTCATTCCAATAAAAGGAGTTTCATTGATGGGGAGTGCAGCAAGAATTGCTAGGGAAGAGCAGGGACGGGAGAGAGCTCTTCTGGAGCCACTGAAAGGAAAAGTGAAGCTGAGCTTCCCCCCTGGTGCAGTTGCAGTGTGTAAATCCAAGCAGAAATTGTTTTTTTCACGAGGCTGGGCTCCTTCTCATGTTGAATTTACGGCTGATCTTTATTTTAAGTGCTTTATTTTATTTTAATTTGTGTGCCCTGTCTCAGGGGAACCCCGGGAGCTGCAGCACTCAGCTGAATCACTCACAGGCTGAGTTGTGCATTATGACCCTCGCTGTTATTTTTGACACCATTATTTTCTAACAAAGCACTTGGAAGGTGTGTGAAGTCTCGTGGATCACAGCTCTGGCGTGTCTGCAACGGGAAGATTTTATCTGGGGGGCTGAGGAGCAGGCAGGAGATCCCAGTGGCAGGACAGAGAGTGATTCCACTCCTTCCTCTCTGCTTGGTGGCCAGGGCTCCCTGCCTGGGAAGGTCAGGTTTGAAGCCACACTCCAACAGGAAAGGTTGCCATGCTCCATTCTGGGTCCTGTTGAGACAATGCTGGCAAAACTTGAGATAATTTTCAGGCCCCCAATCAATGGCTGTTTCCTGTTCCACATTAATGTCAGTGGTGGTGAGCCAGGAGCTGTCAGACTCTGAGAGAGGAACTCAGAGGAAATGTTAATATTTAATGCTGCCTTTTTGTGGTTAGATGGGTGAGTTCTCTTAATGACACTGTCTGGAAGGAGCACATCTCAGTCATCAGCTGGAATTCAGCTGTGGTAGGGCTTCCAAATGTCACAGGACACCTATGGATCTCGAGGAAATCAACGATTTGGGAATTTCTGCCTTAAATACTGAACGCTTCAGAGAGATTCCTCTTGCTTCTGTCCATGATCGTGCTGGGAATAGCTGGGAAAAATCTGATTTTAGGGCAGGCTGTGCCTGTCACACGCTGGGTTAGTGAGGAGAGGTTTTGATAGCAATGAGGGTCTCACTCCCTCTGGAAGTCACTGGGATTTGTGGGCCTTTGGGAATTCCTCTGGTAATTGATTCAATATTTTGAGGGTGTTTGCATGGACTAAAACTGTCTGCATGGGCTGAAATGCATTTACAACAAAATTTGAGTGGCAGAAATTTGCTAGGGCCACTTTATGTTAGCTGAAGTCACTGAGGGAAAAACCCATAAAGGAAAAGTGAGGCACAGGACAGACAGAAATTAAAAGAGCCATGGAAAAAAAATAAAATTATCATTGTCTCATCATTTGAATGGACTGTATTCATTTATCAAAAGACTTTCTGCTATTCTGTACTGTTCCTGAAATAATGTGTCTCATCTTTGAGTGCTCACTGCCAAGAAAAGCTGTCAGCCACTCCAGCAATTATCACATCCCAAAGGGAAGCTGCTTAATGATTTCTCTGTGGACAACTTGGTCTTCCAGTTTTTGTGCTCTGCCAGAGCGATTTCCAACCCAATGAAGCATCTGAGGATTTGGTTGGATTCTTAGTAGCCAAGGAATATTCTGGAAAGGGCAGTTGTTCAGTGCCCCCTCTTGATCCTGTGCCTTAGAAAATTCAAACGCCAGGAGAGCAGCACCACCCACAAAGAGGGAAGGTGGCTTTCCCAGGTTAAGATTAATTAAGATTTTTTTGCAGTGGCACATGCAACAGGTTGATGTTTTTAAGGGCTGCATGATTTTGTAAGCAGTGCTGGTTGCAGAGTTCAGCACAGCCTAAACCAGACCCTGGCTCTGCTCATCCCTGAAATATTCTTGATTTCTATTCATGATTCTTTCAGCTTCTCTTTGAAAATCAGAGTGGTTTGGGTTGGAAGGGACCTTAAAGATTATCCCCAGCAGAGGCTGGAGCTCTCTAAGCCACCCCTTGAACTGGCACAGTTGTTTGTGCCAGGCTTGCTTGGCTCATTTTCACTGGAGAATTGACTCAGAGGAATTCTGCTTCTGCAAATACCTGAGTTTCACCAGGCTCCTGCCTTGCATGATAAGTCTGGCACCCACTGGAAATATTAATAGTTAATTATTTGCAATAGGAAGAGCCTCAGATTTGGAAGTAGTTGCTGTCATTTAGTTTAATAATGGCAATTTAATGGGGGAATATACTGCTGTAATTTCTTGTCTGTGTTCTTAATTGTTAAATAATGAAGAAAACCTGGATTTCCAGCAATTATCTCACCTAAGGATGAAGGCAAATAAAGCAACATAGAGCTTATATTGCCTCCTTTGTAATTCAAACCAAGTTTGGGTGTTCAGCCTCGGTAGTAACTGTGAGAGTGAACAGAATTTCACTCGTGAGGAGTGGAATCAGAGAATCCCAGAAGAGTTTGGGCTGGAAGGGACCTTAAGTCCACCCAATCCCATCCCTGCCAAGGCAGGGACAGTCCCACTGGCCCAGGGGATCCAGCCTGGCTTGGGCACTGCCAGGGATCCAGGAACAGCCCCAGCTCCTCTGGGAATTCCCTCCCAGCCCCTGCCCACCCTCCCAGGCAGGAATTTATCCCTAGCACCCACTCTAAAGCTGCTCTCTGACACTTTAAAGCAATCCCCCCTTGCCCTGGCACTCTTGGAAAAGCTGGGAATTCCTGGCCAGAAGAAATCAGAAATCACTGGCTGATCACCATTGGTGAGATCCATCCTGTGCTCCTGAGCTTTTCCAGCCCCATTCCAGGGCTCTGTACATGAAGGCAGTGAAGAGACACAGTTTTCCCCTTGTTTGACAAGGAGCCAGCCCACTGCCTGTCTCTGTGCTCACATTTCCTTTCTATCAGTGTAAAGTTATTTCTGCCAAAGGAAATTGTGCAATCCAGGCTCTTCATGTCATCTTTCTCCTGTCTCTGCCAAGGCAAATCCCCAGGCAGGGATTGTCTTCTCTCAGGGGGTGCTGAGTGCTGAAGGCAGGAAATACTTATGGCACTCAGGATTTTAGTGCAGGAGCATAAAAGGAGCTCAGATCAGGCCAGTTGTGCCACTCTCCTCTGCAGTGCCAGGGCAGCTCTCTGTTCCTCACTTTCCTGGGCTGGTATTCCTGCTGCAAGGCACTTGCTCCAAGGTGTCCAGACTTTTAGATGTTAAAAAATCTGGAGATGTGTTTTACTTAGTTTCCTTTATCATTAATATTATCCACCACACATTATCAATTTAACCATTTATTCCTCACTTTCTGGCTGGTATTCTGCTGCAGGCACTTGTCAGGTGTCAGAGTTTAGGATGTTAAGAAATCTGGAGATGTGTTTCTGCTTAGTTTCCTCTTTTTCTTTTATCAATTAATATTATCCACACACCACATTATCAATTTAACCCATTTATTCCTCACTTTCCTGGGCTGGTATTCCTGCTGCAAGACACTTGCTCCAAGGTATCCAGAGTTTTAGGATGTTAAAAAAATCTGGAGATGTGTTTCTGCTTAGTTTCCCTCTTTTTTTTTTTTTTTTTCTTTTATCAATTAATATTATCCACACATCATATTATAAATTTAACCCATTTATTCCTCACTTTCCTGGGCTGGTATTCCTGCTGCAAATCACTTGCTCCAAGATGTCCAAACTTTTAGGATGTTAAGAAAACCTGGAGATGTGTTTCTACTTAGTTTCCCCCTTTTCTTCCTTTTATCAATTAATATCATCCACACACCACATTATCAATTTCACCCATTTTCCTGTGTGGCTCAATGGTTTATCTGCAAATAAGCATTCAGCTTATTCTGCTCTGCACACCCCTATAACTGATACAGCAAGAATTAATTAATACTCATTACAGGAGCAGAATGTAAAGCTGCTGCATGGAGACTGAAGCTGCCAGTGTGATTCCAAGTGCCCTGAGTCATTTCTAAGGTTCTGTTTGGGTTTCTCCAGTGTTTTCCCACCACTGTAGGGCCAAGTATGAGCAGTTTTCTGAGGAATTTTCATATTGATGCCGGGTTTATGAAATTCAGATGAGGGTCGGTGTCATTCTCAAAGTAATTTATGTGGTTCTCAGTGAAAATAAAAACCCTATGGGATTATCAAACACATGGATTATCAGCTCCCAGTGATTTTTCAGTAAAATTTTGTTATTTCTGTGCTTAGAGCATGGGCATATCCAGCTGCTGGTTTAATATGTTACCACTCAGGGATTGTTCTGTGTTCTGTAGCTGTGAACTCAAACTGAAATATAAATTTCATCATCCCATATTCTCTTTATGATAACAAAGTTGGTGGAAATCTGATATACCTGGCTGGGAATTCTGGAATCTTAAACAAGGCTCGTGTGTCAGGCATTGCAGAGGTTTAATGGGACTCATGTAGGCAACAAATTTCTATGTCTGGTCCCAAACTCAGAGAGATTTTGGGGGGTTTGAGTTCTCACTGCACTGGCTGGTGCATCTTTACTCATTCTAAGGCTCTTCCTGGAGGAAGAAATCTTTGAGGAATAAAGCTGTGGGATCATGTAGGCACATTTAAGTGTTTCAGTTCAAGTGTAACAGGATGAATGGAATTTGCCAGAGCTGGTTGTGTTGCAAGATCTGACACTTGGGTTTTCACAGGTGGAAATAGAAATTTTCTAAATTGCCTCCTCTTTTTTTTTTTTTCAGTGTCCGTGAAAAGACCATAAATGTGAAATACCAAAAAAAGGAGAATGCATCCATGTGAGAATGTCTTTTTAGCAGTTCAGACGTTTTTTGGAATGCCTGAATTTCCTCTGGGTGATTGAAATCCTCTTTGGTGTGAGCAGCAGACACAGGGGAGACTTCCCAGGAGCTCAACTGGAAATACAAACCCCAGATAACTAAAATACTCCTTAGTGTGTTCTTGGGTTCCTGTGGAAAGGGGAAGCACCTGGAGCTGGATGTTCAGTGTGAGCTTCTCTGGGGTTGTGGGGTTCTTGTAGAAGTGGATCTGTAGAGATCTGTAATCTGTAGAGCAGCAAAGCTCAGCCTTTGGGAGTGACCTTTATCAGCCCTGAGACATTTGGAGGCTTAGTCCTGCCTGCAGGATTTCATTCCTGCCTGGATCCCTCCAGCTCTCCGGGCAGACCCTGCACAGAGCTTGTGCCTGGGGCCATCTGAGCATCATCCAGGGCTGTGCCAAGGGATGAAAGAGCTGGGCTCCCTGAAAGCCACTCTCCTCAGCTCAGCACACTGCAGAACGTGTCAGCACAATCACTCCCAGGCTTTCCTGGCTGGAGCCAGCACTCATCCCAGCTCTGGTGCTGCCTGATCAGCAGCACTGTGGCAATTAATATTTATAAACCTCAAAGAAAACAGCCCTTGTGTGTACCTGAGAGACCATCTGTTGGGCTCCAGCCCCAGCCACGCACCTGAGACCTGCTGGGTCCTCGGGGTGAGCCCAGGAGGGGAGGGGCTCTTTCCCAGGAGAGCCCCAGTCTTTGGATTGCTCCCTCCTTCATTAGTTACCAGAGCACATCATCCTCATCCTTCAGGGCCAAGCTGCTGGATTATTTTTTTTTTTTTTTTTTTTCCCTTTTAGTCTGGAGTCTTTTATCACTGGCCGTGCATTTATTGCCGGGCTTTGCTCAGTTGTGACCTTGGCTTTGGTGGTTTTCCACCTTTTGGATAAAATGCCTTAATTTGGGTGTGGTTTCCAGGGAGAGATGGCTCTGGGATTATTATTTTTTTAAATACACTTCAGTTTATTTTTTTTAGTGCTTTTTGGGGTTCTTTTGAATCTTGAAAAGGTGCTTGGTCGCCATTTGGACACAGATGCTTCTCAATTAACAATTAATGTATGCATGTGCAAAGATGCCTATCAATGAATAATGCATGGAATAAGTAGCCTGGCCGTTGGGTTTGGCCCGCACAAATATTGCACGTGGATTATCCTGAGGGCCCCAAATCACACATGAAAAACGTATTATGAGGTGGAGACAGCCACGTCCGACCTATTGTGTGTTACACCTCTTATTCTCGTGACCAGCCAGGCTCTGCTCCCCACGCCCCCAGGGTCTGGTGGACTCTGCCCGACACATCCCTTGGGGAATGACCCCAGCCCTCCCTCGGCCTCGCCGGCCCTGGAGCGGCTCTTTTGGGGGCAAAGCCCGGGGGATCGGTGCCCGAGGATGCCAGGCACGGGTAGCCCGCGCTGGGTCGGGGCCCGGGCAGCGAGGGCGGGCGGTGCTGAAGGGACAGCGCCGGGGGCCGGGCCGGCCCCAGCCCCGACCGCATCTCCCCTGCCTTGCCCCCAGCTCCCCTCTTCCCCATCTCCTCTGGGCCGCATCTCTCCTCGCCCTCCATCTCCGCTCTGCTCCGCACCCTCGCTCTGCCCCCATCTGCTCTCCAGCCCCCATGTCCCGCATCTCCTCTCTGCCCTCATCTCCCCTTTGCCCCCATCTTCCCTTTGCCTTCCATCTCCATCTTCTCTCTACCCAATCTCTCCTCTCCTCCCCATCATCCCTCTGCTCCCATGTCCCTCTACCCCATCTCTCCTTTCCTCCCATGGTCCCTCTGCTCCCATGTCCCTCTACCCATCTCTCCTTTCCTCCCCATGGTCCCTCTGCTCCCATCTCCTCTACCCCATCTCTCCTTTCCTCCCATGGTCCCTCTGATCCCATCTCCCTTCTGCCCCATCTCTCCTTTCCTCCCCATCTCCCTTCTGCCCCCATCTCTCCTTTCCTCCCCATCATCCCTTTGCTCCCATCTCTCTCTTCCCTCCTCATCTTCCTTTTGCCCCCATCTCCCCTCTGCCCCCATCTCTCCTTTCCTCCCCATCTCTCCTTTCCTCCCCATCCTCCCTCTGCCCCCACGTCCCCTTTGCCCCCGCCGCTCCCCATCCTGTGGCAGGGTGGCTGTCACCACGGGCTGCTCTCTCTCCTCCTCTGGAAGCCTGTCCTCAGCCCCAGCCGCCTTTGGCTGCCTCCCCTGCTCTCCCGCAGGGAGGCACCGGGGGTCTCCTGGCGCTGCAGACGCTTCATTGCCTCGCAAGGTCACTAATTGCGGCTCCCGGAGGTAAGCCCCGGTTGCCACCTCGCTTTCCTCTCTCTCCCCCGGTTCCCACACCCCTCTCCCATCTGTCTCTCTTTCTCATCCTTTCTCCAGAGCCATCCATCAGCCCTTTTCCCCCCGAAGGGGCTCTGCCCGGCGCCCCCCAGCAAGCTGAGTCAGCGTTCAGCCCCTGCCCGCTGCCATCCCAGCTGCTCTCGCCCTCCGGCTCCGCGGCGCTGGGAAAAGTGAGGAACAATGGGATTCCCGGAGCACTCCACCATTGCCGGGCAGGGGGAGGCGAGGCTGGTGGGAGGAAGGGAGGGGCAGAGGCAGAGCCCCCCGAGCCCCCCGAGCCCCCCGAGCCCCCCGTGCGCCGCCCGGGCCGGGGCCGCCGGAGCCGCCCGCCGGGGAGGAGGCGGGGGAGCGGGCGGGTGTGATGATGGGGGCTCTTGCTCCAGCCTGATCGAGTCCATTTGCCAGTTCACCACTCGCATCACTTCCGGAGCAGTCCTCAGTTTCTGCTGCAGAGTGAGCTTTTTTTTGCTTTTTTTTTTTTTTTTTTTTTCCTCCTCTCTCTCTCTCCTTTTCCCTCCCTCCCCATCTGGATGCTGGGAACTTGAAGCCTCCTCCCTTTATTGCAGCAGGTCTGCCCCATCCTTGCCTCAACTTTGCGCTGCATCAAAGGGAGCGAGCGAGCCACAGGCTGGCTGTGCCGATGGGGGCAGGGGACCTGCGGGGCGCAGCCCTTTGCAGTTGATGTTGCCGTATCTCTAGGACCCAGATCCCTTTTTTTTATCCCTCTCCACCTCTTCCCTCCGTGTGTGTGTGTGTGTGTGTGTGCGCGCGTGTGCGTGCGTGCAGCATCCTCCTGGTTACCGCTGTTATTCCCCCGAGCAGGGACACTACCCCAGCCATGGCTGAGAGGAAGCAGAACGGGCGGCAGGGCGAGGAAGAAGAAGTGCCAGCCTTCTTCAAAAACCTGGGCTCGGGCAGTCCCAAGCCCCGGCAGAAATTCTGTGGCATGTTCTGCCCGGTGGAAGGCTCCCTGGAGAACAAGACCATCGACTTCGACTCGCTCTCGGTGGGCCGCGGATGTAACAAAGTGGTGGCAAAGCAGAAGGATGTTGCCCACCTGGGTCCGGATGCTCAGACCGTGTACTCCAAGCAGAGCGGGAAGGGAGGGGAACCATCTGTTGAATTCGGGAGAAAGGTGGAGATCAGGAGTGCCACGGGGAAGGAGGCGCTGCAGAACCTGAATGACAAGGTGGGTGCATATATAGAGAGATCTATTTATATATATATATATATATATAGGTGGGGGGGTGAACTCGGGCACGCGATAGGCTGCAGAGAGGACGGATCCTCTCCACCTGCAGCCGCTGGCTTTTATATCCCCTGCATCCCTGAGGATGCTTTTATATCCCCTGCATCCCTGAGGATCCTTTTATACCCCCTGCATCCCTGAGGATGCTTTTATACCCTCTGTGGATCCTTTTATACCCCCTGCATCCCTGAGGATGCTTTTATACCCCCTGCATCCCTGAGGATGCTTTTATACCCTCTGTGGATCCTCTTATACCCCCTGCATCCCTGAGGCAGCTCTGCCTTCCCCTGGGCAGCAGCATCCCTGGCCCAGCCTCCCCTCCGGGGCTCGACCGCCGTCCGTGTGTTCTCTGCAGCTGTGCCAGAGGGGGGTACGAGAAGAAAGAAGATCCCCCCGCACCCCAAACACCCCGCCCTGCCCTCCTGTCTGGGCAGAAAGAGCGACTTTTGTGTTTCTTAGGCGATTCCCCCGGCACGAAGGTAGGGAAATGCCCCACCCAGGCAGGGAATGCAGCTCACGGAACAGAAAGGCGATTGTGAGCAAAAGAGCATCACTGAGCCTCCACCTACCGGGATCAAATCCCTGCAGGCTTCTGCCAGGGGGGACTCCTGCCCCTGCTCCCGGCAGAGACCAGGCGCCGGAGTGACCCCTGGCAGCTGCATTTCAATGCCAATTTTCAGCAGGGCTGCTGCCTACAGTGGGAATTTTTTGACTCGGGAAGATGTGGGACTTTCACAGGAATGTGGCATGCTCGTAGTAACCCAGAACTCCTCCCAGGATTTCAAGACTGCTGCAGATACTTCTCATTCTCTGGATTTATCAGGGTGTAATAAAGCCCATCCTCTTCCAGAGGCAAACCCCACTGAACCCACAGCCCTGCCCATCTGCTTTCCTCAAGAGATTGACTCGAACCAGCTTTACTCAGCTGTGAGGCAGGGGATGCTCAGTGCACCCCTCTGACAATGCTGGCAGAGCAGAAATAAATGACTGAAGTGGCCACCAGCAGCCTGCTGAACTCCTGGCCTGGGGCAGGAGTTTCTCTGAGTAGTTTCCCAGTGGGTATAGAGCAGCCCTTTCTTCTGGAAGCTGTTCTTAGGATGTGCCTTCTGGGTTCTAATTCTGGGATGGATTATGTGTGCTGGGCAGAAGGCTGCCTGGAATTCAGCATATGGGCTTGCTCACCACTTTCTCCTGCTTTCAGAAACATGAAGTATTACTGGAGGCAATATACAAATATAATTTAATAAAATGTGTTAGTTATAAAATACAAACTAGAGGGTCATCCTCCCCAGATCAGCCCCTGCTGTGGTAAGGGCTGAGTAGTGACCAAAAGGCTCCTTCCAGCCATAATTCCACAGGAGAAGCACTGCTGCTCCAAAGAGCTCACAAAGGCAGGCACAGATTTTCAGAATTCCCACACACCAGCCCCAGTGAGGAGGAGGATGCTCCACGCTGCTCCAAACCTGGTTTCCCAAACCCAAACAAAAATCTGCCACTAAAGATGCCTGAGGTTTGCTCTGATCATGCTGGAGTGTCTACTGATGGAGTAACTTTCCATGAGTAATTGGTCTTGTTGGACTAATCGTGGTGCATTTCAAGAATAAAGGGCTTTTTCATGTTGGGGAGTCAAAGGTTCTGCAATTCATGATGTTTGAAGAGCAAACTTTGGACAATTTGACATCTTGTGGGACATGAGTAGAAGCAGGATATACATTAACTCTGAAAAGATCAATTATTTTCTGATTAAATGGTACCAGTACAATAAAAATTGAAGTACAACATCGTTCAAAACCAGAATGCACTGAAAATACTATTAATTTTTTTCAAGTGTGTTTTTTGGTTCTGTTAGATGATTGTCCAAATACTAACTGAGGGGATGAAATGATGGGATGGTGCAAAACATTGGAATTGTTTCTCATTAGCTTTCCTTAACACTGATGCCAGTGGATGCTGTTGTGAGGGGTGGTGAGCACTGGGTAAGTGCAGTCTCTTGGGATAAATGTCATGCTGTGGATTGGGAATTTATTGCAGGAATCTTTTAGCTTTGGTTTTCCAGCTGACTGCACCCATAGCTTGAATCAATGGTTAAATCCTCAGCAAGTAAAATTGGCTTTTTGGGTTTAAAACTGTCATCCTTTGTGTCACTTATAGAAATATCTTGTTTTATTTCCCTTTGAAATAGCTAACAAAACAACATGGACAAGCTATTTTTTATATTTTTCTCTAAGGTCTCGACTGTCAAGAGGATAAAAAAGGGGATGTAATTATTCCACATTAAATTGCAATACATTGTTCTGTGGGGCGAGATGAGGGCAGTCAGATCTGTGTGCCCGTCCTGCCTGGGACATTCTGTAGCTGTCTGTCATGTGCTGCCCCTGGGCTCTGCTGCTTCACAATTCAGGGTTAGGAGCATCTCTGGAAGGCCCAGGAAAGCCCAGCCTGGGTTCCAGCAGCTCCATCTCTGCTGGCCAGTTCAGCAGGTCTGCAGCTCAGCCTGGAGCCAGCTCTGCTGCCTCCAGCTCCAGGCCTTGGAGAACTGACCCTGCTGCTGTGCCCTGCTGCTGTGACCCTGCTGCTTGTCCCTGCTGCTGTGTCCCTGCTGCTGTGTCCCTGCTGCTCTGTCCTGCTGTTTCCTCTGTTCCCTGCTGCTGTGACCCTGCTGCTCTGTCCCTTGCTGCTCTGTCCCTGCTGCTGTGTCCCTGCTGCTCTGTCCCTGCTGCTTGTCCTGCTGCTGCCTGCTGCTGTCCCTGCTGCTCTGTCCCTGCTGCTGTGCCCTGCTGTCTCTGTCCCCTGCCTGCTCTGTCCCTGCTGCTGTGACCCTGCTGCTCTGTCCCTGCTGCTCTGTCCCTGCTGCTCTGTCCCTGCTGCTGTGACCCTGCTGCTGTGTCCCTGCTGCTGTGACCCTGCTGCTCTGTCCCTGCTCTGCCTCTGTCCCTGCTGCTGTGACCCTGCTGCTGTGTCCCTGCCTGCTGCTGTGCCCTGCTGCTCTGTCCCTGCTGCTCTGTCCCTGCTGCTCTGTCCCTGCTGCTGTGTCCCTGCTGCGTGTCCCTGCTGCTCCTGCTGCTCTGTCCTGCTGCTTGTCCTGCTGCTCTGTCCCTGCTGCTCTGTCCCTGCTGCTCTGTCCCTGCTGCTTGTCCCTGCTGCTCTGTCCCTGCTGCCTGCTGTCCCTGCTGCTGTCCCTGCTGCTCTGTCCCTGCTGCTCTGTGTCTCCTGCTGCTGCCTCTGCTGACCCTGCTGCTGCTGCCCTGCTGCTCTGTCCTGCTGCTGTTGCCTGCCTGCTGCTCTGTCCCTGCTGCTTGTCCTGCTGCTCTGTCCCTGCTGCTGTGTCCCTGCTGCTCTGCCCTGCTGCTGTCCCTGCTGCCTGTCCCTGCTGCTCTGCCCTGCTGCTCTGTCCCTGCTGCTGTGTCCCTGCTGCTCTGTCCCTGCTGCTCTGTCCCTGCTGCTCTGTCCCTGCTGCTGTGTCCCTGCTGCTCTGTCCCTGCTGCTGTGTCCCTGCTGCTGTGACCCTGCTGCTCTGTCCCTGCTGCTCTGTCCCTGCTGCTGTGTCCCTGCTGCTCTGTCCCTGCTGCTGTGACCCTGCTGCTGTGACCCTGCTGCTGTGTCCCAGCTGAGCTCTCCAAGCTCCCCCCTTTGGGCTTTTCCTGGTTCTGTTCCTGGCTCAGGGTCTGGGCTCTGCTCAGTGCTCCAACCCCAGCTCTGGGATGTGCCCAGAACATCAGCTGCACATGTGGGATTCTTAAATGAGGCACGAGGTCCCTGGGCTGGCTCTCAGGAGCTGCTGTGCACCTGCAGGATCATTCCCTGCAGTGGGATTTACCCTCAGGGATGATCCAGGTTGGAAAAGCTGCCCAAGACTGTCAGGTCTGACCTGTGCCCAGTGCCCACCTTGTCCCCAGCACAGAGCTCTGAGTGCCACCTCTTTGGACACTCCAGGGCTGGGCACTCCAAATCTCCCTGGGCAGCTCCTTCCAAGGCCTGACCACCCTTTCCATGGGGAAATTCTTCATATATCCAACCCACACCTCCCTCGGCAGCTCCTTCCCAGGCCTGACCACCCTTTCCCTGGGGAAATTCTTCATGATATCCAACCCAAACCTCCCTGGGCATCTCATTCCCCGGCCTGACCACCCTTTCCCTGGGGAAATTCTTCATGATATCCAACCCAAACCTCCCTGGGCATCTCCTTCCCCGGCCTGACCACCCTTTCCCTGGGGAAATTCTTCATGATATCCAACCCAAATCTCCCTGGGCATCCCCTTCCCAGGCCTGACCACCCTTTCCCTGGGGAAATTCTTCATGATATCCAACCCAAATCTCCTGGGCATCCTCCCCTTTCCCCATGCCCATGCTCCTGACCACCCTTTCCCTGGGGAAATTCTTCATGATATCCAACCCAAACCTCCCTGGGCATCCCCTTCCCAGGCCTGACCACCCTTTCCCTGGGGAAATTCTTCATGATATCCAACCCAAACCTCCCTGGTCCCTTCCAGGCTGTCCCCCTTTCCTGGGGAATTCTCATGATCCAATCCCTCTTCCTCCTCCAGCCCAGACCCCTGGGAGCCTGCCCACTGCCTCAGCCCCTCCTGGTGCCCAGGTGCCAGATCCAAATGCCACCTGCTCCCCGCTTTCAGGCAGTGTGCAGCAGCTGAGGCTCCTTTCCAGAGCAGCCTGCTGTAGCCTTGGCTTCCCAGGGCAATCTCCCTTTTGCTTACCTGAGCAGTGTCTTGAGAGACAGTGATCTCTGGGTTTTGAAACAGTCTTAGACACATTCTCTGGGTTTGGTTTGCCCTTGATGCTTGAGCTGGGTCATTTCTCCAGCTGTATTTCTCAGCTTTCCCGTGTCTATAATTGCTGCTCCTTCTGTCTTTCTCACCTGTTGACATTTTTGGGACAGAGACAATATTTTAGGGAACATCTCTGGAGAAAAGCAAGGTTTAATTGCAAGAGAGATCACAAGGGCTTTAATCTGGTTTGCAGAGAGCCTGAGGAGCTGCTCAGACCCTTCAACACCAGTACAAGACTGGGACCCCAGATCTCTTGCATTTGCCATCTTGTTGTTACTCCAGTGGCTCAGGTGTTTTCCCTGTGCACCTTTACGTTCCTTTTTTGCCTCCCTTAAAACAGTTCCTGTCCCTCTGAGAAGCACAGAGCACTGTGTGTAAAGCGCTAGTCCAAACCTACAAAGCCTGTTGTAAGAAATAGCAACAAAGAATCAACAGACAGGAGGAAAATGTTTTTATTTTAGAATTGATAGGAGAGGACTCACTTACAAAACACTGGCACAAGGCTTGCAACAGGACTGGACTTCTTCCTAAGATCTCAAAGCTCTCAGAGTCATGGTTGCTCGTTCCTGGAGAGAAATAATGAATAACAGGATGTTGTTGAGAGCTCAAATAATCACAGACTCTGGGACATTAATGGAACTGTTGTCCAAAACAAAGGAGCTGTTCCAGACAGCTGGAAATGCAGTCCTGAGTTTAATTCATTGAAATGCCTGCAATTTTTCTAGTCTTGTTTCAACAATCATTGCCTGCAAAATAATCATGAGGGAGCATGACTTGCATGTTCTTCCAATGGGTAGGATGGTTTGTGGGAAAGAAACTAACAGTGAGGAGCAAAAATGCCAAAGTCCTCTTAACTTCTTCTCAAAGCCATAATTCTGCACAGCTGCTGTTCCATATGTCCAATGGAGTGGTTTTATATGCACAATATATGGTATGGAGTGGTTTTCTGTGCACAATATATGGTATGGAGTGGTTTTCTGTGCACAATATATGGTATGGAGTGGTTTGCTATGCAGAATTTACTGATACCACACTTTCATGCAGGAATGAGCAGGGGGTTTTGATTCAGGGCCAATGTATTATTTGGGTTAAAGATTTGATGGGAACATTTAAACACTTGGAAGCAGATCTCCCTGCTCAGCTTGGAGCTGATACAGGCTCCATGGCAAGGGAGAAATGCAGCTCCTGAGCCAGGGGAGTGGCAGCTTGCTGTGCCACCCTTATGTCACTGCCCTGGACATCATTTCAAGGCACAGTCTGGTTTTAGTAGGTGCTGAGCAGTCATTTAGGGTCTGCCAGAGGTTTTTTTTTTACCTGCAGGGCCATGTCTGACTCCCTGTGGCACCCATCTGCCTCGTGGCACATCAGATCTGGGTGTATCTCCTGGGCTGTTGCTGCAAAGTTGGGAAATGACTTTGTCAATAAAGTTCAGGAGAGGCTGGGGTGTGTGTTCTCATGAACTCTCCCAGCTTATGAAACAGCAGCACTTGGCAGCAGAAAAGCACCAAACCCCAAATCTCTTTGCACTTCTGTGTGATTATCAATGTCCTGTTCTGTCACCCCCTCCCAGAAGTGAATCTCAGGGTGGGAGGACAGAGGTCAAAATTCCATTTTCTCCCTGAGTCATGCTCATCCTTCACCTCAGAGGAAGGCAAAGCCAGCTGGCACAAGCAGGGACAGCAGTGGCTGAGAGCCTGATGCTTTGCCCTGTAGGTTTTTGGGGAAGGAGAAGGGTTTGGAATCATAAAACCCTGTGCCAGCACTGAAAACAGCCATTTCTTACGGCTGGAAAGGGGCCTGGAGGTGCCAGAGGATGAAAGGGAGAGGCCTGAGTGGCCCATGCCTCTGTTCCAGAAATTCTGCATTCAGCTGTGGTGCAGGGCAGGGCAGGACGGGGCTGGGAGCAGTTTGGAGAGAACAGCACATTGTTCCTGTGAATTGGACAACCCCTGAGAGAGCAGTGCCTGCAGGACCCTGCAGTGAGCCTGGCTCGTTCCCAGGTCCATGATGGGGAGCTGACTCTGTTGGGATGGTTTAAGGACAATTCACATCATGGTACTCAGAACATTTCCTCTAGGAAACTTACTCCAACACTAACAGCCTTCTTAAAATGCTATTTTTGAGCCTCCTGAAGGGTTCTCTGGATATTAAAAGGATGAAAATCAATTGGAATATTAATTCTAATTTGCAGATCAAATGTACATTTTGATTGACCTGTTTGTGTGGCTAGAGAGTGACTCTTACCCTCGTAAAATGTGATAGTCTGTATGCAAAAATAATGAGAGAACCTGTATGATTTTTACCTTCTCACAGTAACATGTTTGACCCCCATGGTCATTTCTATGCCATGACTCTTCATTTTAATTTTCTCCTGTAAGATAATAGAACAAGAGATGCCTGGTGTCAAGTACAGATCCCCTCAGTAATTTAATTTACAGTGATTAATAAAGGACAGTTCTTTCATCATCCTTTGGGAAGGACAGATGTAACTCCTCCTGGCATGTATCAGCCTGGATTTAATCCTCCCTACACTTCATAGGATGCAGGAGGTTCCTTTAAAATCATGGAGAGTCAGAGCTGATGCAACAGTTGGTGTTGGCAGGATCATGACAGGACATTAGGACCTGATGGGTGAACTCCTGAAAGCTCTTTTGGCCCAGTTTATTTCAATCCATCCCCCAGCCCTCTTTTCATTAAATTTTAAAGTGGATATTTCCATTTGCAGGTTTTTTAATTGCATGGCAAAACGCCACTGTGGACACACCTCTAAGTGTTCAGTAGGAATAGAAGCAATTTGGGTGTTGCAGAAATTCTGTGGGCTTTGTTGCCATTACACTAAAATTCCACAGAGGAAGAAACTCTTTTTAATACTTCTCTGCCCAACCATGCAGTGACTCCACACTGGGAATAAAATTCTTTTCCAAGTGCTTTCTGGTAGCTCACATTCAGAGTTGATGTAAATTGATTTCCACCGATGCCTGTGCTGATTTATTTCAGCATAGATTTGTTTCGATGATTTTAGCATAGATTTTCACTGCAGAGATTCTCATATTCCTGTGCCATTTTCCCTCTGGACCTTTGCAGGATACAAATTTAGACACATACACGTTCCTTTAATGTGAAATAAGTTTTTACTGCCAAGAGCCTTACGAGAACTGCTGCAGCAGGCAGCTGGGCAGGAATCCAATATTTCCCCAAATACCTGAAGCTTGAGGATGGGTCAGGGACACTCTTGTCCTTCTCTTTATTTTCATTGATTAGGCAGTGCTCATTAATGTGGCACCTTTAATTTTAGCCCTGTGTGCACTCACAGAGATGTGGGAGACAAAGTGCAGCAGCATTATCCAGCAATCCCAGCACTTCCCACAACATCCTGGCACTGCTGGAGGGCAGTGGGGCTGGATCCAGCCCTGCAGGATTGAAGGAGAAAGTTCAATTCTCTTCTCTTAACACGGGACCCAACTCCTGCCCCTGATGTTTCATAATTGGTTACTTTTCTTCATTTAACTTGTGGGAGAATTTATGCAGAAACTAGAGATTTGCCAGAGGCATGACTCAGAGGATCATGGAATGGTTTGGGTTGGAAGGAACCCTAAAGCTCCCCCAGTTCCTCTGCCATGGGCAGGGACACCTTCCACTGGCCCAGAGTGCCCCAAGCTCTGTCAGAGCCATCCAAAGGGATGCAGCTCAGTAATTCCAGGCTGTTCTCCACTTGTTCTCATCCCAACACTGTCCATCAGCTCCTCCCCTCCTGATCACCTCCCCTCATGTGACATCATACAACAGGCAATTTACATTCCTCACCTTTGTTTAGCAAGGCTAAATAAGCCAGTTTGCAATTTTAAAATTACATATTTTGACAGCCTTTTAGCTTAAGAGAATTGGGGCGTATTGGTGTGGTGTCATGGAGCTAAGGGCCATGCTTGGGAGCTCAATTCTGCTCCTAAATCAGGGAAGTTCTGAACATTTGGTGCTGCAGAGATGTTGCATCTTCGACAACTGTGGTTTCTCAGCCCTTTAATCTCTGATTTTGTTTCAGTCTGTACTACTTAGATTCTTGCAACAAGGTGATGAGAAGGACAAGCTCAGTGTTTCTGACCCTAGTCACTGCTGGATCTGAGTTATGGAATATATGATTGTGGAATGCTCAACGTTCAAGCACTCCTGCTCTGAATTAAGCCCATGTGCAGTAGGAAGTATTTTAAAAATAAAATAATAAATGAATAATAATAATAAAAAAGAAATAGGTGTGTTTGGGCAGCTGAGATGGGCTCTAGGTGTGTTGGTGACCCACTGCCCACGGCCTGGGTGCCAGCTCCCAGCCTTGGGCAGTGTGTGATTCCTCTCTGGTACTTTCCTACCTGCAAATGGAACAATTCAGATAGGAAACTGAAGAGAAAAACAAGCATCAAAGAGAAAAAAATAGAAAAAAGAACAACTGCACTGTCTAAATTGAGAGACCTGATGTAGATTCTTGCTGCCATGTTCTGAGCGAAAACATGCTAAGGTTTCAAAACTTCTTCAGGCACACGTCAGAGGCTCAGGAGAACTCGTTCAGGGTTGTCTACTCTAATCATTAAATCAAAATAAACCCTACAGGCTGACAAATTAATTGTTTTGCCACTATCATAGCGAGCCACTTTTTCATTTGCTGCTAATTGGATATTAACTGATAACATATCAGCTCTTTAAGTGTTGTGTGATATCCTACCTATACCCAGGAAAAACTTTGCTATTTTCCTTAGAGCTTCCTGTGAAGAAATGAACGTGAAATGTCCTGAGAGGAGTCTTTTTGAACAGATGTTGTCCTTATAATGATTTATTGCTCTCCTAGACCAGAGGTTTCCTTGCTTACTGGCTGTGCACGGTGTGTTTGGGTATGTAGAAATCACAATTTCGTGGCAGGCAAAGACACAGTGATATGAAATTCGTCGTGAGGGAAGAAGGTAAGTCTTTGATCATTAATTACCAGTTATAACCTTCAAGCAGAAGTGAATTTATGGCACTGAGTTCTCCAAAAAGCGCGTTGTACCTTAGCCCAGCACTGCCGATGTCAGAGGAACCTGCCTGGCCACGGACGCCACCTCCCCTCTCTGCACCGCAAACAGCAAGGAGGTATTTGTGCCATTTAACGCGTTTCTTTCCTTGAAGTACCAGCTTATGGAGTTCAGGGACTGGGAAATTTGACTCCGAGTGTGACTGAAACGTGGAATACGGAGTTGGCAGCACTGGAATAGTCAGGAATGGCCCGAGGGACCGGAGAGGATCCCCCCGCCCGGGTGTATAGCTCTGAGCCCGCATTTCCCTGGCACTAAAGCTTCAGGTTAGTGACCACAGGTGCTCGTGTTGGAGCTGGGCTGCGTTTTCTGGACGAGGTGTGGGAGAAGGCAGACTGGGAAAACGAAGGGAGTGGCTTCACATCTTCATTTCCCACCCGCCCCCAATTTGCTAACTGGGAGCGCCAGCAAGGGTGGGGTAGGACAAAGATGGAGAGCTCCCCACCGGGAATTGTCCGCTCCTCTCGGGGTGTCACGCCCTGGGAATGGGGGTTTTCCTGCTGCTCCCGGGATGGGGAGCGGGGCATGAATGCGGGTGAACCCCGCAATAGCGGAGCCCTCCCCTCTGCTACCGGGGGATGCACGGCGGTGTCCGCATCCCCAGGGATGGAGGGATCACTCCCGCTCCTCCCGGGGGGTTCTCACAGCCCCAGGGATGTCCGCATCCCCAGGGATGGAGGGATCACTCCCGCTCCTCCCGGGGGATCTCACAGCCCCAGGGATGTCCGCATCCCCAGGGTTGGAGGGATCACTCCCGCTCCTCCCGGGGGGATCTCACAGCCCCAGGGATGTCCGCATCCCCAGGGTTGGAGGGATCACTCCCGCTCCTCCCGGGGGGATCTCACAGCCCCAGGGATGTCCGCATCCCCAGGGATGGAGGGATCACTCCCGCTCCTCCCGGGGGGATCTCACAGCCCCGGCAGGGGATGCATGGGGGATGCATGGGGGTGTCCGCATCCCCAGGGATGGAGGGATCACTCCCGCTCCTCCCGGGGGTTCTCGCAGCCCCGGCGGGCTGTTCGTATCCCCGGAGGGCTCATCGCTCAGAGCCCCGCGGCTGCCCCGGCCAACGCTGCGGCTTCACCAGCCCAGGGCTCCGGGGTCGCGTTGCGGTGGGAGCGGGGTGCCGGGCGGGCGCTGCCTGGCGCATCCCGATGGATTCCGGTCGGCGTATGCCGAGATAATCCCGATAGCTCCCTCTCTATCCCGACACATCACATCCCGCTCTAACCCGGCACATCCCATCTCGCTCTATCCCGGTACATCCCTCTCTATCCCTGTACATCCCTCTCTACCCCTGTACATCCCTCTCTATCCCTATACATCCCTCTCTATCCCGGTACATCCCTCTCTATCCCCACACATCCCGCTCTATCCCGGTACATCCCTCTCTATCCCCACACATCCCTCTCTATCCCCACACATCCCGCTCTATCCCGGTACATCCCTCTCTATCCCCACACATCCCGCTCTATCCCGGTACATCCCTCTCTATCCCCACACATCCCGCTCTATCCCGGTACATCCCTCTCTATCCCCACACATCCCTCTCTATCCCCACACATCCCGCTCTATCCCGGTACATCCCTCTCTATCCCCACACATCCCGCTCTATCCCGGTACATCCCTCTCTATCCCCACACATCCCGCTCTATCCCGGTACATCCCTCTCTATCCCCACACATCCCTCTCTATCCCCACACATCCCGCTCTATCCCGGTACATCCCTCTCTATCCCCACACATCCCGCTCTATCCCGGTACATCCCTCTCTATCCCCACACATCCCGCTCTATCCCGGTACATCCCTCTCTATCCCCACACATCCCTCTCTATCCCCACACATCCCGCTCTATCCCGGTACATCCCTCTCTATCCCCACACATCCCGCTCTATCCCGGTACATCCCTCTCTATCCCCACACATCCCTCTCTATCCCCACACATCCCGCTCTATCCCGGTACATCCCTCTCTATCCCCACACATCCCGCTCTATCCCGGTACATCCCTCTCTATCCCCACACATCCCGCTCTATCCCGGTACATCCCTCTCTATCCCCACACATCCCTCTCTATCCCCACACATCCCGCTCTATCCCGGTACATCCCTCTCTATCCCCACACATCCCGCTCTATCCCGGTACATCCCTCTCTATCCCCACACATCCCGCTCTATCCCGGTACATCCCTCTCTATCCCCACACATCCCGCTCTATCCCGACACCTCTCCCGCTCCCGCCCCTCCCGCCGCTCATTTGCATTCCACCGCCTTCCCCGCTCTCCCATTGGCCGGCCGCTGCCTTCATTTGCATGGCGGCGGGCGCTCAGCCAATGGCGCGGCGCGCCGGGCGGGCGGCGGGGCGGGGGGGCCGCATGCGCAGTTGGCGCCCTCCGCCGCTCGGGCCGGGCCGGGCTTGGCCGGGTGCGGCCGGCTTGGCCGGGCTGGCCGGGCTTGGCCGGGGCTGGGCCGGGCTTGGCCGGGGCTGGGCCGGGCTTGGCCGGGGCTGGGCCGGGCTTGGCCGGGGCTGGGCCGGGCTTGGCCGGGGCTGGGCTGGGCTGGGCCGGGCTCCGGGCGCTGCGAAGAAAGGCTGACGCGCAGGGCTGGCTGCCTGTGCCGTTCCTGCCCTTGCGGAGAGCACCGATCGCCTCCCCGCGCCGCGCCCCCTCCCCGCTCCCCTTCCCTGGCATCGCAGTGATTTGGCCTCGGGGGATTTTTTTTTTTTTTTAAATTTTTTTTTTTTTTTTTTTTTTTTTTTTTTTTCCGCTCTGCACACTGGTGAAGGGGAGATCGCGGAGCAGTTGCTGCGCGGGAGACAATAGCGGTGCAGCAGCCGCCGCGCTTCTCTTTATATATATATATATATATATAAAAAAAGAAAAAAATAACATTATTGAATAAATACATCGGGGCTTGATTTCCCAAGATGTCTTATCAGGGGAAGAAAAACATTCCGCGGATCACGGTGAGTGGAGCGGCGGGGAAGAGCGGCGGGGAAGGGGGAGGGGTGCGCGGGGCTGGAGCCCTTTGTGTGGTGAGCGATGCGGGGCTGGGGCAGGATAATGGGATCAGGGATAATGCGGCGCTTCCTGTGCTGCAGCGCCGGGGGGGCCGCAGGCGGCGGAGCCCAGCCCCGGCCGGGGGCGGAATCGGCGGCTTCGCCCCGCGGCAGCACAGCAGCGCCGGCCCGGGCAGCGCCCCGAGCCCAGCCCGGGCTGCGGGGCTCCCGGCCGGGCAGGGGTCTGTGCCGGGGTACAGCCCGGGGAGGGGTCCGTGTCTCGGGCAGAGCCCCGGGGAGGGGTCCCTGCCTCGGGCAGAGGGGTCCCTGCCTCGGGTACAGCCCGGGGAGGGGTCCCTGCCTCGGGTACAGCCCGGGGAGGGGTCCGTGTCTCGGGCAGAGCCCGGGGAGGGGTCCCTGCCTCGGGTACAGGAGGGGTCCCTGCCTCGGGTACAGCCCGGGGAGGGGTCCGTGCTCGGTGCAGCCGGGGAGGGGTCCCTGCCTCGGGCAGAGGGTCCCTGCCTGGGCACAGCCGGGGAGGGGTCCCTGCCCTCGGGTACAGCCTGGGGAGGGGTCCCTGCCTCGGGACAGAGGGCTCCCTGCCTTGGCAGTGCCTGGGGAGGGGTCCCTGCCTGGGGACAGCCTGGGGAGGGGTCCCTGCCTTGTGGGGGAGGGTCCCTGCCTCGGGCAGAGCCTGGGGAGGGGTCCCTGCCTTTGGGCAGAGGGCTCCCTGCCTCGGGCAGTGCCGGGGAGGGGTCCCTGCCTTGCCGGCTTGTCCTGGGGAGGGGTCCCTGCCTACCGTGCCCTGGGGAGGGGTCCTCCTCGGAGCTGTGCCTGGGGAGGGGTCCAACCCTCGGGCAGTACCTGGGGAGGGGTCCAACCCTCGGGCAGTGCCCCGAGGGGCTCTCGCAGCCCCCCGAGGGGCTCCGTGCCTGCCCCGGGGGCTCCATCCTGGGCGGCTCCATCCTCGGGGCGGCTCCGGGCGGGGGGGGATCAGCTCGAGACCCCTCCGGGATTTTCCAGGAGCGCCTTTTCCTCGCCAGGAAGCTTCTGGCAAGGCGCCGGTCTCGCTGCCACCCTGGGGGAGCCGGGAAGGAGCCGTTATTAAAGCCCTGCCTCGGTCTCCTTGTCGGGGGAGCCGATTTAGGGCAGGTCTTGCAAGATCCAAGGGTACCAACTTTTGGTTACGTAAGATAGCCTCGACTAACGGGGCTGCTGGAGCCGCTGGGTTTTTTTGGACGCTGGAGTTTTTCATCCTTGGCAGCGGTTCCTCACCTTCCCCACGGACACGCCCTTCCCCGGCCTCCTTCCTCATCCTCCGGGGGCAGAAAAAGGGGCTCTGGAACGGGGCTTTGACATGTCGGGGTTTGGGCAGGAGTCGCCGGATTGTAGTGCTTAAGGCAGGCAGGGGATGTGCAAAATGGTTATTGATCAACGGAGCATCCTTCTTTTTTTTTTTTTTTAATTATTTTTCTCTCTGCGGTGGGGAATCAGTTTCACTCTGAGAATCCAGTGGTGAAGAGTTTAAAGAGCTGCCTCTGTTTAAAGGGCGATGGAGAGGTTCCTGCTGAATCCCTGTCACGGGCCAGGAGTAGTATGACGCATTTTTCTTCTGGCTGAATGCTCTGATTTATGTTCCGTGCACCCAGCCCTCCTGCAAAGGGGTAGGAAAAATCCGATTCTGCTCCTCTTTGCTGCTGTGCGAACCTGGGATTATGAAGCGAGGCTGACGCTGGGAAAAGGAGGATAATGGCTGTGTGCCTGTCCTGATTTTGCTGCTGAACAGACGCGGATTTGGTGGCAGGCCCTCGCAGGGATGCGAGCTGCCTGCTTTTGTCTCCAAGGTGCTTGAGATGAGCAGGAGGATTCGTCCTGATCTCAGAGCCCTCCCGAGCCGAGCAGCAGCACTGGTTACTGCCAGAAGCATCATTAAAATGCTCCAGGCTGTGTTTTTCTGGCTGCTTTACATATATTTTCCCCCTTCTTCCCTAATTGATGGCCGGTGTGTGAGGACTTGGGCTGTTGGTGCCAATCCATGACCAGGCTTCCCCATTTTACCGGCACAGGGAGCCTGCACTGGAGGTGGGCATCAACACTGCAGTGTTTCTGGAAATAGTAAACATGTAGGACAGTTTGGTGGGGAGGCTGGCATTGAAAGACAAGTGGGTTTTTCACACCCACAGTAATTCACTCAAGCTTATTGGCAGTTGCGGCAGCTGCTAAATTTAAATTTTGGGGGTTTCTTTGTATCTGAAGTCGGTGGCGTTATCCAGGGAACTCTCCATTGCAGCAGGAGGAGGGAGGAGCAGGAGAAAAGGAAGGAGATGGACTTAACATCCCTTAGACGTTAAGCAGTGATATAAAAGAGGGATATAATGGTATAAATCAGTATCTGATGCAATTCATGGAGCCCTTTTGGTGCTGCAAGAGCTGTAGCTGTTGAGAACTGGGTGCTCCAACTCTTCAGCTTTATTATGAGGAATTTGGGAAAATGCCTGATCGTCCCTTCTGCTTGGCCAGTGGAGTTGGCACCTCAAAACCTGAGCATCCCTGTCATTGTGTTACATGTATTTTCCTCTAAGTTCTTACCTATATTTTTCTATAAGTCCATGGCACCTCTGAGTTAAAAGTCCAGCTTTTGATTTTCCTTTGGCTGTGCTGGTATCGCTTTGTTCTCTTCCTCACAAAAAAAAAATAAAAGGTGTTTTTGTGAGGTGAGAAAAAAGAAGCCGAGTAAGTACAGGCACAGATGTGAGGGCCAAAGGTGTGGTTTAAACCAAAGACTCACAGCATGGATCTGCTTTGCTTTAAATATTCATCTGCTGTAAAAAATGCATCTGTGATGTGGGGCATGAAGGAGCCAGGTGGATGCAGCAGTCACTTCTAAGTGTCCTCCCCGTCAGGAGCTCTGCAGTGGATTTCACTCTTGTTTATGACCACTGCAAGAAGAACCAAACCAAACACCACCGTTTGTTTTTGACCTAAAATCTTGCAGAAGCAAGCTGTAAACCTGGGCTGGGATAAAATCACACTGCCTCCATAGCTGCCTTTTTATAATTACCTTCCTGTTCCTGCCAAACTGTTCTTCTGATGTGAGGAAATTTTAATAACTGTTCTGTGCATCCTTCCCTTAACCTTAATTTGCTAAATACGTGCGGATTTCCATCTGGTTCTGGAGTGATGCTCTTGATCCACTGCATCAAAACATCGCTGAATTGGGCCAGAGGAGTTTGTTTGTGTTGTGTAACCCCTGGCAACAGACTTTTGGGCCATTTCCCTGACAGCAGTTGACTCACGTTGAGCCAAGCAGTGACTCCACTGTGTGGGTGCGTGTAGGAAATTCTGCGTACAACCAAGGAGATGTGGTTCTAACCCATCCCTCCAGGAGTTATTCAGTGCTGCTGCTGCAGGTGGTGTGATGGTGGCAGGCTTCAGCTAGGAGCGAAGCCACCAGAGTAAGACAAGACCACTGGAGCCTACCTCTTCCTCTCTCCTCATTCTGATTTTTTTTCTTTTTTTAATCATCAGCGATGAAAGGCCTTAGATGAAATGCAGCATTTTATCTTCCCAGTTGAAAGTGCAGCAGTTGACTCACGTTTTGATGTGTGCTGGTGAATAATGCAGAAGTTGTTGCCTTCACTTTCATCTCTGGAGTGACACTGCAGACTGTCAAGTCTTCCCCTGAATAATTGTGTCTTGTGTTGTGCTTCTTTTGTTGTAGAGCGACCGTCTTTTGATCAAAGGTGGTAAAATAGTTAATGACGACCAGTCCTTCTATGCAGACATTTACATGGAGGATGGGTTGATAAAGTAAGTGAAGCCTCATGGTGGGGTTGGGGATGTACAGAAATGCACTGCAGATTGGCTGGAATAGCCTAATCTCAGACAGCTCTATTAAATTGCAGTGAAAAATGAATATTTCCACGTCTCTCCCGGTGTTTAACGAAGGAGCTTTAAAAGCAGGGTGTTGAATAAATAAACAACTGGGCTCAAAACCCTGCTGGCTCCAAGGAGGTTCTTACATGTGCTTAATTTTAGCCATGTGAGCAGCCCCATGCTGAGATGACACATGTGTTTGAAGTTATCTGTGCTGTAAAGTTGCACTGAGTTATGACTTCAGATATTTTGAATCCAGAGTTCAGCGTCCTAACCCAGTTAATTCTCTTTTAGGCTTGGAGGCTGGACTTAGGTGACCTCTGGAAGTCTCTTGCACTGCTGACTTCTCTGGGTCTGCGATGCAAGGATCACTCCAACCCCCCCTTCAAGTGAAAAAGGACCCTGTAGTGGGAGAGGTTCAGACCTCTTTCTGTGTTTTCAGGCCTGAAACATGTGTTCCTGGCACATTAAATGTGTTGCAGATTTCTTTGGAAAATTACTACTAGGAAAAAACGGACAAGCCAGAGGTTACGAACAAGGAATTTTCCAGTTCTGGCTAAACAGCCAGCACATGTGCTTTTTTAATCAAGGTTAAAAGTTAAAGGAGCCAGCCAGAAACAGCTAATTAATTGCATCCACTACTGCACTACTAAAAATAGGTCTGTGAAGAGCTGGACTGGAGAGACCTCTGAGGGTCTCACCAGGAATTTGGTGACCAATATCTGCTTGAATTTATGTGTGTGCAGGCACTCTGTAATCCTTACACATGAGAGGAAGGTAGAAAACATAGAAGCACAAATTCTTCCAGTGCTCCCAAACTAATGGTAACGTTGAAATTGCTGTTAGAGAGCTGGAATCAAGTGTTGAGCTGCTGCTTGAAATAAAGCTGTGTGTGGTGCAGTGATCATCCACGACCCACAGGGGATTTTCTTTTCCTTCCTTTAATGTTGCCCCAAAATCCTGAAGGAATTGCACCCTTCACTCACCATCCACGGGGAGAATAAAACCCCCTGAGCCCTGGGTGTGCTGATCCCGTGCCCTGCTTTATATGGAAAAAACAACTGCAGCTGGGCTAAGTAGCACAGGGGTGTTTGTTTACATCCTGCTCACCTGGCTGTGCCTGACCTGCTCCTCCAAACCTCTCTCCCCAGGCAAATAGGGGAGAACCTGATCGTGCCAGGGGGAGTGAAAACCATCGAGGCCCACGGCAGGATGGTGATCCTGGAGGGATTGATGTGCACACCCGCTTCCAGATGCCAGAGCAGGGCATGACATCTGCTGATGATTTCTTCCAAGGGACCAAGGCTGCCTTGGCTGGGGGCACCACCATGATCAGTAAGTGCTTTTTGTGTTTCCTCAGATAAGAGTGGCAGCTGTGGGATGGAGTCAGCTTGTTCTGGAGCAGTGGGAAAAGCTGGTGGGAATAGGGGTGGAAAAGCAGGACCCCTGTCAATTGTCACTCATTTCATTTGCCTTCCCTTGCTGGTGCTGTGAGTTCAGCTGGTTTGGGGTCTGTTCCTGCTGGGCCCAGTGTCACTCTGTGGCTGCAGAGTGAGGAGCAGATCCCCTTCCTTCCTGTGACTCAGTCCCTTTCCCTGCACAGAGATCTGTTGTATTTCTCACACCCAGAAGCCTGATGCCAGTGTTTGATGTGCCTTTGAAAAACAGGCCACTCACCTCAGGACCTGCTTTAGCCACCAGGATTTTTGTTCACGTAGCTCCCTTTGTGCTCATCTCCTCCTCTGGAGAAAGAGAGGAATTGCAAAGTGAAAATACCTCAAAACAAAAAAGGTTGACAGAGAGGTTGATATTTATTTTGCATGCAGTTTTCAATGAAATTGAACCAAGAACCTTGGATAGGTTTCCACTGATGGTTGGTTTTATAAAATCGTGTGTGAAATTCTGACTGTGGTGAGTTTTGGCTTCAGTGCTAGGAATTCACCTGGAGAATCTGCTTTGGTGAGCTTCATTTTCAGCTCAGCTCAGATTCAACGTTGCCCCTTTAATTCTCATGGCAGATGCATCCAAGGGAAGCACAGGAATGTGACCTGGTGTTCCTAAGCCCTGTCCTCCTTTGCTTGTTCCCCTCTAGATTCATCCCTGCAGCATCAGGGAGGGGGAATCAGATGGGTCCTGGTGTCAAATGGAAAAATCGTGGGGGTTTTTGTGGCAGCAGGGGAGATGGATCCTGGTGGAAGCAGATCCAGCTCCAATCCAGGGCCCCCAGCCCATCAGGGAGAAGGGAATGGGGGTGAGGATCCCAACCTGCCCTTTTGTCTCCCTGTCCCTTGCTCTCCTGAGCCCTCCCTAGGCTGCTGCACTCAGGAGTGAGGGCTGATTTCTTTTTCTGCTGGCTCCCCTGAGGCCATCTGAGCAGGAATTCCAGCTATGATCCTTCTGTCTCTCCCCTCTGCAGTGCCAAAGGCAAGGCTCCAGCTGACTTTGCTAAGGAAGGAACAGACAGAGTTGGTTTTGCCTGAAATGACGTGTTGTGATATCTTTGTTTTTCTGCAGTGACAATTTGCACAGGCCTTTTCTCAGTCCCCACCTTAAAACAATATTGGTGTGGGTATGTCAGCTGAACTGCCCTCCCTGTGGGTTTTAGGGTAACATTGCTGCAGGAGAAAAAAAACTTGGATTCTCGCCCTTTTGAAATGTCAGAATGCAGTGTTTGGGCATTAAGTTGAAAGGAGAATTCCAGAATGCTCCAGAGAGAATTTTGAAGGAGGCAGGAGTATTAGATATGCTCCAATCTGTTCTGGTCTCTTCCCTAAACTCCCCTGTGTTCCATGGAAAGAGAGCAGTCCTCCCAGAGGTTTGGAAAAGGACTCTGTCTGAAGTCGCCCTTTACAAGAGGCTAAAATTTTTCTGAGCTAAAAATGGCATTTTTCATAGGCTCACAAACCATCCTGGGTTGGAGGGGACCCCCAAGGATCACCAAAGCTCTGCACAGGACACACCTATTTCTGAGCCCCTGTTTTCCTATCCTGAGCTGGGTTAATAGCCAGGATGTAATCCAGTCCCTGGAGCTGTTAGAGGAGGAAGAATCCCTGCCTGGGAACAGGGTGGCCTCTTGGAGCCTGTTGGTGGTTTAGTTGCTGATTAACTGTGATGGGTGAAATCCCCATCAGAATCAGTGAGAAAACTCCCCCTGATTTGAGCAGGGGCAGGATTGTCTCTCTCTCCCCCAGCCCTGCAGAAGGGATGAAGAAGTTAAGCTCTGTATATTCACTGGCTCTCTGATCCCTGAGCCTGTTTAATGTCCCAGGGAGAGCTCCATCCATCCAGGCCAGCTCCCACACTCATCTGAGCCCTCCTCCCCTACTCTGCTTCTTCTCTGGCATCTGCTGGCCTTGGGTGAAATCTCTTGCTGACATTGCCTCTCTTGACTCAGTCAACCACTGTAGTAATCATGGAGAGAAATTACAGTGAGAGAAATGATAGCTTTTCTCTGGCCTGGTGGCTTGGAAGCCTTTTGAACTCAAGCAGCAGTTATCCTAATGACACGGGGAGGGAAGGCAGGGGAGGGGAGCCTGGATATCTTGGGAAGTCCAGGAGATGAAGGGGAGCCTCACATGGGCTGCTCTTGGCTCCCTAATTCCTGACCCTGCTATTAAAGAGCTCCTGGGGGTTGGAGCAGGGTTGGAGCTGCCCAGCTGCAATCGAAGTGAGGTGACCCCAGGTCTGCCAGCTCACCCTGGAGATCACCACCTTGCTGGAAGGAGATGTTTCCAGCCAGGAATGATCTCTCACCTCTTGAGGTTTGCTCTGGATGTAGCAGAGAATGGAGCTGCCCCAAAGGAGGTCAGGCTCTGTGTCAGTCTCTTAAGGTGGGGTTTAGACAGGATGAGGGTGTGGGGTGGAATTTAAACACTCCAGTGGAGATCAGAGCCTATCCTACCTGACTGGGTGCATTTGTATTAGCAGGGTTAGTCCTGTGCTGGTCTAAACAGTGAAAGGAGGAGGAGAGCAGCAGGGACAGAAGGAGGTGACAGCAGTGGTCAAGCAGGGCCTTGTGGCCAAGCTGGAATTATAAAACCAAGTGTTTGCATCCAAGAGCAGCAACCACAGAGCTGCAGTGTCTCCCCAGGTCCCTGGCTGTGTGTACACAGTACTGCATTGTTCCACAGGCACCAGCCCCAGTTTTGTTTCTCTTTGCACCCAGAGATAAAGAGGAACTGGGAGCAGCCCTGCAGACAGGCTGCCCTGGCTCTGGAGCTCCTTTCTCTTTCTGGCAGCAGTTCTTCTCCCCCAAAGGAATGTTTAATTCTCTAGAAATGTCGTGAAAATGTCCACACATTACTGGGGATTTGTATGAGCAGGAATCCTTGCTCTCTGTGGCTGGAATAATGGAATAAATGGTGATTGGAGTAATGACATCCCCACCCAGGGCTGCAGAGTCCATCCTGCCCTGGCCCTCCTCCCTCCAGCCCCAAACCCAGCCTTGGCCCTGGTTCACCCTAAATCTCTTTGCTTCCCCAGCTGCTGTGTTTGTACCTTTCATTCAGGACAGACTTAAAATCCTCCATGAGAAAGTGGGGCTGGAAGCAGAGCTGGGCAGTTCCCTGGTGTGAGCTCCTCTTCCCAAGCTGTTAAACCCCTGTAAGTTCATTAGGGTCTGCCTGCAGTGGATTGTGCAGCCTCTCTGCTGGGGCTTGCTCTGCTCCCAGCAGTGCTGGAAGGGATTCCCCCATTCTTCTGGGGGATCTCCAAGCCCTTGAAGTCCCTTTGCCAGAGGAGGAAGCACTTGTGCAGACCTCAGCTGTGCTGTGAGTGTGCACTGAGGGGGGGTTGGACCCGTGGGCTGCAGCTCGTGTTTGCCACCTCTGTGTGCTGGGAACAGGCTCCTGTGAGGAGCACAGAGTCCCTGTGGCTGCAGGAGCTCTGTGCTGTGGGCAGGTGTTCAGCACTGGCTGTCACACACTCACCTGGGCCAGCGTCCCTGCTCAGTGCTCAGAGGTGAAATCACTGCCCCCAGCGTCGGGCTGGGGTCCTGTGAAACCTCTACAGTGCAGCCTGGGTGGGTTTTGGAGTCAAGCAGGAGATCTTGCCCTATTTTCTGGTCTTTTCCTTCCCCCAGAGCTGCTGGGGATCCTGCCCCTTGCTCCTCTCCCACCCTTCTTGCTCCTCTCCCACCCTTCTTGCTCCTCTCCCACCTTTCTTGCTCCTCTCCCACCTTTCTTTCTCCTCTCCCACCCTTCTGCCTCCTCTCCCACCCTTCTGCCTCCTCTCCCACCCTTCTTTCTCCTCTCCCATCCTTCTTGCTCCTCTCCCACCTTTCTTTCTCCTCTCCCCCACTTCTGCCTCTTGGCAGCACTGATTTTCTTTTTTTTAAAGAGCAGGTGAGGGGTTTCTCTGTTTGTTTTGACCTTTCTCTGTTTGTTTTGACCCCTTCTGCTCCAGCCCCTCCCTGTGCAGGAAGGAAGGGATGGAAGCAATTCCACACATCATGCTGGAGCTTGGTTTAATTGTGAGCACACAAGTGCTGGAGTGGCAGCAGTTCTGACAGTGCAGATGTGACTGACCTAGATTTTTCCATGCAGCCCAAAAGAGGGATTTCAGGAAAAATTAACCTGTATTGTTCTTGATGCAATAGTAGTTAATGCCTTTTATTCCAGTTAGTGCTGGGGATCAAGGGTGCTGCTTTCCCACTGCATGGGGGAGAGTTCTTCTCATTGAAGAGCTGCTTTGAAGTGCTTTTCTTACAGAATCACAGAATGGTTTGGGTTGGAAGGGACCTTAAAGATCATCCTGGTCCAGCCTCTGCCACGGGCAGGGCACCTGCCACTACCCCAGGTTGTTCCAAGCCCTGTCCAGCCTGGCCTTGGACACTTCCAGGGCTGGCAACCTGAGCCAGAGCCTCACCACCCTTATAATAAAGAATTTCTTCCTCATACCTCATTTAAACCTGCCCTCCTTCAGCTTAAGGCCACCCCCGTTGTCCAGTGACTACACACCCTTGTGAAAAGTCCCCAAAATCCCAAATTCTTGCTCTCTGTGCTCTCATCCCCAAGTTCCTTAGAGATGACACAGAAGTAAAGAGCCAGTGGATCTCTCTGATGTGCTGTGTCCCACCCAGCCACTTACAGCAGTGGAAAAAGAAAATGTCCATGAGGTTTTTGTGGGGGCAGGTGTAAAAGTTGGCTCCTCCAGGTCTGCTGTGGATGGAAAAAAAAATGTTAAAAAGCAAAATTAAACTATCCACCTCACTTCATATAACATCATTAGCAGCATTTGATAGGTTTTCAGGGCATGTGTGTTAAACCTTGCTAGATAAAATGTCTGAATCACCTTCAAGTCTTGACAGAGTCTTCCAAGAAGCAGCAGCAAGTGGCACCTCCAGCTCTTTTCCTGGCCTGTTTTTCTGGGCAGGGAATTTTTGCCTCCCCACCAGTGTTCAACCCCTTGGCTGCTTTTGCCTTCCTGGGAGTTTGACTCAGCAGAAAACGCCCTGGTCAGGCAGGAGCTCTCAGCTCTCCAGTTGGAAGTGAGCTCTGTGTGCCCTGGGAGGGAGGCAAGTGGAGCCTGAAAGAAGCAAAGGTTGGAACCAACTTCAGGATTCCCCACTTGGGCTGGGTTTGGAGTGCTGCCTGTGGAGTGGGATTTGATGTCTTCAAACAGCAGAGCCTTTCTTCCCTCTTTCCTTCAGCCCCTGTGCCTTCAGAGTTCACAGAGTCCATCTGTTCCTTAGAAACTGGATTTTTTTTTTTTTTTTAAATCTTTCTGGTGAGAGGGAGAAATGTTTGAGGAATACAAATGAGCTCCTCCTGTCTGGCACACTTTAATCCCACTCAGGAGCTGCCAGTTGTTAGCAGCTTGGGGCTGTGCCTGCATCTTTGCACAGCTCTCATTCCCATGGAAGCCCTGTGCATTTGTAAGGAAGGTGGGGATGGACATTTAGGAGTTTTCTTTTCTGGGAGAGCTCTTTTCTTCCCCTGCTACCCTGCAGTTGGTGTTGGCACCTGCTCTGTGACAGTGGCAATGTTTTTCCATTTCTCCATGCTGGTTGCTGGCTATCTGTCATTTGCTGCTGAGGGGTTGTGGGTTTAATTCAAATTAATTAAGCTCACCTAGAGCCTCCTATTCTAAGTAAAAAGTGATTATTTTTATGGAGAGCAACCTGAGAAGCTGATGTGGGCAACACTGGAGGAGAGGAGACAATCCCTGTCCCTCCCACTTGGCATCTGCAGATCCAGAGGAAAGTGCTTTTGGCTTCCTCTTTTAAGTAAAAGAAGGAACCTGTAGATTCCACATGCAAATATTAACTGGGAAATACTTGGGCTGATTTTCAGAGCCCACCAAAAAGGGCTCAGCTTTTGGAAGCTTCCCTTCCAGCCACTTGTCAGGGTGTGTTTGTCCCTGGGAGCAGCTACACGTGTGCAGTGTGGGTATTTTGGCAATCTGGGGGATGCCACGGTGGTGTTCTGCATATGGATGAAATTCCCTGGGAAGCCTCCAGGCAGCAGGAGCTGGGGAAGGAGCTCCTGGAGAGCCCTCCCAAACGATTGCACAGTGCAGGGAAGGGGGGAAGCTCCCAAACTGCAGCACACTGAGTGGTTTGTGCCTCCAAATTGGAGTTCCTGATGGGAATGGCAAGACTGAGACTCCTTGAAAAGCCAAGCAGGGCCAGCTCAGCAGCCAGGGATTGCGTCACAGGATACCCTGTTCAAATATCTCAATATTGCTTAAAAAGAATCTCAGTCCTGAATGGAGGTCAGTTAATGATCCTGCCCAGCAGGCTTTGCTTTATTTCAGGTAAGATTCCTCAGGATTAGTATCAGTGTCCCAAGAGGAGAGTCCAGCTACTGATGGGCTGCCAGGGACCTGTCAGCCTGATGGGCAGAGACTCCCTTGCACTGGGAATGGCAGGAGGTTGGGAGGGTAGCACAGCTGAGAGAGCTCTGGATGTGCTGGGTGTTTGCAGAAGCAGAATCAGGCCCTGGAAGCAGAGTTGAGGACTCTGAGCCAGTCCCTCCTGCAGTGCAAACACTGCAATAACGGGGAGGGTGGCAGCTGCAGGGAACAACTCCCACTGAGCCATCCTGCCAGATCCGGGGCAATTCCTGCTGCTCAGGGAATCCCAGGATGGGTTGGGTTGGAAGGGACTTTAAACCCCATCCAGGGTGTTGTGGCTTTAATTTGAAATTGGGTAGAAACACTACTTATTGGTTTGGTTTGATTTTGCTAATTTTAAAGTTTTTAATTAAGAGCAAAGCAGGCTTATGCTTAAAAGTAATAAGACTTTTCTAACTAATATTAAAAGAAAGAAAAGCAACAAGAATGAGGGTGGAACTTTTAAAATTTATTTTTTATGCTTTTTTTTTAATTAATAATGTAAAGAAAACAACATTTAGAAATTTTTAGTTCGTTTTCTATTTTTAAAATAGTGACACCTCCCACTGTCCCAGGTTGCTCCAAGCCCTGTCCAGCCTGGCCCTGGACAGGGATGGGGCAGCCACAGCTCCTCTGGTCAACCTTTACTCCACCCTTAGAGTAAAAATTTCCTTCTGTTTGAGACAGGAAATTAATCTGAGGAGTTAAACAACAGTAACCCCCAAAGACTTGGTGCATGGCAAAAAACAAAGTTAGATTTTGTGGGGGGGAGTTTCCCAGAGCAGTTTGTCACAGGCTGGGAGTTCCCTTTGGGTGGGCAGCTCAGGTGGAGCCCAGGAGTGGTGCTGTGTGCCCCAAGCCTTGGGTTCCTGGCAGATCTGGGGAGAAATCAGACAGCCCCAGCTCTTGGGTTCCTGGCAGATCTGGGGAGAAATCAGACAGCCCCAACTCTTGGATTCCTGGCAGATCTGGGAAGAAATCAGACAGCCCCAACTCTTGGGGTCCTGGCAGATCTGGGGAGAAATCAGACAGCCCCAACTCTTGGATTCCTGGCAGATCTGGGGAGAAATCAGACAGCCCCAAGCCTTGGGTTCCTGGCAGATTTAGGAAGAAATCAGACAGCCCCAACTCTTGGGTTCCTGCAGATCTGGGGAGAAATCAGACAGCCCAAGCCTTGGGTTCCTGGAGATCTGGGGAGAAATCAGACAGCCCAACTCTTGGATTCCTGGCAGATCTGGGAAGAAATCAGACAGCCCCAACTCTTGGGGTCCTGGCAGATCTGGGGAGAAATCAGACAGCCCCAACTCTTGGGTTCCTGGCAGATCTGGGGAGAAATCAGACAGCCCCAACTCTTGGGTTCCTGGCAGATCTGGGGAGAAATCAGACAGCCCCAACTCTTGGGTTCCTGGCAGATCTGGGGAGAAATCAGACAGCCCCAAGCCTTGGGTTCCTGGCAGATTTAGGAAGAAATCAGACAGCCCCAACCCTTGGGTTCCTGGCAGATCTGGGGAGAAATCAGCAGATCTAGGAAGAAATCAGCATGTTCAGAAAGAAATCAGGCAGCTTGTGAGGTGGCTCAGAGCTGGGGGAGGCAGGGCAGCAGCTGGGGAGCGTGCCACGGGAGTCTCTGTTTAAACTGGGGCTAATCTCGTTAGGACCTCCTACAGCTTAATGATTTCAGGAAGCCCAAGAGCTGATTTGCTGCAGTGCCACAGAGTGCAGAGAAGCCCGGCAGATGGGCAGGTGTGCTCAGGAGATGGCTGTGGAGGGCTGGGTCTGCTGCTTGATCCTTGTCCTTTGGGGCAAAGCAGCTTCTGCTGCAGCTCCCTGTGTTTTCTCCATGAACACGTGAAGATTTTGGTCTGGTGCAGCTGTGTGTGAGAGCTGGCAGGGGTTTGAGGGGGAGCAGGATGGGGACTCAGTGGTGGTGAGGGATGACAAGTCCCTGCCTGAAATGTGATGTCACCTTGGCACAGTCACCAGGAGAGGAAGTGTCTGGTCCTCATCCAGCCAGGGGAGATGTTTATTTGACAAATACAGGGTTTTTCTTTCTTCCCATTTCTCTCACAAGCTGTATTAATAAATGCTTGTGTAGAATCAGAGCTCTTCATATTTAGTTTACTTTTTTTTTGTGGGGGGAAACCCCAACTTTTCTAATCCCAAACACACAAAGCCCTCTCAGAACCAGCACAAATTTCCATTGTAAAAACTGGCATCCTGCAGTCATGTTCCTCTTCAATACCCCTGAGAGAACCCTGAGAAGTGAGAAATCCAAAACTTGGTAACAATGCAAACCCAGAACTGTTCTAGCTTCCAGCAAGTGGAAAAAGCCTGAGGGGCAGGACACATCTCCAGTGACCTGGGAGGGACAGAGCTCACTCACAGCTCATCTTCTGTCCTGTGTCTGGTCAGCTCTTGCCCCTCGATGTGTTGTTAATTCCTGTGTTTTGTCTTGACTTGAAAGCCATGGCTACACACCAAGGTTTTGCTCCATCCCAGTCCCTCGAGGTTTACAGACCAGTTCATATGGAAGCCTTTGAAGTCCTGTGTGCTCTTTTCATGGCCTTCAAGTGTGGAATAATGCCTAAAAGAAAGATTAAATCTTGGAACCACTTAAATGTCTCTTTTGAACTTGGTTCCCCTCCCTCTCTGCCATGGTGACCTCCTGAGATTCAATAAATGCACAATAAACCTGTACTGGGAAGAGATAGAGCCTTTTTTTTTTTAATTTTTTTTTTATTTTTTTTTTTTAAATCTGACCTTAATATGCTGCCATTCCATCTGCTGGGGAGGGTTATTAATTATTATTCAAATTCTTGATGTCTGTCCAGCCAGCCTCCAGTTGTTAATTGTATTTTGGATGTAATCAGCCAAAAGGGCAAGTGAAATATCTCCATGACATCAGTGAGGGAATAAGGGAACGTTGCAGTCTGAAAATGTAATCAGTGGAGCACGGATGTGTCTGATTCTTCTGAGCCTGGTCCAGCTCCTGATTTCTCTGCATCAGGTCTTACAAAGTAGATGTGGACTGAGAGAAAAAGTGACATCATTTGGGCTCCCTCTGCTCTGGGTTTGGCAGGCAGGTGCAGGAGAGCAGTCCTTGGGTGCTTGGTTCTCTGAGCACCAGAAATGCTTTTTATGCTCTTTGCAGGGCTGTAGCTCTTCAGAATAAATGGCTTTATTCTTACAGTAAAGAATATATTCTTTATCTTTTCTTAGGGGGGGGCAGGGGAGAGGGAACAAGAGTAAAATACTGTGGGAATAAACCCCCACAAATACACAGAAAATCTGCTGGCTGGAGCCAGGGTGTGAAGCAAATCCTTGGTTTGATTGCTCATCTGCTGAGGTGCATCAGGTCCATGGAGTTTCCTTCAGAGCAATTCTGTTCCTTCCTTTTCCCAGATCAAACTCACGAGCCTGAGCATGGCTGAAAGGAAGAATTGGGATGGAATCAGAAAAAAAAATGAGCTGTGAGGCTTTTCTGGATGGCTTGATTTGGAATTTTTGAGCACAGAGAAGGGCTGGCATCTCTGGGTGGATTTCTGCTGAGCTAGAAATTGGGGTTTGACACTTAAATCAGAATTTTTGCTGCTGCAGACAGCTTTGTTACTGGATGAGGCAGCTTTTTGACACATAAAAGGGTCATGATACAGAAAGGGAGAAGGGATTGTGATATTTTTCCAGCTGAGAATTTGAAGCCTCTGGATGCAATAAGGTGATTATGGGTGAATTTTCTATGGGTCAGTCAAGAGCCTGACTTGCAGTTCACAGAGATTGATTTTATTCCTCTTGCTTTCACAGATTTACTCCCACTTCACACCAGTGCCAGGAGAATATTCCTGACAACTCCAGGCTTCTAAGTAGGGATCTGTGCAACTCCCAGGGCTGAATTTAATTACAACCTCTCAATAAACTGGCTTGTGAGAGAATGTACAACTCCATAAATCCTCCAGATTTCCTCACACCCAGTTGCTGTAGGGGTTAAGCAGTATTAAACAGGCAGATGTGTTTGGTGTGATCAAGCTGCTCTGCAAAGTTTTGGGTAGGGGAGATCTGCCTGCTAACAGTTAAGCTGAAATGTTGAGGATTTTCACCTTATAAACTCCTCTTAAACAATAGGCACATTTAATGCTGCTAGTAGCAGGAAATAATGTGTAAAAGTGCAGTCTGTAATGGCAACTGGCACACTGAGTACATGGTTCTTATTACAGGCACAGTTTTGGTAACATCTGACCCTAATTCATGTTTATAGTGTCCATTTCAAACAGTTTTTCTCCTCCCTGGTAGTGGCATTCACGAGCTGAAGCCCCAGAAGAAATTTCATGCATGCTTTGGATGACAATTAAACCAGTTGAAAAAAAAACAAAAAACCAAAACTCTTTTCCAGGGGAAAGCTGGAAGCAAGGGCTATTAATAGAAGCTGCAGGAAGGGGTTGTTTGCAAGCCAAGGCCTGCTCAACTGAGGCAGGATGCAAAAAAGAAAAAAAAAAAAATGCACATGCCACAATGCCAGGAAGCTATAAAATCCATTAATCCCCACCCATGAGCACATCCATCTCCAAAGCAGAGTTTTGTTTTCAAAGGAAAAGCAAAGAGCTGCATGCAGCTCTCCCTCTGAGGCAGTAATTTCTCTGGAGCATAGCAAGGGGTCAAAAATATAAAGGCATTGCTCTTCATCTGCATTTTTTTTTTTATATATATATATTTTTTTTTTTTTTATATGAAGGAGATTCCAAGTGCAAGAAGGAGCTGATGTGGGATTTTTCTGGCTCTGGTCTCAGAGCATCCTGCAGGCTTTTGGGGGGGATTCCCCAGCTTTCTGTGCTGGGTCCCTCATCCCATCTCCCCCCTGCTCCAGGAAAGCTCCTCAGGAGCAGAGAGCCCCTGAGGGTGGAAAAGGGAGCCAAGATGTGAGGCAGCATTTTGAAAGCCACTGTCTCAAGCTGAGATTTGCACCATTCTGGCTGTGGAAGTTTGGTTTTAAAGTCTGGGAGCAGCTGGATGAAGACAAGGATGTGTTCCAGGCCAGCCTTAACTGTGGGTCAGCTTTTAGAATTTTTAGGATTGCCCATTCTGGACTCGGTTGTTGACTTCATCTCTGTGGGTCCCTTCCAGCTCAGGGTGTTGTGTGATCCTGTGAATTGTGGAAAAAAGCAGTAGGAATGATCTGAATTTCACCATTACTCGTGTGTGCATGGCATTGTGGTGGGATCTGATTTCAGCACAGGTTTTGTGTTAATAGATGATCAGAACGTGTCAATAATTGCTGCTGTTAGCACTTCTACCCCGTGTAGATTTTCCCATGCTTATGTTAAAACAGCACTGCTCGATTTTCCCCACGGAGCATTTCACCCATTCCCCCAAGGTTTTTGCCCTCCCTTTTCATTTCCCACCCAAATATCTGCCCACCAGCATCCAGCCCAGGAGATCCAGAATATTCCAGCGTGGCTGGGGGCCAGCTCTGGTGCAGAAGAGCCCCATGGATGTGCTGGTGTTGGTGTCTCCCTTCAGCTCCTTGTGTGCCCTTAATCCTGAGCTGATTAATCTGCCCAAGGAGGAGGAGAGGAGAGTCATTTTTACAGGAATGGTAATTTAGGGGCTGGGTGATCAGGGCTGGAGTGTATGTGTGTTCACAGGGGCTCAAATCCCAGCACTCAGAGGGAGATGAAAACTTGGACAGTCTGGGAGAAAGACTGTCCAGGTGTGTTGGAATCCTGCTAGGGTTTCACAAGGGGAAAATTAGTTTATTTGTAGTGTATAAAATAGGGTTTTTTCCACATTTTTTTTTTGTCCTTTGTTGGTGTAACAGCCTTGGCTGCCCTCAGCCCTGGGCTGTTACATTTTGGGTTCTGCAGCTCAAAGGTAATTAAAAGACAATCTACAGAATATTTTCTGCTCATAGCTGGGAAACCAGTGTAACCCTGAGCTTGGCTTTGCCCTGAGCCTTGCTGAGAGTGTGTTAAGTAAAGAGAAACATTAGGATTAGTCCTGAACTTCACTCAGATTCAGAGAGCCACTACAAGGCCCACCAAGCTACTTAATTCCTCCTTTGAAGATTTCAGCACTGATGAAGTGATTCTTAAATTATCATTTCCTTTTTTTTTTTCCTCTCTCTATTTTGTTTCTGTTTTTGGAACAAGCTTTGAGCTTAAAAACGAGCTGGCAACTTCCTTCTCAGACCTCAAAACCTCAAGCTGATTTCATTTGCACAGCAAAAAAAAAAAAAATAAATAAAAAAAAAATAATCAACAACAGGAAGAAAACATCTGGGCTGGGAAGCACAAGGCTGTGGTGTGGAGAGAATAAAGGGGTGATGAGAGCCTGGGTCCCAGCAGAATGTCCTGAGAGTGCCCTGGAAGTGTGGGGCCACCCCAGAGATGGGACATTGCTGCTCCTGAGGGGGGAAGGAAAGGGGGAGCAGTGGGATGGGGTTCCCAGGCACAGGGAGCTCGCTGGGCTCAGCACAGCTCTGCTTTTCCCAGGGGAATTCTCCCCTGAGGGCTGCTGGGGCTGAGCCCTCCTGTGAGCTGGGACAGATCATCCCCAGGGAGGCTGGATGGAGCCTCCAGCAGCTGCTGGTGCTGCTCTGGGGCACGGGGAGCTGAAAGAAAAAGCTTTTTGTTTCACTCTGAGCTCTTGAGCTGGGCCTGAGGGCTGGAGGAAGTTTCTCTGGGCTGCATGTGAGCAATTCCTGGCCATTTCAACGAGCAGAAGCAGTTCCAGAGCTCAGTCATTTCAGGAGCACATGAAGGGTCACCCTTGACTCCTTTCCAGGATCTGAGCTCATTTTTACTAATTTACTAATTAAAAAAGCCCCACCCTCACATGGAGAGCTGTAGATCTTGCAGTGTGTTTGACCCCTCCCATTGCCAAGGGATGGGAGGATCAAGGAGTTTGCCTTTTGTGTCTGAAATACCTCCAGAGCAGGATTTGGGATGCCATCCACCTTCTCCATGCCTTTTGTGTCTGAAATGCCTCCAGAGCAGGATTTGGGATGCCATCCACCTTCTCCATGCCATTTGTGTCTGAAATACCTCCAGACCAGGATTTGGGATGCCATCCACCTTCTCCATGCCTTTTGTGTCTGAAATGCCTCCAGAGCAGGATTTGGGCTGCCATCCACCTTCTCCATGCCATTTGTGTCTGAAATGCCTCCAGACCAGGATTTGGGCTGCCATCCACCTTCTCCATGCCATTTGTGTCTGAAATGCCTCCAGACCAGGATTTGGGCTGCCAGCCACCTTCTCCATGCCATTTGTGTCTGAAATACCTCCAGAGCAGGATTTGGGATGCCAGCCACCTTCTCCATGCCATTTGTGCAGCATCCCCTGCTCCTGCTGCCTCTGCTGTGGCAGCACAGCTTCCATCCTGGCCAGGTGCAGGAGCTGAGCTCTCCAGGGATGTCCCCTCACTGTGACCATCTCCTGGGGTGCTCTCTTTCCCCACTCTCCTCACACCAGTGTCTGGTCTGGGCTCTGCACACCAGGGCAGTCCCAGGATGCAGAGGCTGTTGCTTCCCTTGCATTCCCTGCAGTTCCTCCCTGGTGTTTTGGGAAATGCCTGTTCCCTAGTGTTTGCCTAGCAGAGCTACTGTGGAGAGAAAGTGTGCTGGGTTTGGAAGGGGCTAGAGAGTGATTTGGTGTCAGGGGAGCTGCCACAGGAGATATTCCCAAACCCTGGAGCTGACTTCCCTGCACTCTTGTACCACCCTCTCCATCCCTGACCCTTCCTGCAGCCAGCTGGGGTTTGGCTTTGTCAGAGAGCTCAGAGAGCTCCTCAGAGAGCTCCTCAGAGAGCTGAAGAAGCTCCTCAGAGAGCTCCCCCTGCCCTCAAAAACTCCCACCACTCATCCCCCAGCAGTGCCTGAGGTGAGGGGGTGCTAAAGCTCTGATCCCAGACCCCACACTCATCCCTGGGGGCTCCATCCACAGGGCTGGGCTCTGAGGATTCTCTCTTAACTCCTTGGTGCCTTCAAGAACAAATTCCCAATCACCATCTTGGGGCTGGCAGAGCTCTGAGGGCACCTTTAGTCTCAAGTGGAGATGGATTTATTCCTGTGATGTGTTAGCGATTAGATGGGCTTTTTTTTTTTTTTTTTTTTTTTTTTTGGCTTTTTAATTGGACATTTGTATAAACCTGGGCTTTCTCCATGTCCCGTGGAAGAAGCAAAGGGAATGTTATTTTTCTCCTTGTTGTTCATTCCACTTAAGCTGAAGATTAACTTTGGCAGAGCAACAGGGGCTCTGTACTGGCCAAGAAACAATTCAGGCTGGAAGTTAGCAGAAGGTTTCCTCTGGGGAGGAGCAGATCATGGAACAGAAGTGGGATGGTTTTTTCTAAAAAGCAGGTCAGTTTATTGTCTGGTTAGATTTGGGCTGCTTTTCCCAATGCTGAGGAAAAGCACATCCTTGTGGGGGTGCCAGACAGGAGGCAAATGTCCAGGTTTTCTCTCAGAGCCTGGATTTCTCTGCTGGGTAGGGAGGGAACAGACACAGAGCCCACCCTGCTCTGCTGGGGCTGATCCCAGCTGCAGCTGCTGAGGCACAAAGGATTTGCATCTCCTGTCCTTTCCTTGCTGCTTCCAGGGGATAAAAAGCCTTGGGGAAAAGCACAGATATCCTGAGCTGCCCACGAGCTCTGTCTCTCATCCCAGCTGTGACTTGGAGCAGCCCTGATCCTCACCATAAAAATAAACTGCTGGGATTTCTCTGCTGATAACTGAAGCATCTTTGATTTTTCTGTATATTTTAATAGAACCTTGCAGAATCAAGCCAGGCCCTCTCCTCCCCAGCAAACCTCTCCTCCTCCTCCAAACTGCCTGCTCAGTTTGTGAGCCCTGAAATCCCACAGGCTTTTCCTGGACTGGAGATGCTGACTTGCTTCTTTTATTTCACCGTGTCTGTTGAATACCTCAGAGGCTCCATGTGCTCAAATAAAATCCAGGAGAGCTGCCCCTTCAGACCCAGGGCCCTTGTGTCACCCTTTGGGGCTGTCCTCCAGCTGCTGGATTTGGTGTGAGGCTCAAACTGAGCAGGTGCCAGAGGCAGCAGGACCTTCTCAGTGTCAGACATCTCTCCAACCACAAATTGTTGGTCCTGCTTCCTCCAGTCCTCTGGAAGGTGCTTCTGGTTGGGATGTGTAGCACCAACAGCTGTAGTAAACAACCCCATTTTTGTTGTAGTAACAACTCCTTTTCCCTCAGCTGCTGCTCCATAATTGACTTCCCTGGCTGCGTTCTCTAGAAACCACTGGGAAATTGCAAACTTAGAAATATTTTAAGGGGGAAAAAGGATGCCTTGATTCTGCAGCAGCCTTTTACCTGTGCTTTGGTTGTCATTTCCAGTTGACCACGTGGTTCCTGAGCCTGGCACCAGTTTGCTGACAGCCTTTGACCAGTGGCGAGAGTGGGCAGACAGCAAATCCTGCTGTGACTACTCCCTGCACGTGGACATCACTGAGTGGCATAAAGGTGTCCAGGAGGAGATGGAAGCTCTGGTTAAAGATCATGGTGAGCTCGTGGAAGCCTTGCCCTCGGTGGTTTTCAGGTCCCTGTTGTTTGGTGCTGTCTCTCCTGCAGTTTTCTATCCCAGTAAAGCTGCTTTGGGCCCCTTCTGGCTCCCTGGGGAGGTTTGGGCAGTTGGGATTGCAGAGGGCTCAGGGGTTGGGGCACACTGCTGTTGCAGCACTGGTTTTCCAGAGGTGAATCTCCTGCTTTGGCCATGCAGAGCAGCTCCTGTGTCCAGGGAAGGCCCTTCAGTTCATCAGTGCCCGTGGTGATGACACCTGCAGCCACTAAAGTGCAGTAAACCAGGGAAAGGGGAGCCCAGGAGGGCTCAGCCAGCTCTGGCTGCTAAAAGTGAAGAGCTGAGTGAAATGACCTCAGAGGTTTTCCCCCTCTTTAATACCTTTCATCCTCAGGCTGGAGTCATTTTCCATCCTGTTTGTAGTTTCAAACCCCAGCATTTTTTGCTCTAATGGGAGCTTCCCACACATGCTGGGTGAGAGTTTTTACTGTTTGTAGTTTCAAACCCCAGCATTTTATGCCCCAATGGGAACTTCCCACACATGCTGGGTGAGAGTTTTTACTGGATCCAAAGGCTGGAGAGGGAAAGACACCTTAGGATCAGTGGGTTAGCTTGACATCACAGACACAGATTTCCCATTGTTCTCCCTGGAGGGTGAGGGGGATCAGCCAGGCAGTCTCTGCTTTTGTGTGAGATGCATTTTTGCTTTTGTTTTGTTACCCAACCTCCTGCAGTGCTGCACCCATGGAATTATTGCTGGGGACTGACTTTCCATGGCTTTAGCTGCACTGTGCTGTCTTTCCCCCAGGTGTGAATTCCTTCTTGGTGTACATGGCTTTCAAAGATCGCTTTCAGCTCAGTGATTCTCAGGTAGGAAGGAAGGCTTCATGTTCACCTGTTCACAAATAAGTGTTTAAATTCAGTATCCTGCAAACTGACACTCTCTCCTGGTTCCAGTCTTTCTGTGTGTAACTGTCCCTAAGATTGGCAACAGCACCCAACAGCTCTGCTTTGAAGGTTTTATGTTTAATTAAAAATAAAACCCAACCAACAGCAAACCCTGAAAGGCTTGGCTGAGGGAGGCAGTGGTAAAACTCTCATTTTGAGAGGTCAGAGGTTTTATTCCAGCTCCTCTGGGGTAGAAGCAATGGCTGTTCTGTGAATTGCTGCTTCAGCCTTTGCACAGGGCAGCACAGGGAGATCTCTGGGCTAATTATAATTATTCTGATTAGAATCCTGGTCCAGAGGTGGGTTTTGGTGGCAGAATCACTGGGACCTCAGGAAGGAGTTAATTGCCCTGGTGATTGCTGTTCTGCTGGGCACATTTCAGCCCATGTTCAGAGGGGCAGTTTAGGATTCTGAAGGTGTGGGAGGAGAGGAATTCCTGGGAGTGTTGGTGTGTGGGTTATCTCTGAGGGCCTGGAAACATTTGGATGAGGGAACATTGATGGTGCCAGTTGGGGTTACTGGACCTGAGCCCTCTCAGGCTGGCTGCAGCAGTGGGAATCACACTGCTCCTGCCTCCAGATCCTGGAGTTCATGGAGAACCTGCCCCCACCACTCACATAGAAGGGATGTTTTTCATGCCAAGCACCAGTAAATGAGACATCAGACAGGTACAGCTCTGCAAGTCCTTAAATCACCCAGCTGTGGGGCTTGAGTTGTTGCTGTTTCTTCCCCCCATCCTCCAAACCTGGCCCCTGGATAATCCTTCTGTGCCCCAGCAGCAACATCCCCTGCAGGACTGAGAAATTCAGTGACAAGCACGATTATGGTTTGCAAACCACCTCTCATATCGCTGCCCAGTGCTTCTCTTTCTCTTTTCCCTTCTGCAAAATGCTGTTTTCTGGTGGGCTCTGGGCCGTGGCCCTGCCAGCAGGTGTGATGTGTGTTATCTGCCCCCAGATTTACGAGGTGCTGAGTGTGATCCGGGACATCGGCGCCACAGCCCAAGTGCACGCTGAGAACGGTGACATCATTGCTGAGGTATGGCCTGTTTGTTCTCTGAGCTCTGGGCTTCAAATGCTGCCAGAGCTTTAAATCCTGACTCCTTTGCAAAGCTGAGAGCCACCCAGGCTTTGGAGAGCGTGGCATGGCTGGCTGGAGGGTGTGAGCAGGGCTGTGCAGCAGATTTGATGCTCTTTGACACTGATCAAACAGGTTTGTGTGGCAGCTTTCAGCTTGGGGTGGGTATTGGGCGTCTCTGCCTCTCTTCCCCAAAAGTGAAAAGCTGGGTGTGACTGACTGTGTGCAGCAGAATGTTCTGCAGGAAATAAGAAGAGGGGGAGTGTGGGAGGGGATGGAGCTTCAATCAGTACGTGGAGTGCTGAGTTTGGGGTCTGTTTATCCTTCAGACAGCAGCAAGGGAGAAATGCATCCAATTTAATCTTCTCTCCAGCTCATTTGGTGTACTGCATCTCAAGCACTCAGAGGATTTCTCTGGTCTCTGGCTGGGCAAGAGCCCCCCACAGTCCTTGAGGCCAGTTGCAGGATGATTTTTTTTCCAGGAGTTATCATTTTGCCACATCTTAGAGATGATTTTATAGCCACAAATGAGTGCTGGAAGTCAAGGGGCTATGAACCCAGTGGGAAGCTGATCCAAATAAAAGGTTTCCTTGACCTCCTGTGAACAAATGAGCCAGGTTTTGTGAGCTCTGGTTATTCTCAGCAAGGGCAGTTGGACAGGAGTCTCTCCTTCTGCAAAGCCCTGTGTGATTTTTAGCCAGCACAGATGCTCAAGATCCACTCATGCCCCTTTCCAATAGCTGTGGATGCTGCAAGAAAAATTCCCTGTTGCTTGAAATCTCATCCCTGCTCTTTTTTCTTCTCTGTCTTAGGAGCAGCAAAGGATCCTGGAGCTGGGGATCACAGGCCCTGAAGGGCATGTGCTGAGCAGACCTGAAGAGGTGAGAACTCCCCTGCCTTTGGATTTACCCCCCTCACCAATTTATAGCATCTCTGCATTGCCCTCAAGTACTTCATTTTGGGATGAATGTGGCTGGAAACAGGATTTTTCTGCATTTGGGGTGTTGTTGGTGGAATTCTGCCACTGTCCTTCCCAGATTCAGCACCTCTGGCTTCTCTCTTGGTCATTATTTTATCAGACTTCAGGTGAATTAGCAGAATTATTTTCCTGACATTGTTTTAGGTCCTTCCACAGCTTCCATTACTGTGATATTTTGACGAAATTTTACCAATGGGGTGGGGATTTCTACAGCAGTGGATTAAGTGCTCTGCTGAAGGCACAGCAATGTGTACCAGAGAGGGGAGGTCATGCTCAGGCCTTAGCCTAGCACTTTAACATAGTTCCCCTTCATATTTCCCCATGGATTTCTCCAGGGACGAGCACCCAATCCCTCTAAGCCTTTGAAATAAATCCCAGAAGTCTGAAAGAGCCTTCAAACTTTGCCTTTGGGGTTGGTTCTCATTGCATTCTTCACTCACAGCCCTTGACTGTCTCTCAGCTGATCCCCTCACCGTGGCATTCCAGGTTTGTGGGACTCATCTGTTCTGTCCAAGCAGCTCCTCTTGTTCCTCCAAGGTCCCAGGGCTTTGCTGCCTGCCAGATGTGGGAGCTGGGGCTGTGATTTCATCCCCACGTGCCCCTCGGGCTCCATTTCCTCCCCGTGCTGCAGCATCCGGAGGCGTTTCAGTAGGAACATAAATCATTGTGTTACCCAGGGGGAAAAAAAATAAAAAATAAAAAAGCTCCACTTGGACAGTAAGTGAATCCTCACAGAATCTGTGTGTGGCTCCTGGAGCTGGGATCTTCTGCTTCCTGAAATTGTGAGCACTGAGCTTTCCAGTCACCTGTCCAGTTTGTGTTTTTCCAACAATATTTTTTGGCCTGCATCAGGAGAGTGGGGACAGATGCTGGTGTGACACTCCAGGGAGTTCAGTTGGTGTTGTTTGCAAAGGAAGGCTGCTCTTACCTTAAAGGATCTGGACATCAAACCAGCCAAGTTGTGTCTGGCTGTTTAAGAGCTCATCCTTCATGGAGCAGAAGCTTTCAAGTGTGAACTGTGTGCTCCCCAGGCATGGAGGGGTTGTTGAGCTGTGCAGGTCTGCTCTGCCTCAGTGCAGGGAGGCAAAAGGCAGCCTGAGGACACAGAGGAGGCTCAGTGAAGCCTCCCCTGATGTCACACTGCACAGCCTCTGCAGCTGAGCTCAGCTGTGCTCTGCCCAGCCTTGGGAAGTGTTTGCTCCAACATTCTGCTCTTTGGAGAGGAAACAGAGCAGGAAGCACTGTCAGCTGGTTCCCTGCCTCCCCTTCTGCAGCATGGCAGGGACTGTGCTTTTAAAATATCCTCCTGCCTGGTGAGAGAGGCCAGACTCCAGGGTGGCAGCAGATCCCCAATTGCTCTTGGCTTCAGCAGAAGGAGGTGTTTGTTGTGTCCCTCTGGGGTGCTGCTGACACTAGAATTGGCTTTCCCTGTGGGAATGAAAGCCCACCCTAAGGATGATTGGCATCTGACTGGAGAGCTCCTTAATCCAGACCTCCATCTGCAGCAAAGCAGCAGGAGTTGCTGAGCAAGTCAAAAACATTTATTAACTCAAAACTCCCACTCATTTCAGGGATAATTACATCAGAGTGGAGCATTCAGGGGCTGGCCACGTGCACTTGTGTCTTGGAGTGCACACATCTGAATTCCCAGGCTGGCAGGAGGCTCAAGTTGTGCTGCTGACTCAGGGGTTTAGCTTTGCCCACCTCTGTCACCTGGGCTGAGCCAAGTGACAGCACGTTATCCCAGCCAGAAAACAGGACCTGAGTGAAGACAGCACCATCCCAAGTCAGCCTCACCCATCACTTTCTGGAAAACTCCCCCCTCACAGCTCAGTTCATTCTGTGATGACTGTTCAGAAAGATCCATCATTTTTTGTTTTTATTTCAGCCACAAAAATGCTGGAAGCACAAGCAGTCCAAGTGCTCCAGGAAATGTCTGTCTTTTGTTTTTTGTTTTTGTTTTGTTTTGTGGGGTTATTTTTTTTTTCCAAGAGAACTGCTGTGCTAGGGCTTCTAATTCATCCTGGTAATTGCAAACATTCCCCTTTGGACTACTTGTTGGGTTATTGTTGTGTGCCTGTCACCATAGCATCTGGGCACAAGGCAGGAATTCAGCAGCCTTGTTCAGAAAATACTCTCCTGCTGCTTCACAGTTGGTCAAATGCCTTCTGCCCAAAAGCCTGGCAGTGTGTGTTGTTTTATCCCTGCTTTGCCTGCAGGGAAACTGAGGCACAAGAGTGGAGATGTGGTCCCCAGGTGCTGCAGAGGCAGAGCTGTGCATGGACCCTCTCTGATGGAGAGTTTGCAGGGGGAGAACGTGGCCTGGAAGCTCTGGCCTGTCTGAGTCCTCCCCTTGTCTCTCAGAAGGGACAGCTGGGCTTCCCTTGGCTCTTCCTGCCAGCCCTTGTGAGTGCTGCTGGCTGTGACACTTTGGGTCCAGCATCCTGGAGCCAAACCCTCCCTCCCAGCCCTGCCTGGGCCAGCAAAGAGCCCCCTGTGAGCATCCCCTGCCTGGGGCTGGGACCCTTTGGGCCCCAGAGACCACCCTGCTGCCTCTGCAGGGGCTGCTGCTTTCCTGGAGGGTTCTGGCTGCAGGCAGAGCATGGGGTTCCAGTGGTGGCTCTGCTGGCATGAGCAGAGCTGGTCAGGACACTTGGCCATCAGCCTAGCCATGATTCCCTGAGCTGCTGGTTCTTTTCCTCCAAGCACAGAGAGCCAGCAGTCACAGAATCCCAGAGTGGTTTGGGTTGGAAGGAAGCTCCAAGCCCACTCAGTCCCACTCCTGCCTTGGGCAGGGACACCTGCCACTATTCCAGGATATTCCAAACCCCAGCCAGCCTGGCTCTGGACACTGCCAGGGGTGGAACACAACCTGTCTGGGCGATGTGTTCTGGGACAGGTGATGATGATTTGTGGCTGTGATCAGGTTTCCACAAGTGCTGAGTGTGTGCCAAGCCCAAAAGAATCCATGGGAGAGGTTCTGGGAGCCTCTTGCATTGAGGAATCTGGTGGGGGATTGCTCTGGGTTTGTTCCCTCTGTTGTTTGCTTGGAAAATGTCTGGCATTGCTGGCAGCAGGCACCGTGAGCATCACCCTTCTGTTCAATGTCTGGATCCTTTGATTAGGATCCATAAAATCAAATAAATAAAATCAAATAAAATCAGAGTGATGCCCATCATCCCGAGGTTACAGTTACAGCATGACCCTCCGTTTGGCTGAGGTTAATTCTCTGTACACATGCAAAGGCAAGCAGCTGATTTCTGGGGTGGGTCACACTCTGTCAGATCCTAAGCCAGAGATTGGAGTGGAGGGTGCAATTTAGGAGTCTTGTTTGCAAACGTGGCTTGCCAGAGTGTGTGGTGCAGCACCTCCCTTCTGCGTGAGCTGCAGCAGGAGCACTTCTGTGGAGTCAACATTTAGTTGCTTATTTTTGTCTGGGTTAAAGAAGGGACTCAGTCATTCAGACCCTGCACCCCTGGAGTGTTGTTTCAGTTCAGGCAGAGAAGCAGCCTGGAGGAAAAGGTGGTAATGAGAGGGGACTGAAACTCGATGTCATTTAATTGCTGTGATTACCCTGGAAGTGTTTCAGAGGTGGAGATGCCTCCTCACTCCCTGTTTCCTGGGTCTGTGGCTTCTGAGGGTGGCTGGGGTGCTCCTGGCTGTTCCTGACCTGCTGCCCCCTCTGTTCCTCAGGTGGAGGCAGAGGCTGTGAACCGGGCAATAACCATTGCCAACCAGACCAACTGCCCCCTGTACATCACCAAGGTGATGAGCAAAAGTGCTGCCGATGTCATTGCTCAAGCCAGGAAAAAGGGTAAGTTATTTCCTCCTTAGCTCATGCTCTTCAGCTTCTGCCAACATCAGCTCCATCCCTACCAGCAAGGTTTCTTTTTCCAGTGTTATTGTCCAGGCTCTTTTTAAAAAGGTCCCAAGCAACTCCTGCCTCATCTCCCACAGACTGGGGCTCAGTGGTTGTGTCAGAGCCAGGAGCTGCTTGTTCTGCCCAGACCTGAGTTTGTCTATTCACACTCATCCTCCCTTACTGAGCCAGGTGCCTTCCTGACATCACAGTGTCATTCCATGCCCTCTCCATGGAGGGAATCCCCCTGGGTCCTCCTTCCAGCTGCTGGGGTTTCCCCTTGGTGCTCTCAGGTGATCTTCCTGGGGCCAGCAGTGGTTGCTGGCAGAGTTCTGGACTCACAAGCCCTGTTGTACTTCGCTGGAGGAGCCAAAGAGGCTCACCACTTCCAGCTGCCTTCTGTGCCTCTTGCTTGTGGAAGAGGTGCTCTCTGTGTGGTGTAGCTCACAGCCTGGCAGCCAGGCAGGGCTTGGGACCAACAGGCTGGGTTAGGTTTGGAATTTGGAATTGGGACTGCCTCTGGTGACTCTGCTTGGGGATGCTGCAAGCAAGACTCAGACCTGCTGTGGCTGCTGCTGCCTGTGTCTCTGCTGCCTGTGTCTCTGCTGCCTGTGTCTCTGCTGCCTGTGTCTCTGCTCTCTGCCTGAGGCCTGTGAGGAGCTAAAGTGCTCTGAGGGATGCAGGAGCTTCCCCAAGCCCTGCCCTGCTTCCAAGGAATCAGGATTGCCCACAGAGTGAGCTGCTTTATCCTGTAACTAAACCCTTCAGTCCTAGTTGAGGCTGCTCAGGTTGGGGGAGTAACCAGGAGAGATGATTTACCCTCACAAGGCTTGGGTTTCATTTTCTGCAGCCTAAATAAGCCTGGATGGGTATACAAATGCCATTACTTTCCAGCTGCGTGTTGGATGTGAGAAAAGCTGATTTCCAGCAAACAGACTGGTGCTTGTGCATCAGCTCAGGAGATTTTTGGTCCCATGATTCCTGGTGAGGAGGAGTGATTCTCAAGATTGTTAGTGGAAGCAGCTCAAGCTGTTTGGAATATACCTTTCTCTCCCAGCTCCATCAGAGGAGATCATCCTGAAAGATTGAGCTGGCAATGTGGCTGCACATGGCATCCCCCAGCAAAGAACTTGGTGTTGTGTGGCAGCTGGATCCTGGGAGTCTGGGAAGCCTCTCTTCCCTCTTCCAGATAAAACATTGAAGGAATGTGCCCCACAAAGGTGGAGCATCAGCAGAAACACCTTCTTGCTACACTCAGAGCCCTGAAACTACCAGCTGCAAGTGGAGAGGGGCGTTGGGATGAGGGACCACACACCTGGATCACAGAGAGCCATAAAGCACAGCTTGGCTTGGGGGGCTGGGACCCTGGCTGCAGAAGGTGCTGGGATTGTCCCAGATGAATGATCCACAGGGCTCACCTCACTCAGCCTCCTGAGGGAGCCAGAACACAGAGTTTTCATTCAAAATGTGTTTTCTCCTTAGTTGGGGTATAAATGGTGCCCCATCCTCTGTTCCTTTAGTTGAATAACTCAAGTTAATGCTGTGCAGTAACCAGGGAGGGCCACACACACTGGTCTTGTCCTCCCAAGCAATGGAGGAAGCATAACCAAAGACCATCCAAGGCAAGAACAAACCAGGAGTGATTTGCTAAATGGAAAAGAATGGATGTTGTTCAAAGCCAGATGTTCCCAGTGGCTCATGTATGGAGGAGATTCCCTGCAAACTTTATCAATCTGCAACCCCAAAACATCACTCCCTGCAGAACAATACCCCAGTGTGCTGGACCACAAGAGGCCTCCTGTTAATAGCCAGCGTGTGCTTGGCCTTGTTTTGATTTCAGAACCCTCTTTGTGGCCAGTGATGTCAGGGAACCTCTTCCTCTGCTCCTGGGAACTCTCTGGCAAAGGCTGTTCCTGCACCTTCTGTGTCAGCAGGGTGCTGGGAGCAGCATGGAGCCAGTTAATCATTGTCTTAGCTGGAGGGCTCTTTCCCAGCTGTCCTGAGACCCCAGAGACATAAAAGCAGCTCTGGCAATATAGTGAAAGAAATATTCTGTCTTTTCACTCTGCATGGTGAGGTGTGAGACCCTGCTGCCCAGCTCTGGTTGTCCCTCTGCCCATCTTTCCTGATATTTAGGGTTCCCCATCTTTGGCAGACAGATCCAAACTCAAGAAGTGCTTAGGATGGATGGGGAGGCAGGTGAGTGGGCACAGAGCAGATTTTGGTGAGCAGATCCCTGGGGCTGCCAGCTCGTGGTGCTTTTGAAGTTGCAGCATCTGCCTGGTGTGCAGATGGTGCTGGTGCATTCCAGCTTGCAGAGCATCCTGGCTTTAAGGATCTGCTGTTCCTTCATGTGGTTCCAAAAATGTTAATGAGGAGGAAAGATGGTGGTGAGCACACTGGACAGAGAGAGAAGCAGTTCCAGTTCCCAGTTCTGCCACAGATTTGCTCTGTGTCTTGTGGGGATCACAGAGATCTCCTGAGCTGCATTTGTGAACCAGCAACTCTGACGTTTCCCCTGCCATGGGCTTTCCTTGTATGCAGAAAAACTTTCCTGGTAGGAGTTTTCTCCCACCTGGTCTATGCACAGACCCTACTCCAAGAAACCTGGCCTTGTTAGAAAGTCTTTAATTTATGCTAATTTATAAAAACTGGGTTTTTTCATTCTTTTTCTAGATCAGACTGAATCCCCTCGTGCCCTCACAGTTGCCCTCAGCCTCTTCCACAAAGTTCTTGGTCCAGGATAAATAATAACATGAATCTAAACAATAAAATGAACCTTTACAGTAACCATTTCAAGGACAATTAATTAGTGTCAATCTCTGCAGCTGTGTGAAGGATTGTGCACATTTTGCTGCTCCCTGCTCTGCTCAGCAGCAATCTCTTTATTTAATGCTTCAGCAGAAGTGCCAGGCAGCCCTGCAGCACGGCTCCTTCCCCAGGAGGATGCTTTGTGCCAGGAAGCCAGGCTGGAAGTGCACATTCCTTGGTGTTCACAGAGGGTTTGTGTGTGTCCCTGCCCCACAGGCACCGTGGTGTATGGAGAGCCCATCACAGCCAGCCTGGGCACCGATGGATCCCATTACTGGAGCAAGAACTGGGCAAAGGCAGCAGCTTTTGTTACATCCCCCCCACTGAGTCCTGACCCAACCACTCCTGATTTTCTCAACTCACTACTGTCCTGGTGAGTAGAGCTCTCTGTGTTCAAGCAACCTGTGTGATTCATCGTGAGAAAATGGCTGATGAAAGAAGGGGCGTTGCTGCCAGCAAGCACAAAGCTGTTTTCCCTTCGGGAGCATACCTGTGGTGATAAAATCCCTTAAAATCCCTTTTGTTTTTCTCCCAGTGGAGACCTCCAAGTGACTGGCAGTGCCCACTGCACCTTCAACACTGCTCAGAAAGCCGTGGGGAAGGACAACTTCACCCTGATCCCTGAAGGAACCAATGGCACTGAGGAGAGGATGTCCATCATCTGGGATAAGGCTGTGGTAGGTGACACACGTTGTACAGATTTACATTTCAGCTGGGCACTCAGAGGGGCAGGAACGCTGTTCTCATGTCATGGACCTTCTCCTCGGTGCTCTTACCCCGTGGGCATCCTTGGGAGCCTGCCAGCTCTTTGCTGCCTCGTGCAGTGAGTGCTGTGCTGTGCTGTCCCCAGGTGACTGGCAAGATGGATGAGAACCAGTTTGTGGCCGTGACCAGCACGAATGCAGCCAAGATCTTCAACCTGTACCCGCGGAAGGGGCGCATCGCCGTGGGCTCCGACGCCGACCTCGTCATCTGGGACCCCGACAGCGTCAAGACAATCTCTGCCAAGACTCACAACATAGTAAGGATCTTCCCCTGTCAGGTTTTTAAAGGGTTTTGTTGTTGTCTCTGACTTTGTCTCTCTGAAAGTTTCTGTTTCCCCCAGCCCAGTGCCTGGAGAAGAGGTCGAGATCCTCTGTTCTCTTGTGCTTTCAGGGGTTGTTTATTCTCTGTTATCTCACAGTTGTGCCTCTGGCCTGCTGAGATCTGTTGAGATCTTCCTTTTGACAAACTCCCTCCTTTGGGACAGCACTGTCTTTTATACTAAAAATTTCATCTGCTTTATTAACAATAACTCTCCAATCCCTATCAACCACATCAAACAGTTGTGTTTATAGATATAAACAGTTTATAACAGTCACCTTTACTCTAAACCAATTAAAAAGTGCCACCAGCACAGCAGAAGATGGAGAACCAGAGATGAAGAACAGGGACACACCCTAATTTCTCCATCTTTGCCCCTTAAACTCACATCCTAAACCCCCAAAATTCTACTTTTTCACCCTGTGATATGTTAACTATCGTTCTATCTAAATTCTTGTAACTTCCCCATTTTCCAGGACAGTCAGAGGGATGTCCTGGCTCCCACAGTTCCCTACCATTCCCTGCTTCCTTTTCCCCTCTCAGGTCTCCCTCTGGAGCTCAGCTGTGAGCAGGATGAGTCCATCTGGAATCACATGCAGCAGGGAGTGTGGCTGCTCTTCCTGAGGCTTGGGTGCTCGGATCTGGGCACACAGAAAGCTCTTTAAATCCTCTGCAATTAGAGGACAATGTGTTGTTTATGACATCCAGGCTTGCCAGTGGTGGGAATGGGAACTGCCCCTTTTCTCTGAAGGGTTATCAGCTCGTGGACACATTTTCTGGCAGTCTGGCCCAGACCCAGGGTCTGAGTGGATTTCCACCACCTGCTGCTCTGTCATGTGTGTGGAGTCAGGATCATCCCCACGTGAGGTGGCAAAGGGCAGCACCCAAACCCAGCAGCCTTGGCTCTCTGCAGCTTTGTGGGGGCACTCTTAGGGACACGTTTGCTGAGTCCCATGCCTCTCACCTGGCCCTGCAGTGCCCAGGCTGCCCCAGCCGGGGGGAATCTGCAGAATGGTTCCAGGGAGAGCCCTGGTTGGAGCCTCCCCATGACACTGGAGCCCTGTCTCAGAGAAAGCAGCCACTGTCTGTGTTTGTTGATGACTTGGTTCACTGCTGGCCATGAACCTATGGAATCTTTCCCTGAAAAAAAAAGCTGCTTGTTCTTTTTTTTCCCGTGAATGCTTTCATTCACTCTGGAGCTGTAGGAGCAAAATTTTCTTCCACACTTGGATCCTTGGGCACATTCACAAAGAAACTTCCTTTTTTTAAAAGGTTTGGTTCGCTTCCCTGTGACTTAACTCCTTGTCAGAATTGGTCACAGATGGCCTGACTTCATCCTGCCTCTGCTCAGGCTTCTGGCAGAGGAATTCCAGGAGTCTGGTCACTTCAGCCACCTCAGAGGTGCTTCCAGACTCCTTCCAGTCTGGAGAGGAATGCCTTAAGAAGAGGAAACCCAGGGACTCACTGCTTTTGGGTGCCAGATTTCGTGTTCTGAACCTGGGCTTGTGCTTATGAATAGCTCAGAGAGCTGGAAGTAGTTTGGGTGGAGTGCTTGAAAATCACTGCTATTTAGTGGCTGTTGTCTTTGGGAAATGAACTGGGCTCTCGCAGTTTCCTGACACACAACTCAGAGACCTTCTCTGTTGTGCATATGCCCCAGTGCAGGCAGGACTGGCTCTGTGATTTTGCCATGGATCTGGGCAAGGCAAAGGAGAATCAGCTTCACTCAGAAGGGTTTTTATCTGCTGAGAACTGCAGCTCCCCTGAAACCCTGACAGTGTGTAAGAGGCCTCAGCACTCAGCCCTGGCCAAAGGCTGCATCCCTGAGCTGTGCCAAGAAGGATGCAGGGCTCTCATGCCCAGGAGTTTGAGAAGCTGAGCAGTCACAGCTCGTTTGCTTACAGACAAATCTCTGTTCTCCTCCCCTGTCACTGCTTCCCCCGTTGTACCTGGAGTCACACCTGAAGCTCCATCAGGAGGAATTGCTCCATGGGAAGGGTGGTTTGACATTGGTAGGGTGTGCCCAGGCAGGTTTGGGGTGCCCATTCCTGGAGGTGGCCAAGGAAGTGGCCTGACCATGGCCCTGAGTGCAGGGTGGCAATCAGGCTTGGACTCGGGGACCTTGGGGCTCTTTTCCAACTTTAATGATTCTGAAATTCGGTATTTTTGGGTCTCACTCTGCCTTAGGTTAGAGGAGAAACTGATAGGAGGGATGCCCTTGGAGTCTGGGCATCCTGGTTTGGCCAAGCAGAAACCAAAAGGGCTCTTGACAGTCAGGCACAGGGACACCCTCTGATTATGTGGCCTTGGATGATTGTTACTGTTTGAAATGTTCAAGCAGCTTACAGATATTTTCCAAGAATTCACACTGCTCTTGCTGCTCTCTGGCAAGGAAACCTCAGGAGCTGGAGAGGGAGGTGGTGTTGTTCTTGGAAGCAGCACAAGCCATAAGCTCCTGACCCAGCCTCCTCGTTTGCCACCACAGTTTTTTTCAGGCTGGACCAGGTTCAGGCTGGGTTTAACCACTGGTCTGGCTAATTGCAAAGCTGCACTCAGGCCTGCCCATACTTATAACACACTTCAAGGGCAAACTCCATCATTAACTGGGTAAAAAAGACCTGCCTGTGACTCAGAGATGGTCACTAGAGTAACAGTCCCCAAATAACATGGTTGCTGTGCATCCTCATTCCAAGATGTTTCACATCTGCAGTGATTTCTTTCAAACTCGCCTTTTTTCCATGGTGTGATGTTTCCAATCCTGTTAATTGTGGATGAGCAATCCCATTAGAATAAAGCCAGAAAGTCCTAGTCCCTGACCCATCAACCAAAACAGTGGTTTGAAATACAGATTTTTTCAGAATTATTGTTTTTTTGGTAGAAAACTCACATAAAGCTTTCTGTGGCTCCAAAATCTGTCCCCAGCTCAGCAGAGATAGTGTATGTAAATGTATTTAAGCAGGGAGGCTCTGAGATAATTCTCCTTTGAAACTGTTTCTTCTGTTGCTTGGAGCAGCCAGGTCTGATGGAAGGACAGGAATGGGATGAACTTTAAGTCCCTCACAGCCCAAAACCTTCTGGTATTCTTTATGAACTTTATTCCAGTAGAAATTTTGCATTAATAAACCCCTAAACTTAGACAATTAAGAGCAGCCTTTATTAAATCCCAGCAGATACAGCTCAGGTAAACACTGTCAAGTTTGCTTCCATCTGTCCTTACAATTTTGGCAATTAGCACTGCCAGTGATGGCTAATTCAAGCCCAGCAGGCTCTGCTGGTGTTATTTTGCTTTGAGCTGTGTTAGTCTTGCAGTCTGCTGGGATTTTTTGCTATGAGTGGTTGCTCCTTTCGGGTGATTTTTTTGCCTTGAGCGGTTTGCCTTGCAGGCTCTGCTGGGTGAATTGTTTGCTTGTGCGTTTGCTCTTGCAGCTTTGTGATATTGCCTATGAGTGGTTTGCTCTTGCGCTGCTGTGAATTTTTGCTATGATGTTTTGTCCTGCAGCTGCTGGGTGAATTTTTGCTATGAGCTGTTTTCTGCGCTCTGCTGGTGAATGTTTGCCCTATGAGTGGTTTTGCTCCTTGCAGGCTCTGCTGGGTGAATTTTTTTGCCCTATGTGCTGGTTTTGCTCTTTGCAGGCTCTGCTGGTGGATATATTTGCCCTATGAGCTGGTGTTGCTCCTTGCAGGCTCTGCTGGGTGAATGTTTTTGCCCTATGAGCTGGTTTTGCTCTTTCAGCTCTGCTGTAATGTTGCCTATGAGCTGTTGCTCTGAGTGGAGTACAACATCTTCGAGGGCATGGAGTGCCGTGGCTCTCCCTGGTGGTGATCAGCCAGGGCAAGATCGTGCTGGAGGATGGCAACCTGCATGTCACCGAGGGCTCAGGGAGGTACATCCCCAGGAAACCCTTCCCTGACTTCGTTTACAAGCGCATCAAAGCCAGGAGCAGGGTGAGTTCAGTGGGGCTGCTCGCTGCTTTGTGCCTCTGCCAGTTGTGTCCCTGCCTGGCAGCCTTTGTCTCCTTCCTCTTTGGTTTTTGCTGTTCACTCAAGTCATTACAGGAGTGTGCTTTGGGTTGAGCTTGGGTTTTCTGCAGGTTTTTTTTTATTTTTGGGTCTTTTAATTTTCTCTGTCCAAAAATGTGTCCTGGAACCCTCCAGTTTTGGCCATGAGTCAAAGCAGCCAGAACCCAGCAGGTTTCTCCTGTCACAGAGGTCCCAGGAGAAGTTACCATCAGCATTTATGTATCAAAGCTCTGAGCAGCAGTTTAGAGTTGTAATTTGTTGTTTCAGATCTGTTATGCTGCTTTCCCTTCTGCCAGATAGGATCAGATGCTCTTGTCTGGTGACTGGTGAGTCACAGGCACAGCCTACAGACTTCTTAAAAGGGACAATGTTCTATTTTTAAGAGGCTAAAATAGTTGGAAAGTGATTCTGTAAAATGCACCCATTCAGAACTGAACCTGTCTTTTGATATGCCTGAATCTGCCTGACAGGAGAGATGACATTGAACTCAGTTGCTGAGAATTGAAGAAGTTTATTTATAGATGAAATCATTTCTGAGGAGAAATTATTTTGCTGTTTGAAGTTGCCCTCTCCTGGACAACTCCTGAGCTATGTTGGTTCTGCTGGCCACAAGTGCTCCTCCCACTCCTTGCAAATCACCTTTATTTGATTGTTTTTTTTTTAAGAAATTGCCAGTTATCAAAATTACAACGTGGCATAACTTAGCCCCATGGAGAGCAGATCCCTGCTTTCTGCTGTGTCCTCCCCCAGAAATGCATGTGTGACCTATAAATGCAATTGGGCAGCATCTCAGCTGGAATAATTGCATTTCTCCCAGTGTGCAGCTCCAGGGCTGGCTCCTCTGGGGATGAGCAATGAGGTGCTTTGGGAGCTGTCAGGAGCCTTTAATCCTGCCAGGTGGGTTGGCAGCAGGGAAGGACAGCACCTCTGGCCAGGGGACAGACTGGCTGGAGCCACAGCACATCCCAGCTCACACATTAATTAGCAGGCTGCACAAAAATCCAGAGCCAGAGTAGGGATGAGCTCTGCTCCCAGCTCCCCTCAGCCAGCATGAGCCAACAGGGGGGATTTTTTTGGGGGAGTGCAGAGCAGCCAAGGAGCCCCTCAGCTCTCCACGGTGGGAGGTGCTGAGCTGCACAAATACTGCTTTGAACTGGTAGGAAAAATAGAGCAAATTTACCTTGTGTGCTGCAAAACTGGGTGGGTTGGACAGAGACATAGAGATGATTGCTATAGATATGGATATAAAAGAGAAATAGGGTAGGATGCAATACAGGTATAAATATACAGATACATAGATGGGTATATAATACAGATAGGTAAAATATGGATACAATACAGATGTAGATATAGAGGTAGGTATTAAATAGGAATAGACATGATACAGATATAGGTATAATGCAGATAGAAATATGTTATAGGTAAATAGATATATAGGTAGGGATATATTATAGATGTAAAATAGATCGAGATAAAATGTAGATCTAGATACAAAATAAATATATAAATATAAATATAAATATAAATATAAATATAAATATAAATATAAATATAAATATAAATATAAATATAGCTCCCAGGGATGAGCACAGAGGAGATGCTGTGCTCTTTCAAATCCTCTTACCAACAGCCAATCCCAAAATGTGTGTCACGGGCTGAGCCACATCTGGGCAGCTGTTGGGCTTGTGGCTGTGTTTCAGGCAGTGTGTGGCTGTGTTTCAGGCAGTGTGTGGCTGTGTTTCAGGCAGTGTGTGGCTGTATTTCAAGCAGTGTTTTCAGGCAGTGTGTGGCTGTGTTTCAGGCAGTGTGTGGCAGTATTTCAGGCAGTGTGTGGCTGTGTTTCAGGCAGTGTTTTCAGGCAGTGTGTGGCAGTGTTTCAGGCAGTGTGTGGCTGTATTTCAGGCAGTGTGTGGCTGTGTTTCAAGCAGTGTTTTCAGGCAGTGTGTGGCTGTATTTCAGGCAGTGTGTGGCTGTATTTCAGGCAGTGTGTGGCTGTGTTTCAGGCAGTGTTTTCAGGCAGTGTGTGGCTGTGTTTCAGGCAGTGTGTGGCTGTGTTTCAGGCAGTGTGTGGCTGTATTTCAGGCAGTGTGTGGCTGTATTTCAAGCAGTGTTTTCAGGCAGTGTGTGGCTGTGTTTTCAGGCAGTGTGTGGCTGTGTTTTCAGGCAGTGTGTGGCAGTGTTTCAGGCAGTGTGTGGCTGTATTTCAGGCAGTGTGTGGCTGTATTTCAAGCAGTGTTTTCAGGCAGTGTGTGGCAGTATTTCAGGCAGTGTGTGGCTGTATTTCAGGCAGTGTGTGGCTGTATTTCAAGCAGTGTTTTCAGGCAGTGTGTGGCTGTGTTTCAGGCAGTGTGTGGCAGTATTTCAGGCAGTGTGTGGCTGTGTTTCAGGCAGTGTATTCAGGCAGTGTGTGGCTGTATTTCAGGCAGTGTGTGGCTGTATTTCAGGCAGTGTGTGGCTGTGTTTCAGGCAGTGTTTTCAGGCAGTGTGTGGCTGTATTTCAGGCAGTGTGTGGCTGTGTTTCAGGCAGTGTGTGGCTGTATTTCAAGCAGTGTTTTCAGGCAGTGTGTGGCTGTGTTTCAGGCAGTGTGTGGCAGTATTTCAGGCAGTGTGTGGCTGTGTTTCAGGCAGTGTTTTCAGGCAGTGTGTGGCAGTGTTTCAGGCAGTGTGTGGCTGTATTTCAGGCAGTGTGTGGCTGTGTTTCAAGCAGTGTTTTCAGGCAGTGTGTGGCTGTATTTCAGGCAGTGTGTGGCTGTATTTCAGGCAGTGTGTGGCTGTGTTTCAGGCAGTGTTTTCAGGCAGTGTGTGGCTGTGTTTCAGGCAGTGTGTGGCTGTGTTTCAGGCAGTGTGTGGCTGTATTTCAGGCAGTGTGTGGCTGTATTTCAAGCAGTGTTTTCAGGCAGTGTGTGGCTGTGTTTCAGGCAGTGTGTGGCTGTATTTCAGGCAGTGTGTGGCTGTATTTCAAGCAGTGTTTTCAGGCAGTGTGTGGCTGTGTTTTCAGGCAGTGTGTGGCAGTGTTTCAGGCAGTGTGTGGCTGTATTTCAGGCAGTGTGTGGCTGTATTTCAAGCAGTGTTTTCAGGCAGTGTGTGGCAGTATTTCAGGCAGTGTGTGGCTGTATTTCAGGCAGTGTGTGGCTGTATTTCAAGCAGTGTTTTCAGGCAGTGTGTGGCTGTGTTTCAGGCAGTGTGTGGCAGTGTTTCAGGCAGTGTGTGGCAGTATTTCAGAGTGTTTTCAGGCAGTGTGTGGCTGTATTTCAGGCAGTGTGTGGCTGTATTTCAAGCAGTGTTTTCAGGCAGTGTGTGGCTGTGTTTTCAGGCAGTGTGTGGCTGTGTTTCAGGCAGTGTGTGGCAGTATTTCAGGCAGTGTGTGGCAGTATTTCAGACTGTTTTCAGGCAGTGTGTGGCTGTATTTCAAGCAGTGTTTTCAGGCACTGTGTGGCAGTATTTCAGGCAGTGTGTGGCTGTATTTCAGGCAGTGTGTGGCTGTATTTCAGGCAGTGTGTGGCTGTATTTCAAGCAGTGTTTTCAGGCAGTGTTGTGGCTGTGTTTCAGGCAGTGTGTGGCTGTGTTTCAGGCAGTGTGTGGCTGTGTTTCAGGCAGTGTGTGGCTGTGTTTCAGGCAGTGTGTGGCAGTATTTCAGGCAGTGTGTGGCTGTTTTCAAGCAGTGTTTTCAGGCAGTGTGTGGCTGTATTTCAGGCAGTGTGTGGCTGTGTTTCAGGCAGTGTGTGGCAGTATTTCAGGCAGTGTGTGGCTGTATTTCAGAGTGTTTTCAGGCAGTGTGTGGCAGTATTTCAGGCAGTGTGTGGCTGTATTTCAAGCAGTGTTTTCAGGCAGTGTGTGGCTGTGTTTTCAGGCAGTGTGTGGCTGTGTTTCAGGCAGTGTGTGGCAGTATTTCAGGCAGTGTGTTGGCAGTATTTCAGACTGTTTTCAGGCAGTGTGTGGCTGTATTTCAAGCAGTGTTTTCAGGCACTGTGTGGCAGTATTTCAGGCAGTGTGTGGCTGTATTTCAGGCAGTGTGTGGCTGTATTTCAGGCAGTGTGTGGCTGTATTTCAAGCAGTGTTTTCAGGCACTGTGTGGCAGTATTTCAGGCAGTGTGTGGCTGTATTTCAGGCAGTGTGTGGCTGTATTTCAGGCAGTGTGTGGCTGTATTTCAAGCAGTGTTTTCAGGCAGTGTGTGCAGTGTTTCAGGCAGTGTGTGGCAGTGTTTCAGGCAGTGTGTGGCAGTGTTTCAGGCCCTGTTGCCCTCTCTCCCTGCAGCTGGCCGAGCTGCGGGGCGTGCCCGGGGGCTCTACGATGGGCCGGTCTGCGAGGTGTCAGTGACGCCCAAAACGGTCACACCAGCATCCTCAGCCAAGACCTCTCCTGCCAAACAGCAGGCCCCCCCGTGAGGAACCTGCACCAGTCCGGCTTCAGCTTGTCTGGTAGGTGATTTGGGGAATTATTTCTTGCTGGGTGATTTTGGTTTGTGCTCTGCACGTCCTGCTGGGTAGGGATGGAATGAGGGAGGCTGGGGAGGGTTGAGCTGGGAGGTTTTCCCTTTAGGGAGGAGGAAGAGTAGTGCAGGAGCTGTCCTAAATTCCTGCTTCTTCTCACCATGTCACATGAATGCTGAGCACTCTAATGTGTTCTGGGCTCAGTCCTCAGCTGTCTGGAGAGGGCAGATCATGGAATCCTGGAATGGTTTGGGTGGGAAGGGACCTTAAAGCCCATCCAGTCCCACCCCCTGCCATGGGCAGGGACACTTCCCACTGTCCCAGGCTGCTCCAAGCCACGTCCAGCCTGGCTTGGACACTTCCAGGGATCCAGGGGCAGCCCCAGCTTCTCTGGGAATTCCACCCCAACCCCTGCTCACCTTCACAGGGAAGATTTTCCTCTCAATACCTCATCTAACCCTGCCCCCCTTCAGCTGAAGACCATTCCAAATGCGTTTAGAAGTGGGAATTTTCTGGTGTGTTAAGATGCTCTAACAAAAACCCCTTTTCTTTAAGAGGGCACAGACTTCAGGAGAACTTTGCCAGCTGGGACCAGCTGTGGGTCTGGGATGTGGCAGATTTGATTTCTCAGCTGGCGTGCCAGTGCAAGGAGGGCAAACTGTACAAAAGGGATAGGAAGGCTGGCTAAGGGATAACTAATCATTCATCCAGCTCTTACCTGTGCAGGGCTGGGTGCTCAGGGCAGAGATATTACTATTATATTAATATCACAGAGGTGTTAATGCAGAGCAGGTTTCAGCAGAATTACCAAGGGAGCGAGCGCCGGCGAACGCTTTTCCTCCAAACACAGAATCCCAGCGTGGTTTAGACAAGACAGCCTGTGAAAAACGAGGTTCACTCTCCTGTTAAAGTTTAAAAATGTTTAATAAAGACAGTAGGAGAAATAATAGAGCAAAGAAATACGGCTGGCCGGGTGTCCTGGCCCGCAGCTAGAAGCACACCGGTGTCTTGGAACCACTCTTTTTTATATTGTTCTTCATGCATGGACTTAAGAGTATTCACTTTTCCAGGAACTGCATAGTCCCTCCTTGGGTTTGCTCTTCATGCATGCACTTATGCATATTCATTTTTCCAGGAACTGCTCTGTATGGGCACTCCTTGGGTCCCTCAAGAGTTATCCCACTTTTATTGGGTTATCATCTTTTGGATTTGGGTTTTGGTCCTTTCTTTCACAAGTGGTGAATGCTGAGAGTCACTTGGGTCTCTTCTGGAAGTTATCTACTCAGGCAGCTGAAACACACTACACCTAAATTCGAACTACAGCAAAGAAAAACCTTATACACCTATTCAGACAGTAAAATTCTACTAGAGAGAGAGAAAAAAAAAACCCCATCATGCTTATAACATGAATTCCAACAATTGCGAAAAACCAATACGAAAATCCACATTTACAACACAGCCCTGAGGTGCCTGTGCATTCCCCAGTCCCTGACTGCTCTCTCCCTCTCCCTCTCTCCCTCCCAGGGGCACAGATCGATGACAACATCCCCCGGCGCACCACCCAGCGCATCGTGGCCCCGCCGGGCGGCCGCGCCAACATCACCAGCCTGGGCTAAGGAGCGAGCGCTGCCGTGCCCAGCGCTGCGCCCGGGGGGCACCTGGAGACCCTCCGCCATCCTCTTAGAGCCTGTGACAGTTACTGCGGGCACACAGTGTGGGTGGGGCTGAAGTCAAAGCGCCTCTTTCAGTCCCCTCAGGTTCCCTCCTCATCTTCACCGCCCCCTCGCACTTCCCTCCCCCCCCTCCCCTCTCCCTCAGCTCTTTACACGTTTAAAGAAATAAACCCTGTTTTGACACCTCTGACATGGAAAGAGTAAATGGAATGAGGGTATTTGAGATACGTGGTCTCTGTCCTATTCAGCATCTTTCTTTTAATAAAGGAAGGATAAAGTGAATTTCCCGGGAGCTGCCTTTTAGACACACACACACGTAAAAAAAAAAAAAAAAAAAAAAAGAAAGAAAAACAAGCTTAAAAAAAGCTTTTTTTTTAAGGTCAAGCAGAAGAGTAGTTCAAGGGCTTTAAACTGGATATTCTGTAGGGTTCTGTGTTTCAGCAGAATTAGCTAGGCAAGCATGGAGGGCCAGGAGTGCCAGCCTGTCTGTGGCCATCTCCAGCAGCAGCTCTGAGGTCACTAGGTGCTGCCAGGAGAGAGAAACAGGACCCAGCACTAGGAAGGACAGAGAGCATCACCCCAGCCACTGGCTGAGCCAGACTCCTTGGGGACTTCCATTCTGATGCCTTGTTTTTTTCCTTGGTTTCCTTCCTCTTCTGGATTTTGCTGCAGATTAGGTCCTTGAGGAACCTTTTTTTCTTTTTTTTTTTTAATGTTTGTGTGTGTGTTTTTTAATCTGTTTGTATCATGGTGTTTACGAAGCCTTATCTGAGAACTGGGAATCTCCCTGTTCTTCCCAAACCTCATCCAAGTCACAGACTCCCACCAGTGTCACTGCCACCCTGGTACTTCAGGTGTCCCTTAGTTACATTTTCCAGCCATTTCTTGTCATGTAGCTGCAGCAAGGGCATGGAGCAGGTCCACAGGATCTTCAGGTCTTGAGCTGGTGCAAACAGGAGCTGGACACCATCTGAGCTGCTGGGATGGAGTAGCTGGAAGAGTTTGTAGCATTTTTTCTTCTGTCCCTGAAGCTGGGTGTGGATGGGCAGGGAGCTGTGGGCAAAGGGCAGCACGTGGCTTGAAAGGTTTCTGGAGCAGAGCCCCCTTCCCTGGCCAGCAAGGAGAGGGGATTTGAAGCTTTCAGGGGCTGTCTTCAGCTCTCCAAGGGCAGGCAGGGAATGTGTGCTGAGCACCTGTGGCAATTGCAGTCCAGCCCAGCTGCTGGAACTGGGAGTTGGCCGGCTCCTCAGCAGCTGAGAATCCCTTGTGCAAGGCTCCCAGCTGCCCAGCCCTGCAGGAATCCTGCACAAACCCAGGGGAAGGCAGGTCTGGCTGTTCCCAGCCAGCCTCACATGGTTTGAGCCACCCTGAAGGGGGAGAGGACCCCCAGCTTTGGGGCAGCCAGCAGGATCTGGGTGTTCAGCCATCCTCACATTGAAGGTCTGGGAGCCCTGGAGGCTTGTTGCTTTTTGGGACATGGTGGATAAAGCTGCCCCATCAGAGCCCCACGTAGGGGTGGTTGGAGGGCTCAGCAGTGCCAAGGACTCCTCTTGGCACAGAGAGCTTTTATTTCCATGGTGTTGCCTCCACTGCCTGCCTGCCCTGGCAGCACTTGGCTGCATCTTCTGCTCCCTCTTCTCTTTGTGCTTTGCCACCTCCATCACCCTTGTTTTTCCATAGCTGTATTTTCTTAAATGGTGTTTACAGGTTCTTTTAGGAAAAAAAGCTATATATATATACATATATATATATATGAAGGCTTTCAATAAACCAGTACCAGATCTGTTTTTATGAAGTATCAGTGCTGGGGTTTGCAAAGTGTCTGGGAGCTGCTTAGCTACCCAAACCCTCCCAGCTGCAGCACCTAAATCCTTTAGGCCCCTTTGAACACGAAAATCAAGAAAAACTTTGCCATATTCCTCCACGCATTTTGCATTTAGGTTCAACTCCTGGGTCTTTTAGTTTTTGCATAAAGAGTTTGCACTTTGTTTGTTAAGTAATCCGTGAACTTAATATATATTGCAGCTATTTTTTTTTTTTTTTTTTTTTTTTAGTTTGTTTTTTTCTTTGTCACCTGTATGTTAAAATCCATTTGAATGAGTTGGGGAGAAAAAAAAAAAGAATTGTGGATCCTTTTCAATTCTACGAAACACTTGCGGCTCTTCAGTATTCACTTAAGTCTTCCTTTTTTTTTTTCCTTCACTGACTCATGATAACTTGTTTTAATTTGTTCTTGAAAAGGAAAAAAAAAAATCACAAAAAAAAAAAAAAAAGATTTTTGCAGGCTATGTAAGCATGTTTTTTCTGTGAGAGCTCGTCCGCTTTGTGTCTGTTTAATGAATGTCATATGTAAATGCTTAAAAAAAGAAAAAAAAAAAAGACGACTTAATTAATTAATTAACCGCAGTGACTTGAAGCTCTAAAAATAATAAAAGAAAAAAGTAGGACTTAATACTAGCTGGATTTAACCCTTGGATTTGTGATTGTGAACCATGAGTGGAGGAGCTGTAAGTGCTAAAGCTCATAATGTGTGTAGACAAAGAGGAGTACTGATATTTGACCATTGTCTCAATGGCAAAAACACCCCCCCCATCCCACCCCCGAGTCTTGTGTTTTATTCCTTCAGACCTCTGTGTTCTATTTACCATGGGAACTCCTAATAAAGACGAAATGTTGTGGTTTCAGGAGGTGCTGCGTGTCGTGTGTGCCCGTGTGTGTGTTCTGGGCTGCTGCCTGCAGCAGGGACCGAGCGCTGCCCGCCCGGGCTGGGGATGTGCAGAGCTGCACCCGGCTCCCCCAGTGATGCTGGAGAGCAACCGATGCACCACGGAGTGGTTTCCTCGGGAGGAAAGCCAGCTGCACCGAGGGCACTTTGTGCCCAGCAGCAGCTGGCAAAGCAGGGACAGTAGCTGGAAAATCCTGGCTCTGCACGGCGTGGGTCGGGGATGGAATGGGAGCAAAAGCCCCTCCAAGTTAGCTCTCAGCACCGCCAGTGTGCTTCTGCTTGGCCCCTCTGCCAGCCAAGGAGTGGGGGGAAAGCAGAGGCACTGACAGGAGCAGCAGCTGGGCAGGGAGAGCTGGAGCTGCTGGAGCAGATCCAGTGGAGCTCGGGCTGGGGCTCTCTGGGATTTACAGGAAGAAAAACGGTGGTGGTGGTTGGGTTTCACTGTCACAGGGACAAGCATCCCTGTCAGCTGCTCAGTGTTGGGTGCTGCATCCCCAAGTTGGGATCTGCCCCCAGCCTGAGCACAGCTGCAGTTTGTGGCTGACTTTGTGAGGAGCTGTAGCTCTCGTTCCTCATCTGAACAAACCCGAGTGCTGCAGAGCTCTGTGAAATGCACTGAGCTCCCTCCACACAGCTTTAAACCCAGCACCCCACAGAGTGGGAAGTTTTAAGAGGATTTTTCCTTATTAACTGCTGAGAAGGGCTCAGTGGTCATCCCCTGGTGAAGAGACCTCTGGTTAATGTGAGGATCCTGGCACCAGCGACACGCAGTTATTTGGCTACTGGCAGCTTAAACATCAGCAATCTGTGCAGTGTGTGCCATGGAGGTGGGTAGCTGTGTATAAAATCCATCAGCTAATCCCAACAATCATCCCAGTGAGGATGCACTCAGCCTGAAGCACTGCTGCTCAGTCTGCAGAGCCTCCAATTCGGTTTATTCTATCATTAATTTTTTCCTCCAGCACCTGAATTGGAACGAAAGAATAATGAATAAATAAACATCTCAGGGAAGATGTTGGAAGTGGCAGAGTAGAGAGCGTTTTGAGGTCAGGAAAAATTGCCAACAGCCCGCTTTAAACCTGGCATGTGCTGAGGGGCCGAGGCAGGGGAAAGCTCAGGGGATATTTGGGTCAGTGGGGCAGCTGCACAGGAGCACAGGAAGAGTTGTATTTGGTCAGCCCCTTAATCCAGGTCATTCCACAGCTCGTTAGTAGGTGCTAATTTGCTTCTCTGCCGGCCCATCGTGTACGGCTCGAATTAGATTTAATCTGCCTTTAACATCGGTGGAGTATTCTGTGAAAGGAGAAGAAATAAAGCAGGTGATGAATGAGACTGACCCGGAACAGGAGCTGTCAGCTCCCGAGGAGAGGGGGTTCTCAGAGATGGGCACAGCACGGCCTGATTGGTGGCAAGGAATAAATGTCACTACTGTAGAAGCTTTAGAATCCGTTTTCCTTTTTTTTTTTGTAAGCCCCAAATTTGCCGGTTCTGCTGAGCCCACCCTCCCAGGGAACAATTCCTGCCCAATATCCCATCCAGCCCTGCCCTCTGGCAGTGGGAGCCATTCCCTGTGTCCTGTCCTTCCATCCCTGTGTCCTGTCCCTCCATCCCTGTTTTCCCTGTCCCTCCATCCCCTGTCCCTCCATCCCTGGGTGCTGTCCCTCCATCCCTTTTCCCCAATCCCTCTCCAGCTCTCCTGGAGCCCCTCCAGGCTCTGGAGGAGCTCTGAGCTCTCCCTGGAGCCTTCCCTTGTGCCTGGGGAACTTCCAGGGATCCAGGGGCAGCCACAGCTTCCCTAAGAATTCCATCCCAGCTCCTCCCCACCCTTCCAGCAAGGAATTCCATCCTAAAACCCCATCTGTCCCTGCCCTCTGGCAGTGGGAGCCATTCCCTGTTCCTGTCCCTCCATCCCTGTATCCCGTCCCTCCATCCTGTATCCTGTCTCTCCATCCCTGTGTCCTGTCCCTCCATTCCCTGTGTCCTGTCCCTCCATTCCTGTCCTGTCCCTCCATTCCCTGTTCCTGTCCCTCTATCCCTGTTCCTGTCCCTCCATCCCTGTGTCCTGTCCCTCCATTCCCTGTTCCTGTCCCTCCATCCCTGTTCCTGTCCCTCCATCCCTGTTCCTGTCCCTCCATCCCTGTGTCCTGTCCCTCCATCCCTGTTCCTGTCCCTCCATCCCTGTTCTGTCCTCTATCCCTGTTCCTGTCCCTCCATCCCTGTTCCTGTCCCTCCATCCCTGTTCCTGTCCCTCCATTCCCTGTTCCTGCCCTCCATCCCTGTTCCTGTCCCTCCATTCCCTGTTCCTGTCCCTCCATCCCTGTGTCCTGTCCCTCCATTCCCTGTTCCTGTCCCTCCATCCCTGTTCCTGTCCCTCCATCCCTGTTCCTGTCCCTCCATCCCTGTTCCTGTCCCTCCATCCCTGTTCCTGTCCCTCCATCCCTGTTCCTGTCCCTCCATCCCTGTTCCTGTCCCTCATCCCTGTTCCTGTCCCTCCATCCCTGTTCCTGTCCCTCCATCCCTGTTCCTGTCCCTCCATTCCCTGTTCCTGTCCCTCCATCCCTGTTCCTGTCCCTCCATTCCTGTTCCTGTCCCTCCATCCCTGTGTCCTGTCCCTCCATTCCCTGTTCCTGTCCCTCCATCCCTGTTCCTGTCCCTCCATTCCCTTTCGCCCTCCATCCCTTGTCCCATCCCTCCCCAGCTCTCCTGGAGCCCCTCCAGGCTCTGAGCTCTCCCTGGATCTTTCCTCTCCAGGTGAGCTCCTCAGCTCATTAAATCCACCCGGTTTTTTCTCCTCTCATTTCCACAGGAGGGCACCAGAGACCGGAGTCGAAATCGAGTTTTTAACATTCCTGAGGTTCTCCTCCTGTTCTCCCTCCTGTCGCTTCCTCCCCAAAGCATGCAGGCCTTGGCATTTTTGTACGATGCTTTTCAACACCAAAACCCGATATTTCGCATTTATTTCACATTATCCTGGATTGGATAAATGCTGGTCCATGCACATCTGAAATAACCTCTGTCACTCTCCCTCCCCCATCAAGTTTGTTGTAAATATAATAGGGAATGCTGGTTTTGATGGCATTTCTTAATTTACACACAGAACTCTGCAGGAAGTTTTATGAGTGATTTTCCTCAGGATTTTATACAGATTCTTGCAGGGGTTTTGTTACAAATCAATCCAAGCAAGCTGCACCCCTCTCCCCTAATGACATCAAGCAAGCAGGAAAATCTCCCAGTTTATTTATAAATATTCCTGTGGCTTTTCTTTTCCTGCAGGACAAAGACAAAGGGACCATGGGAGAGGGGGTGGATGTCACCTCGGTGTTTCTGGGACAGGGAGGTGCTGAATTCAGAGAGCAGCTGGGGCTGAATGGCTTTGCTCTGTCCCAGCTCTAAACAGCACTCCTGGCTCCCAGTTCCAGGCAGTTCCCAGGAATGGCTTGGTTTGGGTGATACCTGAAGGAACAGGCACATCAGGGGGGTGAAGTGTCCTCTCTTTCTGTTTCATTTGCCCCTTGGTCAGAGGGAAATGCTCCCAGGGGCACAGCAGGGCTGAGACCCAAATTATCCATATTATCCAAACTATCCAAGAAAGCCCTGTGGTTTGCTCCCCTCTGATTCCCTGCCCTCTCTAAAGCCTGGCTGGTGGTAGGATCAAGCTTTCCCAGGCCCTGGGCCAGTGGTGTAATGGAATAATATCCCACATGTGTGCTTTAATCCAGTTTTATTTTATTTATTTTATTTCCTCCAGAGCAGCCTCCCTGCCTGGAGCAGGGGGGACCCCATGGGGGAGGTGGCCAGGCCTTAGCAGTCAATTTAAAATCTCCTGAGATTTTATAGTGCAAGAAAGAGAGGGAAAAACCTCTCACAAATCAGGCACGGGGATGAGCTCTTCTAGCATGGAGGCTTGGAGGCATCAGCATTAATTTCCCAACCTCCCTCCTCTAATTAGGGACACCTTCTACTGATGGACTCCCATCCAGCCTGGCCTGGGACACTTCCAGGGATCCAGGGGCAGCCCCAGCTCCTCTGGGAATTCCAGCCCAGCCAGGAATTCCTTCCCCAAATCCCACAATCCCACCCAAAGCAGCACATGGAATCCTGGAGTGCTTTGGGTTGGAAGGGACCTTAAAAGCTCATCCAGTCCCACCATGGGTTCCACACTTCCACTGTCCCAGGGAATCCAGCCTGGCTTTGGGCACTGCCAGGGATCCAGGGCAGCCCCAGCTCCTCTGGGAATTCCAGCCCAGCCTGGCTTTGGGCACTCCAGGGATCCAGGGCAGCCCCAGCTCCTCTGGGAATTCCAGCCCAGCCTGGCCTTGGGCACTGCCAGGGATCCAGGGCAGCCCCAGCTCCTCTGGGAATTCCAGCCCAGCCTGGCTTTGGGCACTGCCAGGGATCCATGCAGCCCAGCTCCCTGGGAATTCCAGCCCAGCTGGCCTGGCACTCCAGGGATCCAGGGCAGCTCCAGCTCCTCTGGGAATTCCATCCCTCTCCCTCCCCACCCTCCCAGCCAGGAATTCCTTCCCAATATCCCATCTACTTTAATCAGGAAAGGACTTTAAACACCATCCTGCTCCAAACCCACTGCCATGGCAGGGACACCTCCCACCATCCCAGCCTGGCCTTGGACATTCCCAGGGATCCAGGGCAGCCCCAGCTCCTCTGGGAATCCCATCCCAGCCCCTCCTCACCCTCCCAGTGTCTCCAAGGTTGTGTTCCTGCAGGTGACATCCCTCTTCCTCCCAGTGTGCCAGGGAAGGAGCAGTTTGCTTGCAGCAGACTATTTTTACAGCACCTGAATTCATAAATCTCTCCCAAAATAACACTGGAGGCACGGGAATAAAAATGTTCCAGCTCACCATGGATGGGACCCAGCACCCCAGTGCTGAGAATTTTATTCACTTGGGTTTTTCTGGCAAAATTCCTCAATCAATGCCAGCAGCAAAGTTTTTCTGGAAGGGACCTCTTTTCCCTGAGCCAGCATTGATTTACTGTGAGGAGAGTTTTCATCAAGCCCTTGTGCCTTTAAGTTCTTGGAGGAGAGATTCACATCCAAATTGCTCTGGCTTTCACCAGATTTAAAAAAAATCAAGGAATAGAGAAGCTCTCTATTCCCAGGATAACCCAGGAGGAAGCCAGCTCCTCCACAGACCTTCTGCAGGTTTGGGGATTTCCAGGCAGTGAATCCTTATTAAATTAGTATATATATATATATATATATATAATACTTTTATAGTTATATAATTTATATATATATTATATATTTATATAATTTATATTATATATATATATAAATATAATACTAAAAATAGTATTAGGGCTGCAGATGGTGTCAGGCAGGGTCTTCTGAGCTGGTGAATAATAAAGGATCCATCAGCACAGCCCTGAAAAATCCCCTGCTTTGTGCACCTGAAAGGTCAGAATCTGGGAACAGAGAGAGAGAAAAGGGTGGAAAATGGGAAAAAATAAAGCTCTTGCCTTTTTTTTGTAGTGGGGGAGCTCCTGCAGTGCTAGCAGCCACATCCTCTGCCCTGCACAGCACCCCGGGGTTGGCTGGGGGTTTCCCCAATCCAGTTTCAAGGTTTCCCCAATCCAGTTTTAAAGCAGTTTTTCTCGGTGTTTGATTTTTGTAAGAGCCGCCAGAGGGCAAGGGTTCTTCATCCGGGCTGAAATCATCTCCTGTGCATCCCTCCCGGGCTGAAAACACCCAAACTACTCAAATCAAAGCGAGGATTTTCATCCATTTCAGCACTCTTTGGATTAGGTCCTAGAGTTTTTTTTAAAAACCACAAAGCAAAGCCAGCAAGATTTTATATAAACTTAGAAACAAGGTTTTATAAACTGCAAAAAAAAAAAAGCCTCTGGCAATTAAACACTTTGGGTTTTGCTGTAACCTGTCACTTGGCTATTAAATTATTTCTATTTATAATAAGTTTATTTTCTAAATAACCTTGTTATGAACCAGCCACGGCAACAGAGGGGACAGAATCCAAACCCCTGCAACTTTTTGTTTTAAATCTTCTTTGAAGAGCTGTGGCAGCCTGGTGCTGTAAAGGGGCTGGCAAAGCTCATTAAAGCATCCCATTAAAGGCAAGTGCCTGCAAAGTTTTAGGGCATAATTTAGTGGGATGTGTGGCTGCTGGGAGGTGCTGGCTCGTGTCACCACTACAGAGCCCAAAGGGGCAGCCACTGCTTCAAAAAAATGGATTTAAAACTGTCGTGGAATTTCTCTCGAGGTCTGAACCTCGATGAAAAAAATTCCCTCAATAATCCAACAGTCCTGAAAGCAGAATCTGCCTGGGAAATGAAGCCCACAGGTGCCCACAGGTGGAGAAAGAAATTTCTTTTCAAAGAAATCTGAGAAGCCAAAACCGGGGTGAATTAATGCCAACACAGCACAAGCAGAATTTGATGTATTTGTGTCCTTGTAGTGAAATTAAACAAGTGCACCAAGAGGTTTTATTTTTTTCCCCTGTCCTGTGTCAGTTTTTCCAAGTCATTGATGGTGTTTTCTGAGACTCAGCATTCCTGGGACAGTTGGGATTCACACCCACTGCACAGAGGGGAGTTTAGCTGAATCGTATTTAAATTATAAAGCCAAGCACAAATGCACATTTTTATTTAAAAATTCTTCTTTTATCTGACAGCAAATCTGGGGGTCACAAGGGCATTCTGGCACTCCAAGTTATTCCTTGGAGTTGCAGCAGGTTTTGTAAGCTCAGGAGGGAATTTTTTAGAGCAAGGTCTGTGTCCATTAAAGACCAAATTCTGGTGCTTCACTGAAGCTCCCAGACTCTACTGCAGTACAAAATAATTCAGGATAAATGCTATTTTAATCCAGCAGGAGAGCAGACCTGTGGGAGAAGCATTAAACTAAAGTTTAATTTTTTTTTTTTTTTTGTTTGTTGTTTTTTTTCATTTAAAGTTTTCTCCAGAGTTTCCCTGGTGAAATTTCCCAGGGTTTCACTAGAGGCAGCCACAGCCAGGGGTTTCCAGATTCCTGGTGCATCAGCTGCTTTTGAAATCTGTCTTTTCCTTCCCCGTGTCTCCACTGTGCCTTTGTAAATCAGGAAATAATAACTCAGCCCTTGTCTTTCCCATTCCCATCCTGGTGTGCACGAGGATTGTTCTCCTCGGGTTTGTTTATAAGGAGTGCAGCAAAATGGGCTGGATTTCATCGGAGCCCTGATGTTTTACTGGAAGCAAACTGAAGGAGCAGAGTGAGGACCTGGGGCCTGAATGGTTCAAAGTGGTTTTTAAGAACTTGAACTTTTTTACAGTAGAAATGTAACTTTAATTCCTTTATTCACTTTGCACCTAAACCCCACTAAGTACTGGGAAGAATCTCTGCCTGATCCTCTGCCTGAAATGTTTGTTGGAAGGGAGAAGAGGGGTCTGTGTGAATAATTTGGAGGAAAAAAAAAACCAACCAACCAGACTGGCAGCTCCCACATCCCAAAGCACACATTCCCCCCAATAATTTATTTGTTCACCTTAGCAAGATTTCATATACATTCAGTATTTTGGTCAGGGAAATGACTGTTCAAACATGATAAAGCTGGAAAACAGCACGTAGAAAATTCAATGACACAGGAATATCATGTTCAGAAAAGGCAGTGCCTGTTTCAGGAGAAACCTTTTAAAACCAGCCAAACTTGTACAAAATGCAGGCAAAAAAGCTGCTGCAGGCAGAAGGGAAAAAAACCCCAAACCATAAACAGTTTTTTGCAACCAAAGACTGGCAAAGGAAAAAAAAAAAAATAAATCCCAAACCAGCAGGAATACAATTCCCACAGTTGGACTGTCAGGAAGAATTGAGTATTCAGGGAAATTCAGGGAGGTTTTCTATCATTGGCTGAGTGGACTTGCTTTGAAACTGGAAACCTGCTGAAATGCCGGGCAGGTTTGTATTTTCCTACTTCAGAAAATGGTTTACAAGGGCTGACTTTTGGCAGCTGATAAAAGAAACTCGGATTAATGCAGGAAAATCTCATTCTTTGGGTGAGACGTCGAGCACTGTAAAATCCTGTTTATTTTCAGCATCAACACGTGGAGGTTTTTGACTCTGAAAAAGATCTGGCTGTTGCCACGATGATAAAGGAGAGGCTGCTGCTCATGCTGGGTTTGGGCTCAGTCTTGCACTGGGACAGAAATGTGCATTCAGCAGAGCTTGGAGCCCACTGTGGGCTGACAGATGTGTCATTTCTTGCACCATGCTTGCCCTCCACAGCTTTCCTTCTCAGCCATTCATTTCCCCTTAGCTCACATTTGCTATTTTCTCCTTCTCTGTTGGCATGAGAAACATGCAGCGGGCTCTGCAGAGAGGGAATGACATTTCACTCCAAGCCCTGAGACAAATGTTCTGTCTCCTCCCGGGAAATCAGAGATTCAATTACATCTGTCAGGCTGGGGGGAGATCTGTATTTGAACACAAGCTGCCCCTGGAGTGTCTGGTGCTTTGTGCAGCACTGTCATACTCAAAACACCTTCACAAATATTTGGGGGGGGTGGGTGCAGGCAGAGAGCAGATGCTGCTGTGAGAGCAGCTCTCTCATGACCTGTTGGGGTTTTTTTTTCCCTTCTAGTAAAGGGTAGCACTGGTGCAGCTCCCAGATTTGCCCAGAGCTGAGTGGAACACTTTGAAAACCAACTGGCTTTTCTCTTTGCTGTCAGAAGAGATCGTGCAGGAGTAATTGGTGTCAACAGCCTGTCCCCCGGAGCAGATTTTCAGCATTGTCTTGCTTATGCAAACCACAGTACAAGGAAAGAGGATCAGGGTATCTCTGGGTGGGATGTGCAGTGAATTACCCAGCCTGGATTCAGCCTGGGACAGCTGCAACGCTGCTGGATGAATCACTGAGCTGCTCTGCACCTCAGTAGCTGCATTTTTAAGTGAAGTTCCTAATAAATCCCCACTGAGACACGAGCAGCTGCAGCAACAGGCACACCTAGAACTGGGTACTTGCACTTCAGCAAAGCAATGACCTTTCCTAGCTGACTTCAATCAGTATTTGGTGCTGCAGCCTCTCACTGTTGCCTCTCAGAATATTGAAAAAGTCAGGAGGAGAAATTTTGTAAAGAAGCTTTGTGAAATCCATTTGCTTACTCCGAGCAGAGAAGGAAGAAATATTCCTGGCTTAATCTTTCTTCTTTTCAGTGCTCTGGATTTTCAGGACATTAAGGCCTAGCTAAGGAGAATATTCTTTTACACAATGCACAACTTATCCTTGGAGTTGGCAGAGCCAAATAAAGACTACAAAAATGAGAAGACATTTATTTGGACAGTGGGCAGAACTTAAATATTTGGGATTTGAATAATCTTGCAAAGAACACGAAGCCTCATAAACATCAGATTGTAGAAGTGAATTGAGTGTGGAAAGTGGGCTACTGAAGGCTCCCTGCCCTGGGATGCAGAGGGGTCTGTGATCTGCTTCCCCTGGGGCTGCACAAATCCAGAGTCATCTCTGGGATGCTCCAGCTCTCCACACTGCAGCAGAGGCTGCTCCACCCGCCATGGAAACCTTGGCTGTCACTGCCGACAGAAACCTCTGAGCTGAGGGGATGCTGGGCTGTCAGAGCCACCCCTGGAGGATTTGCAGGCAGGACACATCCCCTGCCAGCTCAGGGTGGGTCTCTGGAGGTGCCTTTGAGGGGAATCCTGGCTCTCACTGTTCTCACTTCCCACCTCTGAGCTCTGCTTCGTGCTCCTGCCAGGTTCCACACCACAGAATCCTGATGCTGGGAAGGTTTCACAAGTGATGGTTGGTGTCCAGCCCCTGGGAAAGCCTCCTGTCCTGTTTGTGATTTTAGACAGACAAATGCATCCAGCCTCTGTGGCTTCAGCTCTTTCACCAGTGCCAAGTTCACTTTAACAACAGAAAAAAATGGGATGCTTAAATCTGCACTCTTTTTTTTTTGTGTTTCCTAGAGCTCCTTCTACAGTTTTTGAGACTTTTCAGTCCAGATATCCACCGAGATGACAAGTGCCAATGACCTTTCTTGCAGCAAGGGAACAGGGCAGTTTTTCTGCAGGAATTCTCTGAAGGAGTCAAATAAATGATGTGTTTGTTTTTGCTGGCATACCTGGCAGCAGCAGAGGGGTGGCTGGGAGCTTTTCAGGGTCACTGGACACAGAGAGGTCCTTCACCCTAAAAAAAAAGGATGAAGATGAGACCAACACTTCATTATTCCAACCTCTGTCTCTGCCATGCAGAACTGTGCTACAGCTGTGATTTGATGTGAATCCATCCTGACACTGCCAGCAGCAGGCTGACTTATTTATCTTCATCTTACAGGGTCAGATTATATTGCTGCATCAGGATTGCTCTGGAGTTAAATTAATCCAGTTGGGGCAGCCTGCGTGTGTAGCTCCACAACAACTCCTTGCCTGACACCATGAAACATCAATAAATCTGAAATTACTGCAGCAACCCCGTGTAAATCTCCCAGCTCCAAAGGAGAGATGGCAAAAAGGACCTTAGTGGTTATAAAACAGTATTGGTTGTAGAATAAGACAGGGTTGGGCACCAAGGGTGAGCAGTGAACACTTTAAATCTTGTCAGTCCTGCTCAATTTAAGGGTTTTTTTTTCAAAATGTTTCAAAGTTCAGGTTTTGTCAAAATACATCCCACGTATCTGAACCCTATGAGATGGGAAACCTCGGCCATGAGTCCCACATGACTTTCTTATGAGATTTCCAGCTTTTCTCCCTCTGCTCTTGGCTTGAAGCACCATGAGAATATTTTCTTACATGGTATTTCCACACTTAACTTCAAATTCTAGGCCTGAAGAGCCTTAAGAGCGAGGTGGATTTCTTATTGAAGCTAAAACTGGGATCATGCCCCAGATTTGTGCTCTGTGAGTGCATAAATAAAAGACTCAGGAGACAAATCCTCTTGGCATTGGGGACTTAATACTGAGTGAGAGGTAAATAAACGATGATTTCTCACCAACACCAAGGCCCTGTCTTGTGGTAACGAGTCTCATCTCCATCCCTTTCCCTTTCCAAGGCAGTGGATCCTCAGCACAGGAGCTGACACAGACAGGAGTAGGGGCTCGTGTGTTGTTTCAAGGAGCTGAATTCTTACTTGGCAGGCTCAGGAGGAGTTATGTCAAGAGCTGATTATTTCTAATATTGTACAAAGAATTCCTCCCACTATTTCTTCCAGATGCTGGCCATCTCATTTATTTATTTATCTGGATTAGCTGTATTAAAATATAGCATACTTCCAAGTGCTTTGCTCCCAAATTCCCAAGGGGTGGCCCTTTCTCATGGGATGGATGTCCTTAAGCCTTTTAACATGCTTAACTCCCCCTGCTCAGAACAAGGGGAAAGTCCCTGACTCCAGAGCACACCCAGGATCTCACAGAAAGCTTTTGAGCACTTGGCATTGAAGGAGTCAGGAAGAGGAATGTCGCAAAAACACTGGGCAGGGAGGCAGGAAAAATCTGCAGCTTTTCCAGTTGGCACTGCTCTGGCTATTGGGCACCTGAGCAAGGAATTCCTGAGCCTGTCAGCAGGTTCCTGATGGACTCAGAAGATGAAAAACAAAAGGATGAGTGCAAGGCAGCTCTTGGAGCCTCGCTTGATGAGGACTTACCTAGTTTTGAGTTTTTAGACCCACATGAAGGCGCAGGGATGGTCTGAACAAACCAGGGGCACATGCAAATTTTCATTTGGTTTGGTGTGGAGATGAGGGAGGCTGATTGTACAAAAAGGAAAAGTTCTCCTTGGTCTCTGAAGCTCTGTGGAGTGCAGTCACTCGGATCAAGTTTTCCTGGGCCGTGGAGTTGACCGAAATCCACAGCTGAGGTTTGGCTTTGTGGGGAGGGGTGGAATCACAAAACGGCTCTGAGGGTGGAGCTGTCAGAGAGTGTCGAGGCTGAAATCAGCACACGGTCCTTGTGGGTCTCTCTTTCTCCCCCACACCCCTAAAGGAGAGCAGTGGGAACTCTGAAAGAGGAGAAGCAAGCCTTTAAATGCCAAGGAAACGCCCGGCAGATGCTGGACCTTCCGAACGCCATCCGCCGACCCACGTGCTGCCTTTGAGGGGCTTCACTCGCACTCCCAGCACTCCCAGGCACCCTTCCTCAAAGATTTGGCCCCAGTTTCACCTGTTCACACCAGGACCCTTTCGAGTATCACCACTCCTGCCTCCCCACCAAAAGAGCACCGACCTCCCGCGCGGCGCCCGAGCCGCCAGCCCGGCACCGCCGGCCGCTTACACCTCCTCCCCACCCTCCCTCAGGGAGATGGAGTGGATTTTAATGGTTGGCACCGTGCAGCTCTCAGTGCCCGGGCTCCCCGAGGTGTCTGCACAGCAGCAATCCTGCAGGAACCCTTTGCTCTTGGCTTTGGCAGCCGGGCGCTCTTTGGGCGCGGCGCTTTTGGCGGGCGCGGCCGAGAAGATTTTCCACTCGCAGACGCCGTCGGCCTTGGAGATCCTGTAGAAGGTTTCTCCTGCTCCCACGGGGATCCTGACCACCCCTCGGGCAGCCCCGGGGCTCTGGCCAGCAGGAGGGTTGAGGTGGAAGCCGGGGGGCTGCTTCTTGGCCGGCTGCTTCCTCAGGAGGCACTGAGCTCTCAGGACGTTCTGGAACGCTCTCTTGAACTCTTGACTGGAGCATGGATAGATGATGGGGTTGATGCAGCTGTTTAAATATCCCAGCCAAAATGTTATTTTAAAAAGCGTGTCCGGGGGTTTGATTGCAGGAAAGAAAGAACCTAAAATGGAAAATACGCCGAGTGTTAGGGCAGAGGCTGTGAGGAATTGCAGGTAACCAAAGAAACTAAAACACTGGGGAAAAAATAAATAGGGTTCTGTTCCGTCATGAAAAAATGATGACTGGAAACACAATTCCTGCAGGAACTGGTGTTTCAGGATCTATGGTGTCATAGGATTACACGGATTTTCCATCAGAAATCAATTCAAGAGAGCTGTTTTATACTTACAAGGATTATACTCCCATTTACAGCTAGAGAGGCAGCCAGAGGGCTGATTCCAGGAGAGAGGAAAATTCCCTCCTCAGGGACTCCTAATGGAAGATTAATTACCCAAAGGACAGCGAGATTTTGGAGATCATCACGAGGGGCTTGAGATGGCAAGAAAGTCACACCACTTCAGAAGGCTTAGAGAAAAGAGGCATTGGAGGTGACAGTGTCACAGCTAAAAGTCCTTGAAGTGATGAAGTATTGGGTACTGATATTCCCTGAAACCTCCAGAAAATCTGGCCATGCACGTTCTGCCTCGTGGAATGCAGCTAAAATTGAGAGAAATTAAAGGAGAGGGTCTCACAGGCAGCCATGAGATGTGTACATATTTATATCTGCTTTTTTTTATATTTATGTATTTGTATTTTTTATTTATTTATAAACACACATATTCTGATCTATACTTGCAATGTTACCTTCCAAAGATGATTCAAAGAGCAAGAACTTCGATGGCTCCTTAGTAAGGAAGGTACTTTGGCATTTCATTTTCTATCGAATTGTGAGTTATCTGCTGATTTAAAATCTCGGGAATGGTTTTTTCCTGATGCAGGGCGATCCGAAACCTGCTCATCCTGCCGGACACGGGATCCGCCGGGATGTGGGGAGTGATCTGGGGGAGGCAGCAGCTCCTGCACCCTGGGCAGAGCCTGGGAGGGCCAGGAGCTGGGGCAGGAACCTGCAGGAGCTGGGGCAGGGCAGAAACCTGCAGGAGCTGGGGCAGGAAACCTGCAGGAGCTGGGGCAGGAACCTGCAGGAGCTGGGGCAGGAACCTGCAGGAGCTGGGGCAGGAACCTGCAGGAGCTGGGGCAGAACCTGCAGGAGCTGGGGCAGAAACCTGCAGGAGCTGGGGCAGGAACCTGCAGGAGCTGGGGCAGGAACCTGCAGGAGCTGGGCGGCAGAAACCTGCAGGAGCTGGGGCAGAGAACCTGCAGGAGCTGGGGCAGGAAACCTGCAGGAGCTGGGGCAGGAACCTGCAGGAGCTGGGGCAGGAACCTGCAGGAGCTGGGGCAGAACCTGCAGGAGCTGGGGCAGGAACCTGCAGGAGCTGGGGCAGGGGAGAACCTGCAGGAGCTGGGGCAGAAACCTGCAGGAGCTGGGGCAGGAACCTGCAGGAGCTGGGGCAGGAACCTGCAGGAGCTGGGGCAGGAAACCTGCAGGAGCTGGGGCAGGTGAGGAACCTGCAGGAGCTGGGGCAGGTGAGGAACCTGCAGGAGCTGGGGCAGAAACCTGCAGGAGCTGGGGCAGGTGAGGAACCTGCAGGAGCTGGGGCAGGTGAGGAACCTGCAGGAGCTGGGGCAGAAACCTGCTGGAGCTGGGGGCAGGAACCTGCAGGAGCTGGGGCAGGAACCTGCAGGAGCTGGGGCAGGTGAGGAACCTGCAGGAGCTGGGGCAGAAACCTGCAGGAGCTGGGGCAGGTGAGGAACCTGCAGGAGCTGGGGCAGGTGAGGAACCTGCAGGAGCTGGGGCAGAACTGCGGGCTGGGCAGGTGAGGAACCTGCAGAGCTGGGGCAGTGAAACCTGCAGGAGCTGGGGCAGGTGAGGAACCTGCAGGAGCTGGGGCAGGAACCTGCAGGAGCTGGGGCAGGAAACCTGCTGGAGCTGGGGCAGAACTGCAGGAGTGGGGCAGGGGAGGAACCTGCAGGAGCTGGGGCAGGTGAGGAACCTGCAGGGCTCTCTGACAGGACCTGGGGCAGGGGAGGAACCTGCAGGGCTCTCTGACAGGACCTGGGGCAGGGGAGGAACCTGCAGGGCTCTCTGACCCAGGACCAGGGGGTTTGGGTGTGCTACAGCAGCAGAGAAGTGACTCTGACAAGTCACAGAATGGTTTGGGCTGGAAAGGACCTTAAAGCCCCCCCAGTGCCCCCAGCCCCACCACCAGACCTCTCCTCCATCCCAGGGTGCTCCAAGCACATCCAGCCTGGCCTGGGACACTCCCAGGGATCACAGCTGCTCTGGGAATTCTATCCCAGCCCCTGCCCACCCTCCCAGGAGGAATTCTTTCCCAATATCCCCTCTAACCCTGCCCTCTGGCAGGTTGAAGCCTTTCCCCCTTGCGCTGTCCCTCCAGGACTTGTCCCAGGCCCCTCTCCAGCTCTCTTGGAGCCTCTTTAGGGGCACTAAGCCTTTCCCAAAGCTCTCTCTTCCCAGACAGAACATTCCACAGAAGCTCTGTCTCTACTGATTCCATCCTTGGTTCTAACCTGGGGCACCAAGCATTGGTCTCCTTGCCTCTGTTGCAGTTCTGGTTGTCCCAGGCTGGCCCAGGTAGAGCACTTTCATTATTACTTTCATTATTACTTTCATTATCACCCAGCTTTTAGCACCAAAAAGGTTTTGTGGAAGAAAACAAACGCTGTTTTGCAGTGAAGCACAAGCAAGCACACACATCCACAACCCAAACTCTTTCTCAGCAAATTAATGCTTCTCTCCTTTGGTGAAAAACAACTAAATAACATTCTCAAAGAACTTTCTGGCTGAAGTCATTGGCAGATGAAAAATAACCAAAGGCTTCTAAATGCCCAAATCACGCCCGATTTTTTTGGTGTGTTTCCTCATTCAAATGAAGTGTATCTGCTGCTTTCCCCTTTTGTGGTGAGACAAGAGGTGAACCAAACCCCAGCTTAGGGAATCAGCTGTGTGAGGCCAAGTGTAAAAATGGGTAAACAATAACAATTCCTGTTTGCTGCAACTCCTCGGTCTCTCCAGATGGAATGCAAGGGCTGTGCCAAAGCCTGGTAAAAATAGAAAACAGCCAGTGTCAGAGTCTGTCCCTTGCTCTTTTTTTGGGGTGGGATCTGCATGTTAATTTATTAATGTGGCCTTTTTTGGTTCATCAGTGGAGAGACTCGTTGTTGCCTTGGAATAACACACAGTGAAGGAAAATGAAGGAGCTTTCACAGCACAGGGGCTTTGCTGTCTGTACTGCACACTGATTCCAGAGAACCCTGGAATGGTTTGGGTTGGAAGGGAAATAAAACTCATCTAATTCCAACCCTCTGCCACGGGCAGGGGCACCTTCATCTGTCCCAGGGTGCTCCAGCCTGGCCTTGGACACTGCCAGGGATGGAGCTCCTGTGGAAATCCATCCCCACCTTCACAGGGAGGAATTTCTTGCTAATCTCTAATCCAAGTGTGCCCTCCTTCACCTCAGAGCCATTCCCCCCTGTGCTAGCAGTGGTGAAAGCTGCAGCCTCCCTGCAGGGTGTGTTTGACACTCAAGGACCACAGAAATCCCTGTTACCTCTGCAGCTCAGAAAGATTTCTTAATCTTTCCTGTTGGCTACCTGGATATCTAGGAAAAGGGGAAAAAAAAATCTTATTTTCCAAATCCTTGAGGAATGGTGTTCCTCCCCACTGAATCCTAAGTGTCCCTTGCTTCCACACCTTTAATATTCAGTGATGTTGTGATCACTCTCAGTGGTTGATGGACCTGGTGAGGAGCAGGAGGCATTTTCAGAGCTGGTGACAAAGTGCTTTGTTCAGTGCTGGGCCCTCAGAACAGACAGCTCAGGTCAGATGAACTCAAGGGAGAAATAAAACAAAGTTTTTGTGGCCTTTTTTTTTTTTTTTTTTTTTTTTTTTTTTATCAATGACCATAATTAATCATGAGAGCAAACCAGAGTGGTGACTGATCTCTTTTTTAGGGTGTGTGGTACATATTCCCTACAGAGTGCAGGGAGAGCAGGTGGGGCTGGGATGAGCATTTCCATGCAATCCTTGTCCAGTTGGTGTCTGCCTGTTTGTGTCAGTTCTCAGCCAGGGCTGAGAAAACAGAATTATTGCACCTAATTCTCAGAGCAAATTTTTCCCATCCTCTCACTCCAGACCAGGTGGAACCACAGGTGCCATCCAGGTGTCCTCCAGCAGAGCTGGCAGATGAACAGCAGCTCAGAGATTAAGTTTTCACCCTTGAAATTAATTCTCTGTGCTATTCACTGGCCCTACTATCTCCCTTTGCACACTGTCAGGAATTAAAGTGGTAAACAGTGGCAAAACCTGATTAAAGTTTAAAGGCTTCACCTTACACTGTCTCCCTGCAGTCTGTGCTAGAGGAACAGCAAAGAAAGCTTCAAGAGCTCTTTTAATGCTTTTTGAATCGTGGATTGAGTAAGTGGAATTCCTGCTTTGTTTGCAAAAGGTTGAGGACACGCAAGTGTCAGTAGCACAATACGATTGCTTCTTGTAAAATAAAATAAAATTAAATGTACTGTGAGCCTCCCGAGATCTTTTGCCATTACGTATTTCATCACTCATCCCTGGAAATGTCAGGATTGCATTTTCTCCCCTCATCATTTATTTCCCTGTTTGTCAGCTGGAAGTTTCTCCAGCTCTGAGAGATAAGTGTGCCACGTCCCTCCTGGTGAGTAAGTGCCAATTCATTCTCAAAGGTGTAATTCGACAACTTTGTCATTTGTCACAGGACTGCTATTGTGGCTGTTTAAAACCACCCCGATGCGTGCTTTGTTTCACTGATGGCAGCAGGAGGTTGAACCTGCCAGACTGTAAAATTGTGTTGTTTACTCTGCATCTGCTGCAGTACATGGAATCCCGATCCCTGTTTGACCATGAACCCTTCTTGATAAAAACCATCTCAGCTACAAACCCATCTCTGATACAAATCCATCTCAGCCATGAACCCATCTCTGATACAAATCCATCTCAGCCATGAACCCATCTCTGATACAAATCCATCTCAGCTTGAACCCATCTCTGATACAAATCCATCTCAGCTCATAACCCATCTCTGATACAAATCCATCTCAGCATGAACCCATCTCTGATACAAATCCATCTCAGCCATGAACCCATCTCTGATACAAATCCATCTCAGTATCAAACCCATCTCTGATATAAATCCATCTCAGTACAAACCCATCTCTGATAAAATCCATCTCAGCTACAAACCCATCTCTGATACAAATCCATCTCAGCCATGAACCCATCTCTGATACAAATCCATCTCAGTTACAAACCCATCTCTGATACAAATCCATCTCAGGTACAAATCCATCTCTGCTGCTGAATCTGGCAGCTCTGTTGGGGTGTACTGCTTTTCTTCCCCCCTTTTTATTTTGTGTAGCTTAAATCTGGTGACTGAGGCAGAGCACAAGGTCAGGTGGGGGCAATGCTGCTCCAGTGGGTGGGGAGGTCAAGGTGGTGCCCATGGAGAATCCCAGATTGGTTTGGGTTGGAAAGGACCTTAAATCCTCTCCAGAGCCCCCCCTGCCATGGGCAGGGACCTCTCCCACTGTCCCAGGAGCTCCAACCTGTCCTTGGGCATTCCAGGGATCCAGGGCAGCCCCAGCTGCTGTGGGAATTCCATCCAGCCCCTCCCCACCCTCCCGGGGCACAATTCCTTCCCACTCTCCCATCTAGCCCTGCCCTGTGGCAGTGGGAAGCCATTCCCCCTTGTCCTGTAATTTTCCCTTGTCCCAAGTCCCTCTCCAGCTCCTGGAGCCCCTTCAGGCTGGGAGCAGGGAGAGTGCCCTGGTTACAGGGCAGCAAAGCTCAAAGCTCAGCTCCTGGGATCAATCTAGAGGGCAGCAGCTCTTCCAGAGCCCCAAAGGATGAAGCAGAGAGGAGCAGGGATATCCCAGAGGGAATTAACTGTGTACCAGGGCCTCCCTACATCTCTCATGGCTCACAAACACTGACAAATACGCCACATTTTATGTTCCCAAACCCACTGGTAGTTCTAAACTTTATTCCCTAAGACAAGTGTTCTATACTGCATCTCAGGTCATGACACAATCCACCCTCTGGAAAGTGTATTTATAAAAATAACTATGTATATATAACTATACATATAACCATGTATACATTTATATATATATTGCTACAGACATTCAGCAGCTGCCCCCTGTACACACACGACCTCTCCCCTATGCTCTCACTGCTTCCTTATGGGAAGTATTTTTTATGGAATAAAAAATGGCATCAAGGAGCCCTTGGACAGTAGGAAACGATCCCAGACTCTGCACAAAAAGCTCTGAGGTGAGGAAGCCTGGCACTCTCCAGCTGGGCCTGGAATCTCGTGGCTATTCCAGAGGGGAAGCGAGAGGGGCTTTGTGCTTGGCTATCCCTGATCCATGATAAACGGGGAAGGAGAGGGGAGTTTGTGTTCCCTCCCCAAGCCCTGCATTCAGCTCCCTGCAGCACCAGGAGGGGGTCTGAGCCCAGGTGAGGGGTGAAAGGGTCAGGCAGCAGGAATGGGTCACTCTGGGAACACTGCTCGGGTGATTTGGATTATTTCAGAGCTAATTTATGCTCTGCTTCATATTGTACCCATTTAGGATGGATGATATTTCTGGCAAATGTCTCAGCAAGCAACTATTTCCAGATTTGCTGTGGGCAGCTGCAGATTTAGAATGCTGATAAAAAAACCATGGGAAGGTAAACTGAGGTTTTGTTACCCGTGTAAAGCCAAATAATCACATTGTTTCACCAATCAATGTAATTGTCACTGCAATTCCAGTTCCCAAGCTGTTACTGCAGTGGAATGGGTCAGGATCCCATTGCTGACATTTTTGGAGATATTTGCCCTGAAGCCTGCCCTCTTTAAGTCATTCACTTACAATAAAATAATAATTTTCCTTTAAAAAATTAAAAAAAAAACCCATCCAGAGAATAGTTTAAGAAGCTGTGTCTGTCTCAGACTGAGTTTGTTTGTCATGATTTTGGAATCCTTGGAGTTAGAAACAAGGAATTATCTCCTTCAGCAAGAGCCAAGTGTCTCTCTAGTTACCCAAACTGCAGACCAATCAATGCATTTGCACAGGCAGAATCCCTCACCACGGCCTTTCCATCACCCCCCAGCCCTGAATGTGCCTGTGGCATTTGAGAGTGAGTGAAAAATGACAAACCTGCTTCCTTTACTCTGAGGGATCTTCTGAGACAAGGACAGGCTCCTGTGCCAGGGGACTCACACAGGAGGCAGAGCACGGCTAACCTGCCTTCCTGACCTTGTTTTTAATAGAAATGGTTTCTAGCATTGATTGCTCCTCTGCTTTGCTGTGTTTTGAGTCACTGGGACACATTTCAGGATTTGGGAAGGGTGGAGAAATGTTGGTCCAGGGATGCCATGGGATCTTTGTCATCAGCAGAGTTATCAGCCCAGACCAACGGTGCCTTTCCAGTCTGTGATTATGAAAAATGCCCCTGTGAGCAGCAAAAAAAAGCCCAAAATAAAACCCCTTGCCATGGAAATGTCTTGGCTGTTTACCTTCAAGGCTGAAGTTCTCCCCATTCAATGGTTTAACTCACACACACTCGTGCTCCATGACTCAAGGAGTGCAAACATCCTTCCTCTCCTTGTGCTGAGCTCCAGAGAAAGAGCTGGGGCTTCATTCTGGGGGGGGTTTATCCACTTTTAATATCTTTTTTTCCTCCCTTTCTTGCTGAGAGAAACTGAAATACTGATGTGGGGAGCCCGTGTTGGTTTGTGTTGCTGCTCTGAGCCTTGTGACCCTCTTAGAGGTCAGGTTGTGTCAACAGCAGACATGGAAAAACGCACTTTTTTTTCTGGTTTATGTCTAATGAAAGTAGAGTGCTTCTCTTTGACTCCAGTTTAAAAAACCACCACAAAATAGTAAATAGAAACCAGCTGCAGTCGGGATTAGAGGATTCCCTTGACAGTGTTTGTGTCAGTTCACAAGACTAATTTACTCCTCAATCACAAACACAAACACCCTCCAGCGGATCCTGCTTTGCTTTCTTAATCACAAGAATGATTGACAAACGCTAAAACCCTTCCTCTCCCTGGCCCAGTTTAGGATTTTTTTCCCCTGTGGCCTCCTGGCTCAGACTTTCCCTTCCTATTTCTTCCAGCTTTGAAAAGCAACACCTACACCCAGAGTCAAGAGAAAACAGACCACAAGCAAAGCTCTTGTTCTCTTCTGAGGCTTTGTTAAGATCAGTCCCAGGCCAGGACAATTTTTGCAACACCCCCCACCCTTTTTTCCATCAGTTCTGCGCATGTTTCTCCTCAAAACAACCTCCAAGCACTCTTCCATGCTGCTGAAAAGAAAGCTTTTGAGGATTTCTCAGAACAACACATAAATGTCTTCCAGTTGCAGGACAAGGTCTACAACTTGAAACATGGAAACTTTTCATCACGGGGAGCTTTCATGATTTCTGGGCTCTTCTAGCTCTGAGTCTTTCTATATCTGTTCCTCTATCCATGTATATATCCATATATCCATATATATCCTACATCCCTTTCTAGGAACTGCAAGAGGAGACCAAAAAGCCAGAACTGCAGGCTGTGATTGGGAATTCCACAGCCCTGGCTGCCCAGATGAAGCCACATCTGAGCCTCTCCCCACAAACCCCTTGGCCCAGGAGCTGCAGAGAAGCTCAGGCTCCTCTCCTCAGCCCTCTCAGAGATGCAGGCAGGCTCAAAGCTGCTCTTCCCTGGCTCTTTTTGTATTTCTCAGAGATCAGGCAGGCTCAAAGCTGCTCTTCCCTGGCTCTTTTTGTATTTCTCAGAGATGCAGGCAGGCTCAAAGCTGCTCTTCCCTGGCCTCTGTTTTTGGCATTTCTCTCAGAGATTCAGGCAGGCTCAAAGCTGCTCTTCCCTGGCTCTGTTTTTGGCATTTCTCTCAGAGATGCAGGCAGGCTCAAAGCTGCTCTTCCCTGGCTCTGTTTTTGCATTTCTCTCAGAGATTCAGGCAGGCTCAAAGCTGCTCTTCCCTGGCTCTTTTTTGCATTTCTCTCAGAGATGCAGGCAGGCTCAAAGCTGCTCTTCCCTGGCTCTTTTTGCATTTCTCTCAGAGATGCAGGCAGGCTCAAAGCTGCTCTTCCCTGGCTCTTTTTGTATTTCTCAAGATGCAGCAGGCTCAACTGCTCTTCCCTGGCTCTTTGTATTTCTCAGAGATGCAGGCAGGCTCAAAGCTGCTCTTCCTGGCTCTTTTTGCATTTCTCTCAGAGATGCAGGCAGGCTCAAAGCTGCTCTTCCCTGGCTCTTTTTGCATTTCTCTCAGAGATGCAGGCAGGCTCAAGCTGCTCTTCCCTGGCTCTTTTGCATTTCTCTCAGAGATGCAGGCAGTGCTCAAAGCTGCTCATTCCATGGCTCTGTTTTTTGCATCCTCTGAGAGATTCAGGCAGGCTCAAGCTGCTCTCCCTGCTCTCTTTTTTCCCTGCTGGTCACTGAAGTGTCACTGAGCTGTCATTGATGCCAGCTCTGCTTGGGTCTGCTCACAGCAACGAGAACCTGGCTTCTTCCAGGGGAAACCAAAGTTCTGACAACACACTGCTCCAAGTTCTGCTTGCTCAGCCATGTGTGCTGTGAGCTCCAGCAGGGCTTCAAGGAGGGTTTTATACACCTGGGAATTCAGATCCCTGCTCAAGATCCTGTCGGGATCACTCTCCTGTCCCGACTGGACCTGGCTCTGTGACAGACCTGAGAGTAGTTGTTGTCTTTTGGGAGGTACTCTGCATCAAGAGGTGAGTCCTTGGCTTTTTTGAGGACTTTTTTAGTGCCACTTTCTGTTTAATCAGGTTTTTTTGTCCTTAAACAAAAGCACCAAATAGGTTCTGAAAGCCCTATTATATTTTATATGCTTTAAAAATAACCCAGTATTCCCCAAAACCCAAAAAAAACCCTCCAGTTCCCTTACAAGGGATCAAAGGAAGATGCAAAGTCATTCTGGAACCCAGAAGATTTCTTAAATCCAAAGCAAATTAATTAACAACAGCCCCGTGTGGGCAGCCACATTTACAGATGAAAAGTGCATTTAAAGCATTCTCCCAAACCCTTTTTCTGTCTCAGTCATCTTGGCAAGCTGCATTCCAACGTGCTGACATGCTGGCCAGCACGAGCCAGCCCCTGGGCAACTCCTCCTTAGGAAACAGCTCCAATCCAGCACTTCCCAGCATTGACCAAGAGGGAAAAATTCTGAATTTTGGGTTTTTTTCACAATAGCAACAGGTTTTTTGTGTGTCTTGATAAATTTTGGCAAAACCAGTGGAGGTTGATTGAAAAGGAAGAGTTATTTATAAGTTTGAAAAAACAGAATTTAAAAAAAAAAAAAAAAAAAAAAAAAAAAAAAAGGAAAAGAAAATCCCTCAAATCTTTCTTTTCATATTTAGGTAAGGCCAGTTTTCCTTTTCTTAATTGTCCATGTTGTTGTCTCACTAACTAAAGATTCCATAAAATTTTACTTAATTTTTCCTGTACAGCAAAAGCCCTTGCCATAAGAAGAGCCCTGAAATGGAGCAAGTCCCAGATTTTAGTTTCCACGTTTGAAAAACCCAATTTTTAATGGCAGAGCCCAGCTCAGTGTGATGAGCCATGGCCCCCACCCCCAGCTCTAGGTATGAAATTAGTATTCTGCTTTATACCCTGCATCAAAGGTAACTGAGCAAGGTTTAATTAAAATTCTAATTACTTCTTTATATTCCAGCAAAGCAGAACAAATCCCCAGCTTTGCTCCTCTTTGGAATGACAACTGGAGGGAAAAAATATTCATCTCCAGCGTGGTGGCAGAGCCAGTGTTTGGCCAGTGGGTTCCCAGAAAAGATGCAAACCACAGCAGTGTAAAATTAGCTGGAAGGACCCTTGCTGTTGTCTCCTGACTGGTCATATGAAAAATTGGATTAAAAGATTGGCTTTGGAGTTATGGTATCTCACAGGATGAATTTCCTGATAGGAAGGTGATTTTTTTTTTTTCCCCCTAGAGTGGGAATCATCAGTGCTGAGCACACCAGCTCTGTGAACAGCTGCTTCAACCATTACTGTATTTATATCCTGACCTCTTATACATTTGAGTCACCTGGCTGCAAACATAAACACACAACCCCCTAAAGATCCTGTTCCTATAGCAGAGATGGTCACAAATATCTGCTCTGCTTCACAAAGAGGATTTTCTGCTTGGAGAAAGCACAAGACTGTTTCCCTGCTTTTCAGAATTTTGTTTCTCATCACCATCACGTTTGGTCTCATTTGGTGGTTTTTTTCCATGCTGCCTGCTTTGTGCTGGGGGGGTTTTTTTGACAGCTTTGCAGGACCAAATTCTTCCCTCAGGGCTTTTCTGAGCAGCTCTACCACACCCAGCCACCAGCCGCGACCTCCGTGCCCAGAAGAGACACACAGGGGGCCGGCTCTACTTACCGAGAGGCATTACTACAAAAAACGGGAGCCAGCAGAGAACGAAGCATCCTACAACAATCCCCAGGGTCTTGGCAGCTTTCTTTTCCCTGGAGAACTTGAGCAGGCGCACGGAGAAGTGGTGCTTGCTCTTGGGGTTGGGCGCGGCGCCGCCGGCTCCGGGCGAGTTCTTGCGGTGGATGCGCAGGGTCACCTCCTCGGAATGGGATCTCTCTGTCTTCAGCCCGGAGCTGAGCCCTTTGTTCTCCCTCTTGGCCACCACGTAGACCCGGCAGTACATGACCAGGATGATGATGAGGGGCAGGTAGAAGGAGCCCAGCGCCGAGAACAAGACGTAGCCGGGCTCCTCGGTGATCTGGCAGACGGTGTCGTCCTCGGGGGCCGGCTCCTTCCAGCCAAACAGGGGCCCGATGGAGATGACCAGGGACAGTGCCCAGACACAGAGCAGGGCCAGCAGCCCCCTCCTCTCTGTCACGATGCTGGGGTACCTCAGCGGGTAGCTCACCCCGATGTAGCGGTCGATGGAGATGATGCAGAGGCTCATGATGGAAGCGGTGCAGCAGAGCACGTCAACAGCTGCCCAGATGTTGCAGAAGATCCTCCCAAAGACCCAGTAGCCCAAAATCTCCATGGTAGCTGAGAAGGGCAGGACAGTAGAAGTCAGGAGGAGGTCAGCTACAGCCAGGTTGATGATGTAATAGTGGGTGACACTCTGGAGGTGTCTGTGGCAGGCTACGGACAGGATAACCAGGATATTACCCAAAACCCCAAAAACAATCAGCCCCCCTAGAATAATACCCAGTAAGATGGCCTTAGAAATGTTCACAGGCTCCACGGGGTGGGTGCAGTTGGAGCACTCGGAGGAGTTTCCAGGGAGAAAAGCCATGGCTGGTAATGTCCATGTGAGGCTGCTGAGCTCCACCACCTTTCCAGGCAGGAACGGGGACAAGGTCAGTTCTTGGAAGGTCCTGCTGGCAGCATTTGCCCGGCCTTGCTGGGGAAAAAAAATGTTGAAGAATGTCATAGAACTGCAGCACTAGCAGGAATGAGAAAGATCCAGAAACATATTAGAAAACCTAATATGCTCCTAAGCTTTCACCAGAATAGCACAGTTGGTACTCACCAGTTCTAAGTCAAATTTAACTCCTTCTGCATTTTCCTTGGGGTGCACAAGTGGGGCTACACAAACCTGAGGCTGTTTATCCCCCTTTCCAGGGTTATGTGCTGAGAAATACTGGAGCTGCAGGTTAAAATCCTTTCTGTCTTTTGGGGAAGGTTCTGTATTTAAGGAATGTAAATATTCCAAAGGGTCTCCAATTTAGCTTCTCCTGAGAGGAAATCACTGATGTTTTTAATCGCCTGGTGCTGGTCCTGATTCTGCCTTAAAACTGGGTTAGAATCCTGACTGGGTGGAGGATTAAATTGCTGTGATTTTGTTTGAGATCCCCATCTCTCCCCACCCTCAGGGTCTAGGCTGTCAGTCAGAGCTTTCCAGCAGTGGAGCACTCACCAGTCGAGGGTCCTGGGCTGCAAATTAAAGCCCATTTACATCAGCTCCTGGCTTGCTCTGAGGGGCAGAGTGGAGTTTGCTGCGTGCATGGGGCAGTGCTCCTGTGCTCTCTACAGATCCTCACCCCCCTGGAGAAGACAGAAACAGGAACAATGCGATTCCCAGAAGCCACACTCGCTGCTGGGGCTCCCATATAAGAATAGAGCAGGAGGCTATTTTAGGGTGCTCTCCTCAGGCTGGCTCCAGCCAGTGGAACCAACCTTTTCCACTCCAGCATTGTTTAACAGCAACTGAGAGATCCAAGTGGGTTTTGCCGCCTGAATTTTTTCTTTCTTTACGGGGTTAGGCATCAATCCTAATTATCAGCTCACCTGCAGAGACCAGTTCTAGGAGAGACAGAAGCTTGCAGGACACAATTCAGGACTACACAAACTGTGCAGCACATCTGGAAGCCCAGAATTTAATCCCGGGTTTCTTTCTTAAGCGAGACCTTTCCCCACTGAATTGTTAGTCCAGCTGAGCTGCCCATTTTGAAAATCTGTAGGGAAAAGTGACTCCAAAGCCAAGCAGGAGACGTTGCAAGGAGCAAGCCTCCTAGTGAGTGACACAACGTTTCAGAGCATTTGGAAGCCAAGCTCAGCCTTTGCTGACTAAATATGGAGAAAAGGTTCCATTCCTCCGATGGAAAAGTGAGGATTAGCCTGGGAAATGAGACCTGGGGGGCACGGGGAGGAGAGCTGTGAAACCTTTCCCAACACCTCCATGTGGATGTAGAATTCCCATCCCGAATATTAATCAGAGGTGAAAGCCCACCACTAAGAGTGTAAAACCCCCGATGAGGAAGGGGTCTCTACGTGTCCTTTGGGATGAGTCTCTCAGATCGCACTTTAAGCGTTAACAACTGTCCCGTTTCCAAACCTCCACGCTGAACTTCCCTGCGGGCAAAAGCGTTTCAAACCCTGAAGCCCCGAAATTCCCAGGTCACAGGCAGGGAGGAGGGGGAAGGGGAAGATGGATAGGTGTGGGAATTTTGCTCCAGCGCGCTGAAATGAAACTGGATCTTTCATTTTCTTTCCCGCCAGATGGAACAAGTTGAGGAATAATCCCAAGGAAGAAAAGGACAGATGATCTAAGCACATGCATGAAAAGCGAGTGTTGCATCGAGCATCTCTGAGCATTGTAATTGTGGTCGTTACAGGGTGCAACATGAGGTCATTAGAGGGCTGAGAGAAAATGAAGAAATTATTAATCTGATTTTTAAGAACACCAAGAAAAACTTCCCAGCAAGTCAAGGAGATGCAGCAGAAAGGACTGGCAGAGACTTCCATGCTCAAAAATAATGAATGCCCAGCCTGTGGAGACAGAGAGCTGATGCTGGGAAGCGCAGCCCCCGGCTCCTGAGCCTGCCCCACACTCACCTCTCCAGGCTCTAGAAGGCAGCACAGCCCCTCGGAGGATCTGCCAAGGAGCTTCTGAGCACAGCAGGCTCCTCTTGTCACGCAGGGATGGCACTCTGGAAATCCTCTGCTTTCCTGCCCTGCTGTGCCCGCTGGTGTTCCAGCAGCGGGGCGGATTCCCTGGATCCCGCGGCTGGCAGGGGGCGGCTGCGGCTCCCCCGGGAGCTCCGTGCCGAGCTCAGCTCCACGCTGGGAAGGAGCAGCAGGAACTTTGCTGCTCTGCTGATGTCGAGCAGCGGTCTCACCACTACCGTAATTCGCGGCCACTCCCGTATTGCCCAGAAAGAAGGAGCACTCTCGAGTGTGGTTTTGAGTATTTCTCTTTTATTTCCGCTCAAACTCCAGTTCCTGCGGAGACCAGAGAGTGGAAGTCAGATATCAAGCTCCTGTTTATAAGATAACACGAAGATTTGGGGATGTAAAAAGAGAATTTCCTGCAGGACAAAAGGAACAAGGAGATGAACACACTGCCTGGGGGTTTTGCACGGTGGGACAAAGCACAGCTGACTGGAGAAGGGGGTTGAAGGAGGAAATTCCTCCAGCAGAATGTGCTGTTGAATAGGAGGTTAATTTTTCACCCGGCTCTTAATTGCAGATAAATAAAAAGAAAAAAATTTTCAAAGTCCCCGATGAAGAACAGACACAAAAATGATGTCCTGAAGTGAAGGGACACAGAGTGGGATTTCACAGCCACAGGGAGGCAGAGGAACCATGGTGTGACAGACTCTCCCTCCTCCTCCTGGACACTGACTTGGAAAGGGAAAATTTGGGGTTCAAGAGTTTCACAGACAGAGGCAAAATTGAGTGATGCTCAGATTGCCCAGGAGAGTACTGAAAGTAAATCTGGGCTTGTCAGCAGCCCTGATCACTGGTCCAGGAAATTCAGAGTGTCTGCTTGTAGGAACTTATTAGGCAAGGATCCATCACAGGTTTTTACTGGGCTTTCATCCTCCACTGAGAAAGGATGAACTGTGCCCTGGTGTTCACAGTGTCATGGAATGTTTGGGAGGGAAGGGACATTTAAAATCGGCTCATTCCAACCCAAAGCTTTGTCCCACCCAGAATGATTTTCTAGACAGAGGCAGGTCTCTGAGTCATGTGAGGACTGAACAAAGTCCTGGCTGAGCTCTTTTTCCATCTTTGATTTTTCCAGGTTCATTTCTGGGTGTATCTTTATCCGTGACATGGAGAAAATAATGCTTTTGTCTCCTTTCTCTTATTCATTTGGATTTTAATCCTTCTGAGTAACTTACGTACCTAACTCTGCCCAGGTAGCATCCACAAACCAGATCCTGTGCTTTCTGTATTGTTAATTATACTCATTAGCACAAGAGGGTCCCTCGGGAGAGCTCCAGGCAACCCACAGCTGCTTAGCTGTTTCTGAACTAAAAAAATGGTAAAATCAGAGCCTTAAATCCTGACTTCTGGGCAGCAATTTGTATTTTTTACAAATATCTCAGCAAAAGGCCCGAATCCAACAGTTTGTGTGTCTGCTGGCATTTGATGAAGTGCCACTGGAAACCTGCTCGGTGCCAGACCGTGCAGACAGCTGGACCAGGAGTGGAGGAACTGCTCTGAGGTGCTCCAGGCCCTGAAATTATTATTTACTTGCCCAGAAAGAAGTGACAAGGGTTGTTTTGATGAATCATCCCTCAGATTTTAGAGAAGGTTCGACTTGTGCTTGGATAAGAAGGAAGACCCACCCAAAGGCAAGAGATGTTAAATGTTGTCTATTAAACTTGAAGCTGGGCTCGTTGCACTGCCTTTTAGGACCAGGACAGCCTGAAGCTTTTAGCATGGCTGAGTTGAAGATAAACTGGAAAATTTTTCCTTTAGAAAGGAAAAAACCCAAGCCAGCAAAGGGACTCAGAGTGAGGATTCAAGATGCGGATTTTAAAAAGTGTTTGGCATAAAAAAAGGCTGAAATCTTCAAACTGAGCTGACTGTGATCTCATACTTAATTATAAGATGTCTGAGCATTAGAGGTTTCTCCATCTTGGGATTCCTAAGGACTTTTCCCTCATGTTCCTAAATCACTTAAGCACAGGCTGGCTAAAGAAGATCCATGCTTTTGCATAAATCAAGGCAGCCTCAGTAAAACTCAGTGTACCTTCTTAATACTCCACAGATGAAGATTTGGGCCACTGAATTTTGTGTGCAGCTGCAGGTCTGAAAGTTTCCTAATTACTGGGAAGAGCTGTTAAATGTTTACTTCTCTGTAACCCACAGCGAATTTCCTGGTTTGATTTATTACCTGGGTGATCTGATCAAATCTGACCACCTAGGGAGGGCAGGGCTCTTCTGTAGCCTCACAGGGACTGATTTTACCTAGTGCTGAAATAAATCTACCCAGAGGTGCCTCAGTTTTCACCCCTCCTATGTCTTGCTGCATCCTTTCCCATCCTGGCACTGCTGCTTCCCTCAGGAAAGGGAACCACTTTTCCTTTTCCACACCACTTTTCTGAGCTTTAGCTCAGCATTCCTCTTAAATATTGCTGGGGAAAATGGAAGATGTGTCTAAATCTTGCCTTTCTTGGACTCATTTAAATCCTTCCTTCACTCTTTTATCTGCTGCCTGCCCACCTGTGAGAAGCCACGAGATCCTGGATTCATCCCACTGGCTTGATTTAATCAAAGCATCTGCCCTCAGCTCCCTCTCCTATTCCAACTTCTGGCAAGGCAGAGCCCCCTCAGGGCCAGAGCTCTGGCTGTGTGTCCTGTGTGCCACAGCCAGCTCTTTGTGCAGTGGGCTTCACAATCCACGTAGCAGAAATAAACCCAGAGCTCTGCTTTATCTTTCCTGGATCGGAGCTGGATTTAGGTCTGGTCCCGTGCCTCAGCACTCACCACGGGCCTGGAAGATTTCCTTGCCATCCAGGGCACACAGTGCAGTAAATCCTTAGGGAAACATGGCTCTGAAAAATCCCAGGGAAGAAATTCCATCTTTATCTTACTCCAGAGGGGCTGGAATCCGCTGTGGATGCGTTGTCCCCTGTTTTGGCAAATTTTCCAGGCTCAGACCTCTCATGCCACGTGACTTTGTGTATAATTCTGTCATCTCTGCTGAGCCCCCACCTCCCTCCCGTGCTCCAACTGCAGCTTGTGTTTAAATAATGGTCCAAGCAGCTCAGCCCATGGTGATGCCACGTTTGATGGATGGAGCCTCTCAGCTCCAAGGAGCTGTGGTGCTTGGGGACAGCAAATGCAAAGCTCGTGTCACCCACTGCCTTCCCCAGGCAGCAACTGCTAGGAAAAAAAATTGTTTAGTGAAAGGATGGGAGAGAATGTGCTTTTACTGATGTATCAGTCTTTCCATAGGCACATATTTACCCATTATTTGCTTATCACCACATCTCGCCCGAGATCCCCTTGGAAGGAAAGGGGCCCGAGCTGATGACAGCAGGAATCAGCAGCTTGGGAAGGAATGTGGCAGCAGAGCCCTCTTGGCTGAGTGTCCCAGGGAGCAGCACTGGCCTGGGCAGGGGGGATGCAAAGCCCCCAGAGCCAGAGTCAGCAGCTGGAGCTGCAGCATGGTGTCAGCTGAGCTCCCTGGCCCTGGCTCCTGGGGATGGACACTGCCATGCCAGGACAAACCCAGGCTAATTTAGGAGCCTGTCACCCCACGGGCAGCACGGGATGTTCCAGACACAGAGACATTGTAGAGCAGGCCCACAAATCTACAGCAGAGCAGACAATCAACATCATACCTGGGCAATATGACTCGGACTGCTGCTTTAACCTGTCCAGGCCAACCTGTTTGCCTGGCAGCCATCCTCCTCCGCCTCCTCTCCTCCTCCTCCTCCATCCTCCTCCTCCATCCTCCCCCATCCTCCTCCTCCTCCTCCTCCATCCTCCTCATCCTCCTCCTCCTCCTCTCCTCCTCCTCCTCCCTCCATCCTCCTCCTCCTCCTCCCTCCTCCTCCTCCTCCTCCTCCTCCATCCTCCTCCTCCTCCTCCTCCTCCTCCTCCTCCTCCTCCTCCTCCTCCTCCATCCTCCTCCTCCTCCTTCCTCCATCCTCCTCCTCCTCATCCTCCTCCTCCTCCATCCTCCTCCTCCTCCTCCATCCTCCTCCTCCATCCTCCTCCATCCTCCTCCTCCTCCTCCATCCTCCTCCTCCTCCTCCTCCTCCATCCTCCTCCTCCTCCTCCTCCACCTCTCTCCTCCTTCTCCTCCTTCCTCCTCCTCCATCCCTCTCATATCCATCTCCTCCTCCTCCTCCTCCTCCTCCATCCTCTCTCCTCCTCCATCTTCCTCTCCTCCATCATCCTCCTTCCTCATCCTCCTCCATCCTCCTCCTCCATCCTCCTCCTCCTCCTCATCCTCCTCCTCCTCCTCCTCCTCCATCCTCCTCCTCCTCCTCCTTCACCCATCTGCTCTGCTGTGTCTTGAGCCCCTTTTAGCCCAGCCCTGACCAGAACAGAGCACTCTGTTCATTAATTAAGACATTAAGGTATTGCCCTAACACCAACAAAAACCTGGGCTTTATTCTTTCTCTCCTCATGGGTCTTTCCCTCAAGAACCTCAAGTCAGGAAAGGAGTTAACAGCTTCCATGCACCTTCTATTGCAACCCAAACCATTGTCTGTTTCTTCTTTAATTTGCACTAATTGCCCTAAATTAAGGCTATCTGCAGAAATGTACGTTTGTGTATTTGATGGGATGCCAGCAGACATAGGTGCTTGAGAGACACCAGACAGATTTTTATGCCCTTAAAGGAATGAGCTGGAGCTTTCTTCCAAAGGACTTGAGCATTTTAATAGGTTTTCTTCTGTCTCTCTCTCTTTTTATTTTTTTTTCCCCTTTCCTGGCTCTCTGATGGTTATTACTAAAATACACACACCAATAATTCCCTTCCTCTGAGCCAGGCTCTCATGGCTGCAGAATGCAATTACCACAAATTAGCGTCTCACGAAAAACAAAGAGACAACAAAGAGCTCGAAAAGCCCAAACAAACCCTCCCAACTGCTTGGCATTTAAAACTCTACTTAAAACACCAAACGGGGCAAGAGGGGTAATGAGATTTGCAAGGCAAAATGGTGATTTTATTTCAGTTGAACACCACCAGGGGAAGGGATTCTCCTGCTCCTCACCCCCAAAGCTCCCTCCAGATCTGGGTCACACGGACATGATAATTTTTTTTTTATTTTTTTCTCCAGCTCCTCCATTTCAGTGCCAGCAAGAAAGCCAGCCACACTGGGAAACATTCTCTTTTTACTTCTATACAAGGTAAACCAAAGCATTTCTGCTGGGGCATTTCTTTTTTGGCCCCTGTAAACTTAATGGATGCTTTCAACCGGCAGCACGGCCATCACTTTAGGTCAGTGTTTAACTGGTTCCCAAGCTTTTCTGCTGTATCTCATTGAGCAAACAGTGGATTCCTATTTCCAAGCTGCAAAAAGGTTTCCTGGCACTCACTGCTTTCTGTAGGATTGAGCTCTTAAGGGCAGACAAGTCTGAGAAGTTCCTACTACTGGGCTGAGGTCAAGGCACAGACAGCAGAGCTGATCCAAACATTTGTGTTGGAAAGGAGGTTTTCTAGGGAAATTGCCAGGCTGGACACATAAAAACAATAACAATAAAGCCAGCGAAATCAGTAGAATACAGTTCTAAAGTGGAGAAGAACAAGGTTGTTTCCAACTGCTTGGGCTGCAGAGAAGTTAACACGGCCGAAATTAAAAGGAAACATCTTAGTACAATGAAAGGAAATGTTTCAGCTTGTACTGCTTATTTCCTTCTATGATTGATTCCATGAAAGTCTTCAGATTTGGGGTTTTTTTTGGCCACTCGGATCTGGGGTTTGTGATGTGCAGGTTCCACACACTGAGGAAGAGCAGACACCTCCTGCTGCTCCCTGCGTCGAGGGCACAAGGGGATGCAGCTGCCCCAAAGCATTGCATCCTGGATGCCACCCCTTTTCTATTCCCTCCTTGAGATGTCTGCATTTGGGACACCTCTGCTGTGTCATGGTTTGAATTGCTTTCATTTTCTGAGCGTGGCATAAGCACAGAACCCAGCTCCTCTAGCCCAGGAAATGTGTCCTGCTCTTTGGGCTGGAATTCTCCATTTGTGCCCCAGCACCAGGGTAGGAGTGACCATCATCCCAAACCTGCTGGGCTTCCCCTGCTCACTTGTTTATACTCAAATACTCTTGATTCATTGTTCTTTTTTTGCAGGAATTGCAGAGTTTCTGGAATAAAATCTTGGAAGCCTCTGATTGATAAGCAGAGGTCCAGTTTTGGGGTTGAAGATCCAGGGAACTGATGCTGAAATGCACAGTTGCCTTAATTTTAGCTTATATTTTGAAACTGGAAGAATCTTACCCATCACTCATCTCTCTTGTGACTTGCAAGAAAATAACAAATGTCATCAAATTCTGGAGGCAGCTCCAGCTTTGGGCTATCAGAGACTCCTCAATATTAAGCTAAACAGCCCCTATGAAATAAAAATCGACTGGGGAGCGAGGGGAACCTGAGACACAGAGACTGAATAACATCTTCCATGAGCACAGTATTGACCCCAGACATCCTAAATAACCTCCTGCTCTACCCTCTTGGCTTTTCCATTCCCGTTGGTGCCACATGTCTGAGCCAGCTGCAAAACTTCTGCTGCTTTGGGTTCTCACCAAGACTGGAGCTGGTGTGTGCAGAATAATGACCCTCTCACAGTCCACTGTGGTGCCTTTAATTATTTTAAATTCAGTGCTGCACGGGACACTTGCTGCTGGAATTACTCCTTGGATATGTATTTATTATTCCTCTATTTGTTTCTCCCCATATGCTGCAGCATATTTCATAAATATGACATTTATTTGAGCTCGGGGTAACAAACAGTGCAGGGAAGAAAGGGATGAATCATGAAATGAATCACGGAGTGGTTTGGGGAGGAAAAGACCTTCAGGATGATTTATTCCTCTATCCCAGGGTGCTCCAAACCCCATCCAGTTAGGTCTTGGACACTTCCAGGGATCCAGGGCTTCTTTGGGAATTCCATCGCAGCCCCTCCCCACCCTCACAGGGAGGAATTCCCTCCCATTATCCCATCCCTCTGGCAGTGGGAAGCCTTTCCCCCTTGTCCCCTAATTTCCTTGTTCCCAGTCCCTCTCCAGGTCTCCCGGAGCCCCTGTAGGCTCTGGGAGGGGCATTTCCCAGGAGTGTTCACTCTCTCAGCCTGACGATTTGCTTATCCCATGTAATGTGGTACATTGGGAATGTCTTTGTTTTAAACTCAGTCACTGCCTTCATTTAGCCCCATTCCAGGTTTTCAAAACCAGCCGCTCACTCTTGGGCAGCTTAAATTTCACTGCAGCTCAGTCAGGAAAAGAAGAAAAAGCACAGAATGGGAAATAATTAAAACCTTTCTGATGTGTTAAGGGCAGGGGAGTGGAATATCAGAGCAAGCTCTACCAGGTTTTGTCTTTATTATCTGGTGCAAACGAGAAGCTTATCTTTAACAAATTCATTAGAGGTCCTGGTGATCCCTGAATTCCCTCGTGCTGCTGTGACTGCAGTGCCTGGCTGTGGGAAACAAGGAGCTCTGACTCCTCAGGTGTTCCCCACTGCCTGCCAACCAGCCAAAAGCCACAGAAAGCAGCAGCAGCATAAGAAAATCAGGGTGTTTGTTTTGTTGTTTGTTTTTTGGTTTTTTTTTTTTGTATGAAGAACAATCCCGATGGCTGCATCCTCAAAAAAGGGACAGCTGCTGTTTTGTTCATAAAAACCCCAGATGCAGAACATCTCCCAGTCCTGCTTGCAGCATTATTCCCTTTGGTTTAATCTTGATTTTGCTGATGTTTGTAAAGAGGCAAGAGTTCAACAGCTCCCATCTGAGATAGGACATTTCTCTTTATTCCCAGCTAGGAATATTCCCGACACCCTGGGGATGCAGCCTGAATACCAAGGTAGCACATCAGACAACAAATCCCCTTCTCAGGAAGGCTGCCTCCTTTCCTGGTGCTCCAGAAGATTGCATTTCATCTGCAGGAGCTCTAGAAACAGCATTTGGATATTACAGTAAATATCTCTGTGGGTGGAAAACAATCCAGGCGAGATTCTTCGCTCTCTGCAGTCAAGCAGGGACTGAATCCAATAATTTACCTCGAGTTGTCTTGTAATGCAGATTACCTCTGGTCTTGAAATGCAGATTACCTCTGGTCTTGAAATGCAGGTTTTGCTGCAGGCAACAGGTGAAATATCCTCGAGGCACACAGAAAAGAAAAGTAAAGCACCTATTTTCCATTTTCAAGGATTTATTGCTCTCAGGTTAAGCTGCTCTGGGTGTCGGTGTGGTGGGGAATTTCGGTTTTTCTGGTTAGCAGCCAGGCAGAGCAGTGAACTCGGATCAGTCTGGCTTACTGGGCAGACAGACTTTAATGATCGCCACAATTTTTCCTTCTGCATTCATCGATATTTCCCGACACCTGACTCATCGGGCTGGGAAGATGTCCAGGACTCCAAGCAAAGCACAAGATGAAGATGCTTGTCGAGACCTCCTGCCTGAGCTGGGTCTGGCCAGGAACCCCTCAATAAAGCAGGAAGATCTGAGGAAACCGGGATCATTTCTACTCGGCTCACACCTCGTGGAGTCCAAGCGTGTCCTGCCGGTTGAAAAAGGGAGAGGGGATGGGCAAAGCAAAATGTGCTCCCTGCAGTCATGGATCGTTAGACCTGGGGGGAAAAGTCGGTGTCCAAGTTAACTGAGAGCTCCATCCCTGACCTGCCTTCCTCTCAGCCCGAGGACTTTTCCCTTGGATGGAGCAGGGAGTGGCTCAGATTTTAACGAAGAATAGGAAGCTCTAAAAGGGCTCAGGGGCCAGCAGGGACTGTTTGAGTTGGCAACCTGAGGAGTTTTGAAAAGCCTGGGGTTTAACCCTGGCTGGAGTCACGTTTTCTAAGTAATCCTCAGAAGCAAAGCTCGTTGCCATGCAGCAGCGATGCTCCCAAATCCCAGCCTTCCACAAGGCAGCGGCTGCTCCAGCCAGCCCTGCACCAAGGCAAGGAGCAGAGCCTGGTTTGGAGAGAAAACCTGGAAATACAGACAGCCTCGAGAACCCTGGGGAGAGAGGATCAGACTCCCTTGCAAAGAAAGGAGCCATTTGCAGGAAATAACGATGGATTTCTACAGCAACACTGCTGATTCCTCTTGTTCAGATCCGTGGGTTTAAGAGCTGCTGGGAAGGGAGAGGGAGCTGTGAAAACCGAAAGCTTTTTGCCTGCAGCAAATTCATCCCGAGGATAGGTACCTTATATCCAGGATTTCTTCCTTCAGATAATTTGTTGGCAAAGCAAATGCAGCTTCAGCAATGTTGGACTTCTGTTCTCAGTAAAAGAACTTGGCTGGTTGATCAGCCTTTGACTGTAAGTGTTCCTGTCATCCCACAAAATATTTGAAATAAAAGGATGCTGGAGTGTGCTTTTAGAGTTGGGTCCGACAACCAGCTCCAAACCTGAGCTCTGGGACAGAACAAGCCCTGTTGTGCACAGACCACATTTGCTGTAGATTTTTCTTTCTTTTGATATCTCCAAACCGTTCCTACTCCACTTTAAATGAATAGTACAGCTCAGCTCTTCAAATGGCTGTGTGATGATTTCAACCAACCTATTTAAGGTGGGATCCCCCATAAAATTTGGCCAAAGATTCTATTAATTTCTAAGAGCAACTTCCTTTCTGTAAGCAAAGGGGACTATTTTTCTCCCAAACTCTTTCCATCAGTAGATATTGATCACTTAACCAAGCCAGCTTTTCAGCTGTGAAAGGCCTTTGATAAAAATTTCCCTTGGCAGTGCCTCAAATTAGAAATTTTATCATCATCATGAATACTAAACTCCCATAATGTAAAAAAAGGAAATGAAATGAGGAGCAGTAACTCGATGGAAGAAGTGGAAAATTGTGTATTAAATGCCAGACACACTCTCAGATACTCGTGGCCCATTTTACATATTGTACAGTCAGTTAAAACAAAATCTCAGGGCTAAAAAAATTCCATTTAATTTAAGCATTCTGAGTAGCCCCTGTAAATCTTCCTGGGCTTGTTAAGAGGCTGCAGATTTTCTGCTGTGCTCTTGTGGTAATTGGAATTCTCTCTCTCCCTCAAAAAAATTGAGTGTTTGAATAGCAAACAACCTGTCCACCACAAAATCTGCTCTGATACAGCTGAGGTGTCAGCTCCCTCCCTGCCTTTACCAGAAAACTCCCCAACACATGGGTAGAGAGCTGATTTTCTGGATAAATGCCACTGCAGATGAGTCAGCTGCAGAGGAGGGGAGCACTGCTCAAGCATCTCTTTTTGTAGAAAGGAAAATAAAAATCTCTTTCAGGATTCAACAAAAAAAGGCAGAAGGCACCACTTTGTTTGGCAGGGAGGCAGCAGAGATGATCAGAGCTGGCATTTAGTGGTGAGGGAGCAGTGATGAGCAGACATGACAAAGCATGACGGGGTTTGTGTTATAACCAGGGAAAAACTCTTATCCACTGCCGGTGATCCATTCCCACCCTGATAAACTCTATCAGGGGCTGCTTTAACCCTTGCTTGCGATGTCCTTGAATCTTTCAGCAAGGAACTCTTTGGAGGACAGTCCCACTCATGTGGCACCACTGGCCGGTTTGATTGTGTGTTTCTCCCAAACAACACCCATTTTTAAGTTAATGATGCAGAGTTGCAGCTACAGCCATTCAGAGAAAATGAAAGAGGAAGAGCAGCAGTGCTAAGACCAGGAGCTTTCAAACCCACGAGATTTAACGCTGATTTATACGTCCCCCTGGGCAGCAATAAGAAGCCAACAGCTGACTCAGAGTTTTGAGTGCCTAATTCTCATATCTGTGAATCAAACTTTGTTGTAAAAGAAGAGGTCAAGGGCTGCACGAGCCAGGATTTTCTATTTAATTCCACTGTAAGGTGAGCTTTAATTAGCATTGTGTCTGCAGAATGGCTGCAGCTAGGGGCAGGGTGTTTTTGAATCCCACTCTTAGCAAAATTACCCTCAGTGGGTTTTCAAGACAGATGGATGGCGAGCTGTGCTGGCAGAATTACACACCTGAAAGGTTAAACCTGTCAGAATGCGACCTGAAACACAGAGCCAGAACTCTGCCCTTTATCGAGGTAAACATTTACTGGCTTCTGCAACAGCGACCTGCTCAGGGGGCTCTCAAATTCCTGCAGAAGGTGTGGAAGCAGCACGGACTGCAGGAGCAGAATCTGCCCAGACTCTCACTGGTTCCTCTCTCTGTTTCAGCTCCCAGCTTACAATGCCTTGATGAGAGCCCAGCCACGAACGAGCTGGCTGTTCAGCCAGCGTGAAATGATTTTTTGAATTTGTATCCATTATCTGAGGCAGAAAAAAAACCACCCCACTCTCGCTGTTTACTGTGCAAGCAAAGAGCTTCCAGTAACACCGGCGTGATTGGAAAAGAAAGCTTGGTTTTGTTAACTCTGTGGAGATGCAGGGAGATTTTTTTTTTGTTATTTAGAACAAATTGTCAACGAGATGAATACGAAAAAATCCGTTAAAAGGTTCTAAATTAGTTCGTCGTCTCGGTTTTACCGCTGCACTTTGGTGGGAGGCTGAAAAATTTCTGACATCGTTTCAGAGTCATGACTTTATTGGGGGAAGACTGTAGTTGAAAATGGAATTATTTATCTGCAGACTTAAATTGGGCAATGTGGAGGAAGAATCCTTCGAGTTGCAAAGAGGAAAAAAAAAAAAAAAAAATGGAAGCAATTCCCTGCAGGAAAAAAGCAAACTTTTGTGGCAGGGAGGGAGAGCAGGCAGCAATCCTTTCCAATGGCGTTCGAGGAGGGATGTGCTTATTCAGAGTAATTTCAAGGCATCACAAAAGACAATCACAGGAGCTCTTTTTGTATCTCCTATCTCCAAATCTCCCCGACAGCACAAGGTTGGTGTATCCGGGTGGTGAGGAGCTCTCCAAGTCCCTCTCACCGTGATTCCCTTTCCTCTGAGGATGGAGTGCACCAAGGCTCGGCTGTGGGGATTGGAGAGGTGGAAGGATGGGCTGGAGGGAGCAAAGGAAGAGCTCCTCAGCAGGGATTTATGGCACCCTGATGTCTTTTTAGTGGGAAGACGTTTAAGGAGGCATAAATGATTCTTTAATGCTGCCGGTGTAAGAATCAACGCCTCGCTGCTGCACGGTGTCTTAAAGATTTTAATAGAAAATATGGAAGAGCTGCAGGGGAGAGTGGAGATATTCAAACAGGGAGAAAAATGAGGGGTTTTTTGCCCCCTGCTCCACCAAACAAAGAGGACTCACCCCTTCTGATCCAGTTTCCCATTCTGCTCTTGGGCTGCAGGGTGTTCCTCCTCTGGCCCCCAACCCACCTCCAGCCCTTCTAGGGAGGGCAAATTTGGCTTTTTGCAGCCTGATCCACAACGAGCCCAAATTAATTCTGCTCCCTGAGATCCCTCAAACCCAGCCCTGCTCTGCTGCATTGATGGAAACTCATTGACTGCAGCGGAGTTGAGACAACGATGCTGCTGTAGAATAAGAACTAAATCAAGGCATCAGCGACGAAACTAAAAAAAATAAACTTTGGCGTCAAAGTCCACTCTAGCCAGGGGTTGTGCAAACATTCTCATGAAAAGCAAAGCATGAAGGGAACAAGGAAAATAAACTCTCTAGCAGTTGTCCCAGCAGTTTCAGGCAGTGGGTTCTGCGATTCCCTGAGCAGAGAGCCGAAAATATTCCCCGATCTCGTTTAGAAATACTTAATTCTGTTCAGCTGCGATTCCAAGAGAACACGCTGGCATGCAATTTCTCATGGAGAGAAAATCTACTTTTTGTGTCGCTAGCAGGTATTTTATTTTCCTTCCACGAGCGCCGTGTCAGCAGCACCAAGGCCCCCGTGATCCACGGAAATTCCCAGGGGGAGCTGGTGACACCAGCAGCGGGAGCTGGGCAGCAGCAGGGCAGGGGCAGTGTGCCCTTCCCACGTCCTCCTGGGGGCTCTGATGACAAGTCCTTGGCATCCTGGGACACTCCCTGGAGCCAAGAGACCATGGGCAAACTTCACCGTTTCTATTTCTGGCATCTGGAGTTTTTTGGAGTTTTTTTTAATTTTTTTTTTTTTTTTTTTTTTTTTTTTTTTTTTTTAGCAATTTCATGGTGGTTTTTTTTTCTGATGGAAAGGTTTGGGGTTTTTGTAGTCGGGCTTTGCTTGTTGGTTTTGTGGAACCTGATGTGGCTCAGGCAGATCCAAGTGCTCCCAGTGTGAGCTCCAGTATTTACCATATGTGACACCCAAATTCCCATGGCTGGTCTGGCATCAAGGGAACCACAGAATAAATATCAGCCCTCCTCACTGCCTTCAATAAATTATTCCCTTCTTCAATAAATTATTGAAATGTGAAATTTGTTTGCTATAATCTCCGAAGGCCTTGGCATTGCAGTCTAAAGTTTAATAGTAATTCCTTGCACTTTCTGTTCTATGGTTGAGAGGTGTTTTGTAAATATAAAAGGACATTTATTTCCAAAGATCTCCATGTGATGAGTACAAGGCACCTCTCAGGCTGCAGGGACCTAGATTCACATTTCTTTTCCTTTTGTGGCAAATAAATTTTCAGACTCTCCCGTGTCTTTGTCTGAAAGACAGGTGTCTGCCAAGGGAGGCAGGAACCTCCCTTGGAATGGAAAAAAGAAAAAAAAAAGGATTTAATGTTGGACTTCTTAATATGAAGAGCAAAGTTTTATATCTACAATAAAGACATTTTACAGCATTTCGAAGATTTCACCCCCTGGAGGGACCCACAGATTGCCTGACCTGCTCCTGGGTCCTGACTTAGCAAGAGTGGGAAATGTTCACATCTTTATATTAACAGAGCAGTTCCAGGGACAAGGACTGAGCCAATCCTTTAGCCCTGACAGTGAGAAATTCCTCCTCTGCCTCCAAGGGCAATTAGGGTAATTACACACTCACCAATTAAATGGGAGAAAGAATAAATCGGTGTCAGCACCCTAAACCGCAGCCCGCTGCTTCCACCGCCGTGAAGGAACTTTTTGTATCAACATCCTTTGCATTTATTGATGCATTTTAGCCCTCAAATCTCCTGCTTTGAGCCACTGATGGTTCGAATTCTTGGTTTGGAAAGAAAGCACCTTGATTTTCCATCAAGAGCTGTGAGAGCTCTTCGTGCCACTTCACGCCAGAAAACAGATTTTATAGGATCCTCTTAAAAACTGTATCCTAAACTGGGGTTAGGATAAATAAACCCTCCGTTTTCTCCTGTTTCTCTCTGTGCTGTTCTAGTCGGTGTGAGAGGCTGGAGGCAGCAAAGGCTCTGAGTGCCTGAAAACGAAGCACGATGTGGAATTCACAGGTCTTAAATAAAACCCCGAGGTGATGACACTGAGAGCAAAATTTCACTGAGCAGCCACAGCTCGGAGACCTCCAAGGAGCCAAGCATTCCCACCTCCCAGTCTACGAAAATCAGGAAGGGATTCTTTCTTCTTTATTATTAATTTTTTTTAATGAGTGCCGGAGTGCGTGACTCTTTAATGTCTTCATGTCTCAAATTCAAAATGAGTGAAAAAAACTTTTCTTTCTGGTTGTTGCATTGTGGAAACCCCTTTGGATGTGAGACACAAACCTGGTTCTTACTGGGCTGAGCCTCAGACTGAGGGGATCTCATGGAATTTCCTAAAATAAATCAGGAATCTTCAGAATTGCTGGAAAAAGCAAGCTTGCTTAAGAAAACGAAATGCAGAGTTTAGCAGAAAAAAAAAAAAAAAAAAAAAACAAGAAAGGCCAAATTCTAATGAAACTGGATTTATTGAAAATGTAATGAAATGCAATTGATTTCAGCAGGAGCAGGAGCTGGCTCGGAATAGCCCTGATTAATTAACAATAATGATGTTCTGGCAGACTCCTCCAAAGGAACAGTCCATGCAATTACCACTGCAAAATCCTCAAAAATGTGTGGCTGCCTTTGCTCTATTAAATAAAAAGGCTGTGGAGAGCTAAAGGAGTGGGGGAGCCCTTTATGCAGCAGAGGGCTCCTGGTTAAACCCCAGAGTGCCACGGACCAAGGGGGTGACTGCACAAAATTCCATCATTTCTGGGGATTGAGGTTTCGCCGTTGCTGAAGTGAAGGAGGGAATTTTGCCCAGTGGCATCTTCGTGCCACATCTGCTCCAGCTTGGGCAGACCTTCAGCTGGAAGCCCCTCCTGCAGAGATCATTGCTGTCATCTTCTGTCTGCATTTTGAGACACTGGTGCCTTGCTCCTGGTGTTGTTGCTGCGTAATAAAAACTCCATCTCCTGCTTCAGCACAAATTATCCCCAAACATGCTGAGAAGAAGAGAGAGGGAAGCAGAGTGATGCTATAAAAAAAACCCCCGATTTGTTAAAAGTGGTATTGATCCTCTGAATTCCTTCACATGGCTTGCTCCGGTTCCCTCTGCAAATGTTTATCCCATTACTACATTTGCCTGGAACATTTACAGCCGGTTTGTGACAGCTCAGGGCAGTGAAAGCCGTGAGCGATGCGGTGTGGCCCCAGACTTTACAACAAATTAATCACTTGTGACTGCAAGGCAAGCCAGGGTGTTAATTACCCCCAGTATTAATTTTTGACCTCTGTTAGGGGAAGATTGCAATAAACCCTGCTCTGACCTCGCTGTCTTTGAAGAGCAAAGGCGTTCAGAGGCCGATCCTTCAGCTGCCAAACTTTTTGGGTGCTTGGTGCAGCAGCACATCTTCGCTGGTATCCACCAGAATAAAGGATGCCGATAAATTAATTAAATCTTGCTAGCAGCGCTCTGAGACTTCACGAAAATGCATACTGCAAAGGAGAACATCAGGATAATCCCGGATACTTCATTGAACGTGTTCTGTCTGCCCAGGGTGATCAAGGCTCCCCAGCAAACCCTGCTGGGATGGATTTGAAATCTGGCGTTTCTACAGCTCAGCTATCTCAGCATTTCCCCTGCTGTGTATGTACCTGTCATGGTGACATGTCCTGCTCACGGAGACTAAAACGAGCAAAATCCTGTTAGCAGTGAGAACTGAGCATGGCCGGGAGAGAACTGGAGGTGTTCCAGTCCTGCTAATAACACAATTCGCTCGGAGATAATAACAGTCCAGTTATGTTAATTTTTTGCTTGGCACACCCAGGGCCAGCGATGGCCCGTAAGTGTTTTTACGAGGGCTTAATGCACCCTCGGGGGGGATCTGCAAAGCAATTGTCGGAGTTAAATGCGGGACAATTCAGATGGTTAATCAGCATGTGAATACACGAGGAGCCACTTCTGCAGGGCAGGCGCTGCTATTTTTAAACCCCTGGGGAGCTCTGCCTGCAGATGGGCTGGGGTTGGAGCTATGGGTGCTCCTCAGAACAGTTTCGTTCCTTCCACCGCCCGTAGTGATTTTGAGAGTGCCCTTCTACCATCGCTCGCCCTGGCGCCGCGGTTTTTAGGTAGAGATCGCTCAATTCTGAGAAAGTTAAGGCAGGTGATGTGGGTTTGCCAGGTTGGATGGAGCTTGGGTCCGATGGGGATATTTGGCTTTGTTTTACCTGTCCTGACCCTTGGGATGCTTTAGGAATAATTCAGAATGAGAGGGTCCATTGTTACTGTGACACAGAGGAACACAGCAGCACACACAGCAGGGTTCAGGAGAGGAGAAGAGAAGAACTCTGCAGTTTATTGCTGATTTTGTATCTCTCAGTTTGTGGACAGTGCCCAGAGATTGCACAGAGCAGTTCCCACCTCTCCATCCCCACTGCTCACTGGAGAAGTCCATCAGGTGAGATCTGTTCACCCAGGAATGCAACCATGATCCTTGTTTATCTCCCAATTCCTGAGCACTGACTCCATCATACCAAATAAATCAGAAGGTTGATTTTCAGGGACTCCAGACCCAGTGCTGGCAGTGTCCAGGGCCAGGCTGGACAGGGCTTGGAGCAGCCTGGGGTGAGGGAGGTGTCCCTGCCCATGGGATGAGGGGATCCTCACACTCCCTGCTTTACCCAAACCATCCCACCAACCTGAGTATTTAAAGATGCAAACTCACCGATTTTGTGATATTAGTGCAGGTTCTACATCCCTTTGTCAACTGGATTTTTAACCTCCAGTTAATTCCTGGAAGTAAAGAAACCACTTCACAGCTTGAGGTTGTTTGAAAACTGCTAAGTGGGGTTTTGTCATATTTAAATTAAACTCGACCAAAACATAGACAGACTCGAAACACAGGATGTTAGAGGGAAGTTGAAAATATCTGTTATTCAGTATTTTTTCTTCCTGTGTCTCTAACGTGCTCATTTTTCTCCCTGCTCCTAAATTAATTGGGGAATTCAATTTCCATTAGAAGTGGCTGAGCTGGAAGAGTGAGTGGAGGGTTTTCTCCTTTGAAATCTAAATTCTTTACTCTTCAAAATCACTGCCCAAGTGCTCAGTTGTCTCATGTTCCACCTCCATGACCACATTATCTGCTAAAACATCTGCAATTATTTTATTATTAATAGGCAATGTCACGATTTTCCTCTATCAAACCTCCCCAGGGCTTCATCTCTACTCTGAGCAAGACAATAATGTTTACTCCCACTAAAAATAAATAAATAATAAAAAAAAAACTTGTCAAGAATTTTGACGTTTCTTCTGACCATTAATTAAGCTTGGAAAGCACTTACCAACACTACTGTTAGCACTTCATGCCTGGCTAAACCTCCAGAGAAAGAAGAGAGCAATTTGATATATTGTGAAATTAATGTGCAACGAGGAGAAGATGCCACAGAAACATGAACACAACCAACAGAAAACTTATTTTTCTACTTTGATCAAGAACCAAGAGGCATCTGGTAAATACTCAGAGTATATTTTGCTGCATACTATATACATTTTTTTATAAATTTTAAATGCAATTTACTCAAAATGCACCACATCATCCTTCCAGTCGTTCCTTTTTCCATTGAAATAATTCTGGAGCAGGACTTCAGCATCTCATATAAACATCATTTGCATTCCTGCTTCTTTTGGGGTGCTGAGGGAATTCCCCCCTCTTTCCTCTGTGTTCTCTGTTTCCCCTTTCTCCCAGGAATGCCGTTTCTCTTTGATGTGCTGTGTTGGTTCCCACAAAGACTTTGGCTTCTGGGAATCTGACATTTTCCAACAGAAACCCATTCCATGAGAAAATCTCCAAGCCAGTCGTTTCTGTAGCTACAACCAGTTTGCCTCCCCTGGGCCCAGATCCAGCAGCAATCACACAAATATCAACAAAACTTGACAAGCTCTTCCAGCCCAGCCCTGTAGCCACCATGGTTTATTTAAAATTTAATAGACAGAGACATTTCTACCTTTTTCTGGGGTGCTACAGTGCAGTCCCTCTGTGGCCACCAATGGCTGCCCGATAGATTTAAATCTAAAATTGGATTTGAAATTACGTTTCTAATGAAATTTCAAATTCAATTTCAAATCACATTTCAAATTTAATCTAAAATTGCATTTGTTATCAAGCTCTCTCCCAGTCAATGGAGGTATATAAAGAAACCTCTCTGCAAGCACAGCATGGAAAAAGTGTTATTTTTTTTTTCCTGACAGTTCCTTGCCAGCTTTCTCCCCCCAGTCCCAGGTTTAAGCTCATTTTGAGGAAAATCTTTGAGATTTTTTTGAGGATTTTTTGAGATTTTTTTTTTTTTTTAGGATTTGAGGACTGTAAGTGTCTTTGGCCCAACCCAAATGACAAAAAGGACAGAAGGAAGAAAATGTTTGGCAGTAAAAATTCTTTATGAAAGAAATATTTAAAATAAGTGGGATGAATTTCAAGTGGATTCTTGTGGCACAACTACTGAGTTTATTGGAAGCAGTTTGGTTTATAGCTTGCATTGATTTTTGAGTGTCCTGAAACATTCTTTGTTTTCTCATTGTCAGTGTGCACTGTAGCAAAACCTGGCTGCAGTTTGCTCTTCCCCAGCTGACATTCCCATTGCAGGGAAAAGAAAAACCAGGAAAAAAAAGGCAGAAATTCCCATCATTTCAGAGCAAATTCTTTCCTCTGTATTTGCAAAACAAAAGCATTGTCTGTCAATTTTCGGCACAAGGTTCTGAGAATGAAAAATGATGCATTATGCATGCAAAAATCTGCCAAAATGACAGCAGCTCTTGTTAAATTTCTTTTGTCAGGGAGCAAAACTTGCCTAAATTGCCTCACTGTTTTATTAGGAAATGAAAAACAAATATCAGAGTGGTATTTCTTTTAGAGTTGTCAATGGAGTTAGGTACATTGAAAAGGTAAACCTGCTTTGATGGATGTGTATTATATCTCCTATTTCTCTGTATTTCCCTAGTCACATCACGTTTTGTTCTGATTTGGACTCGGGTTCTTTTCTTAATGCTCGATATTTTTGTAGGGAGAAGACACCCTGCTTCCCAAGGGGTCTCCTGCAAATCCCAGAGGAGAGCTGGCTCCTTCTGCTCAGTGAATCCCCCCAGACCTCTCTGGCAAATACCCAGGTGTGAAGACAATTCGAAACATTTGAAAATTCTCAGACAAAAAAAAAAAAAGCACAAGGCAAAAAAGCTTTGTGAGGTAAAACCAGGCAGAATTTTTCACAAAGACTGGGGTGATTGCACGCTCCTGTACTAAAAATAGAAATCCTTCTCCCTCAAAGCTTTATTTAGTGTTCTGAGTGCAGAAGTGGAGCAGGAAAGGAGCCGTGTTATCAATCAGTCCCAGGGCTCTCACCCACTTGGAACAGGACATGTTGTGCACTATATATATATATATTTATATTTACCCATTTCCAAAAAGGCTGTAGATTCATTTTCTTTTTGCCCTGACATGAGAAATGTTGGTGGAAGCACTGCAGGATTAGAGAGTGGCTGTGATTTGCCTGCTAAAGTAAACATGAGCCAGTGCTGTACCCAGATCACATTCCTGTGGTGAGGTGAAGAGACTCCAATCCTCAGCCCACCCTGAGAAGAAGCAAAAAGGGCACCAGGAGACAGGCTGAGCTTTCTTTAGTGTGGGAATGAAAATGTGGGGCAGATGGGGATGTTTGGCCTCACTTTACCTGCCCTGAGCTCGGGATGCACCCAGGAGAGTTCAGCAGGAGAAGCCCCAGTGCTGGAGGTGTCCAGGCTGGATGGGGCTTGAAGCAGCCTGGGATGGTGGAAGGTGGGGCAGGCTGGGTCAGCATGGGCTTTAAGGTTCTCCTACTCAGACCAGTGTAAGGATCCTGCAGCCAAGAAATCCAATGGATTTCTCCATTCCAGAGGGAGCAGTGCTGTCCTGCCCGAGCAATCCCTACACTGAGTGAGAGCACTGGAAGCACAGCAGGGAGAGAACATTGGGCTAAAGACCCTGCCACCCCAAAAAACCTTCACCAGGGCAAGGTCAGGGAGGCAGGAGAAGGACCCTGCCTGTTCTGACTGAAGTGTGAGGAGCAGAAATGCCACAGCTCCGGGCTGAGGTCACCCAGGCAGCTCTCAGCAGACACAGCCCTGCAGCCCCAGCCACTCCTCTAAATCAAATTATCACAGGCTCTTTGCCTGCCCAGGACCCTTGCCTTCCTCTGAGGATGTTTCTAGGTGGGCACCAGGCAGGATTGGTCTGTAAATGGCAGAAAAGTTTGATAACCACGAGAAGTGAAAGCTGAAAATGATGTACTCAGTGTAAAGACCAGCACAACCCCAGGTAAATGGGGTTAAAAATATTTTTTAGGAGCACACAGATGGCAGATGGAGGATGAAGCTTTCTTCTTTTTAAAACCCCAAACACCAAGCAAAATACTGCAAAATAAATTCATTGCTTTGCCGTGTTCCTGTGAAGAAAGCACCTGGTGATTTCTGAGTAATTTTGGACATCATTCTGCCTTCACAATGCAAAATCCTGCATACAATGGGTGGGAGCTGCATGAGTCACCCAATACTCACAGTGATTTTAATGCCACGTTATTTGAATGGCCAAGGGAAAGCATAAATCAGAAGTTTGCAAGTCCCAGGCACATTTCTGGAGTGATGTTGCAAACCCACGTAGGTGAACAAGCTGAGTTCTTTCCTTTGAGTGCAGTGCTCTGGATCCAGCCAAGGGAAAGGAGAAGAAATAAAATTAATATAGAGCTCATAGGAACTCCTGAATTTTTGATGTGAATTTTTCTCTTAATGTATTACAGCAACTTTTGGAGGGAATTTCTGCTTTCCAACTAAATATGTTTTTAATATAAATAATAACAATGATAATCAAGCAGTCTGCATTATTTTCCCACGATGATTTTTAAGAAGCTGAGCAGGGCCTGTTCTCCAGAAGAAAAACAACTACTGCCCAGCCAGGCAGATCTGTCCTGCTGCACAAAGGTGCAACTCCAGAGACTTCAGCACAAAAAAAACCGACCAGAACTGATGCAAGAGGGGAAAAACGTTGCTGTGGTTCCCATAAAGAAGAGCACATTTTATCCCAGAGTGGTTGTGTGGCCCCTGCTGAGCTGAATTTCCCCCGGATAATTTCTTTATGTCTTGGAATTCATAACCTCCAACCAGGACCAAGGCTTTATGTGCTGCTTAAATTCGACGGAAAAATCATTTTGGGAGTCTTGGTGATGTCCTGTGCTCTGTGCCCGTCCACAGATTTACTGTGCAATTGTAATCGATGCTTTGATGGTATTTTTGAGGGCTGACTAGACTCCTTGAGTTTGGGGCCGAGCTGGAGAGACTGAAGCAGGGACATAGATATTTCCTGATTTATTTCAGCGTCCTGTGCTTGGTGCAGCCCTGGGCTGTGTCCACCTCTTCCCACCTCCCTTCATATCAGTTCACTCTGGCCAAAAATATCAATAATGGCCAAAATATGCAAAATATTTGTAGTTTCTCCCCCTATATTTGTTTCCCATGCAGAGGAGACGTTTTTTATACAGTATTTTGAACAGGTTTTGTCACTATTCTTTTTTTTTTTTTTTTTTTTTTGCTACTAACAGATTCTTAGACATATTTGGCTCAGGCTCGCCACTTGTATTTTGCTCTAATACAATTTCATTTCAGGTGTAAGGGAGGAGACATTTTTATAGGATAAAAGGAGACAGTTTTATACCATGAAAGGGGACATTTTTATACCAGAGAGGAGACGTTTTTATATCCTATTTTGAACAGTTTTTCAGAGGAGACATTTTTATACCAAACCAAAACCCAAAGCACCTCCTGTCTTTTGACCCCAAGCAGAGAACTGACAAACCAAAACTTCTGCATTAATTCCCACAGGAGGAGAAATATCTCCCAAAGAATTCTGTAGCTGTAAAAAAAAATTATTATTCCATTTAGACTTGGCCTTTCTGGCTGCTGTCTCCTTTCTTGGTGGAAAATCAGGCATTTTATTAGAGGAAAAGTGTAATTTAAGGGGATGGCTGCAGACGGTGGTAGCTGGGCTCCCTCTCCTGGTTTTCCTGCTGATTCCCAGCTCCCCGAGCAGTTCAATTCCCCACCACTGTAGAACTGGGATTAAATATTATTATTATTATTATAAATAGTGCAAATTGGGCAGGTTTGGGGGAGCAGCAAGAAACTCACGGGGTTTCCCTCTGCATGTTTTTACCTAATTGTTATTTCTTTAAGTTCTCTCTGCTATATAAAGAGTCAATAAACAGCAGCCAGAAGATATTTTCTAAAAAAATCTTTTTATTTTTTTTCTAAAAGATCCCTTTGCTTTAGGGTGGCAGAAATCCTCTAGGAATGGGATGTTTGCCATCCCGTTGCTGCCCTCACTCTCTGTCTCCACCCTCTATTAAATTGCTCAGCTCTCACTCCCAGAGAGCCAGAACTGGGAGAGCTCTCCCTTTTCCCCAGCATAAACCATTGCTGAGGACTGGATCATCACCCAGAATTATTACATCTGAAAAATTCCGCCTGGAACAGCGATTAGCACCCAGCCAATCCATTTGAAATATTCAGACTTTCCAAAGGTCACCTTGGCAATGGAATCTCTGAAACATCCGTCATTCTTCAAGGCAGGTGTAAAACAAAGCAACATTCCAGCTGTTCCTGGGTGCCTGCAGATTACAGATATTATTCTCTTATGCTTATTTGAACACTGAGTTAATTTTAATTAGGCTTCTGTGCCTAATTGCTCGGGAAAACACCTCCTAGAAACAAATGTTGCTCCTTGCTGCTTAAAGGGAGCTGAATCACAACCCCACGTTGCATTCTATAAATATCTGTGTTACAGCTCATTAGGCTATACTTTTAAGTTGTTTTAAGTGATTTAAATGAAGTGGTTCTCCCTTTAAAGCTGAGCAGAATGAAGGATTTGCTTTAAAAGAGAAAATTAAACCATGAAAATAATCATTTATTGCTCTCGCTCTGACAGTCAAGACATCAATTTGATGTTGTTCAGCTTCTATTGCCATGGTGCTCAAAGCTGCCTTCTCCTCCCAAAACAACAAATGAGTTTTGATTTCTCTTCATTAAATGCATCATTAATTCCTCCTCCCGGTTTCTGCTGCTTTCCCTTCCTGCTCTCTGGTGCCCGAGTTGGAGATGTGAGGGTTTTTCCCCCGTGGCTTTGCAGCTTCAGGGAATCTCTGTTCCAAAATCAATGTTTTCCCCCAAAATTCAATGTTATTCCCCAATTCCTGCTGACAAGTCCATGCCTGGGAACTGCTGGAGTTGCAAATATTCAGCTGTGGCAATAACCACAGTTGTTTTGTGTGCCGTACCTAAAAGGGGTCTGTCCTTTGGGGATGCTCCTTGTGCTGGGTAAATATTTAAGAATCACAATAAAAATCCATTTTGTTTAATTACTGCTTAAATTATGTTGGGAATTAACCCAGGGCCCAGCACATTTGTTTCCACAGTGAGCAGTTTGCGTGTCAGTGTGGACACAGGGAGTCTGAGATAATAACAGAATAACTCACAGTCCACAAGTCTGCAAGGCTTCAGGTAAAGTTTATTTATAGTGAAAATGCCAGGTAAGGACTGCCCCAGCTCTGCCAAATAAAATGCCCAAATTCCCATGCTGGGAATGCAAAGCACAGGAGGCTTCTTCCCAAATTACCTGCTTTGCTGCAGCGGGTGTTTGCTCTGGGAGACAAATCTGTGCAGCCTCAGAGGTTGGATAATGGATGATCTAATCTCATGTTCACGGCAGGAAAATAAAAATCAGGGCTCTTGTAACATCGACAGGCAGCCTTTATGCTCTTGTGCTTGTCACTGCTCTGTAATGCTCTAGCAAATGTTGGAAAATAAATGTAGGTTTTGATCCCAGTTTAATGCAGTCTCAGTGTAATGCATCCACCCCCTTCATCTTTGTTTACATCTAGGGCAAAGTAGTGGGAAGGGCAGCACAAGCTCTGGCTTGAAAAATGTGTTAGCTTTCAAATTTCCCATTTCTAAATAAAGTTTCTACCAAAAGACACTTATCCTGGGGGGAAGGTTTTCCTACATCATAATTAGCAGTAGAGAAACCTGCAGTATTTCCAAGCTGTTTGTATTTAGGAGTGCAAGAATATTTTATATATCATGGATTTTGGAGGAGGCAGAGTGTAGAACAGATCTGTGCAGGGTTGCCAGACCTTGGTGTTTACTAAACCAGATGATGTTGGGTTTTTCCTGATACTTTTCTGTTACCACAGGCTGCAAACCCCTTTTAGTCCAGGGCTACACTTCCACAAAATTCCCTCTGCAGAGGGAATTGCAGGATTGCCTATAAAGCAAAGGAGTCGTGCTCTGGTTTGGATTTTGAAGACCAGTTTGGGCTGGTGAAAGAACCCCAGACTGATTTGGATTGGAAGTGACCTTAAAGCCCACCTGCCACGGGCCAGGGCTGCTTCCAGTGTGCCAAGGGGCTCCAAACCCCACCCAGCCCGGCCTCGGGCACTTCCAGGGATGGGGAAAAGGCTTTTCCTTCAGCTGGTTTAAAGAACAGAGATTTTTATTTGATTTTAGCGCTAGATGGGGCTAAAGGACTAAGAAGAAGAAGGGAAAAAACCAAAAAAAACAAAAAACAAAAACACAGGCTGAGCCACAGGGTGTGAAAACCTGGGTAAAGAGAGGGGAAAAGCCAGTGGGGGTGATCAATGGGGATGTGAAAATCCTGGGAAAGAGGGGGGAAAAGCCAGTGGGGGCAATGGATGGGGATGTGAAAACCCCCAGTAGAGAGAGGGGAAAAGCCAGTGGGGGCAATGGATGGGGATGTGAAAATCCTGGGAAAGAGAGGGGAAAAGCCAGTGGGGGCAATGGATGGGGATGTGAAAATCCCCAGTAGAGAGGGGGGAAAAGCCAGTGGGGGTGATGAATGGGGATGTGAAAATCCTGAGAAAGAGGGGGGAAAAGCCAGTGGGGGCAATGGATGGGGATGTGAAAATCCCCCATAAATAGAGGGGAAAAGCCAGTGGGGGTAATGGATGGGGATGTGAAAATCCCCCATAAATAGAGGGGAAAAGCCAGTGGGGGTAATGGATGGGGATGTGAAAATCCCCCACAAATAGAGGGGAAAAGCCAGTGGGGGCAATGGATGGGGATGTGAAAATCCCCCATAAATAGAGGGGAAAAGCCAGTGGGGGTAATGGATGGGGATGTGAAAATCCCCCATAAATAGAGGGGAAAAGCCAGTGGGGGCAATAAATGCTGTTGGAGCCCCTTCCCCCGCTCAGCTTCGTGCCAGGAAGGAGACCCTGACCCTCAGGTCGGGTTGTCAGGTTGGTTCTCGGGTTGTCAGCGTTCCTGAGGGGTCGTTGAGCTGTTGTGGGTTGGGGTGAGGTGTAAACCATGAGTGGGATCCTTTGGACAGCAGCTCTGAGCAGGTGGATCCCGGTTTCTGACAAATCTTTCAGCAGAGCCTTTCCCTGCAAGTGATAAAGGACCTGCTAGGAACAGCACCTCCTCAGCTTTCAACCTGAGACACCCAGGAATAACCCCAGGAGACACCGCTGCAGGGCAAAGACCCAATTTTTGTGTTTATGAGCTCATTCTTACGCGACTGGGTTTAGTGGTTTACTGGGTGACTTTTTATTTGTCATTTCTGCTTTCAAAATACACAAGAAACCTCCTGATTAGATTGTTACTCACTGAATTTCCCCTCCTGTCCCATCCAGGTAAAAAACCTGTTGGTTATCAGATAAAACAAGGAATTAACACTTCATTTTCAAGCACAACATCCCTGGACTGTTACAGTTAAAAATTTTAACTCTCCTTATCCATCCTACTGCAAATTGTACTTATCAATCCTATTGCAAACTATCCTATTATCAATCCGACTGTAATTAATTAATTCCAAGGCAAAGATCTGCTGTTGCACCAGATTTTGCCTATATTAACCTGAGTATTTGTGTGTGCAAACAAAGATTTCAGTAAAACTCACCCACGAGCTGTTTTCTCATTTGCTCCATGAGTGTAGAAACATTTAATGAAATTGCTTATGGTTTAGTGCTTTGTATGACATAAACAATATTTGCCTTCTGTCAGACCTGGGCCAATCTTAAAGTGCTTGAGGATGTAAACATGAGAAAACAAACCCAGACAATTTAAATTAAATGCCTAATGTACCTGGGGACAGATTATCTTCTCTGCTTCCATCTTCCCTTTAAATCTTCTCCCAGCAGGGTTCCTGTTTGTTGTTCAGTGTTTTATTGCACAAACACTTCAGTGCCAAGGAATAGACAGGGGTAAGGGGATGGGCATTTTTGAAGGGAAGCACCGAAGAAATCCAGCATGCTTTTAAACCTGCAGTTTCATCGTAGAAGAATAAAATACCTTGAGTTGGAAGAGACCTATCAGGATCATTTGAGATGCTGGAAGAAGCTCAGAGAGCTCTGGGACATGGGCAACAACCAGAGCAAGGAAGGACTCACTCCCTGGGGCAAGGAGTATTTTAGTGCACTTTTCTCACTTCCCTCAGGATGGTGCTGAGCCAGCTCCAGCTTGGATGTTCTGGACTTTACAACGGATTCATTTTTGTTGTGTGGATTTCCCTTCCTTCCTTTGCCCATCTTTAGTGTAAGTGGCACGGAGATGTTGGTGTGGGCCAGGGAGTGCCTTTGTCTTGTGTCCCTGCAGAGAGCTCTGCTCTGTAACATCTCAGAGAGCTGGGGCTGCTCCAGCCCTGGCAGTGCCCAAGGCACGCTGGGTTGGAGCACCCTGGCATGGTGGAAAGGGTCCCTGCCCACGGCAGGGTGTAGGGCTGGGTGGCCTTTAAGGTCCCCTCCCACCCACCCACTCTGTAATTCTATAATTTATCATAGAATTTGTTATTTATTATCTTTTATTTGCTGGTATCGAGGGCTTGAAACCTTTACAAATGGGCAGCAAGGAGAGTCTGCATCCAACATGAAGGAAAAAGAGGAAGCTCAGGATGCAGCATCCTAAACTCTGCTTCCCTGCAAGTGAAGCACATGGCAGTAAGACCACAATCCACCCACTCAGGCTGTGTCAAACACAGCTGTCAGACTTGCAGCAGCAGCATCCCTGTGATCACTGGAGTCACCATCAGATCACTGCTCGGAGTGCCCAGCACTGAGGAAAGCTGTTCATCACCAGTTAGGGTGACATTGCTTCCAAAACAGAGGGCTGGGAAGGAAAGGAGCTGCTGCTGGAATATCACACTGGCTTTGGCATTAGACAGGCAATACATTAAAGAGAGCAGCAGAAAGCCTGGTGTCACCTGTGTGCCTCCCATGCAAGCTTTAATTATAGCTGTGGACTTGGCTGAGACGTGTCACCGAGCCCCGAGCTCAGGCAGCTTTTCCATGACTAAAACAGGCTCCTGGGGATGATGTGTGGAGCAGGATGTTGAAACCCAAAGGCATTTCAGAGGAGTCATTCTGGGTAGAGCCTCAGAATGAAGCTGAACCTCCCAGCAGGGCGCAGAAGTTTAGCCAAACTGCGTTCTCATCTGCTGTACTCCTCGCGTTCCTCCTGGTTTCTGGGGGAGGCAGCTCAGTTCAAGCAGTGAACTTCTGACTGTGAGAGCTTTAGGTTTCAAGCTCTAATTGATTTCCTTGCACCGGGAAAAGTTGTGTTTGGGAGACAGTGTGTTACTCAGCACTGATCGAAAGGGAATTTTCAGCTGGGGCCTTTGGCATAGGTGGAAAGTTTTAATTTGAGAAGCAAAGGGTGAGACTTTTTGTCATTCTTCACCTGGATATTGCTGTACTTGGTCTCGAGGCACTGATATGGAAAAAAAAAAAAAAAAAGGTGTAAGAATGAATTTTCTGTCTTTTTTAGATGGGAAATTTGCCTTTGCCCTTTGGTTGTCTCTCGTCAAGTCGCTGCCTGAGCCCACGGGATGTCAAGAGATGATGTGGGAGTGACATCAGCTTGGAGTCTGCAAAGCTGAAAACAGTCTAGCAGTCCTTATTAACTTATTCCTCTTTTTTTTTTTCTCCTAAGCCTTATAAAACATTTCACAGTTGAAGCCAAACTGTGGTAGGATTGAAATGTCCTCAGTTGATTGACTCTGTCAGCGTCACCCCCAATCCAAGAGTCACTGAATGCAGAATTTTGAGTGTGTCCATTGATAACCCCCTATATTTTCTTTTAAATTTGAAATTTTGTCTTAAATTTGTGATATTTTTTTTTATTTTTTTGTTTGTTTGTTTTAAAAATTGAACTCTGGGCTTAGAGATGAGGTGAATTGCTCTAGGTGACAACATGCTGGGGGAAAGAAGGAACTAAATACTGACAGAGAAGGATTCCAAAAAATGAGAATATTTTTCATAGAATTATGGAGTGGTTTGGGTTGAGAGGGATCCTCAAAACCACATAGTTCCAACCCCCTGCTAAACCTGGTTGTTTTTCTCTGAAAACAGAAAGAAACCCCAAACATTTCTGGATAATTTGCTGGTCCAGCCACCTGGATGCCATTTGGATTGTTTGTTCCCAATGTCAGCTCCTGTTGTGGCATGGAAGCAGATGGAATTGTGGCTGTCAAAGCAGGGTACATCTATTTATGTATTTTTAATGCAAGACCAGTTTTAAAAGACAGAGACTTTCTAAAATAAATAAATACTGAAATGTAAGCCTTGCTGGGTAACTAACACAAATAACACCGTCCATTATTTAGGGGGTAAGCAATAAAAAATATTCTTGCTCACCACAGAGAGATTTCTCCATATATACTTGTTTCTGCTGTAAAGTTGATGAATCTGTAAGGTACTGCTTAATTAAACATTGCAGGGATATTGCTTTGGAGAGGAAACAAGTAATGAGGGGGATACAGTAAATTTTGGTGATTACAGATACAATTGTTTAGCCCAAGCATTGCATGGCCTGCTTTGCAGGTTAAAAAAAAAAAAAAAAAAAAAATCCCAAAGAACACAATTTCGATTAAGCTCTGCCTTGCACTGCTAGCAATGGATTAGGCTATTAAACTATACTTTTCCATTAATAAAACAAATGTTAATGCATTGTTTGATGCTAATAATGAAACCACTGTAGCAAGCACAGCTCCTTCCATTAACATTTATCACGTCCTGTCAAGGCTGGGGATGCATTCAGGGCTTTTTTCATCAAGGTGAATTGGGAAGGCACAGCAGGAATTTGCTGCCCTCTTAGTCTGCCTTGTGATTGCCACGTTCTCCTGGACGAGGCTGATCCAAGGGCTGAACTTTAAATACATGGAACCATCTGCTCCAGCTCATCACTGGCTTCATTAGATTTTATTAATTCTTAGCAGAGCGAGGCAAGGAAGAAACCTCTGCTCTGCTCTGCCTGTTTCTAAAATCTCTTAGGAGGCTGGAAATGCTCCACCAGCTCTCACAATGCTGCACAGGTCAAGATCTGCCTGTCCTAAGGGTTTTGCAGTGCAGCTCGTCCTGGGCACAGCCATAAAAACCCTGGAGTTGGGATTTGCCCCTCTCCAGCAAATCCATCGTGGCTGGACCTGGCTGCCCTGCTGGGGGAGGGCTGTGTGTTGTTATAAGGGCATGGGGATGGTTTAATACCTTGTCCTGCTGCTAATGGTTTGAGTTTTACCTTTTGGGAGAAAGTTCAGGGCTTCAGGAGGAAAAATCTGCTGTGTTCAGGGGGCTCAAACAGGGTGGGGTGGGGTGTGTGCAGGGAGCCGGGCATGGGGATGGCTTAAGGCTTCATTCAGCTGTTAAAATCTGGATTTTTATCTTGTGCAGGAACTCGGGAGAAACCCTCTGAGCTCAGGAGGAAAAATCTGATGCCTTCAGCTGGGTCAGACTGGGTGTTGTTCACTGCAAGGAGAGGGTCTGGGATTTTTTTCCCCCTCATTTCTTTGTCAGAAGTGGTTGTGCATGAATCCTTTCATCCCTGGCAATTCTATGAGCTGGCTGGAGAGAGAGCAGGAGAGAAAGCACCTTCATAACGTTTATTCTCCCTGTTGTAAAGCTTTGTGCAGACACTTAAATTGTGGATATTTTAATGCCAGCAGTGCTAGCTGCAGGTAAAAGCCAGCGGGAGGGAATGGCTGGCACCTCCCCATCGGTGGTTTGGGGGATGCTGCACACATTTCCTCCTGCAAGGAAGAGCAGGCATCTCTCTGAAGCCTCAGCAAAAGCTGTTCCCAAGAGCTCTGGGAGCAGGGCCACACTGCAGAGAGGTGTCTGCCACAAGCAGGATGGCAGCACCTCCAGTCACAAATAAAGGAAGGCAAAAGGAGCTCCTGGTGTGCTGGGGCTGCAGCCACAGCTGTGCCCTCTCCATCCAGAGCAGCAATCTGTGTGGAAAGGGCTGTGAGGGAGGCACAGCTGGTGAGTAAAACCCATCACCAAGCAGCTTCAAAGAAATGCTGCTGTGCTATTAAGGAGAACATTTCTGGGTCCTCCAGCTGCGTGCCTGTATCAATTCTAACATGCACCAATTTATAAATGTGCCCAAAAAGCAAACCCAGCCATTTACTGGTATGCCTCTTGAAATCTCTGCTGACCTTAATTTGCCTTATCAAGGGATAATCTGTTGTGTCAAGACTTGGAAGGAGGCTTGATTAAAAAAGCAGTGGAGGTGCAAATGCTGACATCTGAGTAGTGCAGCAGTATTTATTTAAATGCATTTAATGAGCGATTTTGGTAACGTGGCCCCGTGTTTAGAGTTGCATCAGTGACTCTTCCCTCAGCAGGGCTTGGTCACACACTGCTTGTCTTTTGCTGCTAAGATGATTTCTCTGCTCAGTGGCAGTCCCCAGGCTCCTGGTGTTAAACACTGGACAAACCCAGCAGGCTCAGCATCCTGAAGCTTTTCTGGAGAGCAGGGAAGGGCAGCAGCCTGGGATTTGGGGGTTCAAAGGGCTGGTGTGCCCTTCTGTGCTCTCCTGGCTGGGTGTTTGCCCTCTCTCTTGTCCATCAGCAGGGTTTAGGCAAGACCTGAGCTCCAGGACACAGCTTGGGAGAGCTCAGCTTCAGTTCCACCTCTGTTAACAGCTTTTATTAGTATTTAAATGAAAATGAAAGATCTTAAAGCTTGGCTTAAACAACGAATTAAACCTCCTCCGACTATTTTGGCACGAATAAAACTTTCCATTAGGCTGCAGATGATTATTCTGAGCGAGACAAGTAAAAATCGATTTTTTTTTTTTTTTTATCTGCAGTTTTGATGCCTTCAGCACGAAGCCCTGCCCTTCTGGGTGCAGGTGGAGTGGCTGCCCACTCCTACCTGGAAGTCTCCTTCAGGAGCTGCCATCCGTGGAGAATTATGGCAAAAACCCTCCTGTTGTTTGGAATAAAGCTGTAGCAGGGGACTCCTAATCCCTTTTCTCCCCCAGACACTGGTTTGTGTGTTGGGCCACATTAATGTTATATAGTATTAGGTGAAGCTAATACTCTGTGTTTGAATCCCTGCCCTGTAATTACATGACACGGTTCAGTAGCTGGAAATAAACTAAGTTTTGAATAAAACACGGTTGTTTCTGCTAACACTGTAGTGCTTGGGCTTATAATTTCCCTCTTGAGCAGTCTTTGTTTTTTTCTGAAACACTTAAGTGGTCGTGTTTAGGTTTTATTAGTCTTTTTTTTGTTTGCCTACCTTCCCCAGCATATTCAGTGTCCCTTATTCAACTCATGTGATTTTAATTAAATTCAGTAGAACATTTCTCCTTTCTGTATTAATGTACCTATGTTGGCTCTTATAATACAGGCTCAATATTGTGAAATTATAAATTCAGCTCTTTCCTGAAAGAGAGGAACATAAAGAGAATGCAGCTGGTGAAACCAACTGTTGGAGCAGTTCATCATATGGCCTCCTGCTCAGGTACAGAGCTCAAATCCTGATTTTCCTCCAGAGTGAGTGAGACCTGAAATTTAATTCATTGTTGAAGAGGGTTTGTGTTTTTGAAAATCCTCTCTGGGGAAGCGTTGTGCCTCTCTGCGTGGCACAGAGGTGAGCTCAGCATTACCTGTGTGCCACAGCTGAGGGACAAGAGGGGGAGATTTGCCAAAAATCCCGTTAAAGACCTTGAGCTATTTGGGACTGGCTGCTGCTCAGACCTGCAGGTGGTGGCAGTGACAGTGGCTTTCTCACTGACACCAAGAGCTTTCAACAAGTTTCACCTTTTCTGACCAAGGTGTCAGGATTGCCCAGCCCGTGTGAGAAGCCTCTCTGCTGGCAGGCTGAGTGCTGAGCTCCTGGGATTGCTCTGGGAATGAGCTCAGTGCCACTGGCTGCTCATCCTGGCTGGTGTGTCCCTCTGGTTTTTCCAGACCTGCAGCTTCTGAGTTTCTAAGCTCTGTTTCTTCCTGATGCTTTGGGTTTTTGAAGCTTGCTCTCATAGCTTTGGGATAAAAAAAAAAAAAAATCTTGCTTTGAACATAAATAATCTTCTTTTGGAATTCTTTCTGTGGGTGGGATTTCTTTGCTGAGTGTGGGTGCAGAGTTCTGTGCTCTCTCACCAGTCACAGTGGCCTGCCCAAAATCTATCAAAGGGTTCATTTGTTTGAATAAAGCAGATTCAGCTTTCACCCCTCCATGCTTTGTGGGGAAATCCCCGTGCTGTTGTTACTGCCCACAGTGACTCCCCCCAGCTCCTGAGGAGTCACAGGCACCTGGAATGTCCTGGAATGTTCCCAGCAGAGAGGAGCTTCCCCAGGTGCCATGGCCTGGCAGGAGTGCTGTCACTGCTGCCACATCCCAGGGCTGGGCATGTTTGGGTTGCCAGGGGCAGGGAATGGATGAAGAGCTTTGGGTGGACCCCCCAGCTGATGGTTTGTGTCATCAGAGCAGCTTTGTGGCCACATCAGGGGTGGCTTTTATCACACACCTCTGAAAATAAGATGCTCTTGCTCTGCAAGCTTCTTTTTGTGGTTGGTTTGTTGGTCTTGAGCTCCCTAGAACTCTGCTCCAGCCACTGCTTCCCATATGCTCACTTGGCTTTGGGAAGGGCTCTCTGGGCAGCCATCCAAGAGGAGCCAGACCTTCCCCTGCTGATAATGTTGTCTCTTTTAATAGCAGAAAAGAATCAAATATTAAAGAGAACGGATAAAGAACAATTAATTCGATGCACTGAAAGTTTGCAGATCCATTTTCAGCAGTGGGCAGCCCTGCTTGGCAGGCCCAGAGGAGATTGTCACACCTAAAGGCAGAGATTGGAATAGCTGGGTGATCTGCAGGTTGTTTCATTGCTCCTTGCTTGTCACATGTGCCCTGGCAGAGGAGACTTTCTCATCACTGTGTGTCCAGGTGACCTTTAGAGGAACATTGATGGGAGCCTGACACCTTCCCCTCTGCACTCACTTCCCACTGCTAAATGTGGAGCAGAGCTATGAATTTGGCAAAAAGGACATTTGTGACCCGTTCTCTCATCAGTTTTTGGGGTTTTTTCTGAGGCTCAGAAGCTGCACTAAACCTGTTCACACGAACCTCAAAGTATTTCCCTTCATTTCCTCCCTGCTCCTTCCCTACCATCTCCTCTGTCCAGGAGGACAAAGCCCTGGTTTTACACTGGGTTTATGAAGAGAGAGGAAAAATTCTCTCATATTCAGCGTGAGCTCTACTTTTCTGTAAGGAACTCAATTTTAGCAGTTTCCACCCAGCTGTGTGGCCACTCTTCCAGGTTCCACCTGCTCTTGCAGAAACCTCCAGAGTGTGACCAGAACACAGGGGGTTATTTCTGCTTTAGAACTGTCCATATCTATATTAGCTGATGAGCTATTTGCAGCTCAGCTGTTTCCATGTCATTGCCTTAAGTTTGTTCTTTATTAGAGAAGGAATCTGCAATGGTTTTCCTCTCCCTTAAATCTGTATTCCACTGCTGTCTCATCTGCTTAATACATTTCCTTTACAAACCTAGACTTATGTTTTAGCCTAATGCCAGCAAGAGCTCTGGAAAGATTTATTCTTCTGGGCCCTAATGTGAAATGAGTAATGCTGCAACTGGCTCCCTTGGTAGCAGCAACACGTTTTACTACTGATTGTCAGAAACAATAAAAAAGAGAATACGTTGGTAGTTTCTGTGCTATTTGCTTCCTGGGATTTTTTGTCCTGGATTAACCTCCACAAATACATAGCATGAGTAACTTTGGAGAAGTTCTCAGCGTGTGTGGAGGAGAGAAACAGGGGAAAGAAATTGAGTTGTTGCCACAGCTTTTAATAATAAATCTCAGGAGAACGAGGGGTTCCTGGCAAGGCTGTGGTGGCCCACGGGGCAGCCACTGTCCCACAGTTTGCCAGAGCACAGAAATCATCTGAATCTGGAATCTGCAGAGCCACAGCTGGAATAAGCTGTGTCTCACCTGGGCCAACACGCGACCCAAGTGTGTGCTGCAGGTAAGACTCGATTCAAAGCTTTTTTAATCTCAATTCTCTTAAAAAAAGCTTTTTTTCTCCCACCACAGAAGCCTAATTCTGGTTTCTAGCACAGCCCGAGAGATAAAGGTGTTCTTAAAGCCACTTGGCTCGGTATCAGAGGCTGGATTTGTTTTATTAGTTTTGCTGGGAAATGCAAGTGCTTCCTGCTCTAGTTATTAAATGAGCATGGCCTTATTTTACACATAAAAACACAGTGAAAATCTATCTGTTCACTGCCATCCAAGGTCTGAGGAGTGGACGGAGGAATCCTCAGTGCTGAGCGCTCTTCCGTGCTTACACAGAGGAGTTAGAGACACACATAAAAGAGCTGCTAATGTCTGGGGTTCAAATGGAAAGGAAACCAAACCCGATATTTGAAAGTTGATATAACCCCCTCCTAGGGCAGGTGGGGAGTTCTCGTTGTTATTTAAAATACGTCAATGACCTGTGAATGTCAGGAAAGGAGTGAACTGGGGAGAGTCCCCAGGGAAAAGGCTCTGTGGAGAATGGCTGGGGAAAACACTGCTTTTCTCCTTGGCCAAAAGAGATTTTCCAGGGGCAAAATGTAAAGATTTAAAGACCAGGACCTGTCTCCACCTGATCGTGGCAGAGTGATGTTGATTTAATGCCGTTCCACGTTGTCCTTAATAAGGTTTCTAATACAATTTGTGCCTTCCTTCCATCTCCAAGTCCCTGCTTCCCTTTGGGTCTTGGCAGGGAATATTGCTCTCCCACAGCAATAATCGCTGCTTTATCCTTTCCCATGTCCTCTCCCACGTTGTGGCATTTCCTGGTTTGTGTGGTGAGATCCACAAGTGAGTTTTCCAGAGCAGTTTATTTGGCTGTTTCACATCAGTGGTAGTGGCCGAGTTTTGGGAAGCACGACGGACCCAACTGTGATATAATTTCAGACACATAATATAATATAATAAATATAATATAATAACTAGAATAGAATAGAATAGAATAGAATAGAATAGAATAGAATAGAATAGAATAGAATAGAATAGAATAGAATAGAATAGAATAGAATAGAAAGGGACAGGACTGTCCCATTCCCAGTTTCACTCCTGGCTCTGCCCTGCTGAAGCCAGTCTTTGACACGCTCACTGTGCTGCAGGGAGGATTTTTCCTTTTTTTTACACGTGTTGGACTAAACTTCCAGAGGCTTAAAATCTAATATCCCACCTGTCCTTTCTGTCACTCACTCGAGAAGGACAAAAGCCAATTAAAATCCCCAGGATTGTCAGGAGCATGACAGGAGCTGATGGGTTTGGGTCGTGGAGCGTTGCTGCCCGGAGTGGCTCTGCAGGAATTGTCACAGCTCATCCTTGTCTCGTGCCAGAGCTCCCTCTCCCAAAATGCTGCTGGGCTCTCCAAATTGCAAGGATTTAGAGACAGCTACCCTGCCCACATTTTTTTATTTCCACGCAAGCAGAGCTGCAGGGAAGTGATGCTACAGGGGATTTGGGGCTGTGCTTTTCCTGCAAGTGTCCGAGGCTGGGTTGGGCAGGGCGTGGGGCAGCCTGGCTTAGGGGAGCTGTCCCTGCCCATGGCTCTGGGAGGGATTCAGGGGCACTTCCAACCCAACCAGCTCCATGTTCTGTGATTCCATGACTTAACAGAGCCAGTGTGGAGAGGGGAGGGAGTGTCTGAGCTCGGAGTCGCTGCTGTCAGCAGTGATCTAACAGTTAATCCAGTTACAGCCCAAAAGGAAAACCAAACATTTTCAATTTGCTAGGAATTTATTTTCTTTTTTTCTTTTTGCATTACAGTTCTGCTAAGTTGGCTGTGATGAGACCCCCAGGATGAAATGTAAAACTCGTTTCCTGCTATTAAACCATTTTATTCTGGTGGAAACCACATGCTGGCCACATCTGGGCACAGCTGGGTGAGTGATTATAAAATGTGGGTGGTTTTTGTGGCCTAAATAAATAGCTCACAGCACGAGGGTTGGTGTGAATATCTGAGCACTGGCCAAGGAGCAGCGATGCAGAGACACCTCAGCAAGATGGGTCTCAAAATCAAGCCCATTTATAGGTGGGACTTCATGGCATGGAGAAAATATTAAGTGTGATTCGAATTAAACTCCTTAGGATTCTCCCTGGCTCACGTTCAACCCCAACTTACCACTTGAAACGAAATTTTTGGAGGACTTTAATGAGGTCTTTAAATAGTTTGCAGCTGTGTGAGCTCTAAAAATAAAGAAAAAAACATCAAAATTGGCTTGGAACACCTGTGAGCTTGAGATTTGGCTGGGAACTCTGTGCTGCTTCCCCATCTCGTGTTGGCATGTACATAACCACTGTTATGATCTGAGAGAGACGTGTTTTAAAATATCATTTAGGTGAAGTGTGACTTCACTTGGTAAATAACAGGCAGGAACACAGAGGAGGGAAAGGAAGTCAGATTTCACAGAGACACAAGTGGGTGCTGGGGCTAGAGCTCCAGGCCGAATTTATTTTAAGGTTTGGTGGAGTTATTGGAAAAACGGACCTGCAAACTTTTAAATAAATGATTTCCTAAATTGGAAGAATTCTCTTCTCAAAATCAGCTGAGGGTGTTGAGCTGGGGCGTGAAGCCCCCCATGCCTGGAGGCATGTGGGACTTTTCTCCTTGTTATATCCCCCACTTTCCACCTCCTTGGGTCCGAGTGACACCAGCAAGGTTCACTCCACCCCAGACCACTTGCTGTGTGCTCCCGACATGCTCACTGCAAAATAATTGGTAGGACCCGGTGTTAAACCCATTAATTTTGATTTTGTTAGTTCATTAATGGGCTTCCTTCATCTCCTCCCTTCGTTTTGCAGAGCAGCCTTATATTTAATTAGCATTGGCTGACCTTTTTTATTTAGCTGGTAAAAAGGTTATTTAAGTCCTTAAGAAGAATTACTACAACTGCAGTCGACCTGCTAATTGGTGTATGGTTGTGGGGGGCTAATTAGGCTCATATTCAGGCTGGGGAAGGCTGTGCATGTGTGGGACAGGTGTGTGGGCATAAATTAGCGTTGTTCTTCAGCAAAGGTCGAGGCACAGAGTAAGGGAACAGCAAAAACATTGGCAAAGGTGCTCAGGAGAGAGATCAGCTCCTCCTCTGAAGCTTTCCCAGCCGATGTTGGTGTCTTTCTTCTAAACACAATTAAGATGTAGCCCAGTGGATGTTCGGGGTTCCTTCTGAGGATGCCTTGCCAGGCAATTGCAGTGATTAACGAAAAGCACCAGGGCAATTTAAGAGATAAAACCGAGAGCCCTTGCAGAAATGAGCCGAGACAGTGGCGCTGGTGTCTCTGCACCTCTGTAAGTTTAATCGGGTGTATTCATCCTTAGGGCCAACTTTATTCTTTTTAAGAGGTGAAAACTGCAGATAATAAAACAAATTCTGGTGTTTGCTGCGCTTGGAATTGCCATCGATCCCCCAGGAGTCTGTTCTGAAAAATGAGATGAACGGGCATTCACTAAAACCTGATTCAGAGAAGTTCATAGGCTGAGCTGGGTTTTTTGCCAGTTCCCTTGGAGAAAGCCATGGGAAGCTGTTTGAAGGACTCTTCAGTCATGGTGTAAACCACAACTCTTCTGTTTCTTACACGGTCTCCTTTACATCCAGCTACAAACAGTGGGAGTGTTTCATTGCTTTGTCCTTTTCAGAAAAAAAAAAGTGAATTCTCTGAAGGCCCCATGGTGTTTAGGGTTCCTTCCAACCCAAATCCTATAATGAGCCCACAGAAATCCTGTAGGGTGCCTGTCCATTGCCAGATCCACATATACCTGCCCAGCCTACCAAAAACACAGCTTTTCCTGCATTCCCTGGAGTAGGAGAGTATTCCACAAGAACAGGCATTTTAAAATTGATATTCTAAAAAGATCCATCTCCGATTCTGCACTTCTGCAAAAGGGTTCTGTTCAGTTCTTCGTCTCACCTGGAGATGGCAATGTGGCAGTGTCATTGTCACGCTGTGAGTTTCTCTCAGGAATACACACAAATTACATAAAGCCAATAATACAAAACAAAGCTTGGTTCGAGCTGCCTTTGATAATATAGGGAATAAATACGTTACAAACATACAGATAATGGAGCTGAAACACAGCTGATTTCACTAAATGAGGAGCTTGGTGAATGGTAAATTAATTTTTTTATTGCACCCGAACACCCTTTTAATGCTGTGCAACATCCAGTGTAGTGAACGACTCACAGGAAACGTGAGCCCCGTGCTCCTGGGCTCAGTTACCTGAGCTCCAAAAATCCTCATCACCTTTATGCTCCTGTGCCTGAGGCAAGCAACTGAAATTTCTTGTTTATCATCTTAACCCTGGAAGCTTAAAGATTTTCATAACATTTCGCTTGCTTGTAGTTGAGAGAATTTTTTTTTTTCCAAAGGGGAAATTAAAAGGTCTTGTGCTTAATTAAAGCACTGTGAAAGTGGTGCTAGCTGCAGTAGAACATCCCAGAAAGGTTTGGGTTGGAAGGGAACTTAAAGACCCCCCAGATGCACCCCCTGCCATGGGCAGGGACAACTTCCACTCTCCCAGGGTGCTCCAACCTGGCCTTGGACCCTTCCAGGGATCAGGGCAGCCCCAGCTGCTCTGGGAATTCCATCCCCTTCCTCATTTATGTTTCATTTTCCCTTGTTTCCAAGAGTTCTGCTGTGGGGTATCAGCATCATCCTCAATTCACAAATGGAGGGGTTGATGTGGGGAGGGATGGACCTGGCCTCTTCCAGGACAGATATCCCGAGTTTATCCATGCCCAGTTTATTCATCTTCACTCACAGCAAGAGGAAATCAGGATCTTCTACATTCGTATCCGAGCAGAGTTAAGTGCAGACGATCCCCTTGGGTTCTTCGGATCATTAGGAATACAAGGGAAGTGGTAGATGATATAATTTGGGAACCCACTTCTATAGGAAGCTCCGGGGATTTAAGAAAAGTGCAAAATTTTTTTTCGTGAGAAACAACGTCTGCCTACTGAACACAAAAGGTTTGCTCACTAAAATGTTCTGGCTCCGAGCACTGCTTTAAATTCCCCTTTGGGATCAAGGCATCTGAGTTTGGTAAACTCTTTTCTTCGCTGCTCCAGCTTGGATCTCTCTTCCAGTGCCTTACTTCTGTTCCTCCAGCACATCCCGTTCTGTTCTAATCCCTGCGCTGACGGGGAGGTAAATGTCACTTTATAAATAATAAATGGTCACTTTAACACGCTGCCCGTTGCGGAGTGTTGAATAATGCATTTAACACCCTGTCGGGATGTACCTGCACCACGCCAAACGTCTGCAGCCCTCGCTGCTGGGCTGCTGCTCTTTGTTTACCGAGCCCTTCGTGCTCCAAGAGTTTTGTTCTGCGCTTATATTCAGGGGAAGGACAGAGGGGACGTTCCACAAATAGGTTGAGTGACCCCGCCAAACGAGAGGGGACGGTTTTCCCCTTTCATGTCACTCCCCATGGCTGTTTTCTTACCTTGGGAGCTCTTTGGAGGAGAAGGGAAGGTCAGCTCTGATGCTCACAGGTTCTGCATTGCATTTTTACTTCTGTCACAGCTGTTCATGTCACCCTGATGTGCCACCACACCACAACTGGCTCCCCAGCTGGCCTCTTCAATAGCTCGATCCACTCTCCAGGTGTGATTAACTGCACTTTTTGAGGTCTACCTGCGCTGTTTGAAAAGCTGACTGCTTGTGTGGAGCACAACCCCACCTGGCATCATGTGCCTGCTGTGATTTCAGAGACAATTCCCAAGAAGAGGCGTTTACTGCACGGAAACGCTTTAAAAAACCTTGATGTGCCTTAAAACGTGGCCCTATAAAGTCGGGTTCAGAGGCATTCTTTATCTTTCCCGAACATAAACTGAACATTTGTGGCTCATGTTCATCCATGGGAAGGAAAAATCCCGGGTTCTTCCCGAGTGTGGCTGTTGGGGCTGCCCGGGAAAGGGAGAGCTGATACTCAGTTATCAAGTGTCTCGTTTGGACACATTTAGTTAATTTGAAAAGCAAATGAAGGAAGGGCCTCAACCATCTGTCTAATGCTGCGCTTCTATTCCAGATTTTTCTCCTGATTATAATATCCTGGCAGCTCTGTGGCATCCAAGCCACACTCCAGATGGAGGAAAGAATGGAGAAGGTGCAGGAGAAATTCTGCTGCTGTGTGGCTGAAGGTGTGAGGTGAACTCACCGTAACCATCCACAGGAGTACAAAAGCTGGATAAACGGTTGTTAATCTTTTTACATTTAGTTAATTGCAGCAATTGTAATCTCCCAGTTGACTTCCAAGGGTTTAGTCCAGGCTGTGGCTTGGACAAGTGCTGAACTCCATGTCCCGTGCCTGGGGAAGGGCAAAAGTGGGTTCTGGAGTTGTGGTCCAACCTTGTGCCAGGCTCTGCTTGGAATTCCTGAGCCTGGACCACCAGGGAGGCAAGTGCAGCGTAAGAGGGGCGACTGGAGCACAGCTTTCAGTTTAGATTAAATATAGAAATTAAAATCAAGATGGATAAGAAGACAGCAAGGGAGTGATTACCACGGGAGGTTGCTTTTCACACTACAAGGAGCACCAAGAATCAGAAAGCAAATGTGCTACAAAATAACATGGAAACATTTAAGAAAACCAGAGATTAAACTGTGGGGCCTTTGTAGTTGCTGCTGCAGCAATTGAAGGAATAGATTAATTCCAGGCAAGGTTAAGGGATTTCCTGGAGGACATATTGCAGTGCTCCTCTTGCCATTCCCAGCTCTGACAAAATGCAACCCTCTGGCTGTTTGGAGGCTGGTGACAAATCACTGCCCCCTTGTCCCTGATTGCATTGTTCTTGGAGCATCCAGCACCAGACAGCCAGGGTTAGAGGACCTCCAGCTGCATTTGCATTTTCATGGGGAGAAGTGCTTGAGAACTGAATTGTTCCTGTTGTCTGGTGGAGCTGATGGCTCAATCTGCCATCCTGGAATGGAGAGGTTTTTTGGTTTTTTTTTCACATGGTCTGTGAAGTTTGAAAACCTTTTAAATCCTTGCACAGCATTTGGTACAAGAGGGCTTTTAAAATGCGGGTCATTATTGTCTGTGTTGAGCTCTGGGTATTGAGTAGGGATGTATCTCCTCTTCAGAAAATTCTATTTATACTGCAATGATGCTTCAGGCCAATTTCTGTATAATTTCTGTGCATTTATCTTTGTTGATGATGGTTTATTTGAAGAAGTCTGTCTTTATATTGTCAGTGACTTAATGATGAGAATCAGAGCTTGAGGATTTGCAGAAGAAAGGAAGTACTTGACAGGCACTGCTGAAATTGTTTAGCCAATCTTTCATTTTAACAATAGGGAAATAAAACAACCCAAGTGCAGAAACAGATATTTCTGAAGCAGAACATAATGCACATCAGTACAGATAAACAGAGAGAGGATTGATGAGTTTTAAAACTGTGTCAAACACTTCTATTCAAAAGCCACGGTAAAAACAAGTGGAGCAGGCTCCTCCTGCACCTCTTCTCTTCCGGGGTGGATTAAAAAGGGTTTGGAAAAGGAGTTTTTCTTGGCAATGGGAGCCTGAAGTGACTTTTCCCTGCCTGCTCCCTGCCCTGCCGGCTCTGTGCCCGTTGATCCAGGCTCCTGTGAATGAAGATAATTTGCTGGTCGGGATGAATTTTACTTCTGAACCCTGAAACGTGGGAGTCTCGGGGGACAGGAGTGTCGCCTCTGCCAGATCAGAGCTGGCAGGTGCCGGGATGAGGGCAGTGGCACTGAACAAAGCCTCCTTCCTCCGGGGCGAGCCACAGCTTCAGGGGAAAGTCCTGCCGAGCATCCCGCCGGGGAGAAGCCCATCTGAGCCTCGGTGCTCCTGTCTGAGCGCAGCAAACACTTCGCCTTTTGGGGATATTTCCCTGCGGGGACTGATGCTGCGATCAGACCTCCAGAGCTCCTCCAGGAGCTCCAGCAAAGACAGAAATAGATTTTAATATACCCCATCCACGTGTCTTAACAAACCAGCGGGTGAGAGCAGGCTTTGAAGGACACCATACTTTTTTTTTCTTGCTTGTGAGAAGAGTGTCCCTGCCCAACGCTGCAGTCACTGCCTGCCCCGCTGAGTTTTGCCCCTTCCCTGTGAACAAATCCCAGTCTGGTGCCCCCCAGAAGGAGAAGGAGTTGATTTCTAAGAGTTTACCTGGTCCCACACAGTTCTTCCCTGCGCTGCTGAGCTGCTGCAGCATCAACCGGGGGCTGGCCACAGCTTAAAAAAAACGGGGTGAAGTTTGTAATATACGTTAGGGAATAATTCGTGCTTGTATAAAATATACGTGAAATAAAGTCGCGCTCGTGAGAAAAATTCTTAAGGTTTTAAAACCACCAGCGGGAGCCGGGGAAAGGATCGCTTCACAAATTGCGAAACGGAGAGAAAAACATCATTAACAAACGAAAAGATGTGGCTCTGTGAGAAGATGGGGTCTTTCTTGGGATGGTCCAGGAAACACCCAAGCGATGAATCCCCGATAAGGATCGACAATCAGGAGAGCCAGATCCCAATTCCAGGTTCCCGAAATTCACCATCAGCATTCATCGCTGCCCAGAAATGTTTTGTCCAGCCCAGCACAGAGAAAAGGAGACTACAGGGATGTGTGAAACCACGAAAGAATAGGAGAAACTCTGCCCCAAGCGAAAAAAAAACCTGTATAAAAACTACCCCAGCATTAACAACATCGGTGATCCGAGGGGATCCTGTGGATGGAGTGCGGATCAGCGCTCGCCCAGCGCTTTGTCCCTTCGATTGTGGCCACCGGAGACCGAACCTCGGTCGCCAAATCAAACCCTAGTTTTTCATCATTAATTCAGCTTTCCCGCTCGCTCCCTGTCACAATGGTGATGCAATGCAGTCCTCAGCCCATCCCTGGGTGAGGGCCCCTAAAGCAGATCGCTGCTCCTGCCAGGACGAGCCCAGGAGCAGCCTGGGTTTCACCTCCTTCCCCTGCAGAGCAGCCCAGCATCTCCTGCCCAGCCCCGGAAATCTTGGGGTTTTTCCATGGCGTCTGTTGCAATAGCACATTAATTGTCAAGAGAAATGGAGCTGCTCGGGGAGTCTGCGGTGACACTGCTGGTGAAACAAAAACATCTGAATTTTTTTTTTTTTCTGGGTTACAATAAAGGAAATCGGTCGGGAAATAAAAACCTATTTTCCTATTAATCCAGCGTTATCATTTATTACCTATAACAAGTTCAATCCATTGAGTCACCACGGAGCATCTTGCCCTGAGCTTTCAAACAAACCTTTCTGGGGCTGCTCTGCCAGCTTCAAATGGCAAAGTCATGACTTGGCTGTCCCCGACCTCCCTGCTCTCCAGGAGATCTGCAAACTTGGACATTTCTCTGCTTGTGCTTCACAGCCGCTTCCCTGAAGTTAATAATTTACTTGCCAAAGTGCAGAATCATTCCTACTGGATTCTGGAGTATTTCCCCTTCCTCCTTTTCTCCTTCTGTGATTAATTAAACTCAAAAAAAATGATGGTTTGGAAAAATGCTTGTTAGGGATCCAAGGAACTTTGGGGGGCTGGTGGATGTTCTTTGTCTAATGGAGAGACTTGTCCCTGATAAATGTGCTCCAATCTCGTCTGAGATCCACAGGAATTAGGAAGTTTCTGATGCGTTGAGAGCTGCCATCACCACAGATAATGTTTGCACACTACGTCTTGTAGGAGGCAAAGAAACAAATCTGTTGTTTGTGAACTTGGTGGGAAAAGCCAGGAAATATGGGTGCCTTGAAAATGAGATTACAGATGGCATTAGCAGTGACCTGCTCAAGCACCAGCCTCTTTCACTGTAAACACTTCAAGAATATTTGTCATTAATATCTACTTTTGCTAATGGGGAAGGGCTGTAGCTGAGTATTTCCTCCGACAGCAATTTTACCCTGGAAAACACAGACCTAACAAAAACCTCCCTGTGGTGATTTTTCCGGTTTAAATTAGATGTTTGGATAAGGCCAGAAAATGTAATTGAGCCTTTTGTAATCTAAATTAACATGGAAAATACCAGGTTGATTTGATGTATCTGAAGTACTTCAGGGCTGTTTGGTTTGCTTGTTTCAGGGAGGGTTTTTTGCTTTGTACTTGCTAATAGGGGATGTTTTGAAGTCTGGATGGTTGGGGTTTCCAGGGGAAATGCAACTTCTGTTTTTAAAACAAACCCAAAAAATCCTTTCCTCGGAGAAGGGGAAGTTTGCTCATTCCTTGCCTCTTGCTCCACCCTTGAAACAGAAGAAGAAATAAATTTATGTTCTTGTCATCCAGCAAAACCTCTGTTTTTAAAGACAGAACGAGGGAAAGCCTTGACTGAATTTGCCCAGCTTTCAAAAACTGCTGGAGATGATGTTTTATGATGTGGTAAACAGAAAGATGAGTTCAAAATAATATTAGTTAAAATTCAAGTTTTGAGGACTTAAGTTTCTCCCAACATAAAATAGTGTTGAGTGATAAAGTCCAGACACTTGCTCAGTCTCCCAGGAGCTGTGGTAAGAGAAATCAGCCAAACCCTGAAATGTGATTACAATGAGCAGCAAAACAGCAAGAAAAATCGACATTTGCACGACTTGAAGGGAACTTGGAAGGCACTAAAGCCCAGCTGTGCTCCTGCAGATCTCCAGGATGAAACTCCTGATCTCCCACAACTGAGCTCAGGTTTTTCCAGCAATTTAAATCTTGCTCACTCGGATCCTTATTGCCTGAACTCCAGATGTCATCCCCGTGCTTGGCTCAGAGAATTTTACCCAGCAGAGTCAGGTCAGCTGTCAGTGGGAAGTGTTTTTTACTAAACCCAGTTACACACATGACAGAAATGCACCCCTCGGATTCTGGAAATGCCAACGCCAAAAAGAATTGTGATAAATATTCCCAAGAACTTCTGGAGTCCTGTGAAGGTACTGGAAGCTGGGCCCCCAAATCCCCACTCACACAATTCTGTCACTCCCTGGGGATGCTCCTATCACTCTCCAATCCACCCTTACCTGATTGATGTTCTTCACCAAGAAAGGCAGCTCACAAAAAGCTTTTCTTGGAGTTTAAAACCAGAACTAACAGCTCTGCTGAGTTGCTGAAGGTCGGTGTACAATGGCCTGCCATGGATGTGACATCACTGCTAATCTAATCAGAGGAAAACAGATGTGGGAAGCTCCCACGATTTCCTGCTTATTAGGATTAGATTTGTCCTGTGATTATGAGTCTCTTTTGCCTTCTGGAGATAGGGATGCTCACACAAAACCCTTAAAGATGCATTTGAGAATTATTAAGAGCTGGTTTGTCGGAGCATCTTCTCTATCTGCTGTTGGCATTAATTTATTAATGAGATAAACGTTATCCCCTTCAGAAGTAATTAGGACAACTGTTTAACGTGTGTGTGTGTGTCCCAGACAAGTATGAAAATGCTAGAGATTTCATAATCTTTGCAGTTTTTCCTGAAGACAATTAACTGGGTGAAGGAAACTCTCCCTGAGAAAGACCAGGGAGGTCAGACCTTCAAACAGAGCCTGCTTTTATTTATTGTGTACTATGTAACATCAGTCGTGTTTCTCTTTCCAACGTCTTCTTTTTCACACTTGATTGGATTTTTGTTTGAATATTTTCCAGGGCTAAACTCCTCCTTAAGCCTCTCCACTTAGGAGAGCTGATATTTCTTGTGGTGCAAGGCTGCAGAGCTCAGTTTAATTAGTACTCGTGGGGTGGTTACAAATCGTAAACCTCAGTTCATCTTGAGTGGGAGAACGACTTTATATCTTATTTTTCCTGTGAATTTATGCTGTGCAATCACACATTCCTTCCCTAAAGCTGTCCCAGTCAGTGTATTTATCCTTTCTTGGTGTCTAACAGCATCACCATTATCATCACCCTGCAAACAAGAAGTGCCAAAGGTTTGTTAATTTTAAAACCCAAGTGCAGACGTGGTCGGGGGGTGTAAAAGCTGTCAGAAGGAGCGGCCAGGTGAGCCTGGAGGCACCTCAGGGGTTGTTAGCAGAATCCCCAGGACTCCCATCTGGCCAGAGGAGCTCTCCAGGAGCAGATGTTTGACTGCCTCCTCTCAGCATGGCACAGCTGCCGCCCCAGCCTTGGCAGTGGCAGCTCCTTGGATTAACAGGGAAATCCAAGGTTGAAGGCAATGATGTCTGAAAATAAACTCCAAACAGCAGGCTGGTGGAAATTAGGCAGGGCTGATTAAAAAGAGCAGAATGATCTCTGGTGGTGTTTAAATGCACCTGCTGCTGTGACACCATCCCAAACTCTGATCCAGCTTGCACCGTGTCCTCCCCTGGGAACAGAGGTGCTGTGGCAGGGGTGGAGCTCGGAGGGAAGAGGGATTTTAAGTTACTTCTGCAGCCTAAATCCCCATTTTCTTTGCTGATCCCTTGTGATGCTAACCCAATGTCTATCAAGCTTCCAAAAAGATGGAGCTGCTTAATGTCAGAACCCAAAATCATGGAGCTGTTCAAGGTGTGTGAAACCAAAAGGATGGAGCTGTTCAAGGTGTGTGAAACCAAAAGGGTGGAGCTGTTCAAGGTGTGTGAAACCAAAAGGATGGAGCTGTTCAAGGTGTGTGAAACCAAAAGGATGGAGCTGTTCAAGGTGTGTGAAACCAAAAGGATGGAGCTGTTCAACATCTGCCAAGGCTGAGCCCAGCAGGACAGGGCTGCTCGAGGTGATCCCAAGGCACAAATGGAGCGTTGATGCTGCAGAGCCTGCTCTGGCCTCTGGCTTTAGTTCACTAGTTTAGTTTTTTGTTCACTGGAATGGCAGCACAAAGCACTTGGTCACCTCTGACTCCTTCCATCAGATAAGGAAGGGGCACAGAAGTCTGCAGCCCCTTCTTGTTCCAGTTCTGCTTCTTATGGAAAAGGGCTGCAGGGTCAGACCCCTGCACTTTGCTAAGATTGAATCCTCAGCAGGAATTGCATCTGCTGCACTCCATTGGTTTTACTTTTGTTTAACAGACCATAAACAATTTGCTTATACAGACAGCTTTTCATCTTCCACAGTGAACCATGAGCCAGTTCTCCTGGGATCAGCCCCTACTCCAGTTGTTGCTTCTCGTTTATACCCCAGGCTTGGATGATTTAGATCATCAGCGTTTCCATCTGAATTCCAAGGCAGCTGCTTTATGGCCTTTTCCTCGTGCACAAAGGATCTTACTAAAAATCTACATTATGGGTCTGGCAGATGAAGCTTTGCTTTGAAATATTTTGGTATAAAGTAGAAAAGAGATGTTGTGACCTGTTTGCCACAGAGAGGAGCACCCCAGTCCATCAACGCTCAAAACACAGATCCCTCTTCTTCCAGCAGTCCTGCTTTAATGTGGATAATGTTGAGCTCTCACTCTGTGTGTGCTGAAAGGAAAGAAGATGTGTGGGACAGGGCACTGGGTCCTACACACAGAGCTCAAAGGCGTGGGGAATGACCCAAAGGGCTCAAGTGATGCCCTGAAGGGCACCAAGTGGGCATAAAAGCACAGCCAAGGGCTTTCAGCTGAGAACTGGAATTTTGTGAGACAGGCTGAGCATCAGGAATGAGGCACAAACCTCCTGAGAGGGCAGCCTGGGCTTTAGGGGTGGCTGGAACCTGAGAGAACTCTAAAACCTTTCTTTCACTAGCAGTTTCATTTTTAGTCCATCTGCACGTTATCCTGCAGGGCAAGTGTGGCACAGGATGCTCAGGCCAGAATTGCAGGCTGTGTTTCAAAGAGTTTGTCTTTAATTTTGATTCTTGGATCTTTTTAATTCACTTTTTAGTTTCACATCTCGAGTTTGATGCAGTGAGTGTGGTTATACCTCCAGTGGCTGAAAGGCTCCAAAGTGGCTGCCACTCTCCATATTTCCATCTGTTTTTTGGGGAAGATTCTCCCCTCCTGGAGCCCAAATGACTCATGAATTTTGATGAATAGCATTTCCCCTGAAGTGTCAGGGAACTCTTGGGGTGATTTTCCTTGCTGAGCTGAAGAAGAAACTCAGATTAACAGCCCCTGTGGTTGGTTTTAACCTTAGAGTGAAGGAGATGCTGCAGTTGCTTTGTTGTGAAAAATCCTGGAAAAAATAGTGAGATTACTCCTTGAAACTGCACCCAATGTACTCAATTCAAATTAAGTCTTGGAAGGGACTGCTTTTTCCTGTCAAGGTGTTTATTTAAAAAAGTACTTTGGAGCAAATAATTCATTATCCTCTCACCTTCCATTTGTGATTGCTTATAATAAGAGTCCACTTGGAGAAGCAGTTGGCTTTTTCCTTCATTATATATACATAGACCCAAAGAATTTTTTATACTCCAGTAAACATAATTTGTAGTTCATGACGTGTTACGAGTTTCTCATTGTATGAATACCTTAAAATGAATTTATAAATAATTTTTATGGTTCAGTGAGAAAAGCCATTAAGGTGTTTTAAATGTTCAGAAGTGCAGGAGTTGAAAGAGTGGGTTGATATATGGGGTGCACTGGGAGTTGGGAGCTGTGCAGGAATGCCATAGAGGAAATCTAGAGGGCTTTGACTAAAAATTATTAAAATTACTACTGGGAGAAAGAGTACAGAAGAGAATTTAAAGGTGAAAGGAAATGAAAAACATTCAAGTAATAACATTGCAGTGTTCACTCGCTTACTGGGATCTATTTAGATCAAGGTAAATGTTGGATTCATTTTAAATGTTTAAATAAATACCTGGAGGTCTGCAAATAATTTGTCTGCTAAGGCATTGTCCCTCCACCATGCCTTGGAAATGTTGAGTCCCAGAAATGCCACTTGTGACCCTGCAAAAATATGGAGGGGGGGGGGGGAAGGCTCCAGGCTTTTCCTGATTTTCAGAATAATTAAATTCTGGACATCAGAATGCATCAATAAAATACGGCACTATGTGACTCCTGGGTGCTGGAGGTGAATTGCTGCCCATGAATTTCCCTTTTCTCCTCTAGCATGAAAAGCAGGGTGCCAAATCCATGGGAGTGAGTGGAAGCTGAGCGAGGCCCCATCTCTCCTGAACTACAGAAACTTTCTGCAATGAATTGCACAATCCCTTGGTTTAGGAACAAGAGCAACTGCTATCAGCTCTAATTGGCTCCCACATCCCAGGGTAAGGTCTCTTAACTATTTTTCTGTGTTATTTTTAATTAACTTGGAACGAGCATTTGTGCATAGAAATCTCAGTGCAAACGTGTACAGGCACTTTGATTCCTCCCTCCAGCTGCCACGCTCTGCAGGCAGGGATTTGGCTCCAGTTTTGATGTTCTTGCCAAATTTCCTGGGAAATGTGCTGAGGTCAGCCAAGGGGGCAGGTGAGGCACGGGGGCTGCAGCAAAGGGACGAGCACCAGGTTCAGAATATCCCTGAATCCCACTGAATTCCATGAGAATATGTGTTTAAAAGGGCATGCAGTGACAGGGACAGGCTTCAAACTGCCAGAGGGCAGGGCTGGATGGGATCTTGGGGAGGAATTCTTCCCAGGGAGGGTGGGGAGGCACTAGGGTGGAATTCCCAGAGTGGCTGGGATTTCTGGAAGTGTCCAAGGCCAGGTTGGACAAAGCTTGGAGCAGCCTGGGATGGTGGAAAGTGGCCCTGCCCAGGGGGAACTGGATGATCCTTAATGTCCCTCCCAATCTAAACCATCTGAGGATTTTATTATGTCTAGGTACTATTTATCTAACTGTTAAAAGCAAATTACTCAATCTCTTCCCATTATTGCAGCCACCGGCCAAATGACTCCAGAAAGCATAAAACCTGGTTATTGGTTATTCAAACACTGGTTGTGAAGGTAATCTGGGACTCAGAGAATAAACTGAGCATTTCCAGGCCACTGCTGATAAACTGAGAGGGGAGCCCATCCTCCTGAGGGTTAAAATGTTGTAATTGATAAGGAATTTTGTGTGACTGCAAATAACAAATAACCAAAAAAAAAAGTGAACCCACACACAAATCCAACAACATTAACAAAACTGTACTTTTTGCAGAACACTTCCTTGCTGGAAAATGATGCCACAATGACATCTGCTTTGGCAGAGATTCCCAAAATGGCTCCTGGCTCTGGTCTATCCCCTGACCTCCCTCTTTTCCTCCCTGGGTTTGGGAGCCTCAGGTGTGCAGACTTTTGGAAGGACAGGTTGGGCTCCCATTGAAGCTGGCAAGGACTGCCTGGGTTGGCTTTTCCTTCCAGGAGACACTTCCCTAAATAACACATCTTCCAGCCTGGGATTGCCATGACAACAGTTCATTTTGAATTACAAAACAATTAATCCATCTCCATGTGGATCTGTGCCAAGAGGCAGGTAGAAACTTCGACATCTTCATTTTGAGGGTTAAAAAACCCTGCTGCTTCCTGCCGTGATTTGATGGAGAATTGCACTAAAAAGGCCCCAAAAGTCCAATTTAGAGAGAAATGCTCAATTCCCCCTTGCAGGGATGCCCTGTAAGAAAGTTGTTTTGTTATAGTTAAGACAAAAAAAAAGATAATAAACATAATAAAGTTTTGTCCCCTCCAAATTCTTACGCAACAAGCTTTAGCAGGAAATGAAAACCCCATTATTGTGCAGCTCCTTAAATATTCAATGTTCGTAATGAACATATTTCAGAGTGATCACGGATGAAGTTGGTTGTGCAAATCCCTTGTAGGGCTTGAAAAACTCCTACCCCAATTTCAGGGCTGTTTGCCTGCGAGCAAGGCTCAAAAACGAGGCGTTTTCTCAATTGCTGGAATTCCACAGTAAATGTCAGCATGAATAGAATTAGAATTTTTATATATCATCACCCCTCTCTTCTGCTGCAGGTAGGCAGCGAAATGCATATGCAGGCTGATGGTAAAATGTCATTGCTCTGTCGTGAGCCCTTGTGGGTATAATCCAGGTGTGGGGGTGATATTTGCTCTGCCAGAGGTCACTTTGGAAAAGGGCATGGAGGAAGGAGGGAAGGGAAAAGGTGTTCTGTGAGCTGGAAATGAGGGTAGGAATTCTGCCTGCGCTCGAAGGCTGCTGTCTGGGAGGTGGTGGTGGGATTGAACAGCGCATTTCTGCTCCATAATGACATGAATTGGGGTAGAAATGATTTTTACACGGGTGGAGTGGCCCTGTGGGAGCAGGGGCTCTCTGGTGGAGATGTCTCCACGCCTTGCAGGAGCTTGCCAAAGCTCTCTTTTGGCAGCTAAAGGGCAATGAAGGCTCCTGTGGCGCTGGAAGGAGGATGGCACAAACTCCGAGGAGTGGGGAGCCCGTCCTGGGTGTGCAGTGAGGCTGGGGGGCTCTGATCCCAGGGAATGGGGGCAGCATGGGGAGGAATGGCTGCAGGCTGGGCCAGGCTGCACAGCAGCAGGAACATCCTCGTGGAGAAGGGCTCCAACACTGGAAGGGGCTGCCATGGAGGAAGGGCTGGACGTGGCACTCGGGGCTCCAGGCTGGGCTCGGCGAGGGGATTGGGCACAGCTCGGACTCGAGGGTCCACGAGGGCTTTCCTGGGAGCCATGAGGGATTTTCTGGGATCCATGAGGTTTTTCTGGGATCCATGAGGCTTTTCTGGGATCCCAGAGGCTTTTCTGGATCCACGAGGGCTTCTCTGGGATCCATGAGGGCTTCTCTGGGATCCATGAGGGCTTTTTTGGGATCCATGAGGCTTTTTTGGGATCCATGAGGTTTTTCTGGGATCCATGAGGCTTTTCTGGGATCCATGAAGGCTTTTCTGGGATCCCAGATGGCTTTTCTGGGAGCCATGAGGCTTTTCTGGGATCCAGAGGGCTTTTTTTGGATCCATGAGGCTTTTATAGGATCCATGAGGCTTTTCTGGGATTCCAGAGGCTTTTCTGGGATTAATGAGAGCTTTTCTGGAATCCATGAGGGCTTTTCTGGGATTCCAGAGGCTTTTCTGGGATTAATGAGAGCTTTTCTGGAATCCATGAGGGCTTTTCTGGGATTCCAGAGGCTTTTCTGGGATCCACGAGGGCTTCTCTGGGATCCATGAGGGCTTCTCTGGGATCCATAAGGGATTTTCTGGGATCCATGAGGCTTTTCTGGGATCCACGAGGCTTTTCTGGGATCCATGAGGGCTTCTCTGGGATCCATGAGGGCTTTTTTGGGATCCATGAAGTTTTTCTGGGATCCATGAGGCTTTTGTGGGATCCAAGAGGGCTTTTCTGGGTTCCCAGAGGGCTTTTCTGGGAACCATGAGGCTTTTCTGGGATCCACGAGGCTTTTCTGACACCAAAGGTTTCACCAAAACCCAATCCATTAAAAACGTGGTTCGAGCTATGCATTGTTTTCCAGCCTTGCCCTCCGCTAGCTACATCCAAGGCTTGCAACTGCAGCTCTGATTTCTGTTCTGCTGTGTCTGAAACCTGCTTTTTGCAGCGTTCCCATGAACCTTTCCCTTTCCCTGCTTCCCTCAGATGAGCTCCTTGGCTGCTGCTGATGGTGCCAGTGCTGCTTCTCCCAGGGATTGATGAGAGTCCTCACCCACAGGCACTGTGTGAATCTCCAGCACAGACAATATTCTTGATGCCTTTCATAGTTTAGGGTTTCTGCTACATTTTTAAACATTTTTTTTTTTTATTCAAGACAGTGTAAAGGCAAAGCAGATCTGTGAGTGGCTGTAGCAGTTTCTGTGTTTCAATAAAGTGAGGCAGGGCCAGGCAGAACGATTACACCCCCCTGCATTCAAGTGATCACATTAAAAATGAAAAGTGAGGTTTTCGTGGCTTAAAGGGAGAAAATTCTGATTTGAATTCAAATAAATCAGAAACGTTAATGCGTTTGAGAGACGAATTTAATGATGTATTTAAGAACTATTAAATTAATGTTTCTCATTAGTGGCACGGCTTAATCATTCTTTGCAAGCTGAGGGAAGAAAGTAAAGCAATATCCTAAAAGATCAAATAGTGATTCAAAATTAATTAATCCAGCATTGTACAAATCAGGTAGCTTCAATAAAAATACTACTTCAGCATTCAGTTCTTAGAGGCAAAATTTAAAATAAAAAAATGCCTTAATTAGTGCCTTTTCATTCAATGCACCTGACCTATTTATTTTTAATTGAACTACGGGGTGCTCAGCGTGCTGTGAAAGTGCTAATTGCAGTAGTAAACTTTTGAACATTTCCCCCTGGACTCAATACCTTGTTTCGTGGGAGAACATCTCGGAATAATGGAGAAAATGAGAGTTTGGGTGTGCTGGGAGCTGCTGCTGCATTTCCCCTCCAGCTCCTGACCTGTTTCAGGTTGTGCAAACACCTTGGGGCTCTTGCTACCACATTTTTATTTTTATTTATTTTTTTTTACCATAATTTGCTTTGGCCCTGTCCAGATTCATTTATTTTTGTGCTTTGTGAACTCCTTAGAAGAGCTGTTGTAGTCACAGCAGTGGAGTTAATAACTTGAAAAATTCGTGAAGTTTAAACTGCTTGACCGGGCTTTTAATGAATTATCACTTTTACATTATAATTGTGCTAAAGAACCTTTCTTGCACTGAAGTTTTCTTGTGATCCTACAAGCAGATGTGGTGTTTTGAGTGAGGTTTATTCCCACTAGGAAAACAAAAGGAAATTCAGAGCAGAGCCATCTTCCCCTGAGCTACGAGCTGGAGCTGAGCCACTGCTCTCCAACTGATATTTCCCATTGCTGTCTCACTTCTCTTCTGGAGCTCCAAATTTTACTGCATTTTTCAAGCACTAATCCCCAGAAATTATCCCAGCATTGCAGCCTGTCCTAGTGAGATTCCCTCACTGAATCTTTCTCCTGAGTATTTTTCCAGCATTGAGGCGTTTTCCTGCCTGATGCCCCTGGGAAGTGGAGAAATCACGTGAGCAACACACATTTTGTGCTTTTCTTTCCAAAAGGGTCCTTAAGTCCTTGGGGAGCTGATGCTGGACCCAAGAGCTTTTCCAAATCTCTCCTCTCGTGGTTTTCTCAGTGACACTTTGGGGCTTTTTTGGGAGACTTGGGAAGAGGGGTCCTGATTCCTTGGGGAAGGGCAGAGCCAAGATCCAGATCTTAATGATTAATTAAGATGGGCAGGTTGGGATCCTCACTAACAAGGCAGGGAAGTGAAAATGGTTGAATTGAATTGAATTTGCCAGCAAAATCCTTAATCCTGGATTAAATCTTGTGCACGAAAACTTGGAAAAATAAAAAGGATTGTGAGTATTTTTTTGGGGGGACGGATCCAGGGAGAGGAGTTTGTGAGATTTGGGGATGAGACCCTGGCTGGGTATTCAGTGGGAGAATCCAGGGGTGTTCTTTTGTGATAAAAGTGTCCAGAAAAGAGACAAAGAGATGAAAGGAGTGAGGGAAACACCCCAGGAAAACTGGGATGGGTCCCAGGGAGGGTTTGGAGCCCTTGGAGAAAAGGGAGCAGGGTTTCCCAGCACAATCCACTAGGAAATGGGACAAAAGTGGGGTTTTTTATGACAAAACCCATAAAATTTGCCAGGTTGAGGACAGAATAATCCAAGAGCATCTGGGGAATTGGCCAACAATAATTTTGCCAGGTTTAAGATGGAATAATCCAAGAGCATCTGAGGAATTGGCCAACAATAATTTTGCCAGGTTGAGGAGAGAATAATCCAAGAGCATCTAGGCCAATAATATTTTTACAATACCCATGGGTAAATATTAAACAAGTAACTTGGAAGAAAAGGTGCCATACTCTGTGTTGTCCTGTTGTGAGTGGGAGTGAATGGGAATGAATAAAAGCATATAAGTGATAGACATTGTTGATTTTAAAGTTTATTTTTCTGGAGGGAAGTCGATTGCATTGTTGGGGAAGAGGGGTCCCTGTGCTGTTGGGGGGAAGTAATAAATTCCCTTTATTTGAATAAATTTGAAGGACTCCCCTATCTTCTTTTTGGACATAAACCTCAGGCATTTGTGGATTTTCCTGACAGCACCCTGCTTCAAAAAAAGGAATTGCATTTTATCCCTTGAACTCCCACATAATTCCCCACAAAAACCACACAAGATTTTCGATACCCTAATTGCAGGCTATGCAAAATATCAATCATTGTCTAATTTGAATTGATTGCACACCCTCTGCTTGAAGTGACAGGGCTCAGCCACGGAGCCCATCTGGAGGCAGTGAGGTAAAGTAAAATTTTAGTGTTCAGAAGCACAATAAATCATTGCAAATTTGGGGATTTAGCCTTCTCAGCATTTGAATGCAATGCGAAGGAGAGGCTGGAGAGGAATTCAGTGTGCTTTCAGCCGTGGGTGTGAGTGCAGGCACAGCAGGGACAGGCAGGATAGAGCATCAGGAGCAGCTGCAGGGGCCAATTTCACAGAGTGACCCCATGAAATCGCTCAGCCCCCACGGTTTTTGGGCAAGAGCTGCTGCGTGGTTCTGGTTTGCTGCTGGGGGGAAGGCAGGAGGTGGTGGCTCTGCAGCTCAGTGGCACAGCAAGGCTTTTTAGGATGTGTTAACAACACAGGCGAAGGGAGGCCTGCCTGTTTATCCTTTATTCTAACCAGCCTTTCCTCTGATTTTCTGCATTACAGCAGCACTGAGCAGGGTGATGCTGGCAGCAGAGAGGCTGGAAGCTTCTCCCAACACAGGCCAATATTTCTGGGCATCAGCAGCTTCTGCACAAAGGTAGCCAGGTTAGGGCAGGAGCATCCCAGCTGGGAGGGATGGGGAGTTGGGAGCCTCACTGACAAGGCAGGGAAGGGAAAAGGGTGTTGAATTTGCCAGCAAAATCCTTAATCCTGGAGCACAGAGAGCGTTTCTATTCCGTGCACTTCAGGCTTGTGGAATCCTCGTGTGAAGAAACCCACCTAGAAAAGGTGAAAAGCCTGTGGTAAATCTCTTTCCTTTGATGTGATGGAAGTGAAGCTCTGGGAGCAAAAGAGCTGCTGGTGCCTCTGTAAACATTTTGGTTTGGTCTTAGTCAAATAGACTGGAGTCATTAAATAGACAGGAGTGTGAAAGTCAGAGGGGAAAGGAAAAACAAACAGCAACTCTGAGTGGGGCACGATCAGCTCTGGGTGACTCGGGGCTGACAGCCCGAGGCAGGATAAGCCTGGCCCGTTATTCTTGATTTTTTTCCCTTTGCTATTGGCAGGTCAGCACTCGAGAGAGAGCTCTGTGCCTTCCCTGCCTGCTCAAACCAGCAGCAGAGCCACTGGAGAGGTGAAAAACTGAGCCCTTGTCTCCGTTTCCATTCGGGAGCCGAGTCAAGTGCAGCTCATGGCAAAAAATAATCGAGCTCCTGCTGAAGTGGCTCTTGGATTAATTCAGCCAGGCTGGGGCTGCCTGTTGTGTTCTGTGCTCACCTGGAGTCAAAGATGCTGCAGCAATATTCGTTAAGTGCCTGGTTTAATTTCACCTCCAATTTAAATTTTATGAGGCTGTTATGTGTCAGTTAAAGGGCCTTTGGAAATGACTGAAAAGATCAGGTGAGTTTTAAAATAGTGGATGTTTAAAACCTCATTGCTATTTTAATTGAAGCGAATTTTAATATCTGAAAGACATCTTTGTTAATACATTAAAGATGTTCAGTGCTATCAATTGATATGGAACAGAGTAGTAGTGAATTTATTATGTGGTTTAAAATACCAACTGGTGTTAAAGCTGTTTCTGCTTTGCATTTCTATTAAATGCCAACTGTAACTTGCTGTGGAGGTTGCTGGAGACCTGACTGTTGGTTAAATTACCTTCCAAGGAGGGCTCACTGTCAGGCAGTGAGCATCCCTATAAAATGTGTCAGGGAATCTCTGCTCTGGGAGCATCAGGCATGGCTCAAGTTCTGCTTTATCAAGTGGCAGCTCAAGAGCTGGTTTGGCTGAGAGATGGAATAATAAGGTTACTGCTGAAGATTAAAAATAATACTCTGACAAGAAAGGGGTTTTATTAAGCTAGTGCTGGTTTTTTAAGAGTTTTTTTTTATTTATTCTGCCTACCCTGAAGCATCCCAGCAGTTGTGTCTCCCTGGCTAAAAGGCTGGGACAGGAGATAAGGGGGTAGAGATCAGGGTTAGATGAGAATCTCAGCTGTGGCCCCTTCTGTAAAATATTTGAATTTGCCTTCTGTTCTCTCTGCTTTTACCTTCTTGCTCATTTAAATACAAGCTTTTCAAGGAAAGTTATATAAAAATCCTGACAGCTCCTTATGGCAGCTCCATGTGATGAGAGGATCAATCATTCCTCAGCTTTTCCCATTTCCTATGCTGGCTTCAGAGCCAGAGTTTGCTTTTTTCCCCCCATGCAAATTGTTTCCTTCTCAGGCCTCTGCTGTGGAAATTCACTTTGGGCAATCTGAGCATTGGCAGTGACAAAAATCTGGTCAGAGGGTAGAAAAATTTATTATTTATAAATATGTATATATATAATGCAAAAATAAAAAATATAATATAATAAATAAAAAATAATTCTACTATTACTGATAATAAGATTAAGACAAATAGAATATAGAATATAGAATAAAGACAAATATAAGATGTATCTATAATAATAAATAAATATTAATAAATAAAATCTAGAATATAGAATAAAGACAAATATAAGATGTATCTGTAATAATATAATATAATCAATAAATAAAATCTGTATCACATCCCAGAGTGGGCACTGCTTAACTCACCCTCCTGCATCCCTAAGCTTGGCATGCTTTGCTCTTGGGGGAAAGTTTTCTCTGCTGGAGTTCTGCTGGGGTTCAGCTGAATTTGGAGAAGATTCCCAACTCTGCTCTGCAGGAATTTTGCCTCTCTGTGCTTCTTTCCACCTCCTGCCAGCTGCGGGCTGTGTCCTAATTCCCATTTCAATGTGCCACAGCCAGCAGAAATGCACATGAGGGATTGTTAAAGGTTCATCAATTCACTGAACCTTCAATCCCAAGCTGAGAAGTTTTTGCTGATGTAATTCCTGGAAGGAGCAGAGCCCCAAGGAAAGGGCTCCAATAAATCCCCAAACTTCAGAGAGCACAACAGCACTGGAGGACATTTCTCTGTATTATTCAGTGTTTGCACTTCTACCCTTCCTCAGGCGAGGATTTATCACTTTTTCATTCGCTCAGATATCTCAAAGGTGTTGGATTTGGGAGGAGAAATCAGACAGGTAGGGAAGAAAAACGGCTTTGCTCCCTTTATGGAAATGTAAGTGATGCTACTGGAGTTCCCTTTCAGCAGAGGACTCAAGGGAGACGTGTGAGATCATTTATTGTGGCAGTTACATCCCAGTATAACCAAGATTTTAATGTGAATATATTCCGTGGAGCAAGAGGAATTGGAATCAAACCTGTGTAAGTTGCCCTGCAGTGAAAACATCTGAAGTTAAAAATGAATTAATGCAGCCCTGTGAGACACATCACTAAAAATCAAGTTTTAAGGGCATTACAGGCAGGGTGGTTTTTAAATGAACAAAAAATAAATGGAGGCGTGGCCTGAAATAAAGATGTCACTTGTGTATCTTTGTGAAAGGAAATGAATCACTTCGGCTGCTCAACTTGATACTTAGATAAATTATTTTTGATTCATAACTTCACATCTAGGTAACAACAGCAGTTTCTAGAGGCAGAAGATTACAGCTAAAAATTTGAGGGCCCAGGTTTGCACCAAATCGTGAGCAACTTCCAAAGGAATGGGTTGTATCACGATAATAAAGAATTATTTCAGTCTTAAAGCTGAGGTTCTCAAACATGGAGGAATTTAAGAGTAGATCCCCTGAGCCTCATTGCTGTCACACTGCAGACAAACTTCCCTACATTTAAAAAAAAAAAAAAATGTGAAAAAGCAGAAATCCTTACTTTGGAGCTTCTAATTAAAGAACATTTTTAATTCTCATCCAAATTCAGAGTAGCCTTAGGGCAACCTGTCGCCTTCTACTGAGGGATATTAAAGTGCACTGAACAAATAGTCTTTCTGGGGATTTAATACAGTTTAATAAATCCATTTTAGGCCCCGATGCAGATTAGTTTTATTGTGTTCATTTGTAAAGATAAAAGTTCCTTGTGGGGGTGGGAAGGAATTTTCAGCAAACTTCGTTTGGACAACAACAGTAAAAACTCTTTTTGTGTGTGTGTGTGCTCCAGGGGTGCCTGACAAACTGGGGAACAATGCAAAGTGCAAACCTCAGCCAATTAATCCCGTTATTTGTCAGGCAGTGCAGCCAGGCTGAAACCCCTTCTGCAGAGGGTAACTTATTCAGCAGGGCTTAATCCTCACCCATCTAGCACCAAATGACTTCAGACTTGCATAAATTTTCCCATTATTTGACAAGCCCTTCCAGGGCCAGCCTGCTAAGCCTCTTTTGTCCCGTGCTGCTGGAAACTGGCTTTGCTGCTTGGTTTATTTTTATTCCAAGAGAGGTTTTTCCCGACTGTTTTATTTCCAAGCACCACCAGCCTGCCTCTGCCTCATTGGTTTTTTGGGTTTTTTTGGGGTGCAACAGCATTTGTAGATGTTTGAACAACTTTGCAGAGGGCTGGGATAGTTGCAGAAATTAGGGAAGAAGGTTTCAAAAGGAGGTTGAGGGAATAAAGTACAATAATAAAATACATAAATAAAGTACAATAAATAATAAAATACAACAGCAGCGTGCTGAGAGCTGAAATGGGGAGACAGAAGAGATGTTACCCTGCCCTTGTTCTAAATCCCATCAGCTGGGATGGCTCAGGGTGCTGAATTTTGGGTTTTGCAGGGACACACAATGTGCTTTGCCCTCGCCCGTGAATTATCTGCAATTATCCACCTGCTGCTTCTGCATCTCAAATTTCTGGGGTGAAAGGCTGAGAGGAGTTCCTTTGGTGCCTTATCTGGGCGTTTTCTATTGGAGTTCACTTGGACCACGGGGCTGTTCCACCCAGATCTTCTGCAAAACACGATTTTCCAATGGTCCCTCTGACATTAATGGGAGGCACTTTGCCAAGGAAGCATCCGTGGAAAAACCAAAGGAAAGAGGCAAAGGAGCAGAGGAGCCATTAGCACATGTGATGGTGGAGAAGAGCATTTGTGTTGACTTGATAAATGCCATCACTACCAGGGCACGATAAAACACTAAAACCTGGGATGTGTGAGACTCTGCCTAATCTCCAGTTTTATGTAATTGTACCGTGACAAATCGAAGCATTAGACCTGATAAGGTTTTAATAAAAATGCAAATGCAGAAATCCTGCACTAGAAATGCTGGAAGTTAGTTGTTAAAAGTAAAATAATCTACTTGTTCTGGCCAGGATGATGATGAGTATGCGTATGTTATTTTTGGGGCTTTTATTTTTTCCCCCAAATATTGTGGAAATGTGGTTGTGGGGAAATTGCAGCTGGAACTTTGAAGGTTGTTGAGTCCTGAGAGGAACCAAGTGAAGTGAAGGCTCCCTTTTCTGACCTGCAAAACTTTATAGCCCAGATATTTAGTGAGGAATAAAGAATGGGAGAGACATCAGCGGGTGCAGGGGGATGAGGACTCGCCAAGGGAGCAGCAGGGCTGTGGCTGGGCTGGATTTTCTGAGCTCAATCTGGTGACTTTTTCAATATTCACCCACCTGTAATGCCTTGCAAGCCCCAGCATTTCTGCGGGGATTCCAGAGGTGTCACATCCACCCAGCACAGACATGGAGTGACAACCTATGGCTCACAGGGGAAACGAAAATCCCCCTTTCCTCAGCTGAGACTCAATTCCTCAAATAATCAAATAAAATACAGCCGTGGCCATGAGCACAGGGCTGACCTCCTGATCCTTAGAGCCCTCAGAGGTACCAAGCCCCAGAATTGTTGTGCACAAGTGCCAGAAGCTGAGGGTACCTGTGCATTGTCCTCAGCCAGGGAAGGAAATGTGAGTGACAAGCTGGGCAAGGATGATTGCTTGGTTTCCTTGCTCTGGATGGAAGAGATGAAGAATTCAGCAGAGTTTCAAACTCCCTGTGCCACAAATCCTGTCGGGAACAGCCTGTGGAAATGAAGTTTGAGTGGTTTGGACTGGTGTGGGGTGAGATCCATCAGGATGGGGGCCAGGGAAGGAGAAAATCTCTGTTCTGGCAGAAGGCAAGCATTGGTTGGGCTGCCAGAATTACCCAGCTCATCAAGGCTTCAGGTAGCACCTCGTTTGATTAATTAAATGCCTGATGCTCAACTGTGCCTGCCCTCCCTCACTGCCCCTCAAAGCTTCTGTGCTGCCACCAGAATCGTTCTCTCCACGGCACCCCTGCAATAATTTGGGTTTAAAAATGGTGCTGTATGTAGATTGTATATATTGGATAAATGTGCATAGATGCACCTTGCTCCTTCTGGGTTTCTCCTTTGGCCCTGACGCTGCTTTTTGACAGTGACAGCTCACACTGTCCCTTGAAGGACCCTCGATTTTGGGTTTTTTTCTTTCCCTTCATGCTGTCAGCATGGCTGAGACACTCGACTGCCCCCAGTAAAAGTCAGGATCCCTGGCCAGGCCAGCTCTGGTATTCCTGGAGCTGCTTGCTCAGAACAAAATCCCATTTAACAAGTTATGGAGGAGGAGAGAATCTACATAAAGAAGAATTTAATGAGAGACAGTAGAAATCACTCTGCAAAACTGCCAAGGCATTAGTGCCTGTGTGACCCAGAGGAGATTTTGGCAGGCAGAAAACCCATTTATTTTGATCAGATGAAGACAACATTTCTGCAGCGATAGGAATTTCTGCAAAGGTAATTAATAGATGATCCCTGTCCTGAATAACTTAGTCCTGTTATGGATGAGGGTATTGCATCCCGTTTCCAAGGGTCAAAATGCAAGGTCCACGCCTTCTGTTAACAGAAAAAATAAATCTCTGCTGCTGTTTCCACTCCTTTGCCAAGTGTGGGGAAGCAGAGCTGGGGAAGAGGCTGCGAAGATGATGTTGTAAATGATCAAGGTGTGAAGAAATCAAGAGTCTGGGAGATAGTTTGCATATTAAACAAAATGAAAAAGCTTGGAAAGCCAAAGCAGCGGCATCAATAAATCATGAAGCACTCAAGACTATTTTGTAGGTGCAAAAAGCCGATTGTTGAATTCCCCCTGGCGATAATTTTGTTGTTCTGTGATTAAAATGAATCCTTTTGCTTCACAATACATCCCCAACCAGTGCAGAAGGCTGATAGTCTTTCTTGGTTCAGGACTTGACATGAAAATTCTGTTAATAGTCACACCCTCTGTGAGAGTGAGCAGGAGACTTGGCCTTTTGGGCTGGAAAAGGACTCAGAGGGATCAGACTTTACCCTCTGCAATTTCGTTTGAGGCTATTTTAATACATTTTGGAGGAGAATTTATATTATGGAGAGGGAAAAGGGGGAAGGAAAGGCCTTCTTGTGCTAAGGATCTGCAGGGAGCTGCAGAAACCCAAGGCTGAGCGGAAGGGTTGATCAATCCTTTTAATTTTCAACTTCTAGGAGGCCACAATATATTTTGTTTATGTTTCTACTGCTGTGATGTTTCTGTCAGCAAGAGAAGGCAGCTTCCTCCGTCTTTGTCTCCTATGAAGTTTTGTAATTTGCCTACTGAGCCTCTGAATTTGTTTAAGAAATACAAAACTCAGCATCCAGCATCTCTGGGATCCAGGTGTCCAGTTCTGGGCGGTGAAAACTTCAGAAAACCCAAGAAATTTCCAGGATCCCATGCTAATCCCACCAGGAAATATTAATATGCTATTTAATTTTCCCTCTGATATCGTTCACCTATGTGAAGGCAATGGATATTTTGTCATTTTCTTATTTAGTCCTGAAAACGCTTTGACTGTGGGGCTCGGTTTTGGTTTTCATACTCCAAGATTTTCCTCTTGATGTTGACAGGAAAGATTGAGTTATTTTCCTTCCGAATGGATTCTGTTGACAGGATGGATTTAGGCTGTTGACAAAACACACACTGTGGGCCTGGTGGCCCAAAGCATTGAGGGAATGTGTTTTATTGGCAGGACAGATTGAGATGGTGGTGACAAAATGCAAACAGCCCAATCCATTCCACCGATAAAACACATTTATCTAACGGTGAAATCCATCCGGTTGACAAACCCATTTTTGTTTGAAACTGAAAAGCATCTTTCTGAGGGGAAGGAATAAATTCCTGCAGGGAAGGGGCTCAGCTTATTGAGATGTTGGGCCAGAGCCTCTGTGGCTGTGGAAAATAGAGAGATGTGGACATAACAGCATTAGAAATGTCAGAGAAAACTGTTTTAAATGGAATTAGCCACATTTCCACAGCACAACCCTGCACTAAAATTGACACAATTCAGGCTTTGCAAGTCCTCTAGATCTCAAAATCACAAAATCCTGGAATGGTTGGGTGGAAAGGACCTCAAAGCCCATCCATGGGCAGGAACACCTCCACTGGCCCAGGAACTCCAAACCCTCCCCAGCCTTGGGCGCTGCCAGGGATGCAGGGGCAGCCACAGCCTCTCTGGGAATTCCATCCACCCTCAGTTCCTTCCTTACATCCAATCTGCACTCCCAGTTGGAGACTGGCCCCTTGTCCCGTCACTTTGTGTCCTTTCCTAAATTCCCTGGAAGAGAATAATCACTGGGGAAAGTTTTTTTCTCCCAGAATATTGCTTTGATTCCTCCCACCAGGGAGCTCTGTGATTGCAGGGTTGCTTCAGACACAGGGGAGTTTCTCCTGCTCTTTGTAAACCTACAGAAAAAATTAAAAATGCAGCAGCAGCAGCTCCTGCAGGTGCCTGTGTGAGCCAGGAGGGATGCTGGCACCCCAGGACAAACATCCTGTTAGCAATATTAGCATTTTGCTTCCATTTGTCAGGACCAGCAGGATTTTCTCCCTCCAAGGCAAGGCATGAATCACAGAGGTGCTGGGTGAGGTTCTGCTCAAGGAGCACAACTGAAAATGAACAGAGAAAAATTAGGAATTTATGCTTTTAATAATCCAATCTCTTCTTAGGCTGCAGTTTCATTCAAGCCCTGGCATGGTGGATTCCTCTATACCCAGGGTAGGTAGTGGCAATAAAATCAATGCTCTCTTCTCCATCACCCTTTAAGAGCTGGGATATTAATTATTGTTCATTACTCAGCTTTTTGATTTCTCCAGCTCTCCTGCACTCTCGAGTCCCAATCCCTTTGGTTTCTGTGCTTCTCTCAGCACTGATTTCCCCCAGAATTTCTCTTTACAAGCCACATGGCCAAATTTTTCACTTTCCCATTTCCCACACCCTCTGCTCCCCCATGCTTTCTCTCTTGGAAGCACTCACACATCTTCACTGCCATGAAACCTGGCCACAACTCATTGGAATATGCTCTTTTTTTTTTTTTTTTCTTGTCTTTTATTTTGGCTCAATTAATTAATTTTTCCCGAACTCATCACTAGAGTGAGCTACAAATCAGAAATGATAAAAAGCATCCTGCTAAGATTCTCTGTAGAAACTGCACCTTGAGTGCCCTCCGAGGGCTGAGGGAAGTTTTGGGACAAGCAGCTGCTTTGAAGGATTTGGAATGCTCTGATCTTGCTTTTAATGACATTAAAAAAAGGCTCCTGACCCCCCTCTCTCCAGGCAGTTGTGGCTCTAATTATGCTCTAAATTGCCTTTCAATAGTATCGATTTCCCTTCCTCTGCAACCACTCCTTGCCTGCTGCTCCAGAGGGATGTATCCAAAGGGATTGGATGTATCCAAAGGGTGGATTTGGATGTATCCAAAGGGATGTTGCATTTGTATCCAAAGGGATTGGGTGTATCCAAAGGGATTGGTTGTACCCAAAGGGATTGGTGTATCCAAAGGGATTGGTTTTATCCAAAGGGATTGGTTTTACCAAAGGGATTGGTTATAATCCAAAGGGATTGGACTGTAATCCAAAGGGGATTGGTGGTGTACCCAAAGGGATTGGTTATACCCAAAGGGGATTGGATGTATCCAAAGGGATTGGATGTATCCAAAGGAGGATTGGATGTATCAAGGTTGTTGTACCAAAGGGGGATTGGATTGTTGTATCCAAAAGGGGATTGTGTAAAGATTGTGTATCCAAAGGATTGGATTGGATGTATCCAAAGGGAATTGGTTATATCCAAATGGGGATTGGTGTATCCAAAGGGATTGGTTATATCCAAAGGGGATTGGGTTTGTTACCCAAAGGGATTGGTGTTAAATATCCAAATGGGATTGGTTGTTACCCAAAGGGATTGGTTGTACCCAAAGGGATTGAAAGGGGATTGGGTTATATCCAAAGGGATTGGTTGTACCCAAAGGGATTGGTTGTTGTACACAATAGGGATTGGATGTATCCAAAGGGATTGGTTATATCCAAAGGGATTGGGTGTATCCAAAGGGATTGGATGTACCCAAAGGGATTGGTTGTACCCAAAGGGATTGGTTATATCCAAAGGGATTGGTTATATCCAAAGGGATTCATCCCTTCTGGAATGATGCAAACCTGCTCTGGTGAGAACTGGGCAGGAGCAGAGGCTGCACCTGAGCCAGAAATCCAGGCTGCCCTGGGCTGGCGGAGGTGACTCCCAAGGAGCAATACTGGCCATTCAGTTGGTGAGCTGGTGAAGATTACAGCCCACATTATTATGATATTTCTTATTCTTACAGTCCAAATGAGAGATTTCTCTCCATTGCCTGGCTGGGAGCAGAGCTCAGCAAAACTGACTTGTCAAAAGTGAGTGGAAATTGGGAAGAGCCCCCTGAACCAGGCAGAGGAGGTGGCTCTGCAGGGGAGTTTTGAATTCAGCTTTTTTGTCTGTGACAGAATCACTGTATGAGCTTGGAAAAGCCACTTCTTCCCTCTCATCCTTTGCTCTAAAACTTAAGCTGATCCTATTTTTCCAGGGCAGATAAACTGCAAATCCAGTTTACGTATCTTGTCTTTTCCCCATGATCAAATCCAGTTTAAGCACCTTGTATTTTCCCCATATTTTCAAATTATTCTGATAGTAGTGATTGTGTTTGATGAACAAATATTCTGCCCTCTCCTTGGCAGCAGCCTGCACACAAAACTTGGGTTTTGCCTTTGACAGAACATGCAGCCCTGGAAATCCTGGCAGCAGGGAAGGTCTTCAGCAAAGTGTCTTCAGCATGAATAAAAATAAGTGTGGGGCTATGCCTGGAATCTTAATTAAATGCAATCATTTGTAGTTTGCCTTCTCTTTATGCAGCCTGTATTTAAGATTGATACATGTTTGGGTAGCATGAACCCAATTATTGCATTTTAAAAAGAGCAATGCTCACTTTCTCTCCAGGTAAGCCTGGTGGGAGGTTTTTTCCCCTCCCCAGGGTGTAAGTTCAGCTGAGGAGCCCCAGCAGAGCCCAGAGCTGTGCCTGGGTTTCTTGGATTTATCTGGATTTATTGGTGACAGCAGGGGTTACAGAGCTGTCACTCGAGGCACAGCTGTCACTGTACTCCTCACAGGGTTGTGCTCTGCTTTGAATTAACATCATTTTCTGCACTCTGAGATTCCCTGTTATCAAAGTGATCACTGTAAAGGGCTTTTTCCTCATCCATCACCCTGTCATTGCTCCACTGCCCCTCTTGACACAGTTCCCCTGTACTTCATTCTGACATTTTAAAAGGAGCTGCTTCTATCAGGGCCATTTTTCTGGGGTGATTTGATCACCTCTGCAGATATCTGGATTCAGAGGAATCCTCAGCTGCTAACTGAGTTTGATTTCTGTAAATTAAGGGGGAAGAGATGGGTGAAACATGTCTCATTTTTGGTGCTGTGAAGCACCATCACAACTATTCCAATCTCAAACCCTCCTTGTGAACAGTGGGGAAAAAAAAAAATCATTAAAAAAACCCAAACAGGACAGATGCCCAGCAAACTCCTGGGATAAAAAGCTTGCTTGGAGCAAACCCTTGACCACACTGATGAATCTGACACGTGGTTTTATGCTGCTAAAACACAAAAAAAAAATCAGCTGCAGTGACCCTGAGTGCTCTGCCCCATCCTGTGTGACAGCTCTGCCACTGCCCAGGGGAAATGCAGTGCCTGGGAGTCACTTGGGAAAACACATTACTGTATAAAATGTCTGTATTTTGTAGCTCAATAATTACAGGGAGCAGTTCCCAAAACATCCAGGAGCAAAGTGTCACAGCCCCAGAGTGTTTTTTCCTTTTGTTCCCATCTCTTGCAAATTCTTGAGTTTGTAGGGGCTGATCCAGGACTAGCTGGTGGCAGTGAAAGGATATCCAATATCTTTAGGGGCTGGTGGAATAACACCAGAGCTGTTAAAACTTCCAGCCAGGGCCCTGTTGGCTGCTGGAAGTTGAAAGAACCTTGTTTCCACGAGTGTCTTAAATATAAATTATCCAGGCTGACTGTCATATATGCTCAATATTTCTGCAGGTCCTGCCAGTCCTTTAGTAGCTAAAAAGGGGCCTGATATTGAAATGGACCCTGGCAGGGCTGTGGCATGCTCTGCTTTGCCACTGAGGAAATACCTGATGTATTTCTATATTTTTATTCTCTTGGAAAGCTTCATCTTGGGCATTTCAGCCTAAGTGTGTAGAGCAGGAGCTGTTCCCACGAAATGAGGGGAGCTTTGGCCATCGAGGCTCTGATCCTGACCCTGGCTGCCCTTGGCTAAGTCATAAAATTGAAACTGTACCTCTGTCTGCCAAGTATGTATATTAATTATTCCCTATACAGGAGGAAGATGATAAAACCCTTTATGATTTTAAGACCCTTGACTGATAAATGTGCTATTGAAAGGCTGGATGGAAAGTGGAGATATATCAGACATGGCCTGACTTTTTCACAAACCCCTTTGCAGAAATATAACCCACAGCCTAACTCACCATGAAATGTATTATTTACTTAAATACTGCTCTGCAAGATTGTGTTCCAGCTGAACAATGTTTCCTCCTGCTCCCTATCAGAGGGAACACGCTGCTGCAACTACTCCATAATTGTTGTACTAATGTACACTTTATTAAACTCCTGCTGTTTTCTTGACTGGTTTATCTACTAAAAATAGTCTGATTAATAAAATGGATGTCAGATGTATCCATCTTTATGTAATTCCCCCATGGAATTAGGCAGTGCTCAACAGTAATTTGATTGGGGTTTTTTTGCTGGTGTTAAGCAATGTCAATTATTCTCTGCAGTGGTGCTGCTGGACCGGTGGGAGGGTTTGATAAATTTGTATTCAGCTCAGGTTGGCAGCCAGGAGAATCCAGGTGCTCGCTGGCTTGCCTGTGCCATGGCAACCATGGAGCAGGGGAGGTGCCAACAGCCCAGACAGCCCCCATGGAGGCCTCCCTTGGATTTCAACCTCACAAAAAGCAGAAAATAAACACGACTGGGGAGCCCTCATTAAAATCTCATCTGCATAATGAATCACAGACTCGCAGGATCCCCAGGTTGGAAGAGACCTTCAAGATCATCCAGCCCTGACACTGAGCTAAACCAGGAGTGCCACAGCCAGGCTGTTTATAAACACACCCAGGGATGGTGACTCCACCACCTCCCTGGGCAGACAATTCCAGTTCTTTACCACTCTTTCCATAAAAAAAAACTTTTCCTGACATCCAACCTTATTTCCCTTGGTGCAGCTGAAGACTGCACCCTCTGGTTCTGTCAGTGCTGCTGGAGACCGGTTTGTGTCATTACCTTGGATGTTCTCCTTTCCTCCAGACAAAAACAATGAGGGGTTGGGAGCTGCTGTTTCCCAGCCTCAGCTTTTTAGCAGACCCTGGTCACCAGCACCTCTCCTAGAGATGGAGGAAGAAAGTGAAATTCCCTTTTTCCACGGCTGAATTGGCAGCTGCTAAATGAAAATCCAGAATTGAGCACTGTTCAGTTCCCAAAGCTCTGCACAATCTGTTAGTCGCTGCACTTTTAATACTTATTGATTAAATTGCATTTTCTTGAATATTTTTGGACTGAAAAGCCCATTGATAGCGCATCCCTGTGCAAGGAACTGAGCAGGAATGCACTGGGAGCTGCGGTGTGCCCGTCTCTGGGAACGCCCCCAATCTCCTTCAATGTTTCTACTTGCCTGGATTGATTTGTACAATGCTCCCATCCCTAATTCTCAGGTGCCGAGGTGAAAATGTGGCACGGTGGAGGGATGGAGGAAATCTGAGCTTTTTCACCACTGCAGTGACATAAACCCTAACAATGCCATCACTAATTGCAGCCTTACAAGGGGTGGAACTCTGGGAGAACAGCTTGAGGCATCAGCCAAATGCAGCAGCTCTTAACTGAGCTATCATTCCATCTCTGCAGAACCCCGGGAGCCTCCTGCAGCCACCAGCCAGCAGCTCTGGCTATGTGTTTATTCCGGAGAGATTCTAAAAATCGGCCTGTGAAATGCAAGCCGTTAAACTCCGAGTGGCTGTCAGTTGTGAGTGAGTTATTTTATCTCTCCAGCGCCCACGCACAGAGCAGGTGAGGGATTTTCCAAGGGAGCTCGGGCATTTGTAACCCCATTACCACGCCAAGCACTGTAATTGTTCAGGGCGCTACAGCCCGTCCTGTTTCCCCTCTGCGCTTGTTCCCACATCCCCAAATTAATCCTGCCTGGGGCCAAAGTGCAGCTCTGGTGGCACCCTTGCAATTTTCCTGCCAGCACGCCTGCAGTTGGATAATCCATGGCTGGGATCCATCATTTTCGTGCTGTTGTTTGGGTGATGGATGGATGCCAGGAGAAATATCCCCAGAGCCTGCTGAGCTTTGTGAGAAGGGGGGGAAAAGAATGAAAATACTTTTAAATGGGAGAAAGTTTAGTTATTTATGTGAGTTGGAAAGGAAGGAGGGGAGGGGGAATATGATATAGGGGGGGTTGGAATTCAAGAAAAACCTAAATCACCATGAGCTGCAGGTGTGATTTGACCAGCATCCACCTCTTCCCAGTGCTTTTGGCGATGTGGCAAATCCTCCAGGGCTCCTGGAGAATGTCTCTATGGGAAGAGCAGGTTCAGAAGCTCAAGTGGAAATTTTGGAGGCTGTTCTTTGTGGATGAATTGCCCTGTGGGTATGAATGCAGAAAATCAAACTGAGGCGTGTTTGATTAAGGGGTGGCTGTGTGGAATATTAAATTCTCTGAGTGCAGGAGCTCGAGTGGCTGAGGAGGAACTCTTTAAATCCACAGCTTGTGTCACTCTGCATTACCTGCAGCAGAAAATAAGGCTGGTTTTGGTTTGTTTAAAAAAAAAAAAATAATGCAAGATTCCAGTTTCTTTCTGTTGATTTTCATTGCAAAGATGATTTTCATTAAAAAGTTGGGGTTTCCAGGGTTTTCAGGATATCCTTAAACAGAGGTGGCTGGTCACACATTTTCAGCCTGGGCAACTGTGTTTTGAAAATTTTCTCAGCATGCTCCCAGTCTTGCAGGACTATTTTTTAATAAATTATTCAATGAAGCTTTTTAAAAGGATCAGACTCCACATATTTTGTGGACATGGGGTGAGCCTGGCTCAGGAGACGCTGGATTTAACCAGGTTCACGTGTAGGTGTAGCTGAAAAATCCCTCTTGTGAATTTTCCTTGTGAAAAATCCTTTTCACATTGTGAAAAATCCTTTTCTCACTGTGAAAAACCCTTTTCCCATTGTGAAAATGTGCCAGGACCAGCTGGGTCGTGGTCTCAGCTGCCCAGATATCTACAGGACCCTCTCACTGCCATCCCTGGGTACTGAGCAGTGAAATGTTCCTCCCACCTCTCCATGGACTCAATGAACCCAAAACGAGATGGGGATGTCCAAGAGCTAGGGAAAATAAATGTCTTTTTTGGCATGGAAGGGAAGGAGGTTTTATCTCAGGGAAATCTGGGCCAGCTCCTAAAAAATCAGCCCAAACTGGCAGTAAACCCAGGCAGGATGTCTCAGTGAAATGTGAATTTTAATCTCAGTGAGAGAAGATAGTCAAAGGCTCAGGATTCAAAGGGAAAAAAAAAAGGCAAACAAACTGCTACATAATGATTTCTTCTGCCAGCAAGAAAACATTGGGGGTCTTTAACGACTGTGTTTGACTTGTGGAGAGAACTCATGCATAATGAACTCCTTTGATGGCCCAGGACAAGTGGTTCTGGTTTCATGTGAGTTTCCGATGGTAATTAAGCACCTTTAAAGAACTGCTCACAATTAAAGTGTCAGTGCTTTCTTGAATAGTCTTAATTTCAGCAAGCTTTTCATGCTGGATTCATGGGGAATATTAAAAAGCACTTCCTCATCATCCCTGGAAATGTATGCATGGGATAGAAGGCCAGAATCAAAGGGAAGATGAGGAGCTGCAGTCAGAGGAGCCAGAAGAAGAGATTGAACAATTTCTCAAGAGTTACCTCAAAAGCAGTAAAATATGCACGTGCTAATAGAAGTTCAGGTAATTATCTGCCATTAGCTAACCTGGGGCTCAGGAACTACACGGCTAAAGGTGCACGAACCCTGCACGGATTCCCTGGGAGCCAAACTTAGTGATAGAATATTTTAAAATGGCTTTTCTTCGTGCCAAGTCAACTGTTCTCATTTGTCCTGGGGGTACCTCCGTGTCTGCTTCGTGGGTTTTCTCCCAGGTGTGGGATTTGCTCTTTGTTTGGTGTTTTCTCTTTGTATTTTTAGTTCATTTCCTCCCCAAATGTTAAACAGATGCTGACGTAAACGGTAGCCGGGTATATTAATTACTGCACATAATGAACCTCAGAAAATGTAATAAAAGCCTAATTGGTGTCAATAAAAGTAACACTGACAAACACCTGCGTGTGTAGTGCAGGCAACGTTCAGCATCACAGAAGCAGGAGAACAAGCAGCCCCTCCCTAGGGGAGTCCCCTGCCTTTGGATTTCCTGGGGAAGCAAAGCTGAATGCTAAATCAGGGACCAGCAGAAACACAGGTGCTCATCCTCCTGCAAACACTCTCTTCAGCACAAAGGAATAAAAGCAGAAAAGCTGGATAAATCCAGGCAGGCAGCTGAAGGAGTCTGGTTATTCCAGGTAATATGTTGACTAGAACAGGCACAGTCCCAGCAAGAAACTGGGAATTCCTCAGCTTTCCAAAGAGCCTGGGAGGGGTCACAGCACAAGGTGTTTGTTACTGCCAGGGTCATTAGTAATCTTAGAATTATTTATTAATCTTAGAATTAATTATTAATCTTAACAATTACTTAGAATCACTTAGAATCTGCAAAGGCAGCTTCCAAAGAGCTCAGATTGCCACTGCCAAACGTCATCTTTGAAAAAAAAAATGTGAATTTCACAGGCACCTGTTGTATCCTCTTTGTTATAATTTAATTATCAGAACGAACACTTCTTCCAGGAGCTGCTCTCAGCACATTGAGAGGGAGGAATTGAGAACTGCTGCTTCCCACTGCTCTAACAAGGGCTTGGAGTGCTGTTCCCAAATGGAACTGGAGCTTTTTCTGCTCAGGTTTAGCCTGGATTGGTGACCTGCCTTGTAAATTGTGGGCAGTGATGGAATGTGAGAGAGGCAGGAGCAGCTTCAGGGGGGACTTGGAATTCTTTCCAGACTGTCTGAGAGGATTTCCTGGATTTAGGGCTCAGCCCACCTCTGCTGGCTGGAGCTATCCCTCACCTTGGCAGAAGTTCTTTGCCTGCCTCCACATCAAATCTGGAGGTTGTTGTACACAGCAAATATTTCAGAAAGCTGCTTTGATTTATTTCCAGAGCCCAAAACTTCATTAAGGCCGCTAATCCAGGTCTTCATTCCACCTCTTAAATCTTGGGAACTGCTCACCAGTCATGCATTTCTTCATTTGTATTGCCCGGGCAGGGAAATAATGAAGAATTGATTTTGAAATCAGGAAATGTGTAAGCACTTAATAAATAAATAAAAATGTATCGACCCAGCTCATGCAGGTGAGACTTGTCAGGGATTGGCAATGTAACTGATTTGTAGCCTGGATTCTGTCACTGCCTTTCCAGAGCCAACCACTTGATGAACAAAGTAATTGAGTCCTGGCTGCCAATTATGCCTTGGACTGGTTAGGGGGGGTTTGTAGGTCCTTTTATCACACATATGCATTGTCTCATTTAGGTGCTGTAGGGTTTTATCAGGTTTTTTAATACATGTTATTTTATCAAATACGGGGCTTGCATTTTAGAAGAGAAATACAAAAATGATGCCTGTTTGATTAGGCAAAATTAAATTTGTAATTTAATTGTATTAAATTACAGCTGCATTTTCTCAGCTTTCCTCTTCTCCTTCCCTGCAAGAGCCACGGGTTGTTGTTTACAGAGTCAAAGTCACCTGTACTTATCCTTGATAATACATTTTTAAGATGGAGTGACTTAAAATGAGGAGAGCTTTCTGCAGCTCAAATATTTGTCAGGCAGGGAGAAAAAAAAAAATCCTTTATAATTTGTATTAGCGTGTTGCTCTGCCATATGCAGTACATCATGCCCTAATGGTTTATGAAATGAAGCTAAACAAGTGGCAATAAAAGCGTGACACACAAGGGTCTAAGTGGCACCTGGCAGGACAAAGCAGAATAAATGTGTGACATGTCCTGTAAATTTGTGCCACTGGCTCAGGATCCGTGTGAGTCACAAAGCACCCGGGCCATGGTAAAGTTTAACTGCTCCGTTTCAATCCCACCCATTCGCTTCAGGAGGTTTTATTGGGGGGATGTTTCAGCAGAAGGTTTTTGAGCTCTAAATGAACAATTTAAAGCACGTGGCTTCGGGAAGCGTCAAAGGACTGACTCCCTTAGATGTGAAAGTCAGCTTTAATCTCCCGGTATTCATAATTTCCCAGTTTTTGGACACGAGTGTAACTGGTTCTGGAAGCTTTCCAATGAATAAGTGTCCCCTGGAAACGAAGGAAAAGTTGTAAACTCCACGGCCTGGTCTGTGCCTTCTGTGAAATACTGAGCTGTGGGAAATGGCGAGAAACGAAACAAGGTACCAAGAAGTAAAACAGAAATAGAGAAATAAAATAGAAATAGAGACAAAAACCCAACGAGAGGGAGGTGTTTTATTGCATTGTAGCAGATGGAAGTTGTGTGAAACCAGTGATTTGTGCAATCTGGGGGTGATTGGGATCAAAGAAAGCAGCAATTGATCTGGTGATGACCTGCCTGAGGAAAAGGCTCCTCAGCCCTGGCGGGTGCAGGTCCTGTGCTCGTTCAGAGGAGGGGACAAAAAAACTGGCTGTGATGAATCAGCTCCTTCCCCTGGAAAAGCTGCAATCAGCTCCTGGAGCCCGGGGATGCTCGGGAGGCTCCAGCAGGAGCAGCAGGGGATGGAGTGGCTGAGGAAAGAGAAATCAAAAGGAAGGAGCTGCTTTAATTTTGGTGAGTGAGGAGTCGATTGATGTTGAGACAATAAACGCGCCCCCGCAGCCAGGGGCTGAGATGCAGATATCGATGTGCTGCTCTGGAGATGAAGCAGCTGCTGAGGGAGGGGGAAAGCGAAGGCTGCAGCAGATTTTACTGCTGTGCAAGGGTTGCTCTGCAACAAAACTCCTGCTGATTTTTGGAGGGCCCCCAAACTGTAAGAAAATGCACCCTGCGTGTGCCCCCGCCAAAATTGTACTGACGGGTTCCACAGAGAAATGAGATTAAATCTGCAGCTGATTTCTTCCCAATTGATGTAGAACGCTTCTCCTCCTGTTGTTTCCTCGGCTCAGGAGGTGCTCTCTCCTGGAGTTGCTGTGGAACATCAACCACACTCCCCGTACTGGGTTGTTTATTCTGGGCGCTTTAAATAATGTTGAGATGGACCGTTTCTCACGGGTATGGTTTTTATTCCATTTCAAATGTCTGCAGTCCTGTTTCATCCGAAAACGTGTGTGAAGGCAGGCAGGAATCCCACAGAGTGACTTCACTTGGAAGGATCACAAATCTGACCCAGCACTTGTTAGTGCTCTACAGGGAGACTCTACTTTGCTCCTTTTTAACTGCACAGTCACTCTCTGCTTCTGGGTCAATTATTCACACAGCGTCAATAAAAATATCCCCTAGATTAGCAGTGAAAATAAGCAGGATGATGTATGAACTGGTTGCATCGCCAGGGTGGTGGAATTCTGCGGAGACAGAATTTGGCTCGGTGCTGTTTATCTGCAATCATGGAAGCTGCTTGGGTACTCCAGGCATGCAAACGTCCCTGCACAATTAAATACGCATTTGCCCTCTCTCTGCTGATGGAACAGCCAAGCGAGGTTTAAATTCTTCCTGCCACAGCACCTCATTGCCAGTGCAACTAAGCTGAGCTCAAGGAATTGGCTGTAATTGACTTCAAGGACCTGATTCCTTTTAGGTGGCGATTCAGAGCTGCGCCCTGGCTCTCTCTCACGGGATGCTGGTGGGAAAAGGGAGGGTGGAGTTGAGCTGCGGGCTATGGGATGAGCCTGCAGAACACCCCGGCGGCACAGAGAAACACATAATGGCACAGAGAAACACATGATGGCAAAGAGAAACACATGATGGCAAAGAGAAACACATGATGGCACAGGGAAAAACATAGTGGTACAGGGAAATACATAGTGATACCGAGAAACACATAATGGAACAGGGAAACACATGATGGCACAGGGAAACACATGATGGCACAGGGAAACACATGATGGTACAGGGAAACACATGATGGTACAGGGAAATACATCATGGCAAAGAGAAACACATAATGACACAGGGAAACACATAATGGCACAGAGAGGCTCATAGTGGCACAAAGAAACACCTAAAGGCACAGAGAAACACATAATGGCAAAGAGAAACACATAATGGCAAAGAGAAACACATAGTGGCACAAGGAAATACATAATGGCAAAGAGAAACACATGATGGCAAAGTGAAACACATAATGGCACAGGGAAACACATAATGGCACAGAGAAACACATAATGGCAAAGAGAAACACATGATGGCAAAGAGAAATACATAATGGCACAGGGAAAACATAATGCACAGGGAAACACATAATGGCACAGAGAAATACATAGTGGCAAAGAGAAATACATCATGGAACAGGGAAACATGATGGCACAGGGAAACACATAATGGCAAAGAGAAACACATCACGGTACAGAGAAACACATAATGGCACAGGGAAACACATAATGGCACAGGGAAACACATAATGGCACAAAGAAACAGCTAAAGGCACAGAGAAACACATAGTGGCAAAGAGAAACGCATCATTATGTGTTATAAACGCAGATTATAAACACACAGGGGCACAGGGAAACACATGATGGCACAGAGAGGCTCCCCTGTGTGGATATTGGTGCTTGCCAGCACCGTGTTGCCTCTCTTTTATTTATAGTTGTGATCAAACGCTGGACAGGGAGCTGTTAACTGAAAGGGTATTTAAGCAAATAAATGTCAGTCTTGTTTAAGAAGAGAAATAGCACTGGAAAGAGATTGGATTTGTTCGAATTCATGGACAATATGCAGGGGATCCTCGTGTGCTTTTTTTTCCTTTTATGAAGTCTGTACGGTTGGAATGCATAAAGGATAAGCAATGTGTTCTTTGTAAATAGAATTGGTCCATATTTCTAGGACCTGGTGATTAAGTCATGAATCATGCCACAGTGGGGTTATTCTGCGTGTTAAGCACTCACCAGTCATTGATTTCAAACAAGTGTCAGTAATTTATACCCAGGGATGGTGATGGGCAGGCAAATATCTGCTAATCTTTTTCCAAGCAAATAACCAGTTCTGAAAATTCTGTCCCCAAAGAGATTTAATCGTTAGAGCTGATGTAATTTTCATTAGGGGGAGAGGCAGATCTGCAAGCTGTCAGCAGAGCTGAGCTGGTGCTTGTGAATGAGCCTCCCCAGGGACAGGATGTACAGGGAAGAGAAAAGGACAGCAGGAGCAGCTCCTCTGCACACAGCTGATCTGGGAGAGCAGGAACAAACCATCTGCAGGAATTTCCAAAAGAAATGGAAATGAGGCGCTAGCAAAAGAAACAAATGTGGTCAGATTTTTATCTGTTTTGTGTTATTGCCGTTTAATTAATGGGAGAATTCAAACACATCTGGGCTGTGTAGGGGGGGAAGGGGTGTGCTGGATCAGGGGGAGAGTGGGACAAGGGGTGGGAAGGAGATCAGGACAGAGGGTGGGATCCCTGTGGAGCTGAAGGAGAGAAGGGGAGGAGCAGAAAAGCCTCAGGATGGGAGGAAAATCCAAGCAGAAAAAAGCAACGATTTTTTTTTTTTTTGGGGGGGGGGGAGGTGGGGGAAACCCCTAAACCCAGATTTCTTGTCAGAGAGATGAAAAGCAGGGGAAGGTTTGCAGGCCAGGAGCTGGGAAGGCTCAGCTGAGGATTTATTTACTGTGGCCCCCCAGGGAAGCAGAAGAGGTTGATGAAGAGCTGAGTAATCCACTCTTGGAGGTGCAGAACTTCAAACCAGCTCAGCAACCCCAGCTTTGCTTTGCCAGAGCTCTCAACCCCCAGCGCAGCTCTGCTTCTCCTTCCAGCTCTGCCCTTGTTTCAAATCCTTTGGGGTTTTTTTTTTTTTTTTTGGGCTACTCCTTCATCTTGTCCCACCTTTAAGGCTGAGCCCAGTGAATACCTGGATGTGCTGCCAGCCCCCAAACCCACCCTGCTCCATCCTTCAGGGAAGGTGTGGTGCTCGTGTGGAGCATTGCCTGGAGATGGGCATTGCCATGGCAACCTGCACCTTTCCCAGGCAGCATCGGAGCCTGGGCAAAGGGAGCTTTGCAGAAGTGAAATGGGGAAAAAAAAAAAAAAAAAATATCTGAGAGTCTGACATTTAAACATCAAAAAGAAGCCCCAAATTTTCCAATTTGCTTTGGGCTTTTAATTTCTCTGCCTGCTCTGGCAAGCTGCCATCTCTGAGCAAACGTATTGATTTATTATTTTCAGTGATGTAAGAAAAAAGGGCTGAAGGGCCAGATTTCAGATAATGACATCAGCATTAGGCTGGAATGCTGGCAACTTCCTTGGCAGGTGGAGACATAAAATTAATCTCCTCTGTTTAGCTGGACTGCACGAGAATGAATTTTCAAAAATATGTATTGATTCCCCTGTGGATTCTTGTCGAGGAGATGCTCCTATCAGCTCATCTGAATGAAAGAGGAGGAAACCCACACCACTACTGCAGCCTGCAAACCACAACCTGCATTAAGTCACATTCATGGCTGGGTATCTCCCTCCCAGGAAGGCCCTGGCATCCAATGGATATTTCCTCTGGAATATTGGAAAATCAGGTATTTTTGTTTTCCGGCAGCTTTTGTCTGGATGTTTGATGCAAAAATGTTGCACAGACAAAGAGTCTCCAGCTTTAGTCAGGGAAGTGGTGCATTTATTGCAGCGTTTATTGCAGCATTTATTGCATAGCTTCCCAAAGCAGCCTCTGCTCTCGATTTAATCACAATATTTTACATATTCATATGATTACCCAATATTCCTCTACATATGCATGACCTAACCCCACCCGCCCGCTTTGGAGTAAACCCAGCTCGAAGTCCTCTCACGTTTGCACAGTTCTCTGCTTGAAATGGGTCAGTGGGAGGGGAGGCCAAGGTCCTTGAAGGTGAAGTCGCCCATTTCTTCCTCGGGTTGAACTTTCCCCCTCTGTCGTGTTGGAAGCATTGATGATCGGTGGGTTTTGGGGATTTTAAGAGAATTTTTGGGGATTTTTTTGGGATTTTTGGGGGGATTTTAGGTGAAAATTTGGGGATTTTAAAGGGGATTTAAAAGGGAATTTTTGAGATTATTTTGTGGGGATTTTAGGTGGAAATTTGGGGATTTCCAAATCTGGCTGTAGTCCATTTTCCTCCAGAAGGATTAATTCAAAGCCTGAAGTTAAGAACAAATTTTTTTTTTTTCCCCTGAAAGTCTAGACAGTAACAAAATTAACTCCCAAAGATAAAGATCTGAAGACCAAGATAAGAGTTTTATTTCATTTCAGCCCACTGCTAATCAGGAACACGAAGCCACCATCAGCAGGGCTTTGTGTTTAAGCAAAAAGCCATCAGGAGGAACAGATTTACAGGATGCTGTCTTTGACTCCTTGCCTCATTTCCTTTTCCACCATGCGATTTTGAAAGAAAAGGAAAACAATTTGCCCTTTTTGGATCATCACCACTGAAGCAGCGAATTCTTTACCCGGAGTTAAAGCCAAGCTGCAGGAGTTGTAGCAGCTCACTGATGCCTGGTAAATTGGATAATGGCTTTCGTTGTCCTTTCATTGTTACAGCTGTTGGCTTCAATCTGGTTTGGTGGTTTGATTAAAATAACATTATTCCTCTAACTTGGCAATTGCCTGGTGTTGGGTGAGACAAATGAACTCAGTTTTTTGTTATTTTTTCAGAGAAGAGTCGAGGATCTGCTCGAGAGGAAATCTCCAGCAGGCCCAGAAAAGTGATAAAGCAGCAAAGTCGAATATAGGACTTGAAAAACTTTACACAGAAAAGCAGTGGAGAAGGAAACCTGCAGTGCTTTGTGCTGGTTTTAACCCAACCTCAACCCTTTCCTGTATTTAAATCTCTTCCTACAGGAAGATTTGCCACGATGCCACTGGCACCAGGCACCGCTTTAGAAACGCCACACCCATAAATCTGGAATTATTTGAGAATTTACAAAAATGCTCTGAAGAGCGTGACAGCAAACTGAGGTAAACTCTGGTGTGTTAATCTCTAGAAGAAAATAAAGAGCGATTCACAGAAGTGCAACAAAAGATGAAAAACTCTTCTGTAAAGAGCAGGGGCCGTTATTTTGTCTTTGTGGAAGACATCAATCGCCTTTGTGCCAAAGAGAACGGGCAGAGAAGGGTAAGTTGGGCAAAGAAAGAAATATTCTTCCCATTTTATGGCCGGGAGATTTAAGCACAGGCACTTGACAGAACTTGCCCAGCCTCATCTCGGAGCAGTCAGGATGGGAATTCAGATTTAGTTCCAATAAGCAGCTTTTATCACAAGACAGTTTTTCTTCCTTTTATAACTTGTAGCATCTACATAAATAACCAATAAGCCTTTAAAAATGGGATCCCTCTTCTTCTTCTGTTCCATTTCCAATTCACAGCCTGGTTACATTGGCCAGTTTATTATCTCAGATGTTTACTTTACACTATAAATGGAAATGACTTCTCTCCCTTCTTCTTCATGTTTCATGGTCATAATATCCTCCAGTGCTCCATTATCTCTCGGTACCTATGATAGATCAAAATCTTATGGACTCGCTATTTTGTAATAAATTAAATTGGCTGTAATAGAAAACTTAAGTAGCTGTAATGGCTTTTTATAAGTAATGGGTAAACTGGATTTTCTGTAGTTGAAATGGATTTCTAAATAATTTATCTTCCTATGTAAATTCGTGTAAGAATGCAGGGAGTGAGAGTGGGAAAATCACAATCCTGTGTCGTTCTGGAGAGATGGTGTATTTACAGGGACATTGTTCATTAGTTTTTTGAGAACAGAGCTATTATTTAACAGGCACACTCTTGATTCCATGCTGGTCACACTGCAGTCACTTAAGGCTTCTAAAATCATACTGGAAAAAGGGAAAATGTCAGGGAAATTTGGATCAAATGACGCCTTAAACATCAATGGAGATAAAAATCTCTTTTAAATTTATGCCAATTGTCAGGGAGAAAATAGACTTACCTATAGTGGGGATTTGAGGAGCCTTCTAAAATACTCCAAGCAGAAAGGTTTTGTTGTTCTCGAGCTCCGATTACAGTTTCAACATCAGCCTTTGTTGCTCTCACATTTCACCACAAAAGTATTGATCAGAGCACGGAAAGTATCGGCGATTCATCTCCAGCTGCACTTTTGTGCCTCTGGTTTGTGTTTAACTTTGGTGACAAACATTTTGATGAGCTGGCTGATAAACACCGCATGCTGTGCATGCTAAATGTCATAAACTCAGTGCGCAGCAGAATCCCCCTTGCTGCTAAAAGAGGGGAGGGAAAAGGTTTCTTGGCTGCCGGACTCGCTCTTTTCTTCGCTCATGGACTTGCAGGAAAGGGGCCACTGGTGGATAGCAGAATAATGAGCTGGAAAGAGGGATTTGGGGTGAGAGACACAAGCTGCTCCTTGCTTTGTGCGCCCTGAGTTCTGCTTCAGGGCTGGAACTGCGGTGAAAATCTGCTGTGAAGTTCCCAACTTAACTGCGGAGCAGAAAACACAGGGGATGGGCTGTTCCTTCACCCTGGGTTGGGAACTGCCTTTATCAAAGCACACCTGGCACACTCAGCCCTGACCTCCCCAACGCGAGCAGCCTCCACAGGACCCTTTCCCCCTAGGAAGGGAGAGATTTCTCTCTAGAAAGGGAGATGCCAGAGATTTCTCAGAGTTTCTTTGCTCTGCCGGATCCTGGGGCTGGAACAGCACTCGGAGGGTGGGAAGCGGGAGCTCTGGTGGTGATGGTGCCTGAACTGAGCCCTCCTTCAGGCACTGGTGGCTCTCAGAGGACAACTGTGTCACAAGGACAGCCTTTCCTTCCTCTGGCAAGCTCGAAGAGGGAGAGGACAATCCAGCTGTGCAATTCCAATTTTGTACTTTTACCGTCTCCTTTTCTGGTTCTCCTTTCCCTATTCTGACTACTCTGTTCCTTCTTCTCTCACCGACGGTGCTCTGGCAGAATTTTTTGGCTCAGTGTGGGGAGGCTCATCGCTCTTTGCTTTACTCCTTGCCCACTCCATGCCTCTGCCCTGCTCCCTGACTTGGGCAGAGATGAAATTCTTGCTTATGCCAGGAAATCCTGTCACACACGTGCTGGCACCAGAGCTTTGGGTGATCTTTGAGTTATTCCCATGGTCAGTGCTGCCCCTGGTGAGCGCCAGCCTCGATATCTGTGACAGGGGCAGCTCAGGGAAATCCTCCAGCCCACAGCATTCCTGGGATGGGATCATCCCACACAGAGCAGAACTTCCAGAGCAGGCACAGGAAAATCCGGGGACCAGAAACACCCAGGGGCAAAACACCAAGGCAGGAAACCTCTGGGGTTTATCTGCATATCTTTGAATCAAGGGTGTTTTTTGGTGGCTTAACACAGACTCTGCAATACCAAAACTATGTAGTACAAAATAAAAGAAGCGATTAATGCACTGAAAATAATCCATACTGAAAACCTCACTGCATGTAAAAACAGAATATGGAGGAGAGTGAATGAGCAGCAAGTTTGAATGTGATTTCTTTTTTTAACCCCATTTCATTTACTGGATGCTGTTGGTTGATTCTGGGCTCATTAAGTTACACACAATCAGCTTTTTGCCTCGGATAGACTGTGTGCTTAATGAATATTCTAAACTGGTGTTTTATTAATGCACTGCCTTAATTAGTGGGTAAAAAAGACTCCGAACACCTTTAAGTTGTGTGATTTCCAGGGCAGCATGAGAGAAGCAGAAGGTAACAGTGAATTTCTAATTCCCTTCAGAAAATAAAAATCCAAAGTAATGGCTGCAGCTATTTGTGTCGGCCATAAAAATTGATATAACATGTGGTAAACCTCCTATTGGGTATTATTACAAATGATTGATTCCTCTCTCCTCCTCCAGTTTCGATGGTGCAGTTCTTACTGTACAAACAACTCATGAAAAGTCAACATGTTTTACAAGTAAATAATTTACAGCCACTCTGCAGAACACGGAATAATATTTTACGTTAAGTGACATTAATTAGGGTGGAAATATTCGCATGGCGAAGGGCTGGGACACGGCTGCTGCAAAGGATATTCTTCTCCCTGCAGTCTAAATGCAAATCAGCAACTTGGAGAGTCACGACCACATTGCTCTGGAGGGAGAAATAATTCCCATTAAGTACCAGCTCTGAAATAACTCTCGGATTTGGGGAGTGTGAGCCAAATTCCAGGCAGTGACAGTCCCAGGCGTTGCTGCCTTGGAAGGTTTTAGATGTGTTTGAGGTCTCTTTTCATTAGAGGTGAGATTTCTCTCATAGTTTTTGGGGTTTCACCCCCTAAACCCATCCTCGGCAGCGATCCCAGTGTCCGGGGGGGTTGGTGGCACTCACAGGGCATTTTAAAGCCAGCGCAGATCCCGTGGTTTGAAAATTTGCACTCGGCGATTCCTGAGCTCCTGCTGCTCCAAACTTCTGCCTGGAGTGTGTTTCTTGAGAAGGACCCGGGGATTGATCACCGATTGAACGCCCGAGTGTTCTCTCTCCGAGTGCCCGAAGGAAAGGAGAGCATCCTGGGCTTTGTGTCCTCGGAAATGTCGCAATCACAGGGACGAAAATTCCCGGTGGTGTGGCCAATCTCAGACCCAGCCAGTTCACTTCCCCGGGGCTGGTCCAACTGACAGCCCCTGCCATCCTCCACCCTAAAATCAATCGTGATTTTTTTTTTTTTTTTTTTTTTAATATAATTTCTTTTCAAGGTAAGGATTATGCTTCGAACACCTCTGATTTGGTTTGGATGGGTGGGATCATTTCCTCATTTCCCTTTTTTGACCTCTTTGATAGTTTTATCTGCATCCATTTCTGTTTCTCTGTTGGGTTTTGATCCATAGGTTTCATAAACTGCATGAAACCTAGAGGAAAGTGCTTGCATTTTCCATCCTCTGGAGCTTGTCCTGAATAAAGATGAAAACACCCCAATTCTGATCATACTCAATGCTAAAAGATGGGTTTAGTTTAGGATCTAGGCACTAAATTTGCACTGGATTTAGGAGAGGATGCCAGAGCTTTCCTACAATGTTTCTGTGCAATGACAAACCAACCAGACACAAATTTTTTTAAAAAAATTAAAACACTCAGCTGTGAATATTGCACTGCAATTCTCTTCCTGGGTTTCTTAAAATCCAGAGTTTGGTTTCTCTGGGTTTCTTTTCTTTCTTTCTTGAAAGACAAAAGGATGCAGCCTTAATTTCTCCATGTCTTTGACATTTTTCTGCCCACTATTCCTAAATGTGCAGAAATATCCTTGTGACATCACAGACCAATGAGTAATCAGAAATTAGAAGTATTTTTAAGTCTGTAAGAGCTGCTGGGGAAGCTCTGCCTGGCATGAGGTGAGCTATTCAGTTCAAAACCCAACATCAAATTTGCTGGCAGCAGAAACTTTTGATTTATTCCAATAAATCCTTTTTTGGTTGTTTTGTGTTTTTTTTTTTTTTTTTTTTTTTTGATTTTTGGTTCCAAAAGGATGAAGATAAATTAAAGAGGATGGAAATGAATTAATGGATTCTTTGCTACCTCAGTGTGTGGACAGCCTGGTTTCTCTGCAGGGGGATGAGATATTGGGGTCTTTTGGTTTCAGGTCTCTGTGCTACCCCTGGCACCTTGGTGAAACCACCCAGGTAAAGTCTCTGCCTGAACATTTGGTAAATTCTGAGTGAACACCAGAACTCTCCTGCGTGTTCTTGCTGCCTTTCCACTTTGCAAACACAGCCTCCCATGCTGGACGCTCCTTTTTCTCCTTGTCAACACAGACATAATGTTTTATTGCTGTAAAGTCATCACTTTTGGGGCCAAAAGCACCTTTAGATCTTCCCTTGATGAAACCAATCAGAGCAGCATTTTATAGCATGGAAAAAAAACCAGGGGGGAGGACGTCTCCTTTTCCTCATTTGTCTCCTCTTTCTGCCAGCATGAAAATCTGTTCCTCAGCTTTGTGTCTCCTTGCTCCCACTATTGACCTTCCTCTCACTGCTGGCATCAGGATCTTGACAGCTCGTTAGAACCACGAGAAGCTTTGCATGATCAGAGCAATAATCCCCATAGCACTCGTGGCGGCTGAGAGGAACTTCAGGAGCATTATTTATTCAAATTACAGGCATGAAGGACCACATGGGAAATATGGAAGAGTGCCTCCTGTAAATGACAGCTTAGGGAGAATTTCCAATTGCACGAGACAGCTGTATCCCGAAACTTAATCTAATTACTGGAGTGTGGTGAGAAATGTCACCCTGAATCAAAGTGATCCCATCCTCTGTGTCCATGGTGAGCTCTGACTTGCATATGGCCGTGTTTGGGGTAACCTTTAAATCCACATTCCACCTCGGGGCTGAGGTCATGCCTCTGGAAATGGGAATTTGAGCGTGAGGAGTTTCACCCTTGCTCAGAGCAGCCCGTGCCTGGGACATGTGGGACGTGTGCTCCCACCCCAGCACACAGAACCAGCCCTTGCTGTGTTTCCCTTTTTCAAACCCCATCTCTCAAAATATTTTCCAGTTGTGCTTCAGGACTGTGAAGAGAGGGAGAGGACTGGCTGAGCTCTGCTCTGCCACCCCCATATGCTTCTTTCTGTTTTTCTGCACATGAACAACCCTCTGATGACTTGAAATGTTGAGTTTCTGGAAGGCCCCTGTTTTTCAGCTGCTGGCGTGTGCCAACAAATCTGAATATTCAATCAGATGGAAAGCAGCAGCTTGAAAACATGCAATCTGCTCCAGGCTGGGATGCACAGCTGCCCGGGCTGGGATGCACATCCTTGGCTGCCACCAAGGCCTTCTGGGAGAACAAAGAGCAGGTTTTGGAAGCTCAGAACACTTTCAGTTCGGGTGTTTTCCTTCCCTCACTCGCAAGGGGCTGAACTGGCTGTGCTGAAGCCAGCAGGTTCTTGGTTTTCCATGAAAAATCCCATGAAAAGGGATTTAACAAGAGGTGGAAATGCTGGATCCACTCACCCTTTTCAGCTAACATGTTCCCAGCCCTTGGTACTGACAGCACCTCTCCTCCTGAGAAACACAAATAGAATTGACTTTCTGTAGCTGCTGGTTTCCCAGCAAATTCAGGGAGTCAAGGACATGCTCAGCAGCTCGAGGGCTGATCTCAGAGACACCGATCGAGCAGGATTGTGTCAGTGCAGAACACGAGGGCTCAGTGCTGCTGGCAGCAGGGAGAAGCTGCCAGGGGCTGCTGCTTGCCTGGGACAGCCCAGGCAGGGGTTGTGGGGGCTCTTTAATAACCCCAGCTCCCTCTCCACACTGCTGAAGGAAGAGTTGCAGCTCTCAGGGACCCCTTCACAGAGAATTTCCAGAGATAATTACCTCAGCAGGAACCGAATTCAAACAAATGCACTTTCCCCCTTGTTTTAGCAACTTCACTCTCTTTTGACTAGTACATTTTTTCCTGTGTGTTTTTTTTTAAGAGTCATTAAAACAATTAGGGTTTGATTCGTAAGAACTCTCCACCAACTTCAAGATAATTGTAGGAGCCCTGGAATTAAACTGCAGCTTCGTCTGGGAACAATTGCTGGATGGGCTGAATTATCCCCACTTTATCAAATCATTAGAATTGGGGGGTGCAGACAAGAACTCTGGGATTAAATCCACCTCATCTGGCATTAGGCATTAACTCAGCCAGCCTGACTGGGGTAGGAATTGCCTCTCTCATCATCTGCTGGGTCTGAATTCCACATTCCAAATCTCACTGAGTCCAGGATTAAGTGGGAATGTAACAGGAAAAAGTCTGCTGCTCTTCACTGAGGTCCTCAAGAACCCGGGGATACCCAAGACCTGACTCGTGTGTCTCTAAAGCAGCAAAGATTTCTTTTCTCAGAAGTTTATTTTGGATTATTGGGTTTATCTTCTTGCCAGAGTTCTTGGACCTTTTAATTCTGTTTTTTTTTTCTCAGCAACTCTTAATCTCTTCCCTTAACAAGAAGAAAAATAGAAGAAGTCAAGTCCTCATAAATTGTGCTGTTTTTTATTTGCTCCAACAGATGAGAAGAGCTTTTTCAAAGACAAAAAAGAACCCAACAAGGTTTTAAATCTTTAGATGCAGTTTTTTATTCAAAGAATTATCCACTTGTTAGGAGACTCAAGGAATAAAAAGCTGGCAAGTGGGATGTAGCCTCAATGTAAATGAGATTCGTTTCTATTTCTTCTTCCTCTTCTCTCTGCCATTATTTAAATAGATGTTGCAGTTATTTTCCATTATATGATCGTTTTCAGTTTGACCAATGTGAGGGGAAAGAAACCCACAAACCCAATAGGAACAGGAAGTCTATTTGAGATAAATAACACCATAAAGATGGTGGGAAAAAAAATAAATGTTACTATTCCATTTAATAGTATGGTATTAAATATATTCCCTTTACTGTGTTCCGTAAGTCTTTTGTATATTCTTTATTTACTGACCTCTTCTGCCACCATTTTATTTGTTTGGCTTGTGCTTTCAGGTGCCAGTTGTTTATGATCAGCCCATAATTAGAAATCTAAACTTCTCTGGAGCTGCAGTTAGCGTTCAGAATTGTTCTCTGCTGCTGGAAGTTGTCACTGGTGCAGAGGTGGCCAATCCTGGGTTATGGTGAGGATCTGGCAGGTTTGTCTTTGTGCCTTTCTACAGGGTAACTTTAGAAGGCATTCGGGTTTTTTTCTCTTCTTCCTTAGGCGGATCCCACGGATTCACCCCCAGTGCAAGGGCAGCAGGGGAAGTTCTTTGAGAATACAATAAAAATAAAACCTCAGGGAACAGCTCAGAGCTATTCAGCAGCTGTGGAATTGCAGGGCAGAGTCTGAACCATTTCTCTGTGACCACCCAAGAAGCCAAATCCCACCTTCTGCACCTCATCCCTGGAATGGTTTTCAAAGGCACCTCCAGGATCATCCAGCTCCAAATCCCCACCACGAGCAGTGCCATTTCCCACCGGACCAGGCTGCTCAGAGCCACATCCAACCTGTGCTTCCCAGCATCCCATCCCACAGGAACGGTCCCCACCTCTGCTGCCCACTGCTCTTTGTCTTTTCCGTGGACTGAGCCAAATTTTGGATTTTTGTGCTCTAAGCCTCCATTGTCACCTGGGCTTTGTGGCCAGCCGGATCTCAGTGAGCCGAGCTGGGGATAAGCAGCTTAGCCTGGAGCAGTAATTGAATCAAAGCCAAATTCCCAGGCCCAGAAGGTTCATCCCTATTTAAACAAAGAGATGCAGCAATGCCTCTCGATCGGAGCTGAGGTGGAGGAAATGAGTCCTTTGAAATTGAATCCAGCAGGGACACCGGGTGTCCTTACAGCTCTGAGTTTTCCTGTAAATGTGTTTTTGTCCCAAAAGTGCTCTGAGCATCCGCCTGCAAGATTCGAGGAGAATAAATCCCTTGTCTCTGCCTCAGCACGGCAAGTTTTCGCCTTCCGTGGCCACTTTTAGTCATCCTAATTTTCCAGCAGAATTGAATTTATCTGCTAAGGAGATAACAATCTGCATTCAGCCCAGCGCTTCTCCCCACAGAAAATCCTGACCCCAACGCCTTTGCATGGAGGTGACAACGGCACAGAGAATGAGAAAGGAAAGAGGAACGAGTCTGGGATTTTGTATTCCCTGCAAGGAAATAGGAATAACTCAGGGATTTTGTCTCCTGGCAAACCCAAACCGTCCAGCCCCTACAGATCTGTGTGTTTTAGAGAAATGTGAAGAAATTTGAAGGGAGCTGTAGACAGCTAAAAATACTAATTTTTTAAAGATTTCCCTACAAGTCAAAACCAAAACACACCCCAGAAAAACCTCCAGACAAAAATCAGCACTAGGATTTCTTGAAATCCTAGAGTTCCAGAATGGTTTTGGATTGGAAAAGGCCTTGGAGATGATCTCCTTTCACCCTCTGCCATGGGCAGGGACATCTCCTGCCATCCCAGGTCACCCACGGACACTGCCAGGGATCCAGGACAGCCCCAGCTTCTCTGGGAATCCCACCCAGCCCCTCCCCACCCTCACTGGGATGAATTCCCTCCAAAATTTCTTATTTGTAGGGGTAACCCCTGAAACAGTCCTTCTATTCCTTTATTCCCAATTGCTGCTTTCTTCAGTTTCTGAACCCTTGATGAGAAATGGAGTTTGTTTGCCTGGATTCCAGCAGGAAACCGATTGGGTTTTGCAGGGCTGGCACCAGTCTGACAAAGGCATTTGCAGTTCAAGAGCCCCTGTGACTTGGATTTTAAACTGAAGCCCGATTTTATTAATCCAAGAGCACTTTGCCATTGCTCTGTGTGCAGCAGCTTCACCTGCCTGTGTGCCCAAACTATCTGTTTTTAATCATCTGTAATTATTAAAATGTTATGCTTTTTGATTGTGTATCCGCTCAGGAAAGCAAAGATGAAAGTCAACTGTGGCAACGTTTTCCTTTCAGTTTATTCAGAAGGCCTCAGGAAACTAATGAGATTTATTCTGTGAATTAGTTTATAATTGTGCTTTAACTGCACTGTGACATTTAATAATGTCAGAAGGATTTTGCTTTAGGCAAAGTGATTTCAGCCTCTGTAGAAAATTAATTACTACGTATGTGTGTATGAGCTAAGTGGTATTTTCAAGGTTAAGCTGCTTCCTCATATTTTTGAGGGAAAAAAAAAATAAATGCATTGAAGACGTGGATGGAATTTACTGCTTCTGTGACGAGCAGTGTAAAGTCACTGCAGTGGTTTTGGTTCTCCAATCTGAGATTTCCCAGCCAGCACACCAAGTTCATGTGGTGGGTCTAGCACTGCCTAAATGCTAATGCACTCACTAGAATACACTCATTTTCTGCTGTGAAATCGGATTAGGAGAGGAGCAAAGCAGGCTCCAACTTTGAAGGGTATAAAGAAAACTTTATTGACAGGACTTAAAGAATAATGGAATAATAAGAATCAGAATAAAACCTTCAGAACACTTCTTCTCCCCCCCTCCTTTTCTCTCCCAGTGACAAAGCACAGGAACAATTCGGTTTATTTCCCCCCTAGAATGGTCTTTGTTCAGTTCCCTTAGGCAGAGGAGTCTCTCTTGCCATGCCATGGAGATTTCTCCACAAGAAAACGGTTCTCTCGTGGCTTCAAAGTCACAGAGAATCAGGAAATCTGATCACTGTGCAAAAAACTGTTTTTCCCACAGCTGAAAAACTCGGTGGGGCTCGGTGTCTGCCCAGGATGGGCTGGGTGGGTGCACATCTTCCCAGTTTTCATTTAAAATGTGCTCACAAAGGAGCCTCTGGCTTTTTCATTGCTTTAACAACGTGTCAATAGTCAAAATTAGCCACTGATTTTTTCCTTGGTCAGGTCTAAAGGAAGCTGTCAAGGCCCTTGCAGGGAATTACTTCCACAACAAGTTCCTATCCTTCCACACCGAGAAAATAAATTAATGCAAAACCAGCACAGCCATCACAAACGAGGTCCTGTTGCTGTCGTGGGATTTATTTTTCCCAACGCAGCCTTAATTCTTGTGTTCTCTGTGCCTGGTTTGGGAGCTGTGAGAGCAGAGGGAGCTCCCCCAGCCGCAGCCTCACCAATTCCCGCAGGAATTTCAGTGATTTCTCCCCAAAACCTCCAGACAAAAGCACTTGGGTCACAGCCCATCATCCTATCGCTATGAATATTTACAGGTCAAAGCAATCTGCTGATCTGTGTGACTTTATGGGGCTGATCCCCAGAGGTTCCTTCCAATCCTGGGGTTCTGTGCACTCTTGTCCCTCTGTTTCACCACAAAAATCACCTCTCAATATCAGATGGAGGTGCTCAAGGGAGGAAGAAAGAAGGAGAGCTGGTCATGGGTGGTTTTGTGAGCTCAGAAAATAAAAATAAAATAAAATTCGGAGCCATTCCACGTCAAACAGTACCAAATATTGGTCTTAGAATGAGTCACATTCCCCCAGTTTCCTTTGGTGCTGGAAATCCTCCAGTGGCGCTGCCCAAACCCCTCGATTTCTCATTAAACACCCCCCACTCCCACTTTAAAACAGATTATTTCTCCCCAGTCTTTAATAATTGGAAGTTTCATTATAGTAACAACTTCAGGGTGCTTCCAATTAACTGAACAATAACTGTAGCTTGGGCTAATAAATGTTCAGCTTCGGGCCAGGGATTTATTAGCCCAGGAAAATGGTTATTGCCTCATAAACAGGAAGCAGCTCCAGGTGATTTAATGACTCGAATTCCTCTCACCCTTCATAAGCTGGATCCAATAAACAGCTGAGATGAGAGAGATATTAAAAGTATAAACCCCAACAACAGCAAACTTTCCACTGGCAATTACTTAATGACGAAGCTGGGTTAATAAAAATTGGAGAAGTCAGTTCATGACATGGCAGGGTGACCTGAAGCTGTCACTCAAGGAACTCAAACGACTTTGGGTAATTTTTATTTTATTTAGTGAAGAGCTGAATAAATAATTTGATGATGTGCCTTTGCCATGGACAGGATGTCCTGCATCCGTGTCCAAGGGCTGCACAGGCACACAGGCAGATGAGTTGTAAATTAGGATAAAAACCTGCTTTTTTCATCAGGCAAAATGTGATGTGAAGGTTGTGGGCTCCTCATCTTCCATGTCATCTTTCAAATGCTGGGTTGTGACTTGGAAAAAAAAGGAATAAACCGAGTTTACTGATTTTTTTTTTACCAGTGTGCTCTGATAAACTTCTCTTGCAGTGGTTGGGGTGGCACCATCTCACTCTGTGATTTTTTCAGTGGGTCCTGGGGTCCCATCCCTGCAGCCTCTTTTCCCATTCCTTGTGCTCCCCTTTCCTGGGGTTTTCCTGTTGCACAGCAGGACTTTGTAAATCGTGTTGCCAAGGTGCTGAAATCCAGCCTTGTGTGGTTTATCCTGTAAAACATGTGAATGTGTTCAGGGCTGTGAATCCCACAGGTAACTCTGTGAACAGTTCTGCATTGGGTTTCAACATTAACCTGCTCTTATTTCAGAATAATGAACATTTTTGAGACTCTCATTTGAGAGTCTGTTTCTCTTCTCTGCTTTCCTGGGCATTTTAAGACCTTTCATGCTGTGTTGTATGGCAAACTCAGGACTGAAGGTCGACTTTGGGAGGTGTTTGGCCATCCACACCATGGAAAAGTGTCTGAGATTTTCAGAAAATTCACCTTTAAAAGGGAACTTCGTATTCCAAGAGCTTTAGAAGCCCCTGTGAATTCCTCCCTAACCATTTCTGTGCCTCAGCAAACCGACTTATTTCTGTCCATGAAGAATAAATGATACATTTCAGAAAGTTTCATTAATATTGATGAGCTTTACATACGGCTAGTTAGTATTCAAAGTATTTCAATTTGTTAAACAGAAAGAGTTTCAACCATTAATTATGTTCTGGCCATTCCATTTTCACCAAATTGAATAAATCAATGTGTTGGAACAGAATGATGTATTCAGACCAAAAATATCTTTGCTGTTTCTAAATGGAAGCAGGACAAAAATGTCTTGCTCAGCATTTTTTCCCACATTTGCATGGCCTCTCTTTCATGAATTTATTTTGTTTTCCTGAGGATATATACAAATATCTATCCAAAAAAGATATGCATGGGCTTTTTTTTCATGTTGGGAATATTATTCCTGCTTGAAGATGTGGAACTGAGGCAGAGAGGGGCTCAGTTTTACAGAAATATTTAACTTAGACCCATCTGATGCCACCTCTGAGTAAATGAATACAGCCCAGACTTTCTATTTTAGCAATTAAAACATCTATAAATTAAGATATTAATCAAAATCAACCAGTTTAGCTGCTTTTCAGTTGTTAAGGAGCTACTGGTTGAATAACAGGTTAATATGGGCTGTATTTAAGACATTGGAAGGCAGAGATGTTCTGGCTCCTGGATCAGTTAAGCCCTTCTAGAAAGGGTACCATAAATTAGCATTTTGTGATGCCTATTACAGCTGTGGAGAAAATAATCCTTTCATTTTTTCGTTTCCCTGAGCAGATGTCGCTTTGGAGACTCAGGAAATTCCTCCAGTGAGTCTCCTGCTGTTACAGCCAAACTCCTGAAGTGACAGCCCTGCTCTGCCACCAGCCTGGAGTTCAAACCCAGCTCCTTTCCAGCCTGGAATTAGAATCCAGCTCCTTTCTATCCTGGAGTTCAAACCCAGCTCCTTTCTATCCTGGAGTAAAAACCCAGCTCCTTTCTATCCTGGAGTTCAAACCCAGCTCCTTTCTATCCTGGAGTAAAAACCCAGCTCCTTTCTATCCTGGAGTTCAAATCCAGCTCCTTTCCAGCCTGGAATTAGAATCCAGCTCCTTTCCAGCCTGGAGTTCAAACCCAGCTCCTTTCCATCCTGGAATAAAAACCCAGCTCCTTTCCATCCTGGAATAAAAACCCAGCTCCTTTCCTAATCCGTTTTGGAATTAGAATATCTTCCACTGATAACCTTTCATCCTGGAATAAAATCCAGCTCCTTTCCATCCTGAATTGAACGCTCTTTTCCATCCTACATCCGAGGTTTGCTGTGGCCAGATTGTTTCCTGGCTGGGGCAGAGGGAATGGGTCTCAGATTTTAGGCAGGTTTTTCTCCTCCCAGCTCAAAGGCACAATCAGAATCATCGGTGCTGGGAGCTCAAAGTTCCTCTGCCTTTAAAAAAGCGGTGTACAATAGAGTGCTGGTTGCTGGAGAGCACAAACGGCCCAATAGGATGGGTTTTCCCTGCTCAATTATCCCAATACACTTCCTTTGGCAGCTACAGAATATTCTTTTTTTATTCCCCGCCTCCCCCCAGTTTCTGAGCTCTCTGAGTGTCTTTAGCCTGACGCTGCAGTTGACAGCAGGTCAGCAGAAGAAAAGGGGCTAGAAAAAGAGTTTTAGTGCTGTTCAGAAAGCAGAGGGCTGGAAATAACTGGAAATCCTTGCTTGGAGCAGGGGGGTGGATCTGGTGCCTCTGTGAAGTCCCTGCCAGCCTTAGATATTCTGTGACTCTAAAATGGAAACGGATGTGCTGGTGGAAACTCACGAAACTGTTTGAATTGGAAGGAGTATTTTTTTATGTGTTTAGAGTTGGTGACTTTTTCTACTGAAGGAGAAAAACCGGCAAGGCGTGTTGTTGAGATCAGTAAAGCCATTTTTCCATGATTTATGTGGGTTGCTTCTCTCAAGATCAAAGCCCAGACAATTACCAGGAGCCAGGTTCCTTTATTGTAAACCAGCAAAAAAAAATCAGATGTTTTTGTTTCACCAGCGGTGTCACCGCAGACTCCCCGAGCAGCTCCATTTCTCTTGACAATTAATGTGCTATTGCAACAGATGCCGTGGAAAAAACCCCAAGATTTCCAGGGCTGGGCAGGAGATGCTGGGCTGCTCTGCAGGGGAAGGAGGTGAAACCCAGGCTGCTCCTGGGCTCGTCCTGGCAGGAGCAGCGATCTGCTTTAGGGGCCCTCACCCAGGGATGGGCTGAAGGACTGCATTGCATCACCATTGTGACAGGGAGCGAGCGGGAAAGCTGAATTAATGATGAAAAACTAGGGTTTGATTTGGCGACCGAGGTTCGGTCTCCGGTGGCCACAATCGAAGGGACAAAGCGCTGGGCGAGCGCTGATCCGCACTCCATCCACAGGATCCCCTCGGATCACCGATGTTGTTAATGCTGGGGTAGTTTTTATACAGTTTTTTTTTCGCTTGGGGCAGAGTTTCTCCTATTCTTTCGTGGTTTCACACATCCCTGTAGTCTCCTTTTCTCTGTGCTGGGCTGGACAAAACATTTCTGGGCAGCGATGAATGCTGATGGTGAATTACGGGAACCTGGAATTGGGATCTGGCTCTCCTGATTGTCGATCCTTATCGGGGATTCATCGCTTGGGTGTTTCCTGGACTGTTCTGCTTAAGGGTTCATCTCTTTTCATTTGTTAATGATCTCTTTCTTTCTGCTGCTCTCTGTGGTTTCGCAATTTGTGAAGCAATTTTTTCGCGGCTCCGCTTTGTGGTTTGAAAACTTTAGGAATTTTTTTTTTTTTTTTTTTACAAGCACAACTTATTTCATGTCTATTTTACATAAGCGCGAATTATTCTGTAGCATATATTACACTATTAAATTTAAGCACTGCTCAGACAGTCTGGGCTACATCTGAGCCTTCAGACAAAGCAGGAGGCCTGTCCCGATCCACCTGGGGATGTACAGGAAATGTTTTTGAAGCAGAAGAAAAGGCTGTACAATCCCTGATATCCATAAAGTACAATAATCCCACAAAGCACAATAAAGCCCTTACTGGGCTTTTTTACCCGGTAACTTTGATGTAGCGGTTAAAACAAATTTGCATTTTAATACCTAATTCTCTGTCTTTCCTCTTTGGGCTAATCCTCTCCTTTTGAAGCACACTTTTGTTGCTTTAATAACGGCCCTCTAATGAGAGATGGAATCAGTGCGTGCCAGGAAAGATCGTGCAGCACAGAGATTTTGGGATGGTGATGCTTGGAGAGAGGTGAGCTTTAACCACTCCATCCTGATTTTCAGGGCTCTGCTTCACCCAGGCACTCCCAAAGAGGGGATTTTCCCTGGAGAATGTTAAGCAGTGGTTGTTGATCCCAGGGAATCCCCTGGGCTGCTCAGCTGGGCTGCTGTTGGTGGGATATTTCCAGAAGGAAGGTCCAGTGTCACTGTGACTGCAGAGGGGACACAGCAACACACACAGCAGGGTTCAGGAGAGGAGAAGAGAAGGACTCTCCAGTTTATTGCTGATTTTGTATCTCTCAGTTTGTGGGCAGTGCCCAGAGATTGCACAGAGCAGTTCCCACCTCTCCATCCCCACTGCTCACTGGAGAAGTCCATCAGGTGAGATCTGTTCATCCAGGAGTGCAACCATGATCCTTGTTTATCTCCCAATTCCTGAGCACTGACCCATCACACCCAAACCCAGCAGATTTATTTTCAGGCCAGCAGCCCGGGGCTGGGGATGCTCTGAGCTGGGGGCTCCTGCTGAGCTGGGATCTGCCCTGCAGAGGCTGATGCAGCTCCAGGTTGGAGAGCCACACATCCTCTGAGGGAAAGGATTATTTCACATCATATCCAGCAACTCGTGCCACTGGGAAATTTAATGGATTTCTATGTCGAGGGATGATTTTGGGGTTTATAAATTTATTTATTAATATCAGCATTTTTATTAATAATGGCATTTATTGATTAATATCAGTCCTTGTGTGCTCTGCAAATCTTTTTATTTATCTTCCTCTGTGTTTTATTCCTCATGTATAAAAAGATGCTTCCTGAAGGACTGTGGAATCCAGAAATATGAGAAACAAATATCCTTATGGGGTTTTTTTCCTGTTAATGTGGTTTTGTCCTAAGAATTTCCAATTCTTTTCCACCACAATGTATATCCAATGCTTCCAAAGGCTTCCATAGCAAAGAGGAACTTGAAGGTGACCACATTTGCCAAATGTAATTTTTATTTCATATGCAGAGTATCCTAAACGTGACATTATTTGTAAGAGGGAAACTAAAAGTTCTGAATTTTTCTCCACACAAATCCACTCTCGTATCCACTGGCCCTGTAGGTGACATTTGGAAACTGGATATTTTTATATGTTTTTATTCTTAGGGCCAGGTCTTTCTGAAGGTAAAATTTGGACCAACAAATAAACTTCTTTTTTCAGTTCTGGTATACCAAGACAAGGAATATTCAAGGCCATAAGAGAAGATCCATGATTTTATTTCTTTTTATGATGAATATTGATAAGCGATTTTTTTCCTTTTTTTTTTTCCCCTAACTGGAGAGTTGAACACTGAACGTTTCCTTCTGAAGAGAACGAAAAAAATGGGGGACATGTTTAAGCAAGGCTTACAGAAGGTGCAATAATTGCCTGGCATTTCCATGGGAGCAGGCTGGATTTAAGGGAGGCAGATTGTCCAATTCATCATCTTCCACGCAGCGTTTTCCCTTCCAGCAGGGGACATTCATCAGGAGGCTCAGCGAGCTGAGATCTGGATTCCCCACAGGGACAGATGGTGTTGGAGATGCCTGATGAGAGGCTTGACTTTCTGTGAGAGTGGCAAAGTCGGGAGAGCAGGCAGAGCCGGGGGTTGTCATCCCTGTCTGCCAGGAGGGGCTGGCTGGGAGCACGGCACGGTCACTGCTGCTCCCTGAGCCCCCAAAAACTGCAGCACGGGGAGGCAGGGCTGGGGGAGGGAAATCAGGGCCACTCAGCCTGTGCTGGCAAAGTGGGAATGGGCAGCCTGGAGAAGAGAAACTTTGGGGTGACCTCGCTGCTCCTTCCAGGACCTAAAGGAACTGACAGGGAAAATGGAGAGAGACTTGGGACAAGGGATGGAGGGACAGGACAGAGGAAATGGCTTCAAACTGCCAGAGTCGGGTTATTTGGGATGTTGGGGAGGAATTCCTGGCTGGGAGGGTGGGAGAGGCTGGGCTGGGATTCCCAGAGGAGCTGGGGCTGCCCTGGATCCCTGGCAGTGCCCAAAGCCAGGGAGGAATTCCTGGCTGGGAGGGTGGGAGAGGCTGGGCTGGGATTCCCAGAGGAGCTGGGGCTGCCCTGGATCCCTGGCAGTGCTCAAAGCCAGGCTGGAACCCCTGGGATGGTGTCCCTGGGATTCCCAGAGGAGCTGGGGCTGCCCTGGATCCCTGGCAGTGCCCAAAGCCAGGCTGGAACCCCTGGGATGGTGTCCCTGGGATTCCCAGAGGAGCTGGGGCTGCCCTGGATCCCTGGCAGTGCCCAAAGCCAGGCTGGAACCCCTGGGATGGTGTCCCTGCCATGGATGATGTTTCAAGTCCTTTCCTGATAGGAAGTAGGTTCAGATGGGATATTGGGGAGGAATTCCTGGCTGGGAGGGTGGGGAGGGGCTGGGCTGGAATTCCCAGGGAAGCTGTGGCCGCCCCTGGATCCCTGGCAGTGCCCAAGGCCAGGCTGGACAGGGTTTGGAGCAGACTGGGAGTTGTCCCTGCCCACAGCTGTGTTGGGATGAGAAAATCTTTAAGGTCCCTTCGAACCCAAACCATTCCATGATGCCATGATTTGATGAATTTCTGGGTTTGAGATGATGGCCCTGCTGAGCTGGGGAGCTCCTGACCACCCCCAGTGCTGGATTTTGAGCATTTCCCTTTCCCTGCTGTCACTGGGAACAGGACCCTGGGGTCCCATTGCACATCCCAGACCAGGGCTGAATTCAGGCTGTGATTGGCACCATAAACACTCAGACAACTTGAGGTGTTTGTGTGTTTGTGCTTTGAATCCAGCCACGAGCTTGCCAAGGTCCTTCAGATCTCAGCTTCTACTTTCACAGAAGGAAACACATCCTGGTTGTGAGCCTTGAGGATGCCAAACTCCTTCAGAAGCTTCCCAGGCAGAACCCTGCCCAAACAGCTCTTGGATGCTCACAGCAGAAGAATTCCCACATCCTGGCACTTTTATTTGAATTTGGGAGCTGGGAGAAACTCAGCTTTCATCCTGGTGCAAAAACAATAGGAGAAAGGGAAATTATTAACCTCTCCAGTTGCCAGCAGAGAAGCCCTGGGGATATTTGGGATCATCCAGGGCTCGGAGGCTCCTTCCTCCACCACGGCTTGGGCAGGCAGGGAACAGAGAGGCCACGAGGAAATTTTCAGTGAAATGTTATTTATCCGTGTGCTGCTTCAATACCTCGATATTTAGTCCAGGAATGGCTTGCATTGTTTATGTGACATGAAAATTTGGTGGTTTTTTAATATCTGGGCTGGGAAAACCTCTGGTAGCTGAGGATTTTGTTGTAGGGGGGTTTTTAATAAAGAGTAAATACATTAAAATAATTCCGAAAAAAATAAAGCAATTTCTGGGTTCTTTACCATTATTTTCAAGTACTTTTTCTTTCCCCCTTCTCCACCTATACCATTAATTAGCCCTCAAACAGGGGCTAATTACCATCCCCTTCCTAAAGCCCTGTGAGGGCACTCACTGCTCCTGGAAGGAGGATAACCTATTAATATGAATTTGTCAAGGTCTTTCATACAAGCACAAGCAATTAATGTTAATTGTTTAAGATCATTCTCACTCAAGCTCACTCTGGTATTATTTTTCACTAATGAAAGTGGAGAGTTAATTAGTTCTTTCTGAGTAAATGTTTTAGACAGATATCCCTTGTCTCAAATGAGGGTGGGCACGTGGGGACAGGACATGCATCAAAACTTCAAAAAGTTGTGTTACACAGCATTTATGAATTTGTGCTTTGATGGGTTTTTTTTGTTGGTTTAGTTTTCTTTTTTGGTCTAAAAAGCCGTTATTTAAAATTTCTGTAAGCTTGTTTTGATCATTTGGGAGTAACCAATTGGTGTTTGTGCATCAGGTTTTATAAAATAGAAAGCTTTGAGCGGAAATAATTTCAAAGCACCCAGCAGAGGAGCAGAAGTTGCAGTTATTTGTGACAGCCCAGGAGAGCAGGGCTGTGCCTTTGCTCTGCCCTGCCAATCCGTGCCCCCCATCCCACATTTCCAGCCTCTGGCAGTGACCCACACTTTGTTTCCACCTTGTCTGAAAGTGAAAATAATTTTTTTTTTTTGAGGCAGAAACACTTTCTCCGTGTTTTGGGACTCGGAGGTGTGCCCTTTGCTTCGGGCAAGCCTGACCTGCTGGGATTGGCTTTAGCATTTTCAGAGGTTTCCTCCCTCCCCGGGTGTGACACGGAATTGGATATTCATCACCCATAAATAAAACTAAACGGGACTGAGTGCAGGCTGCTTCTGCGAGGTGTTGAGGCTTCGGGCTGAGGCACAAAGAGCAGCTTTTTTACAATGCAGGTCACAATAGAAGCTCTTAATTTTCCCTCGGAGATGCTCAGCTGCGTCCTGCTGTCTTAGTCATTAATGCAATAAATTAACTCCAGCTATAAATAAATCCCGAAATTTAGCTCTTAATGAGGTCGTGGAGATGGGAACGGAGGAGATGAAGGAGTCAGTGCTGCTGGAGGCACCGAGCAGTCACAGACACATCGGGAGCAGAAACCTCTCCTGCCTCTGATCATCCAAGGACTGAACTGCCTGCACAAAGCACTCACGGGGCAGCAGCTGTCAGGTACCTCACTGGGATTAAAATTCCAGAGATTGCCCAAAAGGGGAGAGAAAAATCGGATGTGAGAGTCCCCCATGGCTGTGCTTGAGAGATGCCTGCGGAAGTAACAATTTTTGGAAGATACTGGCTTGCTTTAACGATGAACATCCAGCCCAGAGGTTCCTCCTATAAATCACACCTGCACAGGCTCGAAACCACTCCGGGAAGACAAAGCAGCCCATGGAAGGTAAAGTTTGGGCTGAGTCAGTTCTCTGTTGTGGGAAACTCTCCCTATTGTTCCCTTGATGTTCCTAAAGTCAGGGAGGTTTTATTTTTAAGGACAACTCCAGCTCCCATCGTTCACCCCCAAATAAAACAAACCCTCCTCCCAGTCAATTGTCTCCAACACAGCTCTGTCAGAATCAAAAGAGATTTTAGCAGGGCCTGATCTCTTCCCTGCAGCCTTGTAAAGGCCAAACTGTGGTCGGCACATCCAACATTTGTCCTGGGTGGAATTACAGAATCACAGAATTTTTAGGCTGGAGGAGACCTTCAAGATCATCGAGTCCAACCCACTCAACTACACCACGGCACCCAGTGCCACAGCCAGTCTGGTTTTAAACACATCCAGGGTGACTCCACCACCTCCCCAGGCAGACCATCCCAGGATTTTATCACTCCTTCTGTGAAAAACTTTTTTCCTAATTTCCAGCCTGGCTCTGTGTCCTGTTGTTCTGTCCCTTGCTGCCTGGAGAAGAAGACCAACCCCCAGCTGACTGCAGCCCCCCTTCAGGAGTTTTAGAGGGTGGTAAGGTCACCTCTGAGTCTCCTCTTCTCCAGGCTGAACAACCCCAGCTCCCTCAGTCGTTCTTCCCATGGCTTAGGGTGAATTCCTGCGGGATGGGGCAGCAGCTCCACCCCAGCAGCTGCCAGGGAGACCTGGCCTGGCTCAGGGCACAGGAGGAAATAATGTGCAATGTTAAAACCCAGAGGGACAATGGAGCTCTGCTCCCTGCTGCCCTCAAGGACATGCCATATTGAATTGCACATGGGTGGCTGGGATTGCACATGGATCCCTGCTCAGTGGTTGGAATTGCACATGGATCCCTGCTCAGTGGTTGGAATTGCACACATGGATCACTGTTCAGTGGTTGGAATTGCACATGGATCCATGCTCAGTGGTTGGAATCACATGGATCACTGCTCAGTGGTGGAATTGCACATGGATCCCTGCTCAGTGGTTGGAATCACATGGATCCCTGCTCAGTGGTTGGAATTGCACATGGATCCCTGCTCAGTGGTTGGAATTGCACATGGATCCCTGCTCAGTGGTTGGAATCACATGGATCCCTGCTCAGTGGTTGGAATTGCACATGGATCCCTGCTCAGTGCCCGGGATCAGGGCTCAGTCAGGGATGCAGGGGAGGGCACAGGGCAGAGCTGGGCACATTAAGGGCCATGGGGTCAGTGTGACCAGGGCCTGGGGTCCCCAGGGGGGCAGAGGGCAGGGTCAGAGAGTGGGAAAAGCCATGGAAACATTCCCAGGGATATCAGCTTCCTGTTGTGGCTGAAAACGGAGGGTTTGGGCTGAGCCCTCAGTCCAGTTGAGGGCACAGGAGTTTGGTGCAGCCTTGTCAGTGATTTAGGTTAAGAAGAATGTAGGAAGCAGGAGAACTTAATTAATCCATGAGTAGGAATGTGGGGGTTTGAGGTTTACATTTTGCTGGAGGCTGCCATAGATTTCCTGCTGGAATGAGGGGACCAGGGAAAGAGCAGGATGCAGTGGAAGAAAACCCCTCTCCCTCCCCACTGGGATCTTGGCAGTGCCTGAATCCCTTTCTGTCTCTGTGTTCATGATCCAGCTCTGCAGCACACAGTTCGTGGGGAATGGGGCTACAGCTGGGTAGGTGGGTGAGCAGTGTTTAAGGTAGAGACATGGTAAAGGTGAAAAGACAATTAATCTTCCTCATTTTGCTATGTGAGCACGGGAATGTTCGTAAAACAGAAATTACTGCCCTCCTCATGGAGTGCTTGTAACCCAGAGAAGGGAGTTACAGAGTACAGGATCTCCCCCTCTCTTAGCAAATGAAATTTAACAATCTGTCCCAGCCTTGACCTGGTTTGTCCCCAGGAAGTTTCAAGGAACCATTTCTGCAGTTTAGAGATCATGCTAAAGGTTATTGAATTGAGGTTTGGACTTGTGAGATAAATTTTGCACTAAAATGAATGTGTGGCTGAGATTCAGGCTCAGACTGGGTATTTGAAGATGTATTTTGTGGTGTTCAGGTTTTGAGAAATGTGTGAGGGTTTTTTTTTTGTTCTGTTTCTCCAGTCAGTCCCCTGGGTAAGTTGTTTTGATGAAACTTGGCAGAGCTATAAAACTTGCAGAGATCCCATCCTTGATTCTTTTTTTTTTTTATCATGGGGCCTTGTCAGAGTGTCAGAGAAGAGCAGAACTTGTAGATGCAACAAATATGAAAAGGGGATTTTTATTTTTTTATCTGTAAAGCTGCAAGCAGCAAAGAGTTGTTCTGGTTGGCAGAGAAAAAGTGCAAAATGCTGTAAGTTTTGCTTTTATTTTGAGACCTGGAGGGAAAAATGCCTCGGGTTTCTTCAGCCTGGAGGAAAGAAACTTCAGGGTGACCCAGCTGTGGCCTTCAAGTGCCTGAAGGGGACAAGAAACTGGAAAAAACACTACAAGGGATGGAGGGCCAGGACAGAGAGTGATGGTTTCAAGGACAGGGATGGATGGGATACTGGGAAGGAATTTTCCCCTGTGAGGATGAGGAGGGTGCATCCCTGGAAATGCTCCAGGTCAGGTTGGATGGGGCTTGGAGCAGCCTGGGGGAGTGCAAGGAGCCCCTGCCCAGAGCAGGGGGTGGAATCAAGTGACCTTCATGGAACCTGCCAACCCAAACCATTCCATGATTTTGTGATTCCTTGTGGGTCCTGGCAAGAAATTGAGAAATGCTCATCTCCAGTGGCCGTGGTTTCCTTGCACATCCAATCTTTGACAACTTTGGCTTCTAAAGTTAAATTACTTAAGCACTGTGGCTTCACCACGACACCAGGATGTGTTTTTGATCCCTCAGCTCTCCCCTGTTCTCTTGGGCACACGGGTCTGGGGCTCTGGCCAATGTCCCTGCTCCCATTCCCCTCCTCAGGGACAGAGATCCCCCCCAGGAATTGCTGCAGTGACTGAAGCAGCCCAAGCAAAGCCCAGTGCTGTGGCTGTACATGGATCCAGCTGTCACACTAATTACCTGGGGTTTAATTAGCTGCAACTGTAGTGACCTAAAATTGCTTATTGCTTGTCTGGAGTGCCCCAACAGATGCCCTGTGCTTGTCCACTCCTGACTCCCTCACCTTTGGAAGGTGCTGGGGCTCAAATGAGATCTCTGGGAAAGGCAGGGGGTCAGGAGGCATTTTCACATCCCTTTCAATTTATGAAGGACGTGAGACCCTTTGGCTTGGAGGGCAGCAGAGCAGGGCTGGTTCTGCTCCTTCTCTTGAGAGGTGCATTTAATGAGTGCTGATAAATGGGGTGACTTGAGGGGAGTTGCCACTAATGAAAAATAGGAACTATTTAGTACAATAGTAATTTGTTAAAAAATAACTAGGTAATAACTAATAATAAATATATTAATATTATTCAGCTGCGCCCTACAGTCGCAAAACCAGATGAGTTTTCCGCCTGCTTCCTCCTCCTGGTGACAAAATGGTTCATTTGTTCTCCATGCAGAATAGCAAACTTTCCTAGCAGGAGGATTATTATTTATTTATTCCTAATAATACAACCTTCCTATGGTTCTGTGCAGCTACACAGCTGGAATAATGCACAAAATTCCACGTGCCTGCATCCTGGGAGGGGGGGTGACTGACCACTGGAATTGTCCACCCAACCAAAACAAAATATTTCTTCCCTCTCCTGATTTAGGAAGTGTGCAAACACAGTTAAGGAGCTGCTTTTCTCCATTGCTTTGCCCCATCATTCTTCCTGCCTGGCGGTGATAAATTATGCAAGAGCCACTCTCAGCATCCGAGCCTCTCTGCTGCCTAATTTGCTGCGAGGAGAGCGTGGCAGTCACAGCCTGGGCACTGCCGGGAGCAGGGCTGCAGTGTGAGAGGTTTGTTAGCACAGTCCCACCGACAAGATCCTCCAGAGAGAGCTGACTGGAGAAGGACCAACGTTCCCGGGGTGGTCCAGCAGGTAAACACGCGATGGATTAAAGAGTGAACCGAGGGGAATGGCTGCCTGCAGGGTAATAAACGGAGGGGATGTACAAAGCACTCAATCCCAAGGGCTGCTGCAGCTGGAGCTGTTCACAAGGTGCTTCCCAAATTACAGAACCTCCACAGGGTTTGGCTGCATGAGGCAGGAGAGCTCTGGGGAAATCCCAGGTGCTGCAGCAGCTTTGTTTCAGCAGGTGCTCCTCACTTTCTAAACAGGTCTTTAATCAGGGCCCCAGGAAGGGCTGGAAAGGAAGGGAAGCCGAGGGCTGCTGCTGCCTGATGGTTTTGTAGGAGTAGCTGGAGAGTTTCTGATGCCCATCAGGTTGAAAGGAATGCGTATTCACATTATTTTTCTTTTAGTTCTGTTAATAAAGCTTTCTTTATACTCTAAAGGTTTTTTTTTTTTTCCTTTCTCCTAATTCTTATCCCACAGCAGAAAACAAATCAATAATTGTGGTGGGTGCACTGGAGTTTGGCCAGCACTCAACCCACCACGTTGAATTGGTGCATTGGCCAAGAAACCCAGAACTGGCAAACCCAAACCACCACGGGCTGGACTCAGGGCTGATCCTGATTCTGCAGCCCCTCCTTGGGGAGGAGAGAAGCCATGGGATCTCCTGGGTGCTGACTGCAGCAGTGGCATCAATCAAAAAATGCTGCAGGAGGCAGAGCCCTCCAGCAAACTGCAGCTCAGTTCACAGGGAACAGAGCCCCTGGGTTTCTGCTTGGGAATTACCATGTTTTGTGCCATCACAGGGAAATCACTGTCTCTTTACAACCCATCTCTTTAAAATCCATCCCTTTAAATCCATCCCTTTAAATCCATCCCTTTAAAATCCATCACTTTTTCTGTCTGTACTCCCTATTTTAGCTCTGCCCCTTCCTGTGCACACAGAAGTGCCACATCCAAAGGAACAGTTCAGAGACCCCCTTTGGGCCACCTGGCTTTATGGGGGCAGGAGATGGAGCATCCCTGTGGTGCCCATTGCTGTGGAGCAGGAATGGTGCTGCAGGGACACAGACGTGGCTCCATGTGCAGCAGCAGCTGCATAAATCCCAGCCTGGGAAGGATAAGGACTGGCCAAAGCTCAGCTCCAGCCTGGCTGTGCCTCTATTGTCTCAGCAGTCATCTGAAAGTATGTAAATAAGGGGGCCAGGGAATTAAACCTGTGTCTGAGGCCGGGGTGAGAGTGGGGAGGGAGCAAGGTTGGAGTAGAAACAAAAAAACAACAAAAAAAAAGGCAATAAAATCTGTAGAATTCCCTGTATTTGAGCCATGCTGGATCTCAAACAGCTCGGTGCTTGTAACGTGGCAGGATGCTTTATGATGGTTCATTCCCACAAGGTGAATTAAAACAAGGATTAAAAAGCCCTTATAAATCAGATTTTATAGCTGCCTAAACCACCTGCAAACTGTTGGTCCTTGTTTTCAAAATCTGCCATCACTCTGCTGTCAGATTGATCCTGGTTTCATTAGCAGGGCTGGCATTGCCTGTGCTGGCAGAAGCCACCAGCTGCATGAATTACCCCGAGTGTAATTGTGAGCAATGTCTTCATTTTGTCAACAGCATTCCAGAGTGCCAAGGATGCCCTTTATGCACTATTTTTAATCGTCTCTGCTAGATGGGTTTTCAGCAGATTTCACCTCAATGAGAAGTGACAGAGAGAGTGACGTGGGCTGTGCTGGCGATGTGAAATGCAAGAAGAACATTTACCAAGGGGCTCGCTGGTATTTGTGAACAGTTGATAATTCCAAGGGCAGCTGGAAATACTGAGGGTGAGTGCAGCAGTGTCTGGCTGGCCCAGTGCAGCTCACAGAAATCCTGTAAATGAAAATTGGAGGTTTGCTCGTCCTGGGGGAGTTGAACTCCAGTTCACCAAGTCGTGCAAGTGCTGCAGGTGATGGGAACTCTGAATTCTGCAGGAAAATCTTGATTTCATTTATTTTTTTCTCCACTTAGGTAGCTTTATTGATCTAAAGGCACAAACAGCATTTGTGCCTTGAGCAGAGAGCAGCAGCTGCACGCCAGGTAATGTCTGGTGTGAAATGTTCAGGCCAAGCTCTGCCACCCCCTTCTTGGCACTGAGCAATTTAATAGTCATTAACCAAATTTGATACAAATAATCTTGCAACAGAGTGCCCCCCATGGCAGGAATTCTGGTGCTTCCAGTCCTGATCACTGATGTGTCACTGGAAAAGGAACTAACTGAGAAGTTCATCCTTGATAAACTCACAAAACTACTGAGTTAAAAACTCAGTACTGGCTGGCCTGGGATTTTGGGATTGGGGTCGTGGTTCAGGGGATTTCTGGAGTATCAACATAGCAAGATAAATATCCCTGGAATAAGTAAATATTGGATCTCCATCTCTGGCACGAAGTGTTGAAGTCAGCAGGACGTTTTCTGTTGACTTCCCTGTGCCCAGCCTCCTATGCGCATGTTTTATTCATTAACCCCAAAACCTTGTGAAGGAATAAGTGACAGCAATTATTAAACATTTGCTGCCTTCATTTTATCCCACTTAAATTCTGCTGGGGCTTTAATAGCTCAGGAATAAAGTTTGCAAGGTGATGGAGCAGGACTCCATCTGCTCAGACAGATTAAAGGGAGCAGAGGACAATTTGGAAAGGATGAACACTGAAGGCATTGTTATTGCTCTTGCTGAGCTTAATTACAGAGAGTGGGGACCAATAAATCCATCTGCTGGACACATTGATTGCTCAGGGAATGCACACCTCCACTCCAAGGCAAAGTCAAAGATGTTCCAGCTGGATGTGACTTATCCAGCCAGGCAGAAAGCTGGAAAGGGAATATTGGCAAAGGGAACAGGTGGGCTGGTTTCACATCCTGCTCTGAGTGCCTTGGAAAATCTCTCGGGGCTTTAGGGAGAAACTGGGTGTGCTCCAGAAAAGGGGGGCTCCTCACAGGGATGGACAGGTCTGCTCTGGTCCCCACACCTCCACAGAGCAGGGCCGGTGCAGTCTGGCTCTCCTAAGCCTGAAGTTTCTTAAGTTCAGTTTCTTCCTGATGTTTTGGTTTAGGAAGGCCTGGTTCCCACAGGGCTTGACATAAACATTGCACTGGTTACGAGAACAAGGGGTAGATACAGAAACACTGGCAATATTTATGTTAAACCCTGTGACACAAACATTACACCCTTACAGAAACACTGGCAATGTTTATGTTAAACCCTGTGACACAAACATTACACCTCTAACAGAAACAATGGCAATGTTTATGTTAAACCCTGTGACAAACATACACTGTTAAACACTGCAATGTTTAGTTAAACCTGGACACAGACATAACTGTTAAATGATGTTATGTTAAACCCTGTGACACAAACATTACACCCTTACAGAAACACTGGCAATATTTATGTTAAACCCTGTGACATAAACATTACACCCTTACAGAAACACTGGCAATGTTTATGTTAAACCCTGTGACACAAACATTACACCTGTTAAACACTGGCAATGTTTATGTTAAACCCTGTGACACAGACATTACACCTGTTAAACACTGGCAATATTTATGTCAAGCCCTGTGAGAACCAGGCCTTCTTCAACCAAACCATCAGGAAGAAACTGAACTTAGTCAGGCCTAGGAAAGCCAGACCCCAGTCCAGGTTAATTAAAGCAGCAATTAGAGCCTCTAGAACAGCCCAGCACCGCATCCATCCGGACCTTGGGTCCTCCAAGGATGGAAACTCCCCGGCCTCGGGGGGAAACCCATTCCTGTGTTTGAGCACTCGCAGCAAGGAAGGTTTTCCCGAGGTTTAACTGGAATTTCCCGTGTTTGTTCAGTCCTTGTGCTCTCCCAGGGCAGCAGGGTTTGTCCTCCTCACCCCCAGCAGGTCCTGGGACACTGGGATGGGATCCCCTGAGCTCTCCAGGCTTCTCCTCCACCCTCTCCTTATCTCGGATGCTCCAATCCCAAAATCGACTTTGTGGCCCTGGAACTTGCTTGGTGTCTGATGAATGGAACCTTGGGCTTGGAATATTTTAGGTTGCATTCAGGGAAGTAATTTAATTTCCCAGTTTATGAATCTCTTTGCTTTTTAAAGAAAAAAAAAATGTATTAAAACCTTTGAGGAAAATCTTTCCCACCAACCAGTTAACTCAGATCCCAAGGAGCTCAGTCCTTGAGGATCCCACTTAAATTCATACCCAGGACAACTGACACTTAAAGATTTATTAAAAAAGAAACTCAAAAAACTTCTGGAAAAACTGCCTTTAGTCAGATACTTGTGAAATTTCTGCCAAACTTGCAATAAACTCTTGGTTAACCTGTCGTTGTTATAAAGAGTGAATTTTGCCAAAATACCAAATTTCCTCCATGAAACCAATGATTAGAGCTGGTGATGTGTTTTATAATGACTTTGAACAATAAGTAGATATATTTAACTGGAGTAATTTCACCCTTTCCATTAAAAAATAAATAAAAAAGGTTGCAAAGTTGGATTTTATTTTCCTCAAAGGTTATCTGGGTTTATCTCCCCTGGAAGAAACCAAATGCCCTAAAGACAGCCTGAATTGCTTCTCCAATTACAGCTGCTTTCCTAAAGAATAGTTTTTGGATATTCCCTTGTAATGCTTTTTATGTCTCTTGAAAATGCCAGCAATATTGCTCCTAAATCTTTGTCCTTTCCTTTAGCTCTCCTGGATTAATATAAATTCACTTTAATTACTACTCTGCTTGGAGCAATCCTGCCTGGGTTTGGGGGTTCAGGGCAGCTTGGTCAAGAGCTGGGGTGAAGGTTGGGGACATTAAATGGGGAAGGAGATCCTGGGAAAGGGATTTATCCACTGGGAGAAATTCCAGCTTGGCTTGGGGAGCTCCATTCTTTAGCTGGATGCATTTCTGATTGGTTTTCTCCAGGTATTTCCTCTTTCTGAATGGTTTTCCTCAGGTATTTCCTCTTTCTGAATGGTTTTCCTCAGATATTTCCTCTTTCTGATTGGTTTTCTCCAGGTATTTCCTCTTTCTGAACGGTTTTCTCCAGGTATTTCCTCTTTCTGATTGGTTTTCTCCAGGTATTTCCTCTTTCTGAACGGTTTTCTCCAGGTATTTCCTCTTTCTGAATGGTTTTCTCCAGGTATTACCTCTTTCTGAATGATTTTCTCCAGGTATTTCCTCTTTCTGAACGGTTTTCTCCAGGTATTTCCCCTTTCTGATTGGTTTTCTCCAGGTATTTCCTCTTTCTGAATAGTTTTCTTCTCCCTGCCTTACCTTTGTCCACAAAGCTTTTAGACCAGAGGTGTGAATTGATGGTGGTGATGAGACCCTAGAGGGGTGACAGTGAATGTGTCACTCTGCACAGTCACTGCCATGTGAAAATCAGTTTTTGGTGGTGGGAAGAACCAAGGCTGCTCTTTGCAGGCATCAGCAATGTTGGGTGATGCTGACCCTGTGGGTTTTTTTGGCCATTTGTGGTTTATGGGAGGATTCCCAAGCTCCATCCCTGCAGAAAGGGCTCCTCAGGCACCCTGGATATCCACTGGAGTATAAATGCCATCATTTTAGAGCCATGCTGGGCCAGAACAAACACAACCAGCTGTGCTGAAAGGACAAAAATCCTGATTTATATCCCTGGGGAGTGGAGTCCAAATGGAGCCCAGGAGTGAGAACAGAGGTGTAACCTCTTGTGCAGCCCACTTCACTGCCTCTTTAAGAAAACATCCATTTCTTCTGTTAAACAACAAGGGGAAAAGGCCCCTGTGTGCTCCATTTTTCTCTGCTGACGTTTTGATGTGATTAAATTCATGGTGCTGCAGAGAAATATTGCCCAGCAAAGCTCCAGCCCAAGCAAGAGTGGGAGGTTCCCCCAAAGCCAGCCCGTGCCTCAGGGCTCCACTTCAGCACAATTACTGAAACATGTCTCCCTCTCACCTGTAAATCACTTTTTCCTCTGCATGGGGCACTTCTGTTAAATGTTGAGTATCTTCCTGTAATTATTTGGCATAGCAACAAGCAAAAACATCAACCCTGACACCGAGGCCAGCCCTGGGAGTCTGATGCAGGTGTGTCACTAGCTTACAGTCATTTGATTTATTTAATTTCTGTAGCCAATTGTTTCTGGGCTATTGATGATAATTCAGGGGCTGATGTGATATTTATAGTGATTTTTTAATTTATTTTTTTGAAGGGAAAGCATTGTGGTGACCTGTGTCCCTTTGCATGTCTCAGTTTCCCTAGGAAGTGTTGCTTTTGAGCAGGCACTAAACCCCTTTTTTCTCAATTCTATCCCAGTGGTTTAAACACCTCAGTGAAAGGCCAGTGCTGCTGGGCTGAGAACATGGGCATGGCCATGGCTGAAGCCTCTGGCTTTATGTTTTTTAAACTCTTTAAAACTTTTTCTGATATCCAGAATCGCCCGGGGAAGTTGTGATCTGAAGGGCAAAGAACTGACTTTTTGTACTTGAACCCATCTCAAGGAGAAAACCACTTTCCAACCAACCTTATTGATTTATCTTGGGCTGCCTGGTGATCTGGTTCTGCTCTATTGTTCTCTTTTTTTTTCCCTTTCATTGAAGGTGATGTGGATGATTCTGTATTGGCACAGCTGTGTGTGGCCCCAGAGCTGCAAGGTTTGGTTTTCAAAGCATTAAAAAAATAATAAATTAATTATTTCCCAGAAATATTTCAAAGAGTAGCTAGGATTGGTTATAGGATCTTGGATTGATGTGGGTTGGACAGAACCCTAAACCCATTCCAGCCCCTTCCATGGGCAGGGACACCTTCCAGCAGCCCAGGGTGTTATTTGTTATTGCATTAAAAGTCATTTTCAGGGTCACAGAGTGAGAAAACGAATGAGCTGGAAATGAGATCCAAGAGTTCTCGTGCTCATAAACACCCTGCCCTCCGTGATCACCTTGTGAAAGGATTCAGTGGATTTAGTGGGAATGCACAGGGAGGTTAAAGAAGACTTGTGGAAGTCAAGAACCAAACGATTTCTGTGCGTTGAGCTGGTCACTGTCAGGAGCTGCACAGCCCCTGAGCCAGTCCTGGGCAGAAATCTCCTCTCCCTTCCCCTTTGCTCCAGGCAGGTTGTGTGGATGTGTGGCTCAGGAGAGGTGGGATGCTCTGGGATTTGAGCTCTCTCCTTTGGTGACATTGGCAGAAGTCACTAAGCCACTTAGTTTTTCAGTGCATCCCATAAAATGCAAAGTGTGTTTGATGAGAAACCACTTACCCCATTCTTTACAGCGTGCAGACAGAGTTATGAGCTTGGCCAGCAGCTTCCTTGATGAAAGAATAAAGTAGATTTTTTTTTTCCTTCCACCCTTCGAAATGGGCAGAATAAAAATTTTAATTACTTGTTTGTCTATAAATAATTCAGAGGCGCTATAGGTCGTGCTCATACACATGCACAGATGAGAGAGATGCAGATCTTGTGCCAGAAAATGGCTTCAGCCTCTCACAGGTACTAAATTTCCCATGGATTTATGGCCAGCAGTAGCAGTGCCCAGACACAGAGAAATTGTGTGTCAAGGTGATCAGCAAAGGGCAGCAGGAAGAGATTTTCCCTCCTGGGTCTCTCTCTGCCTCCCTCTAGGCAGCTTTTCCTACAAAGAGGAAAAGTTTGTGGGCAGAAATAAAAATTATAACCTCATCAACCTAAAGAGCTGTTGGTGTCAGACCCTTCCTTAGTCCTGCAGCCATTCCTCATCTTCATCCTCATCATCCTCTGCTCCTTCATGGCTCACACGTTCCTTCTTTCCCGAGGGCTTCTTGCCTTTTTTTAGGGCTCTCCTGTGCTCTGCATTTCTTTTCCTATCCCTGTCACTGCTCTTTGGAGTTGATGTGACAGGGAATTCTTGCCATGAGCCTTTGTGGGGTGTAGTCTAAGTCTCCTAACCTAAAACTTCTGAGTTTCTAAACTCAATTTCTTCGTGATGTTTTAGTTTTAAAAAAAAAAAAAAACTTAGTTCTTACAAACTTAACATAAAAATTACACTTGTTACTAAAACACTGGTAATGTTTAACAGAACAAGCTGGAAAATCCTTGTATTAGAAAATGAAAGGTTTCCAAAGGAAAATAAATGAGCATCACTTCCCGGCTGCTGGGTGGGGATTTGGCTTCATGGCCAAAGGAAGTTTCCGAAGGTGAAGGATTGTGTTAAAAGGATTTCAGTCCTGCGTTTGCTGATTGTTAGGATGCTGATAATGCTCATTGGAGCTCTGCGCTGGCACTCGGAGCAGGATTTACCCCGAGCCCTTGGCTGGGACCCTCTGCACACAGCTGGACAGCTTTTCCCGTGGTCCTGGGCTCATTCCATTCCATGAGCCCGTTCCATTCCCAGCGAGGAGATGCTGGAGGAAACCACCGGCAATTCTCTCTGTTTACCCTGTGTTTACCCTTTGGGGCAAAGGGCATCCTCAGAAAATGTAAATATTTCCTTTGCTCACCCTTGGCATTCAGGGGGACTTTTCCAAGGGACTGACTCGGTTTGCAATTAGCTGCTCGTAGCCTCCTAATTAGCGGAAATGTCATTTGTCTCCTTGCATATTTTGCCTTGTGTTCAATCCCTGGGAAGGAAAACACCCGGGAAGAGTTCGTGGCTGAGCTGGGACAGAGCTTCTCCTTTGGCTTGGCAACGTGCTAAAAACATCAAAAATAACAATAGTAGTGTTTATGTGCCACTTTTGTTCCCCTCTAACACCATAAAAACTGACTCTGGGTCTAAGTGGTGGCTCTGGGAGAGACTCCAAGGGCCTGACTCAGAATTATCCCAAGGATGCCTTTCCTTTGTGCAAACCCGGATTCCTCGGGTGAGTTTTTTTTGAGGTTTTTTCCCCCTTTAACTGGCCAAACCCTTCCCTCTTGCTCGGCTGCCAGGCTGCCTTGATTTGAGGATTTTTTTCTTTTCTCGTGCTTTATCTTCTGTGATGAGCTGAATGAGAAGGGATCTGCCATAAGGAGAAAGAAACCTGAAGCCAGGTCCAGAAAAGAAAGTGGGCTCTGGGTGGGGAAGACCCCATTTATGTTGGATTAAATGTTCAATTAAAGTCACTTAATGCTGTGAAATATCTCCATTTCCACTGCAGCTCTGCCGTTGGAGTTGTCTTGCCCCAGCAAGGACTGAAATCTGCCTGAGGGGCAGAGCCAGGGATGTGAGAGATCTCGGAATGGGCCATTACTGCCTAAGTAAGCATAAAATATCCATGTATTCTCCCACAGTTCTGCTCTGGGAAAATAAAAACTGCCTGTCTCCCCTGCTTACTGCCGTGGGCTCATGGAAATCATCAATTACAAAGTCACTCATAAGAAAGTTAAAGCCTGAGTGGTGCTGTGGGATTAAAGCACACATGGAAATTATTCTACAAGGGACCATTTCTGCAGCCCTGGGACAGGTTTTCATCCCGTGACTGACCAAACATTGCTGCTTTATTGCCCGCCAAGATGGGAATTTGAAGAAGTTTCCTGCATCTTCCTTGCCAAAAAGCAGCTTTTGTGGGGTTGGATCACGCAGTGGGGTGGGTGAGGGACAGCCCTGCCCAGTGGCCCCTCCTGAGGGATGGAATTGCTGCTCTCTCCATCCCAGGCCAAGGACAAGTTTCATTTCTGTGTTTTTCCAACAGATTGAGGGAGCTGGGAAGTGCTAAAAGTCGAGAGCTGGCAAGGTGAGCAACTGGAAAAGAAGAGCTAATTCTCATTTTTGGTTTTTAACAGCCACCCAGGCTCAAATTCATTGGCAGGGTTGTGCCAAGAACTCTCCTTGGAAATCGTGGTGGCATCTTCTCTGCACCCTGGGAGGGCAGGGAACCAGCTCTGGAATAAATGCTGCACGGGATGAATTTTAAAAAATCATTAAAGAGTTCCTCAGCTGGTTTATGTGCTGGGAATCGTGCAAATGCCAGCAGATGAGATGGAGTTTGTAGAACAACCCTCTTAAAACAGCCATGGGGTCAATTTTTTTTGTGTTGTGGTGACATTGGGGGTGTCAAAACTTCTGTTTTAGGAAGGTTTGGGGCCAGATTTGGGAATCTTTCAGTGGTAGCAGCGCCAGGCAGACACAGACATTCACCCTTTCCCTCTCTCCTGGCTTTTCCAAGAGCTGTGGTCATGCTCCTGCTCTGGGTCCTGCAGAATTCAGCACTCGAGGCTGGAGAGCTGCAGCTCCTGCACTGCCCTGAGCTCTTCCCAGGCTCTCCCTAAGAAAATTCCACCCCTAGGAGTGTGGGAACGAGCTCACCCATCATTAAATCGTGGCTTCCAGGCAGGTTAGACCTGTGTTCAACCCAGGGATTTCAGGTTTTTTATTCTAAAAATCATATTCACCACTCAGATCTGAGGCAGCTTCCCGAATGGCCCTCGGAATATTTGGGAAAAGCCATTAATTTGGAGCAAAGATGGCAATTATGCTCACATGAGAGCAAAAGGGACTGTTCTGCTGCTTTGCTTTATTGGATGACTGAGCAATTAATTATTTGTGGAGGAATCTGATTTTCCATTGCTGGCTGATCAGCCAGTCAGGACTGTAAATCTAATTAATTTGAATACATGAGATTGCAAGAAGCAGTGTTTCTCTTTGGGTTCAGAAGAAGTAAGAAATAATTAGCCCACAAGAACTTCAGTACTTTGGAACTCACTCCTTGGCAGCCCTGCAGCTTGAGCTCTAGGCAGGGTGGGAAGTCCAGGAAGAGAATGTGATGATTAAAAATGAATTTCTTGCTACTTGGATGGTATCAAGAGCTCAGCTCAGTTTGTTAGGAGAAGGCATCTGTCTCCCTGCCTTATTAGATGGGGAAAAGGCAAATATAAACAGGGAGAAGAGCCAATCCAGCTCCTTACAAGGCTCCCCCTTTGCCAAAAGCTGCTGTTCCTCCTGTCTCGTGGTGGCTGCAGCTGGGGGTGCAGCTGGTGCCTTTGCTGATCCCTCTGGAGCTGCAGTCTCTCAATGTTGTCCATGAAAATCAACCTTCTGCTGTGTTTGGGTGTGATGGAGTCAGTGCTCAGGAATTGGGAGATAACCAAGGATCATGGTTGCATTCCTGGGTGAACAGATCTCACCTGATGGACTTCTCCAGTGAGCAGTGGGGATGGAGAGGTGGGAACTGCTCTGTGCAATCTCTGGGCACTGTCCACAACTGAGAGATACAAAATAGCAATAAACTGGGGAGTTCTTCTCTTCTCCTCTCCTGAACCCTGCTGTGTGTGCTGCTGTGCTCCCTCTCTGTGTCCCAGTGACATCTCAACACAAATAAGGACCAGGGACACTTTCCTGCTGGGTCTGCACCAGGGGAGGCTTCTCACACAGAGGGATGGATGGGCAGAGGTGCTGAACTTCTGTAGGGGAAAATAAGTGGCAGAAAAAGCACAAAAGGAACATCCTGCCAGCTTTTAATATTACCTGCAGATGAGTGGATGTGTTCAGGTCACAGAGGCAGAAGGTGCTGAGTTAGGAGGGACCTGTCAGGATCAAATCCCTCCCAGGACACCCCTGCAATCCCACCCTGTGCCTGAGAGCATCACCTTGGTTTGTGGTTGGCAGCAGATTTCCAGCCTTAACAAAAATAATTTAAGAATTTCTTGGCTTTCCATCACTTTTGGTAGGATTCTTGTTCTGAGATGTGCTGGAAGTCGTGACAAAAGGGCTTCTCTTCCTCCAAAAGGGCTCACGTGTGGAGGAGTGTCAGGAGTGCCAAGATTCAGATCCTGGCAGTGCTGCCAAGACACAGCAGGAGGATGAGGTCAATTTTCAGCATGGTTCCAAGAGAAGGAGGCAAACAATATGGGAAGGGCACTTCTGAGACAGAAAACCTGGGCAGAGAGGAGAAAAATCTGTGTTTGGTTCCTTCTGTCAGCAGGAGCTGCCTGTGGATTGGAGTTCTTGGAATGAATCCCTGTGTTCCCATTTCTTGCCTCTGGCCAGAGTGGGATTCACATTTTCCTGTAGCCCTGACAGGCAGGAGGTGCCTTTCTGCTCAAAATGCATTTCTTTAATTCCTAAAAAAAATTATTTCTTTAGTTTTTGAAGTGCTGTGCTTCTGATTTTCCAATGCTGGGCCTAAGACAATTCCTGTCAAATTTCCAAAGGGAACAGAGAGAATCCAAATGCTTTCCATCACATATGAAACCTATATTGACTCTGAAGCTGGGAATCCTAATCAAGTAGAGTGCATTATCAAGTCTGATAAATCTTAACAGACCTTCTAATCAATAAAGCCTGCAGGGTGTGCCAGAGCACACAGCCAGTTCAGGAAATACGATTTTCGGGAAAGGCACAGAATTCCTGCACGTTTATTTAGGATGAGTATCTGAGTTATGGCATTGCTGCTCTATGGAAGGGGTTTGAGGTGACTCAGAGCTGAAATTAGTGAGGTTTTAATCCAAATTTAGGGGATTTTTTCAGCTGTCATAGTCCAGGGGTCTCACAGAAAGGAGCAGTAAGTTTTTGGAGGGGCTGTGCTGGTTGGCTCAGATGTGTGTACAGGAGGGGGGATATCCTTGTGCCCCATTCCTCACTTTTCCATGTGTTTATCCCAAAGCCCCAGGAAGAGCTGAACCTCACAGATTCCTGGAGTGAGAAGCCACTGCTGTCCCTCTGTAGCTCAGGGAGCTTTGGGCTGAGCTGAGCTCTCCAGGCTCTCAGCCCTGATGGTTTCTGCAATCCCTCCCTTTATTCCCACTGCTGCTGACGTGTCCCAACAGATTGGCCACTCCAAGGAGCTCTGGAACTGCCTCTGGTTTTGGGATTTGAGGATGGGCTCCTGCTGCTGGGGACAACAGCCTTCCCATGGAATGCTGATAATTCCTGATAATTCCAAAGCTGTGACTTTGGTCCCCAGATTTTTCACTCATTTCAGAGCTGGGCTTGGTCCTTGGGAGTCCCTCCCAACCCAGAATATTCCATGGAAGTTTTGTTTTGGGAACAGACTGCTCAGGCTGCCTTGGGCACACTCAGCCCCTGCCCCACGAGGGTGTAGATGGTATTTAGAGTCCTTGCTGGCTCCAAATGGGAATATTCCTGGGGAGGCAAAGGTTCCTGTGGGTGCAGGGGATGCTCTGGAGCCTTTGGTGATGCTGGGGCAGCTGCAGGCAGAGTCGTTCCCTTAACTTGGGATGTGGCAGGAAAAAACTATTTTTACTCCTCTCCACTGCACACTTATTGAATTTCCAACTTGAAAAGCTCTCCCCCTGCCAGGCTTTCTCTAAAGGAGAAGAAGAATAACCTTGGCAGGCTGCTGAAATCCTGTTTCCCTCGGCAGGGGGACGCCAAGTGCTGCCTGTGCCCGAAGGCAGACGCTGCTAAATCCTCTTCCTGGGGCTGCTGCTTTATTACCACGAGGGCTCAGGACTGAGCAGACACTGCAGACGAAGATATTTCAACCCCCTCTTCTCCCTTCACTTGGGGAAATTACATTTTGCTGTGTAGTTTTTAATCTGTCGGTCGGGCCCGTACAAAATGACAAGTGAGCATGATTTAATTTTATGATAGTACTGCATTAGATGACCACTTTATGTCACTGTAAAAGAGGGATTTGGAGTGGTGGCGTGCTCTGCTTTTCCACATTTGATATCCTTGTTTCCTGGAGTCTGACAATAAAATCTGAGGGATGTTCAGAGTGGCTTTGCTGTTTGCCTGGTTGCCCGTGTGGATGTGTTTGGGAAATTGGGTGTCAGCAGCACTGAGGCGTTGGCAGCATTTTACTGGGATTTGTCCAAATGTTCTCCTCTCTGGGGACCGTGACAGGAGCCAGGGAAGGGCTGGAGCTGTGCCAGGAGAGGTTTTGGTTGGAGCTCAGGGGAAGGTTCTTCCAGAGGGTGCTGGCACTGCCCGGGGAATGGGAACAGCCCCAGGGCTGCCAGAGCTCCAGGAGGCGTTGGACACCACTCCAAGGATGCCCAGGGTTCAGTTTTGGGGGGGTCTGTGCAGGGCTAGGCATGGATCAGAGATCCCTGGGGTCCCTTCCCACTTGGGACATTCCCTGATTCCATGAACAGACATCAAGCCCAACTGGTTTTTCCCATCTGTGGTTCCACATCTCACAGGTGCCATGACCAGCAGAGCTCTGTTGATTTCTGGTTTGGGGTTTTTTTTGACTAATCCTGGTGCAAACTCATTGTAAGTAAGGAGTGGCAGCATCTTCCCTCAGCATTGCAGCTGGGCTGGAGATTGAACACTGGGAATTGTATTGGGCACACACATGTGAGGACAAACCACAGCAAACTGGGGTTTGTTTCTGACTCTTTAGAAGAATCTCTGCTCTATACACCGAGAGTAACACAGCTGGGGCCACTGAATTTTTATCTTGATAGAAGTGAGATAAGGAAGGTCTGGTACTGGTGTGTATGACTCTGGGAAAACCCTGTCCAGAAAACTGTTTGCAATTCCAGGCACTTGTATCCAAAGGATGAAACAGATGCAGAGCAGAGGTTTCAGGGCAGTTCAGGAGATGATTAACAAGAGATTGGAAACTCCTGCTCCCTTGGCTTACCACAGCAGGTACATGGAAAAGGAGGAATAGGCAAAACTTAAAGTTGAGGTTGACATGAGTTTAACAGGACAGATCTGGATGTGAGAACTTTCTTTCTCTTTAGAACAAGCTCAATATTCATTTCAAACAGGCTTCTGACAGGAAGGTACAGCTGAAAATTCACTGGTTTGAGGATTGTGGTTTATTAAAAAGAAAAGAAATAAACTCTAACCACCCGAACAATAAGAGATGTAACACCAGGATTACAATCTCTTATGTTCTCTATTTTAATTAATGAACAAATTTACACTTTGTTTTAATTAATCAGCAAATTGCTTTGGTCTTTTCCAGGACGCGGTCTGTCCTGGTTGGAAGTTGTGTTCTTCTCACAGGGAGTTGATTTTAATAGTGCCATATCCAAGAAGGAATTAAACTGAGCAACCAAACCTTCCCAGCAATACAGGGATTCTCAGTTACAGCCTCGTCAGCAAAGCTGGAAGAACAAGGATTTTCTTTGCTCTCATTCCAGGAGCCAGCAAGGGCAAGCAAAGGGAGGCAACGCCATGAAATATCCCTGCTGTCTTCTCCCCCATCCCGATCTCTGGAAAGCCTCTCTGTTTGCACAGCTCTTCAGTGAGTTTTAGGAATTAAATCCACCACCTTCACGTGGAGACTCCTGTTGCTTTGGAGCAGTTTTGCTGCCAGGTTTTTAGCGGGCTGTCAGTAAAGCCGCTCACCTGTGTTTCGTTCCTCGTGCTGCTCCTTCACGAGCCTGCTAAAATCTGTTGGAATTCCTGCCTGGCTCTGCACGGGCGTGTGCGCTCCATCAGCCAACGAGGACGCTTGTGTTCATACAGAATTCATGAGTGCATGTTAAACGCTGCTATGAAAGGACATTTCTTGTCTTCAGCTAAATTGACAGCCCCTCTTTCAATATCAACTCCTCGTGCTTGGGAAATCAAGACACACGATTGTCTCTTTTTTTCCAGCTAAGTGAAAACGATTTCTTTTTAATGTCTGGGTGAGTGAAAATCTCTGCTGTTTGCTGTGATGTTTCCTTTCAAGAGGCGCTGCTTTGTTTTGGTGGATAACTATTGCTTTTCCCTTTGCTTGTCTGCCTTAAACATTTCTGTGGGTACACACAGCTGTGATGAAGCTCCTTTCCTTCCACTGTCACTCAGAGCCTTTTCAGTTTAGAGCTGAAAAAACATGATGCTCAGAAGTTGCCTGAAGAAAAAAGTTGGAAGGTGACATGTAGTGAGCAGGAGTCTATTTTTTTTTTTCCTTTTTTTTTTATCATTATAAATTAAGTTGGGGTTTGTGTAGCTGGTTGTAACAGGCAGCAAAGCAAGAGGATGAGTGAGCTGGACAGACTGAGGCTGAAGGAAAAAGGGGAGGTGGGAGGTGTGATAATTTCCTTCCACTCATCCACTTTAGTTTCCAGTGAGGGGTTTTTTAATGCCTTTCACCAGCAGTTTTCTGCTGTTTTTTTCTGCAGTTTTCTGTCTCTTCCCCCATAGGTTTCTCATTCCACGTGGTGTCTCAGCAGAGGAACATCTGGGAATAACGACCTGAACAATTTGGCAAGGCTCACCACATGTATTTCACCTGCATGAGGAAGGGTATTCCAAAGGAAATTTCGAAAGGCTCTCTAATTCCCAGGAGAACCAGAGAGTCTAACAGAAATATTTGTGTCCCTGAATGTAAAGAATAAAGAATGTGCTGTAATACCCACGTACCACAGGATGGAGTTACAGACTTAACTTTAGATTTGTCTGCCTTTTAGCCCAACTGCTAATGTTTGGTTTAGTGTGGCTCGCTTGTTGGTTTCTTTTTTGTTAAACACAGTTTGCTTGCAACAGATGTGTCCAAGCCTATTGGAGAGGATTCTTCCACCTTGCAAAGGGCAGAACAAGGTTACAGCAGGCACAGATCCTGTGTGTACTGAGCTCTGAGTGCTTTAATCCTCTGTGATTCAGTGCTCAACGAAGATCCCCCTTTTCCAGAAGCCACAAAATCGTTCAGGTTGAGCTCCAAGATCACCCAGTCCATGCAGCCAAGCCCTGGGTGCCCACAGACCACATCCAAAGGGTAGGATAAGGATCTCAAAAAGGATATGAGAGGATATCCAAAGGTGCCCCACCTGAACCCACACGCCTGTGAACACACCTGAGTTCTGAACCCACCAGGGATGGGCACTCCACCCTTGCCCAGTGTCCTGGGTTAATGCTGAATTGTGTCTCCATTCCTCTGTTTCAATCAAAAATAAGTTCTGGCAGAGACCTGGCTGGATTTGTCATCTCTTCAGAATAACGGGAGGTTTTGTTCTTTACCATTCATTTGTTGTGCTTTACCTATTAAATAAACACATTTTTTTTCCATTTTCCTCTAAGGAAAATCTTTCCTGAACCAATTGGGGGAGGAGTCGTTTAGGTTCGATTTGGTGGAGGGACCCCTTCAGAGATTTCTTCCCCAATTTGCCTTAAACAAATTGAATTCACAACACCCAGGGATGCCTTTCCAGGCAGCCAAGCCCCCCCCATGGCAGGATTGCTATTCCTCAGCTTCCCTGGCTGTGGAAAGGTGAGAGGATTTAATTACAGCCTAAAAACAATTATCAACTCGTGTTTACAAAACACTTGGAAACCTCCAGATTGCGGAATTGGCAGAATTAATAATTACCATCTCCACCAGCCTGGCGCTTCCCCACCTATCAATCCACGCACAGAAACGATTTTCCTTGGGGAATTTTTGGAGCAGAGCTTCTCCAGGAGAGGTGGGTGCCCCCCTGCAGTGCTGGCAGGGTGTGCAATCCTCCACTTCTCACCCCCCAGTTCCTTCACAAAATTCATTGAAGTTTTACATTTGCCAAAAAAAAAAAAAAAAAAAAAAAAAAAAAAAAAAAAAAAAAGCTGGTCTCCAGTTTAAAGTACTTAAAATCTAAAATTATAATTCAGGCTTTAGTAAGTGCGCTTAATTAAAAGCTAATAAAAACTTTGTTTAGTGTGTTATAATTTTTAATATTTTTATCCCCAAAGGTTGATTTCAAAAAAAATCTGGCTGTGTATCATTAGGAGAGAGGGCTATTCTGAGGTCTACTTTTTTTTCCTCTTTGTATATATGTAGTTTTTGTTTTTTTTTTCATTTCCATGCTGTGTATAAATAAAATATTAAGTCAAGCCTGGCATGCTACACCCTGTGTTTAATTCTAAATGTTCAATAAGCTGTTGCTCCCCAGCTCATTGGTTGGTAATTGCTAGAGGATGTGCTCACCAGAGACTTTCTCCTCTAAAGGTGTTTGCATTCTTTTTTCATGGGTGCAGAATTCTTCTCCCAGTTACAAATCCCTTTCTCCTGGCTGACAGGTTGATTCTCACAGATTCTTGTCAGGCTAGCTCTCCTCAGAGCCAGGATTTTACAAGGCCTTTCTTTTTAAGGTTTTACCCAAATGCCACATAAAACCCCTTAAATATTTCACTGTGTTTAATGACATGCTTGGCCTAACCCCGAATTTAGGGGCTGGGCTGTGGGTCACGGTAACAGCAATGAACATTTCAATTTAGGAACACCCAGGAGGGCCCTGAGTGGAGATGAGTTCTGGATAAGATCTTGATGTTCTGTTAATTGGGCTGTGCCTGTGGCTGTGCTCAGTGTCACTGTCCTCACCCGGGCCCCAAAACATTATTTTTCTGCCATTTTTGTGAGTGCTTCCAGGATGAAAAAATGGCAGCTCCGGATTTTCAGGGGCTCAGCCTTTGGGACTCTTTCCCAGAGCTGTTGTCATTGAGTGCTGTGTGTGTGTCTGTGTGTCTGTGTGTCTGTCTGTGTCTGTGTCTGTCTCTGTGTCTGTCTGTCTGTCTGTCTCTGTGTCTGTCTGTCTGTGTGTCTGTCTGTGTGTGTCTGTCTGTGTGCTTGTCTGTGTGTGTGTGTGTTGTCTGTCTGTCTGTCTGTCTATCTGTGTGTCTCTGTGTCTGTCTGTCTGTGTGTGTCTGTCTGTGTGTCTGTCTGTGTGTGTGTCTGTCTGTGTGTGTGTTGTGTCTGTCTGTGTGTGTGCCTGTCTGTCTCTGTGTCTGTCTGTCTGTCTCTGTGTCTCTCTGTCTGTCTGTCTGTCTGGTCCCACCTGCTCTCCTGCCCACCTCTGGCATTTCACCTCCCTTGGAAAACGCCGAGGAAAGTTTTTCGTTGGGGTTTTTTGGGGCGACTCGCTTTGGAGAGCCCACATTGTAAAATGAGTGTGTCCCGTTGCTAAAATGCACTGGTGCAGCTGTTCCTCTGGGGGTGAGGAGGGGTCACTCAGTCCCCTGATTTTCCAGAGGTTTTAAATAGTGAAACTGTTCTGGCATCCAGAAACCTGCGGGATGGAGTGAAGGTGGGATCGTGGAGGGAATGACAGGAATGATTCTGATGTGTGGCTGGTACAAATGAGAGCAAAACCTCTCCATAAATAACATAATCACAGGGATATTACTAGATATTACTACATATTACCAGAATATTACAGTTTTTCTAAGCCACACATACCTAGAGATACACCAGACTTTGACAGTGACAGGTTGGATATTCCCAGCCCCAGGGAGAGGTCAATTTTCCTGTGGAAAAATACACCTGACTACTGTCAGGATTTGTCTAACTCCATGTGAAGAGCCTTTTCCCCTGCCTTTAGCAGGATATCTATGAGAAAAATCTCTTTCTTCCACAGGTACTTTTAGATCATCATCTGCTAATAACAGGCTTTATCCCCTTCCTGCAGCAGGTGACTGTAAAGCTGTCACCAATCATTTGGGTTTACAGCAATAGCAATTATACCAGGGGGGTTTTATTATATTTTGAATGCTGTGTTAGTGGTGTAGAATAAATTAACCTTAGCCAGAATTATGCTGGCTCTATATTCCATTAATATTTGGGATCAGGCAGCGTTTACAAGAGAATTGCATCTGCAGAGGTTGTTCTGGGTTTGACAGAGGAGGGCTCTGTCCTGACCTTGGACACTTGCAACCACAGCTTCATGCCAGGGCCTTCATCCCCAGTAAAGAATTCCCAGTTTCCCACTGATTTCTCTCTGTCACATGATTCAGAAATGTCTACGGGTAATTCTGTATATAAAGTGTTTAAAACACCTGCTGGGTTTTGGGAAATATTGACAATTTGCATTATTTTCGTGGTAGTTTTGGCACCTGGTGTGTTGCTGTTGGCCTGAGAAGAATTCCAAAGGCAAAAATTACCATACTGTGTTACATTTTAAACCCTACAAACTGCTCTTTGGACCCTTTGTGCCAAGCTGGTGGGGTCTGCCCTGCTCTGTCTGCAAGCAGAGGGCATTGTTTAATCAGAAGGGGATTGCCTTCAGTAGCCATCCCATTGTTTTCCAGTTGTTCAATAACTAAGGCTTGGCATCTCAAAGCTTGCTGTCATTCCAATCTGCCTATACTTTCTATATTCTCAAAATCTTTTGCCAGGCAATCACATCTGTAAGGTTTTCCTGTTCCATCCTCCCCAGCAGAGGGGTTTGTGCACGGCTGGGTGTCACACAGGGTCACACAAGCCCTGTCCTTGTTCCCTGCCCATCCTGCCACAAGCAGAGCTGGAGATTTGCCTTTCCTCCAGCAGAATGCTCAGCCTTGATCTGTTTTGCTGTCTCAGTGACTCGTGCTGTCCTGCTGTGGAACAGGAGCACGGGAGCAGCCCGCAGTCCCAGGGATGTTTGTGAGCCGTGCAGCAAACAGCAAACCCCCTCTGCACTGCTCTCCTGGCCAGCTCCAGCCTCGTGCAGTGTGCAGGAGCACCCGGCAGGAAAACAGAGTGGGATGGCAGCCCTGAGGGTTGGCTGAGCCTCCTGGGCAGAGCAGGTGGTGAACTTGTGCTTGGCTGGCTTTGACAGCAGCTGTGCTCCATCCCCCGGTGGAAATCGAATAAAAACCTCTGCTTGGAGTCAAGCTCTGCACTAGGGCAGCTGGGAAGAGCTGCATCCCAAAGCTCTGCAGCTGCCCCTGCTGGGTTTGGGTGAGGCAGGGGGCAGAGGGGGTGAAAATTAAATAAAAACTCATGTTTGGAGTCAAGCTCTGCACTAGGGCAGCTGGGAAGAGCTGCATCCCAAAGCTCTGGAGTTGCCCTGGGTTTGGAGAGGCAGGGAAGAGGGTGAAAATTAATAAAAATCATGTTTGGAGTAAAGCTCTGCACTAAGGCAGTGGGAAGAGCTGCATCCCAAGTCTGGAGCTGCCTGGTTTGGAGAGGCAGGGGAAGAGGAGGGTGCCAGCTTGCTCAGTGCTGCCAGGATGGACAATCCACTCAACTCTCCTGCTTGGGTCTGTCCCTTACAATCCCACACCAACCTCTCCTGCTGGTTCTGTCCTTACATCCCATCCACTCTCTGTGGTTCCTGTCCTTACAATCCCACACCTCTCCTGATGGGTTCTTGTCTTACAACCCACCACCTCTCCTGCTGGGTTCCTGCCCTTACAATCCCACACCAACCTCTCCTGTGGGTTCTGTCCCTTACAATCCCACACCAACCTCTCCTGCTGGGTTCCTGTCCCTTACAATCCCACACCAACCTCTCCTGATGGGTTCTGTCCCTTACAATCCCACACCAACCTCTCCTGTGGGTTCCTGTCCCTTACAATCCCACACCAACCTCTCCTGCTGGGTTCTGTCCCTTACAATCCCACACCAACCTCTCCTGCTGGGTTCCTGTCCTTACAATCCCCACCAACCTCTCCTGATGGGTTCTTGTCCCTTACAATCCCACACCAACCTCTCCTGCTGGGTTCCTGTCCCTTACAATCCCACACCAACCTCTCCTGATGGGTTCTTGTCCCTTACAATCCCACCCAACCTCTCCTGCTGGGTTCCTGTCCCTTACAATCCCACACCAACCCTCCTGTGGGTTTCGTCTTACAATCCCACACCAACCTCTCCTGCTGGGTTCCTGTCTCTCACAATCCCACACCAACCTCTCCTGCTGGGTTCCTGTCCCTTACAATCCCACACCAACCTCTCCTGATGGGTTCCTGTCCTTTACAATCCCACTCCAACCTCTCCTGCTGGGTTCCTGTCCCTTCCAATCCAGCCCAGCCCTGAAATCGCGGGGCTGTGGATGGGGAGGACCCCAACCCAGCTGGGTTTATGAACAAGGGGCAGTTTCTGGCTCTCATTTCAGTTTTGCTCCCCTGCCATGTGCTCCATGTTCCTCTAAAGCTGCCTGTAGGATGACAGCAATATATGGTGTGATGTTACAGGCCTTTCATAACTTTCCAGAGTAATTAGGACATAAAATTGAACTGAAACTTTAAACCACATTTCATCTCTCTTCTCCCTCCATATATACTACTCTTCAGCAGGCAAGGGCAGTAATTTAATATTGACTTCTGGCTGCAAGATTACCATATAATCTAAATGCTAATAACAATTAAAGCACAGCATGGTGATTAAAGTGTCTCTTGGAATATTGAAAATACAGGTAATAAAAGGGGCAAGAACATGAGGCAGAGTTGGAGTTTAAGGATCTGTTCTGAGGGGCTGTGCTGAAAAAAACCAGGTTGGGCTGGAGAAGTTTTGTGCACAGCCTGTTTCTTTCATGCTTAGGTCTCAAAACACAGTTTGGTTTGGTATATTTTTATTCCAGGCTCTATCATATGGAAAGCAGACCTTTGAAGCCCAAATCTGAACCCTTTTTATTTCCTTTTGCCATTTCTGTATGCAGTAGTTCATCTTGGGAGAGGTTAAAGGATGGTTTCCCTCACAAATTGAGAGGAATATTTCCTTTGGGAAGTTAGTTCTTGTTAATGAAGTACACACTTCAGAGTTTTCTAGGAGGCAGAAGAGCCATGTTGGAACAAGAAAGAAAGGGAATGAAATGCAGAAATCCTTTAAAAAACCTACAGTCCTGTGTGAAAATGTGTGAGATCCATTAAACTCTGGGATAAATGTGCAGCACAAAAGATCTCTGAGCTCACCTGTGGGTTCTCCCACAGTTCTGTTTGTGTTTCCCTTTGCTCGTAGCTCAGATCCTGAATTTCATGGATTTCTCATGGATTTATTCACAGCAGTTTAATGGAGATGAAATAAAAGCAACGAGGATTGTGCTGGTGGATCCTGGGATGCAGGAATTGGAGGGTGACAGGGATTATCCAGTGGGTCCAGGTTCTGTCCTGAATTCCAGTTAATCCATTCGTTTTTGCAATAGTATTTTGAGGGGAAAAACTCCCTCTGTGGGCTCTGAATTCCTGCAGTTTCCTAGAGGCAAACTTTGCAAAACCTTTGAAGAAGTTCCCTGATGACCCTGGTCAGGTTCAAAAAGCCTCAGGACTTCTCTCCCTCATCCAGCTCATTCCCACTGCTGAATTAATGCCGGGAACTGAATGTTTATTTCTTTCCAATGATTAAAAAAAAAAAAAAAAAAAAAAAAAAAGACTTTGTGAGATTGTTCATTTCTTCCTGGTCTCTAAATTTCCCCATCTGCTCCTGCAGATGCTGAGCGAGGCAGCAGTGCATGGAGCAGTTGTCACAAAGCACACAGTGACTGTCCAGGGACCCTGCCCCAGCCACTGCCTCCTTGGGGGGCTTTTCCAGCCTCCTTTAATTTTCTGCTTGTGGATCTCACCGAGCACATTGACTCATTTTGCCCTTTCCCCAGTTTTTTTTCTCCCCTAAAAAGAGTCTTAGAGGAAGGAAGGGAACAAAACAAGGCTATAAAAATAAATCAATTACTGGCTCTTCCAAGAAGCTGTTGCAGCTTGACTCATCTCTGTTCCTTTTTATGCTCAGAGAAAGACAAAGAGAAATAGTTGACATTTTTTTGCTTCCTCTGTTGTTCAGATATCTTGGAATTGTCAGGATTTGTATAGGTAGGGATGCTGCTTTGGCTTTCAGCTCTTTCCCCCTTGCATTTATCTTTCTTTTTTTCAATCCTATATTTCAGGATTTCTAGTTTTAGCACAAGAAGCCAAACCATCTCTATCTCCAGAGGATTCCCCATTCCTCTGGTCATCCTGGGGGACTCTCTGGACTCTCTCCAACACTCCCACATCCTCCCTGTGCTGGGACCCCAGGGCTGGAGCAGCTCTGCAGGTGGGATCTCACCTGAGTGGGGCAGAATCCATTTTTTTTTTTATTTTTTTTTTTCCTTTTCCCCTTCCTCTGCGGGGCTGAGGCTTTGGGCAGAGCAGCACCAGGAGGAGCAGCAGAAAGGCTCCCGGGCTGGCAGAGAGGAGCTGGGAACAATCCCTGGATCCCTCTGCTCCCTGCCCTGGCTGCAGCTGAGGGAACAGGGACAGGGACAAAGCTCCCTGTGTGCCCGAGGCTCAGGAATGAAAGGCCCGGAGCTCTCTGGGTGAGTTGGTGTTCAAAGGGAAGAAAAGGGGGAAAATTAACTCAACGTTCTTGTAACCACTTGAACAAGGCGCAAATAAAATGGAGAAAGGCTTTTGTGTGTGTGTGTTGGGATGTTTGTGAGCTGGGATTTGCAGAGCAGATCCATTATCCTTGATGAAAACGTTTTGACTGCTTTTTGTCAGAGCCCTTCTGTGCTTTAAGTGCTTCTCTTCATCATAATGGGCTTCCCTGATAGATATCCCTGCCATTGCCACCAATCCGGCTCCAAGCTTTATTCCTTTCGAATTTAAGAATGTGGGTTTTATGATAATGCTTTTCTGTGGCTGGCGAGCAGTGCCCAGGGGTTTGAAGCATTTATTATTGTTAATAATCCATGTTTAATAGAACCGCTTTCTTCTGGAGATGGCAAAGAACTTGATCAATTTTGCAGAGGGGAATTATTTCACCTGGTAATGAAATACCCTCAGCTCCTGGGCCAAAAGAGGAATAAGATGGGACAGAGCAGCTGAGCAGAAGAAATGCTGGGTGGTTTATGCAGCTGTAAGATAAATACCCTTTGCTATTCTGGGCACCTCTCTTCATTCTGAGAAAGCCACAAGCCAAAAAAAAAAATAAAAAAATAAGAAGTCTGATGCCTTAGAGCTGAAGGACCTGGGGAGATGAGGAAAGGTCATTTTCCTGACCCACTGGACGCCTGCAAGGAGGAGGAGCCCTGGTGTGAAGCTGTCTGTCAGGAATAGATTGGACAGGGCATCTTGGCCCCACGGGAGAGAATCAGTCAGGGCTCTCCGTGCAGGCATCTCTCGTCTGAGCTGGGTTGATTTCTCCCTGGGCTGCTGGGCAGGCAGCTCCTGACAGTGCCCAGCCCAGGGCTAGGACAGGGAGTTCGTGGAGAGCCCCAGGACTTTGAGATGGCTCTCGCTGCCTGTGTCTGTGGCTGTGCTCAGCCAGGAACACGAGGCAGCCACGAGAGTGACAAGGTTTGAGTGTCCTGGCTCTAAGGGGGGTGTAAGGCATGGTTTGTGCTTGGCTGCTTTGGACTTCTGTGAATTACAGATTGTTCAGCAAAAGGAAAAGGGGCTGCCAGGGAAAACAGTGCCCAGAAATCTTCTGCCATCAAAGTGCTCTGGTCCTTTTTGGGTGTTCCTGTAATGCAGGGAGCAGTGGCCTGGGCTCGGCTGATGTGGAAAATGGAGAGGCTGAGGGAGAAAATAGAGAAGCTGAGTGTCCTTGGAAAATGCCAAAGCAAAGGGAGAGCCCCTGATTCCTGTTCTTAACCTGCACATTGCTCGTGTGGATCTGTTCAAAGGGACCTGGGAAGGACAGGCTCAAGAATGACCTGGATCCTTTCTGAGGCCAGATCAGGGATTCTCTTCCCTCAGCAGTGCTGGGAGGTGTCTGTGGTGCCTAAAGAAGGGCTGGGAGCTCTGCAAATCCACAGCCACCCTTTTCCTTGCTCATGGAAACTCTTAGAATCCCTAATTTTTCTTTTAAAGACGTTTTCAGTCTAGTAGGTTTTGAGCTTTGCCTCGGCAGCTCCAATCGCTCCCCTTGTGGGTTTGTATCCATCTGACCTCGTGAGTGGTGAATTATTCTGGAAAAGGGTCATGAACTTGGGAAATTTTGTTTTGGTGGTTGCTGGAGATGTTGCAGTAAAGGAACTGATGGCTTCTGTCAACCCTCACCATACCAGCAAAATTATCTCAGAATAAAGAAATGTTAAGGATGAGAATTGTTCACCTGATCTCTCAAATGCCATTGCAGTTTAACTGTTGCATGAGATCATTAAAATAGAAATTTTGCTCAATTTAAGGTTAACAGCCCTGAATTTCTTTAAGTCAACTGGGAACTAATTTGGCCTCACCTGACAATGGGATCCATTTATCTCATTGTTTTGCTATTAATTTGCTTTGCATTATGTTTCTTTTCAAGGGCCGAACCTGACTGGCTTGACACTACTTTCCATTTTAAAACATGTTTTTAGTATTTGGTTTTCTAATTACCATTTCATTTGTCATCTTCCCCAGCCCTGTGCCACGATGATATCCTTAGGGGGAGCAGCAGGATGGATTTTTTTCAGGTACTTAAGTTTGGAAAAACTCACGAGTTTAGAACACCAGCTGCTGTAGCTGTTCTTCAGCGATTTAATTGATTTTAAGAGCATCCCCACCTTCTCCTCTCCCTTTAGGACTCCCATCTCAGAAAAGGCTGCTTGGGAGTGGATTTATTTTGGCCCAGGCTCAGAGCTGGCTGTGAGACACCACGGGGAGATGGCAGAACCAGGAAAGGTGGCCCTGACCCCTGCTGGGAGCACTTGACTCCAGGCTCCAACAATTCAATATTCAAAGCAGAGCAATATTCCAAAACACTCTCTAAAGCAGCAGAGACTTTGTGCTAAAAATACCGAAGGTTTTCCACTGAGCTGCTCCAGCTGAGGAGCGTTGTTTGCTCTGAGATAATTAGCAGAGTCCTCAATGGCTCCGTGCACGTCCTGACAGCCGAAAAACACAGGAGGAATTCAGCGAGGCTACTCAGAGCATCCTCTAAAACTAAAATATCTAAATACTCTGGTGAAAAACACAGGAGGAATTCAGCGAGGCTACTCCGAGCATCCTCTAAAACTAAAATATCTAAATACCGTGCTGAAAAACACAGGAGGAATTCAGCGAGGCTACTCCGAGCATCCTCTAAAACTAAAATATCTAAATACCGTGCTGAAAAACGCAGGAGGAATTCAGCGAGGCTGCTCAGAGCATCCTCTAAAACTAAACCATCTAAATAATCTGGTGAAAAAACACAGGAGGAGTTCAGCGAGGCTACTCAGAGCATCATCTAAAACTAAAACATCTAAATACCGTGCTGAAAAACACAGGAGGAATTCAGCGAGGCTGCTCAGAGCATCCTCTAAAACTAAACCATCTAAATACTCTGGTGAAAAACACAGGAGGAGTTCAGCGAGGCTACTCAGAGCATCATCTAAAACTAAAATATCTAAATACCGTGCTGAAAAAACAGGAGGAATTCAGCGAGGCTACTCAGAGCATCATCTAAAACTAAAACATCTAAATACTGTGCTGAAAAACGCAGGAGGAGTTCAGCGAGGCTACTCAGAGCATCATCTAAAACTAAAACATCTAAATACCGTGCTGAAAAACAGGAGAATTCAGCGAGGCTGCTCAGAGCATCTCTAAAACTAAAATATCTAAATACCTGGTGAAAACAGGAGGAATTCAGCGAGGCTACTCAGAGCATCATCTAAAACTAAAACATCTAAATACTGTGCTGAAAAACGCAGGAGGAGTTCAGCGAGGCTACTCCGAGCATCATCTAAAACTAAAACATCTAAATACCGTGCTGAAAAACAGGAGGAATTCAGCGAGGCTGCTCAGAGCATCCTCTAAAACTAAAATATCTAAATACTCTGGTGAAAAACAGGAGGAATTCAGCGAGGCTGCTCCGAGCATCCTCTAAACGGCGGGCTGGTGACTCATCTCCCGGCCGAGGGAAGAGGCAGGAAAGGCTGGAATCGAGAAGAGAAGCGCTCATTCAGTGACAGCCAGGGGCTGTGCTCTCCCCAGGAGCTCCCCTGGCATTGCAGGGATCGGGGCTGGAGCCAAACCCTTCCCAGTTGGGACCTTCTGCCTTGGGAGTCTCTAAATTTAATCACCCTAAAACCTCCAGATATTAAACGCCGTTCTTCAAACTTGCAAGAAGGAAAACTCTTTTTTTTTTTTTTTTTTTTTTTTTGCGTTTTGTTTTGTTGTTTGAAATTCTGTCGGGTGGAAGGAGCTGCTTTAAGGTCCCCTCCAACCCAGCCCAAGATTTTCTGCCCCGTCTCCACCGTGAGGTTGAGGGTTGGGCTCTGGAGCAGAGCGTGGCTTTGTCAGCTCAGAATTGCTGTGAACCCTGAGCAAGGCTTTGATCATCAAAGGGATGCACAAATTAAGGACCTGCAGCTTTGATTTCTCTCATTCGCCGCTCCTTTTTTATTTATTATTATTTTTTTATATAAAAACCTGTGGAGGCCAGCTTTGGGGGGGTACCTGCCAAACACCTGTGGATGTGCAGCAGAAATTGAGATTTTTTTTTTTCTCTGCCCAGGTTTGGCCCATCAGCTGCTGGAAAGGGGTTTATTCTCTGTTAGATGTGCTTTTATGACACTCCCCAGTGTTTAATAGGATTCCAGGCTCTGGTATTGGCATCTGCATATGAAATGCAGAATCCCTCAGCAGCACAGGCTGCTGTGACCTCGGGATGTGCTCTGTGATTGCAAATGATGCGAAATTTGTCTCCTGAATAAACTTTGATGGCATTTTGTGAGGTGGATTTAAAAGCAGCCGTGTTGTACACGGGGTTATTTGGAACTCCCTGGGAGGGAAAGGCAAAATGTCCCACAAGGGACACGCTTAAGTGAATTTTATTTTTTTTTTTTTTTTCCTGTTTAATTTGTAACAGCCAAAATAATTTCTAGCACTGTCAGGGCAATAATAATTCTGGTCTTGCTTTGATTGTGTTTCTAGTTAGTATTTCAATATTGCAGAGAACAAAGGTGCCTCCATGCAGGTTTGCTTGAGAATATGGTGAGGTTTTTATGCTCAAAAAAAAAAAAAGCCCTATAGAACGCAGATACTTCAGAATTGGTTCTTAAAATGATTACCAACCAAACAGTTAAATTATATAAAAATAAAACTGATGCTCTTTAACTGAAATAATTCTAATTATTGTCATTTTAAATCATGATAGGAAAGAAAATCACCTTGTTGGGCTCAGTGGTTGACACTGAGCCCTCACTTGGTGAAAGATCTGGGGAGGCTTTTTGGGCTAAATCACATTTGGGACTTGCTCTGTGCTTTTGTGTTGATCTCCTGCACAAGGTTAAAGATTCCCAGCAATAATTATATTTCTATTCATGTCAGTTTTCAGTAGGCTCAGAAAAAAACATATTTTAATGCCTTTGCTTTGTGACAGAATTTCAACATTCTTTTAAATACAGAAACCCTCGATATCTCCTGCATTTTTGACAATCTAATTGTGATCTTCCAGAGTCTAATCTGAATTTTTGCCTCTGCTCAGCACTGTGCAAGGCCAGTAAAGGTGGTACAAAGCCCAGCCTCTTGCTAAAGTGGATCACTCCTCTTATTTATTGGTCCTTTTGGGGGCAATTCACAGAATTAGACACAATCCAAAGCAGAACCTCAAGCCCAAGGAAAATTCCTGTCCTTGGGAGCAGAACCCTCAGCTCATTCAGGATTTCCTGGACTGCAGAGCCCCTGCCCTGGGAATTCTGAAGGCACTCTGCTTGCTGCTGCTGCCCGACCATGCAGCATTGTGGAGTTTTCAATTTTTTCCTGGCAGAAAGTGCCACAGGAAGTCTCTATTTTCCCAAAGCCCATATTCAGACAAATCACTTCCATTTTCCTTTAAATAACACAATAATGACCAGGAAACCACCCAGCAATGCCCAGCACGAGCCTCCGTGGCTCCTCCTTGGGCACCCAAAAAATATCTACTCTTATTCTAATCACTTTTTACTATTTCTGCCTCAAATATTTTGGGACGTGGAGGAGTGTAAGTAGATTTTTTTCTATATAATTCTCTAATCCATGTGTGGAATAATGCAGTTTTCTAGCTGCTTGTGTTCTATCCTGTGTTTTTTGCTGTGGCTGCAGTGCAGTGAGCAGAGCACAGCTCCCAAGCCAGCCCAGTTGGTGACAAAATTATTTCATCATTAATGATTTTGCTACACTAAAACTCACTGCCCTTCGTCTTGTTGCTTAAATAAAATCATAAACTTCACTTGCATGAGACCTCAGTGGCTTGGAAAGTGGAGTTGTGTGGAATTCAAAAAGGATCAAACTGTTCAAGTGCAGGAAAACTGGGATTTTTTTTCCTTCCTAGAGAGACAGGACTGACTGCAGAGGGTAGATTTCATTTAAAAGGGAGGCTGGGGAGAAGCCTCTCTCACCAGCCTGCATTTCTGGCAAACATGTCATTCCTCTGCTTATTTATCATCTCCCCTTCATAAATGTCAAGTGTAACAACAAAAGGCTTTAATAAACTTGTCAGAATTGTTTCATGCTAGATTGTGTGAAAAGGTTGTGGATGATCATAAAAACAAGACCTGAAAGCAGCCTGAATTCAGCTCCAGGAGGAGCCTGGGTCTCTGTGTCTCTCCTGAGAACTTGGGGGTTTCACTGCTGCACTTAGAAAAAGAAATTCTTCAGTCCCATGCATTAAGCCCTACACGAGAACCACATACGTGCACATGCTGCTGAGTAGAAAAAGGGGTATTTTAAGCCATGCATTTCAGGCCTGATGGCTCAATTTGAGGAGCTGGTGACAAGCTCCCTTTCTGAGATATGTCAGATAACGAGAAATAACCTGACACCTTCCTGCTCACTGAAATTTTTATTATTTTTTTTTATTATTATTTTTAAGCCAGCAAGGATCAGAATAGGTTTTTTTTGGACCCCGTTCAGCAAAGCACTTGCCTCAGCGCTCAACTTTAACTGGTTATGTGCAATTTGTTGCTATTTATTAAAAGCACAGAGTACATCTTATCACTGAGTGAGCTGCTGTCCTCCCACGCTGCCTCCACCGCATTTAATTTTCCCCTCTCCATCCGCTTGCATAATCGCTCTATTACAATGGCTTGGGGAAGGAGTAATTGGTTTCAGATGTTGCTGCTTGACCAGTTTCTGGCTGAAGGCTCAGCTGGGGCCCCTGTGTTCTCCACGGAGCTTTTGGTGCTGCCTGCATTGCTGATTCCTCCCCGAGTGCTCCTCTCAAAGATTTCCTCCTCTTTGCTCTTGCTCGACCTTGCACGGGCACTTTGGGAAGGAGATGTTGTTGTGAAGATGTTCTGGAGTGAATCACTGCAATAATGCACGCACGGTGCCCGGCTTGGAGCAGCCATTAGCTGCTGTAATTACTGCTCCTGTCCCTGTTACTGCTCCTCGGGATTTGTGCTGTGCTCACAGCGCCGGGTTTGTGTCCCTGGCGGGGTTTGGGGGGAGAGGCTCCTGCTGCCTGCACACAGAGGAGTCAGCAGCTCAGGGGGGTGAGTGTGAGCACTGGCATCCCCCAGCTGGGCAGTGGCAGAGCTGGGAACAGCCAGTTTAGGATTTAGGAAGTGAAATGTCACGGAATCTCAGGGGGGCTGAGGTTGGGAGCCCCTCCCAGTCCGTGTGACCGAGGGGAGTTCCATCCATCCCTGCCTGGTGTCCCTCCTGTCACTGACACACAGAGAGGGAGCACAGCAGCACACACAGCAGGGGTTCAGGCAGAGAAGAAGAAAAGAACTCCCCAGTTTATTGCTGATTTTGTATCTCTCAGTTTGTGGGCAGTGCCCAGAGATTGCACAGAGCAGTTCCCACCTCTCCATCCCCACTGCTCACTGGAGAAGTCCATCAGGTGAGATCTGTTCATCCAGGAGTGCAACCATGATCCTTGGTTATCTCCCAGTTCCTGAGCACTGACTCCATCACACCCAAACAAATCAGATAGTTTATTTTCAGGGACAGCAGTCCCCAGCCAGGAGTGCCACGTCCAGGCCACCCTTGGACACCTCCAGGGCTCTCCAAACTCCCCTGGGCACTTCCAAGACCTGAGCACCCTTGGCATGGAGAAATGTCTTTACCCCTGAGCCACCCATCACCTGGCTTAGGAGCCTGTGTGAGATGCACACGCCTGTGCAGGGCCTGGAATGTCTTAAAAATATCTATTTCTAAAGATACATATATTTATATATTATATATAAATAAATATATAATATATAAATATATATTTCTGTGATATTTCTAAAAAGCCTCTCAGACACACTGAGCTCTCCATTCCCACTCTCTCACACCCCACTCATGAACAGGAGATGTGTGGTGGTGCAGCTGGCACTGCCCATAATTCAAGGCACATCTTGGAGCCTCTCCAAGCGACAGAGACCCTGATCTCCACCAGCACCTTTGGCTCTCCAAGAACTAAACCCGTGTTTAGCCAGGGAGTGATGCAAACCGTGCGGGTTTGTTCAACAGAAACGGAAAGAAATAAAGGAAAAAACGTGAAGAAATCTCGAATACTGATCTCTGTTAGTAAGCATTGCTCTAATTACTAGCAAATAACCTTTTCTTTCCCCCAGGGCCTCAGTGAAAAGGAAGCCCAGCAGTGGAAGCAGCAGAGGTTCCATCTCTTTCTTCCCTTTTTTCCCTTAGAGCTGTTGAACAGCGGCTCCTCCTGTTTGATCAAAGATTCCTGCTCGGCTCAGGTTATTCACTCCGTGATCAGCAGCTGCCCTCTGGGACAGCCCCACTCACACACAGCCTGCATACGAGTGGGGCTGAAAAACTTCCCAGTGATGGGATTAATGAAATATTTACGGGGAAAAATGTAAAATTGAACTGGGGGGATTCCCCGAAGGGCTGAGCTGCCAAGCTCTGAAATGGGGGAGTGATTAAGGCACCAGTGAAGGGTTTTGTGTGAATTCCTTCCCTGCCCAGGTCGCTGTGTCTCAATTAAATATCTCTGTATCTAATTTGGGGGTGTTAATTCTTGACTCCAGCCCTCACTGCCATGGCACTCCTTGAGTTAAACATTCACCATCGCTTATCCAGGAGCTGGGCTGGGCTTTTCCTCCCACTGATGCATCTTGAAAAGCAAAAAAAAGGGCTGTGACAGCTGTAATTAGCACTGATTCCCTTTATTTGTGAAGGTCAGAGCAGTCTGACCCTCACCTTGAGCCTCTGAAATTAAACGTGGTTACTCAGGAGCTGGGACACCAGGGTGCAGGTGACAAGCTGGGAGTAAGGGGAAAAAAACCCCCAAATTTTATTGTATCCAAAATATGACCAACAGGTTAAACTGTGAGGTGTAAAACTCCAGTAGAAGGCTGGAATCTGGCTCTGGAACAGATGCAGCCCAACAGCAAAATAAGAGGCTTTAATAATGACATGAGTTTGAAATGAAAAGGATTAGTTGGTTTGCAATAAAAGCTAAGGGAAAGAAGGAGCATGAACAAAACAATTTTGGGAATGGGGGAACAAAAGCCCATAAAGCTGTTTGGAGAAGGGAGATTGAAATTCAGCAAGGGCTGTGAAAATCACAGTGAAATCTCAACTACTGTGGACAATAATGAGGGAGAGAGAGCGGATTCTGTGCTGTTTGCTTGTACTGCCTTCAAATTCTAAATGTGCTGGATGAAAGGCATGGAAAAGGACAAGTGTGAAAATCAAAACTAATAAGGGAAATTAGGGGGAGTTAATGAGAAACATTTCAGAAATTCTTTTGCTGCCCTTGTTTATTGATGAGCATTTAGGAGTTCCCACGGCAGCTCAAGGATTCAGATCCTGACAAAGTGTAAATGTTTTACTTCCTGAATGGACAAGGTTGGAGGAGTTTCCCTGGGGGGTTGTTCTGCTGCTGTGGCTCTTCCTTAGGGAATCCTGGAATGGTTTGGGTGGGAAAGGATCTTAAATCCCATCCAGGGCCACCCCTGCCATGGGCAGGGACAGCTCCCACTGTGCCAGGGGCTCCAAACCCTGGGACAATTCCAGGGATCCCAGCTGCTCTGGGAATCCCTCACCACCCCCACAGGGAAGAATTTCTTCCTAAATGGCAGAGATCTATTTTATTATTATTATTATTATTATTATTATTATTATTATTATTATTATTATTATCATCATCATCATCATCATCATCATCATCATCATGCATGCTGGAGCTGTTCTCACTCACCCATCCCATGATGAGCTACCTGGCCAGGTTAAAATCCCAACCCTGTCCTGTACCTTGGCTCAGTTTTGGTCCCTGTTCATCTCCAGAGCCACAGTGGAAGCAGAGCTCGGATTCTGAACTTCCCCCTGGTGTGAGGAGGGATGGTTGCACAGTTTCTCAGTGATTTATGCTCAGGCATTTTTCATCAGGAAACTGGAGAATTGTTTTAGCACTATCACACCTCTCTGATTCATTTTTCTCGGGGAAGTCATTCTGGGAGGCCAAACTGCAGAGATACCAGGAGGAGGGGGTGTTTGTGAGGGGAGGAATGGGAACATTTCCTGATCCAGATAATGCTGCAGCTGTAATTCTTGGTGATAGACCAATTCCAAATTCTGGTATCTAGTCTCTCAACAGGGGACGAGGGTTCCACTTCTGTAAAACATAACAGACCTCTGATATCTTGATTGGGTATAATTTAAGGGGTTTTACCTCTTCTAAGGCTTGAAGGAACCAGGATTTTCACTTTTCCAGGCAGGTTCACATCTGCCCTGTGCTTCATTAGAACGTGACAGAGAAGATGCAGCTGTGTGCCAAAAAATTAGTTGGTGGTTTAGACACAAGGCTGAAATTTCATTGCTGGAATTTATTCTCTGGGCTGGAGAGGGAATGAGCCAAAGTCCTGCACTTGGAGCCCAAATGACAATCAGAGAATGGGCAGGGGCTGTTGTGGATTGAATTCCTCCTGCTTCAGGAAAGAAATGGACTCCTCTAATTACTTGTGTTTGAGCCCAGAGTTACAGAGCTCTCTGACTCCATCCTTTTTTAATTCAGTTGTGGCAAAAGGAGACCACACAGCCCATTTTATCCAGGCCATTTTTGTGAAAATACAGAAGAAAAAGAAATAAAGAACCTCAGCAGAAATGAATGGTAAAGCTTTGGAGATGCGTCTGCCAGCATCACGAAGGAATAAATTTCGTAGTGTTCCTTTTATTAGTAATAAAAATTATACACAAAGCAGTGATTGAGTTGGAAACTGGAAGCAGAGATTTTAAACACAATTATCTTACTACTCATGGCAAACACTTGGGGTGCAACAATGCTGTGTGGGCCTTTTTATGAATTGAAATGAATCCTTTCATTTGTTTAAGCATTCCGAGTCGTTTGAAGCACTGGTAACTTGTACACAGTAAAAGCTAATGACTCTCAAATATTAAAATGTGGGTTATAAAGAGATTTCCGTGCTGTGGTTTACATTCTAGAACGTGCCCTGGCCATCCCTGACCTGGAGAGTGACACTGTCATTGGTGAGTTAATTGGCCCAGCTCGGGCAGTTTGTGCTGGTGCCAGTTCTTTTGAAGATGTGGGTGCTCAGAGCTCTCCTTCAATAGAAAACCCACAGAGCAGCCAGCAAAATCTGGCTTTGTCATTAACAGAAATGCCAAAGTTAAAACACGCCGTTAATATCCAATCAATCTTCAGTCCCTCTCTCTTGACCTGATCAAAGGCTCTGTAGTGACACGACTGCAGCTGATAATTTACGAAAATGTCTTTTATTTTCTGGGGACAATGGCCCCCATGCTTCAGATCAATAGGTATTTTCTTAAAGGGCTGATTTAGCCTTGACTGGAAAGGAAAGCAATTAAGTCAGGCGTGGAGGGTTTGGAAGTGAGCAGATATATTCGTGGGGATGGCAGCTTAATGACCTACTTTTGGTGATAATATTGAAATGATTAACGTGTTTCAAGTAAATATCGAATATGCCAGCCAAACAGTTACCATAGTAATGATAAGGGAAATGTAATTGCAGTCAATCAAATGAATATTCAGCTGATGCAGTTAATTTGCACAAAGGTGCACTCCTTTCAAACCTGTGTTTTGTGGTGTCCAAGCGGGGATTTTTCTGCAGTTGGCCAAACATTTCTCCTTCTTCAAATCTTTTGTGGTGAAAATTCCGTTGTGGAATGCTGGGCAGTTGCACTGGTTCTTTAAGACAGTGTTCAGTATTTATGTGTTTTCCAAATCTTGATGAAGATGGATATTCCCAGTGGGAAGAGCCTGGCCTCATTTCTTTGGAGGAAAGCAACAGCTGAGTGTCTCTTGTTTCCTCACGTTCCTGTCACGTGCAGATAAATGGTTTTGTTTATTCCACTTGATTTGTTCAAGATTTCCCTGGAAATTTCCTTTACAATCCTGGTCAGGATTCTATTCTTAACCTTGCATATTCATATTTTTGGGGAAATATGTATCTTAAATATCCTGTGTTTAGGATAAAAGTGCAGGACCACTTGGAGAGATCCTTGAAGACACGAGAAGGGACAGAGAGGTGCTGGTAAAAACATCCCTGCATGTTACCATGGTCCTTAAATCCAGTGGATTTTCTCAATGATTTCTACTACTGACACATATTTATTTCCATCCCACAAGGAATGCCATTGCTGCTGCCTTCAGAAAGTCCTTGAGTATGTTTTTAGTGTGACTTTAATCAAATGTCACTTTAACTCCAGTCCTATGCTGTGAATCTCTTGTGAAATTCTATTAATTTTCAATTAAACTTCAAGTAAACCAATTAGCATTCTCATTTCTATAGAGCAACAAAGACAGAATCTGTAATGAGTCTTTCCAGTGGCTCACAGAGGAATAAATGGTCTGGATGGATTTCTCCAGTGTGTATCTCTGGAAAGCTTTGTCAAGAATATTACCTTTATCATTTCCTCCTCTGCTTCAGGCTCTAAATTGGCTTTCTGGTGGTGCACAAAACCATTTTCAGCCCCTTCTCTCCCTAAGCTGCACTCCAGAATTCTTTGTCTTCGCTGGAAATCTTTAACCTTGCACTGAAGTGTGTTTTCATCAAAGTCAGAGCTGAGGCAGCCACTGAGGAACCCTCCTGGTCCTGAGCAACTTCAGGACCTCAATTGGATGGAGGGCAGGAGAAGGAATTCTCTCCTTTTCTTTCTAAATACATGACTGGAAGTGTCTGAGTCATCCCAGCTGGAAACAGGCTCCCATCCAGCTTGGTTGGGACCCTCACCAGCATTTCAACCTCTCACTTTCTCCTCTGGCTGCCTGCTCCTTGCAGACAGAGGTGATTGCTGTCCTGAGGAGCTTCATTATCCAAATGTATTTATTCCCTGAGCAGGGATGCTGGAGTTCCTCCAGGGTGGGGAGCAGAACTCTCAGCATTCCTCCAAGCCTGTAGCTGTCTGGAGTGCCCAGCTGTAGTCTGGGGTTTTCAGGCCTGAAGCTTCTGAGTTTCTAAAGCTCTGGTTTTTCCTGATGTTTTGGGTTTCTGAAGCTTGTTCCCAGAACATCAGGATTGTTTCTGTAACGACACCCATGTTTGGAATTCCGTCTGTGGAGGGATTTTCTTTGCTGTCCCTCTGGTTTGGCCAATGTGGGTGCAGGGTTTGCCTTTCATTTACCAATCGCAGTGATCTGTGGAAAAATGTACAAAAAGGGAGCTATCCCTGGAATAAAGGGAGTCAGATTCATTTCTCCAAGAGCTTTGGGGAGATTTCCTGTCGTGTGTTATTCACCACAGTGTCACTCTGCCTCTGCCTTCCCGTGGGGTTATGTTGTCCCTGAAAATCAGCCTTCTGCTGTGTTTGGGTGTGATGGAGTCAGTGCTCAGGAATTGGGAGATAACCAAGGATCTGGTTGCATTCCTGGGTGAACAGATCTCACCTGATGGACTTCTCCAGTGAGCAGTGGGGATGGAGAGGTGGGAACTGCTCTGGGCAATCTCTGGGCACTGTCCAGACACTGAGAGATACAAAATCAACAATAAACTGGGGAGTTCTTTTCTTGTTCTCTCCTGAACCCTGCTGTGTGTGCTGCTGTGTGTTCCTATCTGAATCACAGTAACAGGGTTCAACCCCATTGCTGCTGCCCTCACCCTTCCCTGGCTGGTGCCCCTCCAAAGCCTCTGTGGCCGTGGGGAGAGCAGCCCTGGGTGCAGCAGGGAGCTCCTGGTGCCGTCGGGCTGGGCTGGTCCTGTGCCAGGCTCTCTGTGTGGAGTGGAGCCTCTGCAGCTCTGCTCAGAGCCGGGCTGGAGCCAGGCTGGAGTCACACTCCTCTCTTCCAACAGCCTTTGAACTTGAAAGCCTGGCACAGACCCAGCCTGGCTGAGTGTCTGAAACCAGAAAGCACTCCAGGCAGGAAGCTCGGGCAGGTCCGGGAGGTGTCCTTGGTGCTGGGGAAGGGATTGAGCTCTCCGAGGGACACCCGGAGCACTCGGGGGGTTCCTGCTGGGAAATCCTCATGACAGAGCCGTGGGGAAATCCATAGAGCCACTTTCCACCTCCAAAAATAGAATTAGTTCTGCTTAGAGCAAGGGAGATTTAGCTCAGAATCACTGTGGGTGGAAAAGAGCTGCAGGATTATGGAGTCCAACCTGTGCCCAATGCCCACCTTGTCCCAGCCCAGAGCCCTTGGACACCTCCAGGGATGGGGACTCCACCATCTCCCCAAGGCTTGGCCCCATTTTCCACAGAGAAATTCCTCCTGATGTCCAGCTTGAACCTCCTCTGGCATAACCAGAGGGTATTCCCTCGTTTTCCACTTTTTACCTGGGAGCAGAGCCTGGTCCCCACCTTCCTAAATCCTCCTTCAGGGAGCTGCAGAGGGCAACCAATTCTCCCCTGGGCTTCCCCACCCAGATAAAATCCAGTGCCTGGAGATAAACCAGACAGCCCTGAGGAGGGCAAATCCCTGCTCTCTGAGGGCATTTCTGCCTCTAGTTCTCAATGCCCCAGCCCAGCACTACAGGCTGGTGCTAACTGGCACCAAATTAAGTGCAATTCCCTGACTTGAGACCTAGATCCAAAGATTAGGGGGAAAAAACAAAAGGAAAGAAAACGAGATTTCACTGTTTGTAGGTGCCAAGAAGTTTATAAGGCTCCTCAACAAGTGTCAGTGCGGGTTCTTATGGCACCTGATCTTTCAAGTTCCATTTCTCTGTTCTCTCAGGAGCCTAAAACCTCCCAGGCAGGGAGCTGCTGGTGCAGCAGCTGGAGTCCTGGCTGTGTTTTGCTGAGCTGGAAGCAGAGGATGTTACTGCCATGGCATTGGCCCCTTCCTGCTCCAGCCCTCGCAGGCAGTACAGGAGTTAAGTGGCTGGAACTTGTAGGAACAGGAGAAATCGTGTTAAATTAAATAGAGCAAAAAAATGGGGGTGTTTGGGCAACAGGAGCCTTTTACAATATTGCTCGGCTGTTTCAGGAGAGAGCAGCAGGGAGGAGGAAATCCAGAGCTCCTGCAAAACAGGATCCCTGAGAAAACAGGGAAAGGGAACAGCCAGGGAGGAGGGGACCCAGCAGGAGCTGTGGGGGGACACAGCCCTTGGTCCCCAGGAAGATGAAGAAGCAAAAATAAGCAAAATTTATATACTTTTATAAGGAAACTTATAACTTTTTATAAGGAAAACTCCTGGTTGAATCTTCCTAATAGCCAAAGCAAAAGGATGCACCCAACCCTCCCCTGCTCCTGGAGCTGGTGTTGTGGGACATGGAAGTCATGGACATGGAAGACACACACTCTGCAGGGTTTCAGAGTACAAAAGAACAAGAGTTTATTTTTTACTTTATAATTTCTAGGACAATGACCAGGGATTGGACAATGAGGTTGCTACTTCTCCAATCCCACCGGTCAGACCAGAAGTTTTTCTGATATTTTTTTTACAGGAGAAGGTAAATAGAATCCATGGGGATCTTACTGCAATTATATAAATATTCAGGAGGCTTTGAATCTCAGGGTGATGAGGAGGAGCCAGGGGATCTGCCTTCATCCCCCTGCATCCAGAGAAACCCCTCTGGCACTCCAGGGTCACGGGATCCCTGCTGGGCACCCCAAAGTCCCACGGGCACTGCACTCATGGGGCTGAAAGGGAAGGGATGAAATCATTGAAACATTTCCTTTGCTGTTCACTTGGTGAGGCAGAACGAGCTGGGCTAAAGGCTGAGGGTTTAAATGCACATTTCTCCTGCATTTAATGTTATTCTTGCCCACACAGCTCTGAGCTCAGCCCAGTGAAGTGAAACACTCCGAAGTTACAGCCCTGCACTGAGAGCAGCCTCCTTCTGTAAGGAAGGAATTCCATGCAAATCCTTCTTCATTTTCCTTTCACACTTTGTTTTTTGCAGCAGGAAAAAAAAAACAAAAAAAACAAAAAAAAAAAACAGTGCAGAGTTATTAATGCTGCTGGTTGCAGGATTGACCTTGGCTTTGATAAAAAGCCATTTTCAATTTTCACCCTAAAGGACTTTGAAAAAAACTCAGTATGAATAAGTTTATTATTTTAATAATCATAACGCATGATACTGTGCTGTGTGTCAGGAAAATAGGGGTGTCCTGAGCATTTTAGCAGCTGAGCCAACACACCTTGTGTTTGAAATTCCCTTTATGGTGAATATATTTTAAAATGCTGGCCTTGAGCAGACTGAAAGCGTTGCTGTGACCTCTGGTGTTTGGGACTGTGGGTAATAACAATAATTTGAGAACCTTTTTGTGGTTCCCTGATGAAAGTGAACGTGTAATTACACATTTGAATTAATTCTGTTGCCCTGGAGTTAAGTGAGATGCCAAAGGCTAAATGAGTCCCCCGGGGGTGGTGACAGAGCCAAAAATGAAAATAAACCACAAATATTTTCACCTCTGTGCCTCGCCCTGCCCTTAGGGTCGTTGTGTCTGCACCCCACAGCCTGGGGGAAGAGAGTTTTCCATGGAAAATGTGTGACCAAAGAGCTGAAGAGCCTTTGGAGAGCTCCAGGGTACTCAGGGATGTTTTATAAACATAATCCCTTAAACCCACTTAGTTTATATACTCGAGGTGACCAATTAGGGACAAACAGCCCAGTGACAAACTTGTAATTAGAGAAAATCAGCCAATTCACTCATTGAACTCACAATCCATCCAGAGAATTTATAAATTAAAACACCCAGGTACTCAAAGGAGTTTCAAGGGGAAGCCAAGGAATTCTTTTCTTTCCCTTTACGAGGGGAGAAAACGTGTGGGTTTCCTAAGGGTCTGGAAGTGGTGTAAAGGTGATTTTTTTTATCACATTTTTCTCACGTCTTAAAGCAGCCACAACTCTTGGGATGACAGCTCAGGACCAGTGAACTCCTTGGAAAAGAATTTTCGTTTGCTTTGTGACCCCGTGGAATTCCTGGTGTGAGTTCGAACAGGTTGTGACAAATATCACATGTTGGTGTTAAGTGTTTTTCCCCAGATATACTCAAAATATTATTTATTATTTAACTTGGTTCTGTATTAGTTATTACTGTAATTGATCATTTGGAATAAATAAGCTCTTCATTTGCATTCCTGCTTAATTTTTGTGCCTATCTTTAACAGGAGCAAAAAAAAAAAAGAGGGGAAGCAGAATTAGGAAGCTGCCCAGCATTGGAGCAGGGTTTATTTAAGACTTGTGAGCTAATTTGACTGACCTTATTCCGTGTCTCATTTCACACCCAGTTCCATTTAAATCAGAAGCAGACCAGGGGCATTTAAAGCTTTTTTTTTTTTTTTTTTTTTTTTTTTTCCCTGATATATTTATTAATGGTGAAACATCGTAATTCTCTTTGTCCTTGCATTTAGCACATGCAAAGTTCACATGAAAATACACGGAATTTTGGAGCGACTCTGGCTGTTTCACATTTCCCTCATTCCCTGGGCAATATTCCGTGGTCCCTGTGTTTATTTTGCCCTCCCTATTTTTTTGATGTGAGCAGGGCTGGGCTGGCTCTGATTTTAGCAAGAGTTATGCAAACACCTCTCAAAAAACTCAAGGTTTGAGTTGCTCTGACTTCTCCTACAAAGCAAAGTGGGAACCAGCCCGGGGATAAAAGCAGGGGAATAAAAAGAGGAGGGATGATAAAAGTGCCATCATTCCTCTTCAGAACAAAGCTGGTTTACACTTGGCCACCAAGCCCTGCTTGGTAATATATTTAGGATGATTTAGGAGGGCTTTAGCTTTTTTTAGGGGTGGATTGCAGGATTTTCTGGAGCTGTGCAGTTTCTGTAGAGCTTTGATAAATGAAATACTCTCTTAGCTATTGTCCTCCATTCCTGAACTATCAGAGCCACTCTTAATCTTTAATGTTCTTACTCTGACAACAGCCCTGGGACTCAGGCAAGTTCTATTATTCCTTTCACACATGAGGAACAGAGGAACAAAGAGGCTCAGGCTGGGATTTTCTTCCAGGCTGCTTGCCTTGGTTGGAGTAAGAACTCTGAGTTTTCTTTCTGCACAGACGTTTGTTAGTGGTGCAGTATTAATTGAGGCAACATCTAAATTCCTTTTAAAAATAATTAGGAAGGTCAGGATGTAAGGGTGAAGTCAGTGGAAGAGAAATGATTTCTTTCTGGATGGAATGTTTTGGTTAAAGTAATTGAAATTAAAATGATTTCTTTTTAATACATTGTAGGAATTCTCTTTGCAGAAGGTAAAGAGTCTGAACTGCTTTTTGGAGGAACTAATTTGGATTTAGGGGGATTATGTGATGCGATGATTGGAATAACAAATTGATGGCTTTTCCTTTGAAATGTGGAATAATTCGAAGCGATTTTTCAAAATATAAGAAGGGGGAATTGAGAAAGTTTAAAAGCAAAGGTGATTACCCCTTTGGGTCATCATCTCACCAGGACTGCAGGGGAAAACCTGCATCTCCTCCAGCCCCAGGTGAGCCAAACCCTTCTGGGCCAGCTCAGGCTGCTGAACCGCCCGGGGATTTGCTGGGCGGGGGAATAAAGGCACATTCCCATTTCCGAGGTGATTCCCAGGATTGGGAACCTGCCAGGATTGGGTTCCTGGCCTCCAAAACTCCCGTGGAGCCTCCCCAGCTCCCTCCAGCTCCTGCACAAACACGGGAATTCTGCCACAAACCCTGATTGTTCCCAGTTCCCAGTGGGATTTCTCCTGCTGATAAACCCCAGCTCCTGCACAAACACGGGAATTCTGCCACAAACTCTGATTTTTCCCGATTCCCAGTGGGATTTCTCCTGCTGATAAACCCCAGCTCCTGCACAAACACGGGAATTCTGCCACAAACTCTGATTTTTCCCGATTCCCAGTGGGATTTCTCCTGCTGATAAACCCCAGCTCCTGCACAAACACGGGAATTCTGCCATAAACCCTGATTGTCCCTGATTCCCAGTGGGATTTCTCCTGCTGATAAACCCCAGCTCCTGCACAAACACGGGAATTCTGCCGCAGACCCTGATTGTTCCCAGTTCCCAGTGGGATTTCTCCTGCTGATAAACCCCAGCTCCTGCACAAACACGGGAATTCTGCCACAAACCCTGATTTTTCCCGGTTCCTAGTGGGATTTCTCCTGCCGATAAACCCCACCCCAGCTCATGCCTTTCACCCCATGGCTCGAACTTCGGGCCCAAAGCTTTTGACCCAGAAACGAGAAAGGCTCTGGCAGCGTCTGCAGCTTTGTGCAGATTTCTTTTTAGCAGGTGTTAAGTACTAAATTCCACAATAATTATTTGTCATGGCTGAGTTTTTTGTTTGTTTTTTTTTTTAAAGGACTCTGAGAAGACCAAGTGGCAGAATGCTGTAAATTTTCTCTTCTTTGGGGTGATTTTATCTCCACAAACCTGAGCATTTCCAGGCACAAAGCTTCATTTTCTTTGCGGGAATGAGATGTCAGGGAAATATCTCCTGCAGGTCACCGGGGCTGCCTGGGATGACTTCACTGCTGCTGCTGCCGTGACTCTTTTGCAGATGAGCCCCTGCATGTGAAGCAGGCGATGAAATGTCCTGGTGAGAAAGATTTTTGGTTTATTTCCTGGGGGCTCTCCTTGACTTTTAGATCAGTCTGAGGGGTGGAGGGGAGAGAAAACCAAGGTGCTTTTGGCTGGGAGGAGTGAAAATGGTGATAATGTTGGCTGGTTTTTATCAGAGGAGAGAAGAGGATGGTTTTCGTTAACGCTTGTTCATTTTCTCTTTCATTTCCAGCCCCTTTTGTGGTGCTGAAACCCAACTTTCTCCTTGTAGCCTATGGAAATAACCCGCAAATGGATCTTTTTCCACCCAGGTTATATTTCTTGCTCTTTCCTGTGCGCTTCCCAGTTGCTGTCCATCATTTATTGCTCTTGCAAATGCAGTTCTGCACTCAAATTCCTACTGGTGATGGATAAGGTTGTGCATCCTCAGCTTCTCTGGTCAGGATCTTCCAGCATGGAAGAATTTTTATTTCAAGTCCTTGATCTGGGAAACTTGGGAAACTTTAGATGAATCAGAGCCTCCAAGAGCCTCCAGTTCTCTTTACTATTTGGCTTCACGTGTCTATGAATATCACTTTTATTTCTTCCCGTATTTTTAAGGCAGTAGGAGGAAAAAAAAATAAAATAAAGCCTTTCTTCTACATAAAATGGCAGCAACTGAAGTCACATTATTTGTGCCAGCCTGAAGATCCTATCCTGGATTGAAAGCAGGTCATGCAAAGTTTCGGGCACTTGAATGGAAGTGGAGCAGCCGAGCTAAGGAACAGTTTGAGCAGCCAGAGGCGCATTTTATGAGAGTTTATTTTGCATTCCCCACGTTTATTACCCTGCTCGCAGTGCACGGTGCTGGGGCAATCCACGGCTCCAGGAAAGGCTCCGGATTTCGGTGCCAGAGGGCGGGAGGCTAAGGAGAGGGGCGTGGCCTAATGGGAGGGGGTGTGGCCTAAAGGGAGGGGGTGTGGTCTAAGGGGAGGGGCATGGCCTAAAGGGGAGGGGGTGTGTGGCCTAAATATTGGTGGGGTGTGGCCTAAAGGGAGAGGAGTGCCCTAAGGTGAGGGGTGTGGCTTAAGGTGAGGGGTGTGGCCTAAAGGGGAGGGGGTGTGGCCCAAGTTGAGGGGTGTAGCTTAAGTGGAGGGGCGTGGCCTAAAGAGGGAGGGGGAGTTACCTAAGAGGAGGGGCGTCACCTAAAGGGAAAAGGGGGCGTGATCTAAGAGGAGGGGGCGTGGTATGAGGGGAGGGCGTGGTCTAAGTGAAAGAGGGCGTGTTCTAGGAAAAAGAGGGCGTGGCCTAATGGGGAGGGAGCATGGCCTAGGACGGTGGGGGCGTGATCGAAGTGTGAATAAGGCGTGGTCTAAAGGAGGGGCGTGGCTTACTGGGATGGGCGTGGTCTAAGGTGAGGAATGGAGTGTGGTCTAAGCAAGGAAAGGGGCGTGGTCTAAGTGAGGTGGGGCGTGGCCTAAGGGCGTGGTAGGGGTGTGGCCTGCGGTGAGGGGCGTGGTCTAAGGAGGGGGAGTGGCCTTGGGCTTCCGTGCCCTGGGGAGGCCCAGGGAGCTGAGCCCAGCAAAATCCGCCCTGAGCTTCTGGGGGGCTTCAGCTGGAGGTGTTGACTTTTTTGAGTGAAGTTATTCACGGTCCGTGGAGCAGCTCCCTCCTGGAGAGGCAATCAAGCGCCCCAAGTGCTTCAGACGGCAGCTTGGATGGGGCCGTGGGCAAGAATTCAAAATTCAGGGGTTTCCCTAAACAGGAGGAGGAGGAAACACCCGCAGCACTGGATCCTTCTGTGAGGGAACCCACCGTGCTTGGGTTCAGACTGAGAGAGGCAAAATCAGGATAGCAGCAGCTGGGAGGGGAGCCCAAGACCGAGGTGTTTGCACCAGGTCAGTGCTGCCAAAATCTTTGTCATTCCAAAGTCAGAATGCAATGGTTAGAAGCCGTTGGGTTCTAACTCAGAGAAATCCGGTTGGGCTGAATTATCTCACTAGAAGACAGAGAGAAAATGGGGGAAATTCCAGTGTAAATTCCAATGGGATAAATTTCCATGCATGCTCTGTGGTTTGTGTGCCTGCATTTCCCTCCCAGCATCTCTTCTGCATCTCCTCATCCCCAGGATAACAGGGGAGACAATGAATTCTTACAGGAAATTTGGTGTATGGATTTTTATTTCTCTATCTCCTGAGAAAGCAATAATTACTTGGCTGCATTACGTGAGTCACAAGTGACAGCTGCACAGCGGCATCGAAATAAAGAGTTTCAGCCATTTTGGGAACTTCTGCATGGAACAGAAAATGTAAAGGCAATATTTGAGAACTCAGGTATGTGGAGGAAGCAAGCATCGCCCCTAAATATCTGCTTTGAGCTTAATGGGTGAATTCCAGCCTCTGTAGGGAGCCAGAGAAATGTTTTTAATCACTTTTTTCAGCTTAAAGCTGAGGTCGTGCAGACCCCAGCCAGGATCAATTCCGTCCTGCACGGTGACCTTCTTATTTTTTTCACTGGCTTAAACTACAGAAAATTTAAACGACACCACAGAAACTACAGGAATTTTATTGTTTATTTTTTAGAAAACTAGGTCTCCTTAAGTTTTATGTTACATTTCATCCCTGCCCGTGGCGAGGGTTTGTAACAAAATGATATTTAAGGCCCTTTCCAACCCAAACCAGCCTGTGATTCATGGTTCTGTGGGTAAATGAAACAAAATTTCACTTGAACGCTTTTGTTAGCACAGTCAGAGCTCGGCAAAGGGTTGCTGTGCAGCCTGCACACTGTGTCAGATGTGTTTCCACGGGTGGCAAGGTCATTAAACATCATCTGTTGGCTCCAGGTGAAGTGGAAGATGCTGTGCAGGTAAATAAAACACCCTCCCTGCTCCCCACAAAAACAGCCAAACCCTCCTGCCTGACAAACTGCAGAAACCCAATCAGGCTGGCTCAGCCCTTGGAGAAAAATGGGGTTATTAAATGCCAGATTAAAGATAGGGAATTGGTGATTTTATCTCTCTCACAGACAAGATCCAATTTACCTGATAGGGAGCTGAACCTGAAGAGAATTCTGTAAGCTGTTTATTTCCCCAGAAATGAATCACTAATGTTTAATTTGCAAAACATGTCCTTGTTCGCTTCTTTTTCAACCCTTCTACCTGTCAGGAAAATTATGGAAAAAATGGGAAGAGAACCTGTTGAGTTTTATGGATCTCCTGGGAGCAACCTGGGCTTGGTGAAGGTCAGCTCCAGCCTCAGGTGTCTAATTCCACAAACTCCCAATGGGCTCTGAGTGCTCAAACCCTCCTGGATTTGCAGCAGGTTCTGCTGTTTTAAAAAATAATAAAAAACCCCACATTTTCCTGTTTTTTAAAGATCTCCTGTAAAGTGGAGCTTCCAAAGGACATCTGTACTCTGCAAACTCCTCAGGCTTCCCCGGAGCTCCACGTCCAGATCCTGACTGGATTTGTAGCTCCTTCACAAAATAAATATTCCCATCCTTCTGACCACCCTTTTTTTTTGGGTGCATTTATACGGCACCTCACATTTTTTGTCCTCTTGCAAGAGGAATTTCCAGAGGCTCCAGAATGAAAGCTCCTGCCTGCTTTTGATGGATGGTCCTTTTATCCAGGGCTGTGCTGGTGCTCGTGCACACAACATCCAAAGGAGCACACGCATTTTCCACTTGAATGGCTCTCCTCAGTGAAGAAAATCCATATTCTCTGCTCAACAATGTGGACCAAAAGTCGAATAAACAGTAAAAAAATTAATGGAGTAACCAGGGATTAGCAGACAGTGCATTATGTTGATTACCCACATTGTCTCCAGCTTAATAAATTCTATTTTGCTGTAAGTCAGCTCAATTGTGTGTGAAAATAGAGAAGGTGGAAAATGAGACTGAACAAGAGGGTTAAATGACAGTGTGCCATTCCAGAGGCAATTAAAACCCCAAAACTCCAGCCCCTGAGGAGCAGAAAAAGAGGAGGGTTTGAAGTGTAAAATAAAAGGCACAATTCTGTATTAATGTGGGAAGTTAAAATTGTCTGTCCGAGGCTCATTGTTAAACCTACACGAGGGCAGAACTTTTGTCTGCATCCTGAAGAGGGGCAGAGAGGATGGGACAGGAATTTCAAGCCATGATTTTGGCATCCCATTACTGGATCCAGACTAAAATCCCTTGGATTTGCCTCAATGAATCCCTCCTGGGCTGCCCTAAGAACAACCTCGCCTCCAGAAGTTTTTAAGGAACTCTTGGGAGTCTCAGTCCATGTTAACCCTCATTTATTTTTATTTTTATTTATTTATCTGCTTTGGGGTGCCTTGGGAATGATGGAATTTCCAGTAGACAGCAAGAAAACTGAAAATGCACATGACAGATTTGCCTGGGGAGGGAGGAACCAAGAAGGAAGGGAAGGAAAAATAATGGAAGAAAAGCTCTACGGTGGAGCTGAACCATTTGTCCTGTAAATCTATTTTTCCTGCCTCGAAGCCAGGAATTGACACCCAGAGCTGCTGGTGGAGCCCAGGAGGGTGGAAGTGCCCAGAATCCTTGGAAAAGGGGGCTGGAATTTAAGGAAGTGGTGTCATCTAGTGGTTACACAAAAGGCCAGGAAAACGGCCCGGCTCTGAAAAACAACCGAGGACTCCGGGGTTGTGTTTTATCATTTCCTCCCTCTCATTGATCATTTCCTCCTCTCATGATCATTTCCACCCTCTCATTGATCATTTCCCCCTCTCAGTCATCATTTCCCCCTCTGATTGATCATTCCCTCTCTGATCATTTCCTCCCACTGATTGATCTTTTCCTCCCTCTGATTGATCATTTCCCGCTCTCATTGATCATTTCCCCTCTGATTGATCATTTCCCCTCTCATTGATCATCTCCCCCCTCTCATTGATCATTCCCCCTCTGATCATTTCCTCCCTCTGATGATCATTTTCCCCTCTGATTGATCATTTTCCCCCTCTGATTGATCATTTCTTCCCTCTGATTGATCATTTCCTCCATCTGATCATCTCCCCTCTGATTGATCATTTCCCCCTCTCATTGATCATTCCCCCTCTGATTGATCATCTCCCTCTCTGATCGATCATTTCCCCTCTCATTGATCATTTCCCCTCTCATTGATCATTCCCCCTCTGATTGATCATCTCCCCTCTGATCGATCATTTCCCCTCTCATTGATCATTCCCCCCTCTCTGATTGATCATTCCCCCCTCATTGATCATCTCCCCCCTCTCATTGATCATTTCCCCCTCTCATTGATCATTTCCCCTCTCATTGATCATTTCCCCCTCTCATTGATCATTCCCCCCTCTCATTGATCATTTCCTCCCCCAGAACAGGCAGAGGAAGTGTAACCCGAATTTAAAATCCCAATATTCCAGGCTGTTCAATGAGAGGCTCAGGTTGAGGTGTTGATCCTCCCAGGGCATGGAAAACTGGGAATGCTGCAGGAGCAGGGATGGGGAGAGGGCAGAGTTAATGAGAATTAATCACAGAGATAACATGACCCTCATTAATGCTCTCACCTCCCCTCTAATACAAGAAATATTATTAAATATCAATACTCTGAGTGTTGATGACAAAAACCCCAACAAACCCAAAGCCATCCATCACTTTTGGGGACACAGACAGAAAAAAACCCAACCCCACTGCTCCCTGTGCTGCTTTTCTTCGTCCTGCTTTATTGTTTCTACTTAATGAAGTGGTAAATAAATTACAAAAATATGGTTTATAAGCCCATTCCTTATTAATTTCATATTTGCTGCAACAGGGTTGCATTTTGAACATTAATGAATCAAGGAGATGGAAAAGCCTGGTAATTTAATTGCACAATTACCATTGCTGTAACATTTGTTTTAAGGATGTGACAAAGTTAATGGATGGCTTATTTATTTATTTCAAGCGATCTTCAAGTTAATATTTGCAAATTTAAAAAAAAAAATTATTTTGTTTTATTTCCTCTCTCTGGCTTCTTTTTAAACAGATTTATTATTCATCTGTTGAACCAAAAAGGAGATAGATTATTTCTACATCTCTCTCTATTCTAATTATTTCTCTATATTTCTATATCCATCATTTTCCGTGTAAACTTTGAACACTTCATCCATTTCCATGTCTGAAGCTTCCCTAATGAAACAAATTCTCAACATGGAACTTTGAACAAACTTGCCTGCTGAAAAAAAAAAAAAAAACAAAAAGGATTCACCAAGGAAGGAAACATTAATCCTGGGAGTGGGGGAGATATTATTGTTATTAATTCCTGTAATTAGGAGGAAAACAGAACAAATTACTCCTAATAAGCCTTTCAGACAGGATTTTCTTTTAATCTCTAGGCTCATTTATATTTATTTTTATTTTTTCACAGCTGAACTTGGCACTGTCCGCCCCCTCTGCCGTGACCTTTGGTCGTTTGCTGACAGACAGAACCCAGAGGTGGAAATCAAAGTGATTTGGGGTTAATTTATTTTAATTGAACAGGCAGGACAAAATAAGAGGTAAAAGTGCTTTTATTTTTTCCGTTTGTGGATGGATTTTTCACTCTCTCCACGCATTTCTCCCGTAATTCTTCCAAATATGGGAATATTCGTGATAAAAGCCAAAAAACTTTCTTTTTTTTCAAGGGGAGGTCACTTCACACCAGCCTGTTTTAGCAACTCTGGCACCACAAATTGATCTCTAAATGTGACATTTTTAGGGGTCTCCTCCTCTTGATGGCTCCAGGAGCGTTTTGGGTGCTGGAGAATCCTCCACAATTCCGAAGCAGACACTCCAGGCGGAATTTTACCACACTTGGAAGTTTTCCTTCCTCGCATTTCCTTCATTTTTGGGGAGATGCAGCTCCCCCAACCTGTGCAATCTTCCTCCCAAAGAGAATTTTCACCTCTAAATCTTTGTCAAAACTCAGCTTTTTAATTATTTTTTTTTTCACTTGACAGGGAGAGAAGGGGAAACTCGAGACGATTGTACAAAGATTGGAAAGAAATTGGAAAGAAAATTTTGAGAGTATCCTGAATTTCCAGAATTTTCACATGTGCTGTGGCTTTTTCTCTTGTGAGCTTTCAGTTAAAATCCCACTTTTGGGAATGGGGTGTGATTCCTTCCCTTGCTCTTTTTGGCAGTTTCTCCTCAGTTTAACGCTCCTGAGTATAAAAATAATAAGGAATTATTTCCTTTTTTTTTTTTTTTTTTTTTTTATTTAAATCCTTTATGGAATAAACAGTTGGCTGAAAAATATTTTTTTGAAAATTAAAGCCAGCTCAGGGAAAGGAACTTTGAGCTCCTGCTTTCCAGCTCTTGCCTTAATCAGCAATTCCTTATTTTAACTCTCTTTTCTCAAATGTAATGACAGTATTTTTATGTGGTTTTAATTTTTTTTTCAGGTTGAACACAGAGCTGCAAAAATTCCTTGCAGGGTTGCCCATGTGTGTCTTCACAACCCAATATTAAGCAGCTGCTGACAGATTTTCCATGGGTTGAGCTCTTTTCCTTCAGGTAGTTTTTAATTTTTTTTTTTATTTTTTTCTGTGGCTTTGGGTCAGTTCGAGGTCAAGATCTGACCATAAATTTGTTCTGTGCATTATAGAAAAAAAAAGAGAATATTTTCCTCCTGGTTCTACTGAACAGAAGGTTCAAGAGTCAACCTGCAATATTTAAAAAATCAACTTCACCTTGAACTCCACAGCATGAGCTGCTCCTGCTGTTCCTTACAATGCGAATTTTGTCTCCTACTCCCTCTTGTATTTTTTTCCTGTTATTTATTTATAAGGCAGAATTCAATATTTTCTCTCCTTCCACTTGCTTAATCTCTTCCTTTTCTTCTCCGTGGTCCACTAAAACTCTTCTAAATTCAGAGCTTCGTTCCCAAATCTGCAGCTGCCTCTTTCTTCTATTCCAGCCATCACCTGAGCACCCCATATTTTATTTTTTTTTTTTTTTTTAGGGTGGAGAGCATCAGTTCTGCAGAGGATGGAGTGGTTAGAAAACCCCGGAGGGGTTTGGGCCAACTTGGAAAGAGTTAAAGTGTGATCACCACTGCCAAAGCTGAGCCATCTGCTGGGTTCAAAGTTGATTAAGTATCACTGCTTTTAAATTAATAAGGGCTCTGGTAGAAGAGTAATTGGAAGTTGCATAAAATATGGATTTGCGACTTTGGGTATAAATCATAGAGCATATATTTGATAAGAGCTTTAGACTATTTCTATAAAAAGTTCCACTTTGGTGATTACTGCAGCATTCAAATCCGTGATGTTCGTGGTCTAATCCCATCGAAAGTTGGGGATTAGTAGCACAGCATTATTTCCTGAACGCCCAGGTCCAAGTTTCCCCATTATTAAAAGATTTGCCCTTGGGGAGGGGAGTTCCAACCCTGGAAAATGCAGGCTCACTCTTTGGTTTTGTGGTTTTTTTGTTGTTTTTTCCCAGTTTTCGAAAGGATTGCCCCGATTCCATCAGGACCCTGGACAGCGGCAGGAGATGAACAGCGGGATGGGCGGGAAAAAAAAAAAGGAACAACCGGGATCCCAGCAAGGCTGGTGTTCTACCGCAGCTGGGAGGAATTCAACTCACGAGGAATATTTAAATTAAATTTTAATGAATCGCTATTTACACCTGTCAATGCACTCACACAGAGCTATTTGATAGGAATGCAGCTAAAGGTTTTTTTAAGAAAAGCTTGAGTTCGAGCTGCAGCAAAACTGCTGAAAGGGATGCCAGGAGAGCTCAAGAGTTGAGATTATCCTTTGGGGAATGGGGAAAATTAGGATAACATTCCTAGGAAAAATTAGAATAAATATTCCTGGTTTGTCTGAGTCTCAAGAGTTGAGATTATCCCTTGGGGCATGGGGAAAATTAGAATGACATTCCTAGGAAAAAAATAGATTAAATATTCCTGGTTTGTCTGAGTCTCAAGAGTTGAGATTATCCTTTGGGGCATGGGGAAAATTAGAATAACATTCCTAGGAAAAATTAGATTAAATATTCCTGGTTTGTCTGAGTCTCAAGAATTGAGATTATCCCTTGGGGCATGGGGAAAATTAGAATGACATTCCTAGGAAAAATTAGAATAAATATTCCTGGTTTGTCTGAGTCTCAAGAGTTGAGATTATCCCTTGGGGCATGGGGAAAATTAGAATACATTCCTAGGAAAAATTAGATTAAATATTCCTGGTTTGTCTGAGTCTCAAGAGTTGAGATTATCCCTTGGGGCATGGGAAAAATTAGATTATAACAATTTCCTAGGAAAAATAAATTTTTGTAGATATTTTTGTAGATATTTCTGTCCTTAGGAAAAATATCTGTACAGGAAAGAAAACAATAGCCAAGGAGAGAGAAGAATCCAGTCAGACAACCACCATAAATTAGATTTATTAAAGTATTTTCCATTTTTCTGGCTGCATTTCAGAGCGTGATGTTTAGTTAGTTAGTTTAGTTAGGGTAATAGCTGATGTTTAGTCCCTGAAATATATATATATATATATATATTTTTTTTTTTTTTTCTTTTAAACAAACCATTTAGGGGCGTTTTTAAGGCTGCCTCTGTCTGTGCTGGCATTCAGAGCTTTCAAATCTACACTGAGTGTTTTATTGGTCACAAATGGGAAAACAAAGCCTCAACCCAACCCTTGCCGGTTTTACCCCCAGGGCTGGACTGGGCAGTGCCTGCACTCAGCTGCAGGTCTGGGGAATGTTCAGCCTCTCTGCTTAACATAACTCACTTTAATTTCTGTCTTTTCGGTTTCAATTCTCCCAGGGTGAAATTCAGAAGATTTAAAAATAAATTCTGCTGTCCCATTACCCAGAAGAGGAGAGACATGATCAGATTTAGGTCTGGCTGCTTTCCTTTTGCTCTGATAGTTTCTTAATTAAATGGAGCCCCACTTGGGTTTTTTTTCCTTTGTCCACTGCAGAAATTTTAAGTGTACCACAATTATTTAGGGGGTGAAGAGATGGATTTCTGTTTTATTGGTGACTTTTTAGGAAGAGAGGAGGAAATAATGTTGTTGCCTCCTTTCCACGCATTTAACTTAACACACAAAGAAATCACCAGCTGCTGTTAATTGATATTGAAACTTGATCTAAGTCCATTTGCTTGGAATTTAGGATTAAATAATTTAAATAGCTTTTGACAACACGCTGTTCTGAAAGGCTCTCCCTTGTAAGCTCCCCCCAAAGTAAATCACTTCCAGTGAATTATTTACGAGACAGTTTCATAGGGAGAGCTTCAAAAACCCCTCCAGGCAAGAATAAAATGATCTTCAGTGTTGCAGTCACAATTATTTGGATAATTGGCTGATTTCCTCCTCGGGGAGCTCTGGGGGTTTGTGAGCTCCTGCCAGAGGACAGGAGGTGCTGCTTCCCTGCACTGGGACAAACTGGGGAGCTTTTCCCCCAAATTTTGGCTCTGGATGGGTTTTAAGGCCCCTGCCCACCCAAATCCTTCCAGGATTCCTATAAATAGACTGGGAGCTGATTTTCCAGCTGCTGTTTAAGCGGGCTCTGTAAGAAATGCCTGCAGGAATTTGGAGATTCTTTGCTATTTTACCATCTCAAGATGCATTGTCTCTTCCCCACGACCTGGTTCTCAGGAGGTTCCTGCAAATTCCTGGAGTCTGTGTTCACATCCCTGCACCTCTGGAATTCTGAGCTGTGCACAGAAAATGTGGAAACCTTGTTTGGAGTACTTTGGTGCCTCTAGGAGAACACTCTTGTGTTTTTGGGGTTTTCTTTTAGAAGAGAGGAGAATGCTTGGGAATAACAAGAAAGTCTGAACAGGGAGCTTGTTCTGGAATTGTGTTATTCTGAGTGAGTGGAGAACCAGGCCAGAAGTGTCCTGGGAGAGTTCCCAGCTTGGCTTTAGGAAGTTCTTTTTACTCTGAAAATGCTCATGAAACAAAGCTCCACAGCAGAAGAGAAAACTTCATCTCAAATCCACCAAAAATATTCCATGTGAGAAGAGGGAGGGTGGAAAGAAAGAGTTATTTTGCTGTTTACAGAGTTCTTTGCAGTTAATGAGAAAGAAAAATAATTCCTGAGAGCTTTGCTGAGTGGCAGCTGGGAGCTTTGGCCAGTGACAGACTTTTTAACCTGGAATGTATTTATAGACATAAATGGGATTGAAAAAATTCTTTATTTGGGGCTGGGGTAAACAAAACTGCTTTGAAAGAAAGCCAGAAAAAGGAGAGAATTGTCTGACAGGTGCAGATAAATAACACATCTGAGAATACCAACAGCACCTCCCTTTCATTCCCAGACCTCAAAAAACTTCTCAAAGGAAGCCAATAATATTTTATATATAACATGTATACAGTAAATAAATTAAAGCAGTGAGAAAAGGAAGGGGAAGTGACCTTCCCTGAGGCCACTCAATAAATAACTTGAAGAATTCCTGTCACTTGAGCCCCTTGCAGAGATAAATTTTGGAAATGGCACAATTTGGAATAGGAGCCTCAGTCCTCACTTGACTCAGGAACCAGTACAGGGTCCGATGTCCAAAAGTGACACGAAAAATATGCTTGGGATATAATCTAACTGGAAATGATCAATTTTCATAAAGTCTGAATTAGGGGATTTGACAAGAAGCTGTTTGAAGGGATGGACTCCCAGTGTGTGTTTGAGGCTTCCATTCCTTTAGGGAAAAAAAAATAAAAGGTAAATAAATTCCTGATTTCCTGGGCAGTGAATCTGAAGGGGTCACTGCAGGGAGGGCACTGAGGTGACCCTGGGTCAGAACCCAGGAGGGGTCTGTGCCAGCCCTGGGTGATCCCAGCTCCAGCCTGGGGCTCCAAACCCTGGCAGGGGGGGCACAGACCCTGGCAGGGGGGGCACAGACCCTGGCAGGGGGGGCACAGACCCTGGCAGGGGGGGCACAGACCCTGGCATTGGGGTCACAGACCCTGGCAGGGGGGGCACAGACCCTGGCAGGGGGGGCACAGACCCTGGCAGGGGGCACAGACCCTGGCATTGGGGGCACAGACCCTGGCAGGGGGGCACAGACCCTGGCATTGGGGGCACAGACCCTGGCATGGGGGGCACAGACCCTGGCATTGGGGCACAGACCCTGGCATGGGGGCACAGACCCTGGCATTGGGGGCACAGACCCTGGCATTGGGGGCACAGACCCTGGCATGGGGGCACAGACCCTGGCATTGGGGGCACAGACCCTGGCATGGGGGCACAGACCCTGGCAGGGGGGGCACAGACCCTGGCAGGGGGGCAGCAGACCCTGGAGGGGAGTTTCAACCCTGGCAATTTGGGGGACAAAAGACCACTGCGCATGGGGGGGATCAGACTGGAAATTGGGGAAGACCCATGGGGAGGGGGAAGATGGAGGGGGGGGCCTGCAGACCCTGCCTTGAGGCACAACCCTTGGATTGGGGCACGGATGGCATTGGGGGACAGACCCTGGCATTGGGGGGGCACAGACCCTGGCAGGGGGGGCACAGACCCTGGCAGGGGGGGCACAGACCCTGGCATTGGGGGGGCACAGACCCTGGCAGCAGCCAGAGACCCTGGGGCTTTGAGTTTCACCCCTGGAACAAATTACCACCTGGGAATGAAGAACTAAAAGTCACCAAATTCTAGACAGCATGAGAGTAGGAGTTGTAGAGTGAGAAGGGAATTTTGGGGATTTTCCCATGGGGGCTCAGGGGGTGAGATGGAGGGACTGGGGTGTTGTCCTGTGCTCCTCCCTTCTTCTCCCTGAGCCCATCTCCTTGGGGATGGTGGCACTTGGGGATGGGATTGGAGCAGAATGGAACTGTCTGACACAGGTGCTGGGCATTGGCTCATCCCTGTCAATAACTCCCAGGGAATTTGGAGTATAAAAAGCAGTGCCTGCCCCAGGGGAGGGCAGAGTGCCTGGGGCTGCCCTGCTGAACAGACCTGGGCAGCCCAGACAGAAAATATCTGAGATCAGAAACAAGAAAGCAACCTGGAGAGCATCAGCTGGAGAGTTCTGACTCCTTCTTCAGCAGCTGGGTTGGGAAACAGAGACTTTTCCACATCTGGGGGTCATCCTGACCAAAGGGAACCCCGAGAGTTCTCAGTCCCTGAATGCCTCTGCCAAGGAAGGGAAACCCTTCCTCGGGGAAGGGCAGAGACCCTGAGCTCCCAGGGGTGCCTTTGCCAGGCTGGAAATTGCTGTGTGCCTCCTGCTCCAGCAGCCTGGCTGGGATTTGTCACCTCTAAATCTTGAACAGGTCAGGGGAGCCCGGTTTATGGGGTGGTAGGAACAGAGAGAGCAGTAAATACCTGCCTTTTATGAGCGTGGTGCAATCCAAATTCCAGGTTTGTTGCTCGTTCCAGACACGTCCATAAAACCCCTCTGACAATCAAAACTTGACTCAAGGCTCATAAAGCAAACTCTGCTGGTAATGATGTTTCTTTCAAGGGTTTGTAGGCACGAACAAATCAGGATTTCACAGCCTGGGGACAGACCCAGAGCTGCTGCCCCTCTGAGCTCTACAAGGTGAGGCACTGGAGCGCTGGCAGCCTTTTCAGGAGGGACAGGATTCCTTGGAATTCCTTCCCTGGGCATTTTCTTTATTTGGGAATATGGCAACGTGCAGAAATATGGGAATTTTCTACACCTGAAGCAGTGCTTTAGCATGGGAAACCATTGATTTTTCAGGGGTGATGGTTCTTGGGTATTATCTTGTCCTGGACAGACCTTATCTTTTTATTTTTTAATAAAATATCAGTAATTTTTTTTGTTGTTGCAGCCCTGCCAGGCTGGTGTTTGGTCAGTAACACCCAATTTAGCTCAATCCTGGCCCCTGTTCCTGTCAGCAGATGAAGCCCATAATGAAAAAACCACTTGAGCTGTGATTCAACAAATGCTGCTTTATGTTCCACTGCTTAATAACACCTACTAATGGATCTCTCAGAAAAAAAAAAAAAATAGGTCTGGTTTACTGAAAGTCTCTTCCATGACACTGATTTGTCACATATATGGGAAAATTTAGGCTCCAAATGAAGGAGCCCAAAGGTAATTGTGGGGTTTATCACCTCTCCTTCACCTCAGTGTGAATTCCATCTGGCCACACTGAATTCTCAGGATTCTCACCAGGGTGACTGATGGAAAAACTGAGTTTTTTTGGGGTGGTGTTTTAACCAGAAGATCATGGGGTGGCCTTAAAGCCCATCCAGTCCCAGCCTCTGCCATGGGACACCTTCCAGCAGCCCAGCCCTGCCCAGCTCCTCCTTGTCGTTGCAGTCACATCACGGAATCTTCTTTTTGTTCTTTCCTCTTTCAATTCAGAGCCTTTGGCCACATGGCACATGTAAACCTCGGTCCTTGTTTGCTGCCACTCCTCTGTGGAAGGGGGAGGAGATAATTTGCCTTGGTTTTAAACCCTCTCTTTGGGGGATGGTGAGAAATAAACTCAGTGTAAACCCTCAGGAGTAAAAATCTCTGGGGTGTACCCCAAGAGCTCAAAAACAGCGTTTGGGACCCCAAACTCCTTTTCTGCCTCATCACTGCTGGGGGTCAGGCTGGTTCCTGTGAGGTGGTGGTGGGATTCAGGAATTGGGGGAGGATTCAGGGGTTGTGACCTGCCTGGGAGTGTCACAACTCCAGAGCCCGTGTGAGCCACGCTCTGCAGCTGAGCAGGGACTGGAGCCGCTGTGAATCTTGTCCCTTGCAGGTTTTATGACCAGATCCTTTTATTCTTTTTAATCTTCCCGGAATAAAAGGGCTGGGGAAGGGGGGAGGAGAGGAAATGATCTTATTACAACCTCTAAAAGTGGCTTTGTAGCTGAGGATAAGAACCTCGGTGAAATCAGAATGGGACAATAAATTGTCTGTGCTTGTTCCTCACTGGCCTTTATTTTCATTAAACATTCACAGGCACCATTGCAGTTACTTAAATCAACATGATGACCCACTTTAAAAAGATCAGCTGGGAGAAAATATACCTTTAATTATATTCAGTGATGGCTTTATAAACTTTATGGAGTGAGTAAATGTCTCCATGTGCATGTGAGGCTGCCATAGGAGCAGAGAGGATGGTGAGGGGTGCCTGTGCATCCTTTGTGTGTTTGGATTAAAAACAAGTCCCTCTATGGACTTTGATTAGGCACATCCTGCATTATAAACAATGAACTTTGGTGAAATCGTGTCCCACCAAGCTGGTGAAGCAATTCTCCTATGGGGCCAAGATTTCACAAAACCCATCAAATTTTCATGGCCATTTCAGTGTCTGAAATTGTCCTGGCTCTGAGGAAATTCCAGATAAAAGTTCAGTGTCTTCACTGGGAATATCTGCGTGGCATTTTTTTCCTTGGAAAAGCCTGAGCAGTGCATTCCTAACCCAGAAAGGGATTTGGCTCAGGTAATTAACTTCAATTGTGTGAGTGCTGCAATTGAATTCAGCCAGAGAACCCACCCCTCTTCTCGTGGCTGGCACCCTTTCCCTGAGGATGCAGAAGGAGAATTATCCACTCACTTCCCATTCCTGGCAATCCTGAACCAGGCCCTTCACTGCAGACAGGAACCAAACACAGGAGCAAACAACCAGGGACCCACTAATCCAATTTGGCTGTGATGAGGAGGTGAACAAGCTCAGGTCTGTCTTAATATCTTCTGTCTCCACTGAGCTCACAAAATTATCTGAGGCAGCATCTCCCTTTCGTTTTTGTTTTATTTTGGCTTCCAGGCAGCCTGATTTCATTATGACAACTGCTATTTCATCCAAGTATTAAGAATCTGTGTTTGCTGCATGACAACATAAATTTTATCAGCCAGTAACAAGCATCATAAAATCAGTTTGCAGTAGTTCTTTCTTGGCAGCTTGATAATGCACACGGCAGAAATGAGATGTTCTCTGGGGTTCCTTTTCAGTGCTAATGTAGTGCATGAATGCAGAGCTTTCATTTTTAGTGCATTTTGGAATCAGGCAAAGATATTATTTGGCATCAAGGCAGCACAAGTGCTCCTGGTTCTGCTCTGCTCCTGCACAGCACTAAATCTCCCCTTCCTAAGGCATCATCACTCCCTGCCTGGTAAATGCTAAAAACAAATGAAAAAGAAAAATTCGAGGAGAGCAGAGCTGAACTTTGGGAGATGGATTGCAGCAGCACTTTAACTTGCACTTCAATTCTGCACAAATTGCTTTCGATTTCACCTGCTTTGCATTTAGGGAAAAAAAAAAAAAAAAAAAAAAAAAAAAGAAACAAAAAACCACCCCAAAATTCCATTTCTCTTGCAGATGCAAGGGCTGCCCCCACAGAGCCAGATTAGTTCCTGTCATCTGTGCTTGATGCTGCAAACTCTGTTAGCAGCTCCTGGCAGCTCCAAATGAAGTTGCACCGGGGGAGAGCTCTCAATAGAAATCGATTTGCAGCACAAAATGCCTGATTTGCAGTTTTATGGCTTAAAACTCCTTAACCACCGTGATTTATTGTTTGCAGTTAGGAGGGAAGGCTGAGGGTGTTGATTCTCCTGATTTGGGCTTTTTAAGTTTTATCGGTGGTGTTTGCTCTCAGATATTAAATGTAAAACAAGGCTGTTAAATATCAAATGAGGCTCAATCATTTCTGGGTCCTAATCTCAATTTGCATCATATGCAGGATTTTTCCTGGGAGATGCTATGATTCTCCTCACCTTGCCTAAAGGGCAACCCAAGATACCCAAAGTGCATTTCAAGCTGCCCAGGAAGGGAAGAGTGAACCCCAGGGGCTGCTCAAGGTCAGCAAACTGAATCTTAATTACTGGATTTATTTATAAATAATGGAGGCAATGGGATATGCCAGAGGTGGCTGGATTGCTGTGTGGGACAGCTGCTGCGCAGCCACCAAGTTGTTTTAAAGGAGGGGAATCCCTGGGTGAATTTGAGGTCAATTTAAGGTAAATTTAAGGTAAATTGTCCTCTTTCCTCAGGCTCAGTTCCAGTAGCACCAAGAGTGAGCAGCCTGGAGTGACTGAACAGAGACTGGAGCAGAACTGACAGGGAAGGTTTCAAATTAACTTCTTGTCCCTGTTGTTAGTGGGGATTTCATCCAGATTTCATTGGCAGCAGCAGAAGTTTTTACTCTCTTTTTCCTCAGGCACAGAGTGAGGGCCACATGGAGCTGTGCAGGGCAGGAGTGGTTTGGGAATCCAGGGGTGGGTTTGGAATTAAGGGGTTTTTTTAGAATGCAGGGGTGCTTTTTTTGGAATGCACGTGTGGTTTTGGAAAGCAGGTAAATTTAGGGAATGCAGGTGAGTCTTTGGAATCCAGGTGTATTTTTAGAATCCAGGTGTATTTTTAGAATCCAGGTATATTTTTGGACTCCAGGTGTATTTTTGCAGAGCTAAATACACCCTCCTTTGGGAAGGAATGATGAAAAATCAGCAGCAGCTTCTGAAATTTGACCTCACATTGCTGACCCCAGAGGTTTTCTGGTGAGGTTTGGGTTACAGTTTCCTTTTTGTAAAACACAAAACTCCTCCACTCTCATTTTGTGAAAACAATATAAAAGATGTTTCTACTTTCTCCTGCTTTTAATTTTGAGGTTATTCACTGCTGCCTTTCAGTGCTGCCCAATATCCCTCTGTTCATCTTCATTCAGGTGGCTTTTCTCCTTAAAACAGGCGCCTTCATACCTTGATTAAAATCTCCGCATTTTTACATTTTCACTACTGCTCCATATTTAATAATCTTTGCTCTGAGGCAGTCATTCCTTAATACTGGCAAAACACACTTTCAAAATTACTGCTTGGTCTTTGCTCTTGTTCTGGTGCATGAAATCTCACCACCCCTGAAACACAGAAATCAGGGAATAGGTTGGGTTGGAAAAACTCAAAAATCATCCTGCCATGGGCAGGGACACTTCCACTGGGCCAGGGGCTCCAGTCCTGTCCAGCCTGGCCTGGGACACTGCCAGGAGAATCCTTGGAATAACCTGTGCCAGGGACTCGCCACCCTCACAGGGAGGAACTTACCCCTAATAGCTAATCTAAAAATGCTAATTATTAAATCTAATAATATCTAATCTAATAATAATATCCAAATCTAATAATAACTAATCAGCACATGGAATCCTGGAATGATTTGGAGTGGAAAAGACCTGGAAGATCCCCCCTGCCATGGGCAGGGACAGCTCCCACTGTCCCAGGCTGCTCCAAGCCCTGTCCAGCCTGGCTTTGGGCACCTCCAGGGATCCAGGGGCAGCCACACCTGTGGAGAAAGCACACCTTGTCCTCTGCTTTGGACAGACCAGAGGGCTTCACACAAATCCTGATTAACTCAGGACAAATTTCCAAGTGTGGGAGCAGCAGCTGTGGAAATGAGCCACGTCAGGCAGGGAAAATGTGAGGCATCAAACCAAGCCCTTAGTCAGGTGGGTTATTGTCAAGCTCCTGGGGCTGCAGCTGTGTGGGAGGGCAGGAAGCTGGAGGAGGGAATGGGAGAAGAAGATTTAAGAGCATTTTAGGACAAATGCAGCTCTGGAAGTGTGAGCTCCCGGGCTGGGAGCTGCTGCCCTGGCAGAGCGTGGAGCCCAGGGCACAGGCACTCAGCTCCTTCCACTCCAGCGAAGTTGGGCAGCCTGGGAGATTTGCTTTGTGTTGTTTACAGGCTCTGTTTTCCCCTCTTTCATTACCCACGTTTCACTTTCTGCAAAGATAATGCGCCTCCGAGTCAAGCACAAAAGGAGGCTGCTGATAGACAGGCTGCTTTGTGTCATCTGCTGGGAATTACTGTCATTTGCTAAATGTGTGACCCGCTCTCTCCTGCTCTCTTTGGCACCTCGGGGATGAATTTGTGGTGCAGCTGGGAGTCAGGGAAGTTGCCTTGGCAAACGCAGCAGGGCAGGGGCTGTGAGCTCTGGGAATGGCCCAGCTCCAGCCCTCCTCCCAGGCAGCCCCAGTTCGTGCCTGGCTGTTACTGGGAATGTCTGACAAGCAGAGCTTGGGATCTGCTGGGTCTCCATGGGTTTAAAACCATCTTGGATATGCTGCATTCTGCTTTTTGTTTTATCAGTCAGGAATGTGGGGTTTAAATTTCTTAATTTTCACTGTGGGGAATTTTTTGGGGTTTTTTATTTCTTAGCTTTTACCATGTTCATTCTTACCTTTGTTGTTGCCATTGCACACACGAGAGTTTCTGGCCACGAAATTCAGTTCTGTGCTACCTTCACCTTCCTGGTGTTGGATTCCACTTTCCAGCTTTCATCTTCCTAAGCAGGAAAGGCATCAGGAGCTGCTTTTCAGTGAGCTGGCTAAAGAGAGTTGAGTTTATTGTCCCAATACCTTGCGAGGATTCTGTCCCTTCTCAGGCCATCAGCTGAAATGCCTCTCCCCCTGAGGATTACTGAGCTTCATTCTCTTGCCAAAACAGCAACTGAATGTCATTTTTCTCAGCTTTATTTACAGTAAGCTCCCTTTATTCAACACCCAGGCAGGAAGGGATTCTTAAAGTGGGCATAGATCACATTTATGCTCATTAATTCCCCTTTACAGAGCCAGGATGATGTAAATCACCCCCAGAACAGACCACAATCAGACACCCTCCATCAGTGGACCTGCAGTGGGAACTGCAGCAAGGCTCATTCATTTAGCAGTCCTTAATGGGAGGTCACTCATTATTTACACAGCTTACAAGGCGTCTGGAATTATGGTTTATTAGCACTAGAGGCAGGAAGATGATGCCAGCAGGAACATTTCCCTCCAGTCAGATGTGCCCTCTTTTATTCGAGGCAATATTTAAAGGGTTCATTTTCCCTCCCTGTGCCTGCCCTGCCTGAGCTGAATTCCTGGGCTGGCAGAGACCTTATGGAGTTATCAAAAAGTTCCAGCTGACCTAAAAGAAACATCTTGGAGGCATCTGTGTGAACAACATTCCCCCTGCATTCACTGAGCTGTCACCTGCTGCTCCTCCAGCACAGAACCTGCCTGGATCCCATCATGAATTCAGATCCCATTTAATTCTTCTCAGGCAGAGTTTGTCTCTGTCCTGTTTGTTCGTTTTTAGGGTTGGGTTTTTTTCTTCTTTTTTACACTCCTGTGGAATTTTTGAGGGGGAAAATCTATCAAAAGCTGCTGCTCCTGAAGGAGTATGTAAGACACAGGCGCCCACTGGGAAAGGATCTCTTCAACCAGCCCAGCAAACTGAGAGCTGAGCAGAAATGCCACTGGGAAATGTCTCTCAGGTGTGGCCATGACAAGAATTTTAATATTTGCTATGACTCCAGGGTGGTACAGCACTGCTGCTTTAAAGCAGAGCCAGAACAGAGAGAAGGAACAGCTAAAGGCTGCTGAAATCACCTCAGCGTTTGTGTAAAATCCGTGTTGCTGTGCCCTGGCTTCTCCAGCACGCTGTGAAATGAAGGGGATGGTTTCCTTTAACATTAGTTCACAACCACAACGTTTCCAGGTCCTAAACAGTTTATTCTGATGGCAAAGGAGAATTACTGTGCAATTGGAGAGGAGGAGAAGGAGAAGGAGAAGGAGAAGGAGAAGGAGAAGGAGAAGGAGAAGGAAAGGAGAAGGAGAAGAAAGGAGAAGGAGAGAGGAGAAGGAGAAGGAGAAGGAGAAGGAGAGGAGAGGAGGAAGGAGAGAGAAGGGAAGAGAAGGAGAAGGAGAAGGAGAAGGAGAAGAGAGAAAGGAGAAGGAGAAGGAGAAGAGAAGGAGAAGGAGAAGGAGAAGGAGAAGGAGAAAGGAGAAGAAAGGAGAAGGAGAAGAAAGGAGAAGGAGAAGGAGGAGAAGAAGGAGAGGAGAAGGAGAAGGAGAAGGAGAAGGAGAAGGAGAAGGAGAAGGAGAAGGAGAAGGAGAAGAAAGGAAAGGAGAAAGAAGGAGAAGGAGAAGAGGAGAAGGAGAAGAAGGAGAAGGAGAAGGAGAAGGAGAAGGAGAGGAGAAGGAGAAGGAGAAGGAGAAGGAGAAGGAGAAGGAGAAGGAGAAGAGAAGGAGAAGGAGAAGAAAGGAGAAGGAGGAGGAGAAGGAGAAGAAGGAGAAGGAGAAGGAGGAGGAGAAGGAAAGGAAGGAGAAGAGTACAGGACAGGGAAAATGGAGGGGAAAGAGTGCAAAAAGGACAAGAGACCCCCAGCAGGATGTGCACAGCAGCTCAGCTCTGAGAAGGGATCATTCACCAGCCTTCCTCCCCAAACCCTGTGCTCTTACCCACCCTGTTAATAACCAGCACTCTCCTATTAATCACCCCAACCATTAATCCAGTAGAAATTCCATTGCAGAAAAATTCATTGTAATGTCTGTTGAGAACGTCTATTCTTGACAGCCTGTTTGGGGGGGGTGAGCATTGTTTAATTACGATTTAAAAGCTTGGCTTCCTGAACTTCACAAAGAATTAATGACTTCAGTTGCTCCGTCTGACTGGCAAAAGCTACTCACAAATTATCTGTACCACCTGTTCTCTGCCTTGAGAACTTCTTAGGGCATGTTCAAGCTTCCTTCCTCTCCTTTAACTGTGAGGAGGAGCAGGATTATGTAAGAAAATGGCAGCAATTATGATATTAACATAATGGGAACAATTAGTGAGCAAATTCCATGAGTTAATTGAAGTGCACTCGTGTCTTTTCGAAGAAGGGCTTTGTCATATCTTGATTTATCTTCTGGTTGTTACAATGCTCTGCTTTCTCCGAGTGGGGTGAAAGCATTCAGGCACGTAGGAATTGGAGGGGAAAATAGGGAAAAATGTGGAAAAAGCTGCTTTGCAGCTCCGACAACGGACAGGGCTCAGTCATTGATGATTTTCCCTTGAATCCTTTCAGGGATGAGGTTTCCAAAATAAGACGTGGATTTTGTCCCGGGAAGAAACTCTTAAAAAAACCCAAAAATTTCCCTGTTGAAACTTGGTGAGGAGGGCAGTGACCCTCTCGTTAGGGGTAGAAATGAGCCAGGACACAGAGATTTATTTAACAACGTGACGAGGGTCCCGTTTGTCGGGAAAGCGGGAGTGGTTCGTGCCAGAGGGCACATTGTCACAAAATTTAGTGTACAAATTGCAAATTAGCATTAAAGACCACGGGGACAAAGGACGGGGTTACAGAGCCTGGTGATTGAGCAATCTGTGACTCTGTCCCGTGTATTTGCTTTTACAAAACTGTTTTAAATCGAGACCATTTTTTTGTAACCATAGAGCGAATTATAATTGCTTTTGCGAACAATACAACTAAAATCGTGCATGAAAAAGAGGTCGGAAAAAGGACACTGAAAAAGAGGAGGAGGTTCCAGGGAATAGAAACTCGACATCAAAATGAAGAAATTAAGGAGGAGGACATTCCGAGGAAACTCCTAACTCAATAAATAGAGAGGAATTCTGTACTGAGGTCGAGCCGTGACTCCCCAGGCACCCAGCACAGGGTGGGATCAAAAATAAACCCAAAACACAACGGCTCAGCTGAGAGAGAAACAGATCGGGCTCCCCACTCTCTGTTTACTCTTTGTATCTTCAAACCAGGCAATTTATGTCTTGTTAACGCTGTTTTCCACGCAGGAAGGGTTGTAAATATTTCCTCACAATCCAGAGTTTAGCACAGGAGGCTGGGAGTGGGAAATGAGCTTCTGTCCAACTTTATTAAAGCTTGTCTTTAATTTCATTTGAGCAAGTAACTGCATTGGATTTGAAACCTTCTCTTGGGTGTAGAAAAACCTTAGAGGACGTTTCTTTTTTTTTTTTCTTTTTCAATTTATTTTCTTTTCTTTTTTTTTTTTTTTTTTTTTTTTTTTTATTTAATCTGCTTTTGCCCTTTCTCAGGTCTTTCCCAGGGAAGAAGATCCATTTACTATGGCTGATTGTAACATTCTCTTTTTCCCTTTCTTGGCTCTCTGCTCTGTGTTTCTCACTTTGTGCCATGAATGCCTAATTCCCAACGGGGATTTCAGGAGCCCCATCTGCCCTGCTCAGAATTGGAGGCACCTCTGGGTCTCTTTATCCTCAAAAGTTGTCCCTGCTTCCCCCAGGCACATGAGGGAGGGCAGGAACCCCTCCCTGCTCTGGTTTCCCACCGTTTCTACCCCAGGATATGTCAGAGCTCTGGCAAAGAGCTGATATATGAAGGACACTTTGAAATTCCCTATGAAAGTCGGGGGCTGAAGGTAAAACAGAACCTGAACCTAAAGATGCTGAATTAAAAATAGCCCAAGTATCCATGTTTTGGAATTTCTCCAGTTACAGGATGATGAAAATTGCAGAGTTTCAACACCTCCAGTCCTTTCTGGCTCCCTCTTTAGGGCACAGGAGTGGAGATTTCCTCACAGACTCGGCCAAGAGGGCACTTTTAGAACGGTCCCATTCCCATTTTCATAGCTGGAGAAAGAACTCACCACGCTCTGAGCAGGGTGGGGCCATTTCTGGAGAGCAAACCTGGCTGGGGTAGTCACCAGCAAAGTTTAATTATTTCAGAACAAACCTGGCTGGGGTAGTCACCAGCAATATTTAATTATTTCAGGAAACAAACCTTTCCATCAGTGACTCAGAGCCTCACTGGGCTCCACAGTGTTTGAAAATCTGTGGAGAGCTGGTTTATGTCTTTTCCTTCCCATTTTTTTCCCCCCATCCCACAGGGAATTTGTTCCTTCTTGGTTCTGGTTTCACTGCTGGGTCCTTCTAGGGGGCTTGGGGATATTGTGCATCAAAAGCAGAACGTGGCTGGGATGTCTGGATTGGATATTAGGAAAAGTTTCCCATGGAAAGGGTTGTCAAGCACTGGACCAAAGCAGGGCAGTGGTGGAGTCCTCATCCCTGGAAGTGTTCAAAAGCTGTGGGGGTGTGATTTTTATTAACCAAGCAGGCTGTGGTGTTTTTTTAATTTTTCCAAGAGTTAAAATGAACAAATTGCTCTGCACCCAAACCTGGCTGCTCCATCCCAGAGGTTTGGTGCACTGGGCTGCCTTTGTCTTGCTGGCTGAGGCACTTTGGTTTGGTTGGTTTTTGTTTTTCTCCTGAAGAGATGTAATTATTTCCAAGGGATTTAATTTCCAGCTTATTAGTCACAGGTAAGTGGAATTCCCACCCGCCTCATCCCTAATAATGTGCAACGACAACTCATGGAGGGATCCCAGCAGCTCAGGGTTTGGAATTTGGGCTCTTTTCCACTGGACACAGGAGCTTTATTTTGCAGCTGTGCTTCGTGAAAAGTGAGTGATTAACAAATATTTACGGCACGAATGGCCCCAGTCCAACCCAAACCCACCCAATATTTACTGAATGTGGGATTCCAGTAGGAGACACCCTCCTGAAAATCCTCTGCAAAAGGAGATTGTCCTGTGGGAATGGCCTGAGCCTCTCTGCACATGCAGCAAAGCAAGGGCAGGTTTGGGTGTTTGTCACTCTTTTGCCTAACTTGGCGTGTAGGGCAACTTGATGAGTTTAATTAGCAAATTATAGTTAGTCCATTATCCAATTTATAGAGGCAGGATTGTTTTCCACTTTATGCAGCACACAAACAGTGTACAGAAACCCAGCCATGTGGCAATAACAAAGTTCTGTTGGCTCTCCCTGCTGAAAATTGGCTTTTATATTTTTATTTTAATATTTGGAAGTGACTCTTGCTGCCTTCCCTCCCTCCACTGCAGCAACCTGGGGATGGCATATGGTTTTCTAAAGGGTTGGAAGGAGAAATGCCATTTATGTGTGATTCCAGGCAGTTTCTTTGCCTGAAACCCCTGGGGATGTGTAAGATGTAAAATTGCTAAAAAAGAAAACTGCTGCAACTTCCTTTGATTAATGGATGGCTGAAGGAAAGTGTTCTGCAAAAAACTTCCAAATTGAGAAGTGGTTGATTCAGAATATTGCCAGCAAATCAAAAGTGCAGCGCGGCAGCATCAGGAGTTGATACATTCCAGTAGCTGGGCCCTCCTGGACAGAAAATGAAATAAAAAGCCATTTCTTCAATTGCAAATGGGCACAATAACGAGTTTGGTTCATTTTTAGGATGTTTGGCTCCTGGCTTTTGGAAGGTGCAGTGTCACGTGTGAGTTGTAACTGATACGGGAGCCGCGATTTGACACCTGCTGACTCCAAATATTTAATTAAAACTCAGGGCAGGAAAGTAATCATTCCTCAGCATTATAAAAGGCTTTGGGGGATCAAAGATCACAACCTTGCTGAATAAAAGGGGCTCGGTTTCACGATCACTGATCCAACATCATTTCAATGCACAGCTGAAAAAAAAAAAAAAAACCATAATGGAAAGTAACGGAACATAAATTCCACGAGGAGAAAATAAAGCCTCCATATTTTATATCCCAAAGGTTTGCCAAGGACATGGATGCAGCTCTCTGATGCTGGGGGTGAAGAGCCCAGGAGCAGCCAGGGTTTGGCTGGGGCCACCAAATTGTTGGAGCCCAGTGGCCCCACGTGGATCCATCTGGGACCCTCTGGGAGCTCCAGGGAGGGGGTCTGTGCTCCTCAGCCTCCCCTTGCCTCTCCTCCAGGGATTCCCTGCCAAAGCAGAGCCTGAGGAGGAGTCTTTTATTCTATTTTGGTGTTGTAGATTTACAGGCTGACAATGTTTTCCTGTCCAGCTCTCCTGGCTCTCCGTTTAATGAAGCAGTTTTTTGGAATTGGGGAGGGATGGCAGCACAAGGAGCCTTGGCACTGTTTTGGCAATAATTTCATGGTGACTTTGCAAAGTTGTTTATCCCTGGTGGAAACACCCTGAAGTTTCCACTTCTGCTGTTGGAAATAAACTCAGTTTTTGCCTTTATTTCATGTATTTGCACTCAAAACTTGTCCCGTGGTTTTGGTGTGGCAGAGACGGTCCCAGCATGTCACACCAGGGAAATAATTCCTGGTGCATTAAGGAGAGCATCCCCCAAACTGGATCTTCTTCCAGGAAAAAATAATCACCTTCTGGAAGCCTCTGTTATCCAAGAAATTGAAATGGGGGAAGGATGGACAGGAGGAAGCAGCACTTTTAGGGACTTTGTGAGGAAGAAATTCAGTCCTGCTCTGTCATGGCCAAATCCCTGCCTTCTAAGACCCTGAGCCAAATTCCAAGTTTCAAGGGACCAGAATTCTGCTTGATGAATTAATACTGACTGTTAGCATGAGGTGAGCCTGCCCCAAGGAGTTCATGGTACAGAACATTTTTATTTTCCACTATTAATTCCAGACTTGCTGCTGTTCCCAGTTTCGGCTGCAGGATCACGACTCAGGCAACACATTGCTCGTTGTCCCTGCTGCAATTAGTGGTGACAACAAATAATTATGAGCAATTGGTAATCAGAGATCTATGTGATAAATCACACTGAGCCAGTCTGAATCAGAGGAAATGCTTAAATAGGGAGTATTTATATGGGCAATTTATTAATAGCGAAATTAGAAATTTTAGGCTGGAATTTGTGAGGCTAAGTTGGTGTTGAGCTCCCACTAAATATGAGATCAGCACTTTTCCCCTCACTACCCTTTTATTTTCAGATCCCATTGCCCAAGTTTGTGTTATTTCAACTGGGTCTGTCTCTGCTTTTAGTGCCAACCCCATAAATAAACCCTTTCGGCTCCGAGAAATTACACTGGAATTCTCAGAATGCATCAATCAGGCATCTCAGCAGGCACAGGGAGACTTTGGTGTGCTCACACCAGAATCTGCCATATGAATTATGAAGCTGAGCTTCCCTGGAGCCCTCGGCTATCTCCACCAAAATTCCACACGTGCAAAACCGAGCGTTATTCTTAATATCGCACATCTGTCGTGTTCAGGAGCTGCTGAACTGCTTTAGTGCCAATTAAAGGGGTGTTTTTCCTGTAGTTCCCTTAGTCCCTTGATCTGCTGCCACAGGCAGGAGTTTTCTATTGATTCCTCCTCCTCGGGATGAGGGATTTGCAGGCTGAACTGTAAACAACCGAGAGAGTGTTGTGACAATTTCCTTCGCTCTAAATCACCTCCCGCTCCTTCCTGCTCACTGGGGCAGCACCAAGAGCTTCTCATTGCTGGAATTTGTCCTCTCCCTCTCAAATGGTGCAGGATCAGGCCTGGGAGGAAGGAGCTCTTAAAGTTAAGCACGTGCTTAAGTGCTTTTCTGGATCAGTGCCCTGCTCCATCGATGTTCTCCGTGCCATTTGCAGGAGCTGTAATTGCCTGCCCACGCCTGCAGCGGCTGCTCAGCACTAAATCTCCGTGTCCTGTCTCTCCTCCTCCTCCAGAGCTGCTCCCCGAGGCTCTGAAGGTCACTGGAGAGCCACAGGCCTGGTTGGATGAGGAATCCAAGCCTTGGGAGCGTTGCTGTGGCTGCTGATGGCAAAGATGGAAAGTTCGTGCATCGGTGGTGTCGTCGATTTTGGGATGAATTGTCACGACCTTGGGCAGGCAGAGAGCACAGGAATGAAGCTGAGCCTCTTTAGCTTGACTTCTTAGAATCCTGGAATTTTTTAGGATGGGAAAAAACTCTCTTGGGATCATTGAGTCCATGAAGCTGAGCCTCTTTAGCTTGACTTCTTAGAATCCTGGAATTTTTTAGGATGGGAAAAAAATCTCTTGGGATCATTGAGTCCATGAAGCTGAGCCTCTTTAGTTTGACTTCTTAGAATCCTGGATTTTTTTAGGCTGGGGAAAAAAATCTCTTGGGATCGTTGAGTCCATGAAGCTGAGCCTCTTTAGTTTGACTTCTTAGAATCCTGGATTTTTTTAGGCTGGGAAAAAAAATCTCTTGGGATCGTTGAGTCCAACCACCAAACTGACAAATCCACCCTGAACCTGTCCCTCAGTGCCACGCCCATACACCTCCATGAGTTGTGACTTTTTTTCAGCTCCTTATGGAAAAAGAAGGAGGGAAGATGCTCGTGGAATCCTGGATTGGGTTGGGTGAGAAGAGCTAGAAGATGATCCAGTTTCAGTCCTTGCCATGGGCAGGGGCACCTCCCGCTGTCCCAGGGGCTCCAGCCTGGCCTGGGGCACTGCCAGGGATCCAGAGGCAGCCACAGATTCTCTGGGAATCCCAGCCCAGCCCCTGACCCTCAGAATTCCTCCCCAGTATCCCATCCAACCTGCCCTCTGGCAGCAGAAAGGCATTCCCTCTTGCCCTGTCCCTTGTAAAAATTCTCTATTTTAGACCATTATGACTTTCTTTTGATGCTTGAGTCCGGACTGGGACACATGGAAACCAATCCCAGGCATTTGCTGGATGTTTGGCTGAGCAGCTGGGCTCCCAGAGCAGGCAGGTGCAGGAGGGGGGGGTCTTGGATACATCCCTCCTCCCATCAGATGCTCTTGATGGACCCTGGCATGTGAATTCCTCTCCGTGGATTTCCCCCAAGGCTGTTAAAACCTGGCTGCGTGGATCAGACCAGGGACAGCTGCTCTTGGGGGTTTGCAATGTTTTACTGAGCTGCAGCTTGGGTTTTCCAGGGAACCTCCAGCCCCCAGTTAGGAAACACTCCCAGCAATGGATTCTGCCCTCAGAGCTCCTGCTGGAACAGACAGGATTTGTCCTAAGGTGGGATATGACAAATTCCCAAGTGATTCAAAGGGTCACTCTGCCACAGGTGAGACAGCTCAGTTTCCCAAAGGCTCAGTGAGGTAGAAGCTGATTCCTTGCCCAGTGTGGATTTTGTACTTTTGCCCAAATTTGCTCTTTTGAGACACAGAACCTGAAAAAACCACAGGTCTGGACAGGCTTTCTTTGTATTTTTACATTCCAGCCTTTATTTCTGTCTCTTTTCACTCCCACTAATTTGTTCATGGTTCTGCAGGCTGAGAATATTCAATTCCTTTTGTTTCTGTGGGATAAGGAGGCAGGAAAATGAGGAGGTTTTATGTCATTTCTCCCCACTGTCTCTGGAAAGGAAGAAGAGGTGAATTCCTATAAAACTGAAGGCAAATTTTGTTCTGCTCTGGAGGTTGATTTCTGTGCCGCCAGCTGGTAACATTTGTGTAGAAATGGCATGAAATTTTCAAAGGTTTGAGCAGGAAAGTGCTAAAAGGCAAAAATTTATCCAGTGCTGGGGCTGTGCTGTAGATTTGAGGAGTACAACATTTATGCGTGGTTTAGAGCTTTGCCAATCTTTTGAACATTTAGAATGACACCAAGTATAAATAATATTGTTCCACGATTGCCCTGCATCAAATTTTTAGTTGGGCAGTAAAACATAATTTTAAAAACCCAGTTACTGCTCCCATCTGAGGAGCAGAAGCAAGGCCAGGAAATGTGTTGCCCTGCATCCCTGCTGGCAGAGGAGCTGTTTGTGTCTCTGTCCCTGCCCTGCAGCCCCTCCTGGGCTCCAGAAACGTCCCCTGGCACAGCCCTGCTGGTCCCAGGGCTGGAATCTCATCCCTGGATGTGCTCTCCTGCCCACGAGGCACAAGGCCACGTGTCACAGCTCATAAAGCAGGGGGATTTTGTGATTTTGGGGAGTTTGGAGGAGGCAGCCCCATCCATTCTCCCTTGGCTGGCTGGGAATTGGAGGAGGGACAGCACCTTGGCAGGCACAGCGTGGGCAGGCTGGCACCAGAGCCTCTCATTCTGTGCCTCCTCTGCCGATAAACAGCACATTTATCCTCCCTCTGCAGTCCCCAAACCTTCAGCACCTGCACACGGGAGATAATCTGGAACTGTCCGTGTTTTACGGGTCAAAACCCACAGAAATTCAACGGTAAACGTCCCAAGTTACTCAGTTCTTAGTATTTGAGTTGCTTATTGATCCCAACTTAATTGATGTTAATTAGGCTCTCGTTCTTTGTTCTCTTGTCCATCTTCCCCCAGGCCAGAGGTGATATTTGGAGTTGATGCTCGTTAATGGTTGTTCTCTTTTGTGTACCTACTGAGCCACTCCCAGTCTGTTGAGATGTTCAGCTCATCGGGCCTCGAGTGGTGAGACAAGCCCCTGAAAAGAAACCTTAATCCTTTTCCCCCTCCTCAAAGGGTGAACAAAACCCCTAAAGTCACCTAAAAACTTCTCAAACCTTGCATCATTTCCAACAACTTGACCAGCGCGGTTTTTGTGTCCAGCTGAGAAGCAAGGTGGCAGCAGCAGCTTAAAATACTCCTCCCTCAACAAATAAAGGTTGGAATTTTCCCTCTTTTCTGAGCCTGCAGAACCTCGAAACCAACCACAAAAGGTTTAGGGGTGTCAGAGGGAAGAGCTCCAATCAGGAGGGATGTCCCCTCTATCAGCTGCCAAGAAGCTACTTTTGCAAAAGTGGGGATTTCAGAGAGCTCCTGAAAGGATTGGCTGGAGAGACCCCGAGAGACCTGGCTGTGCTTGGAGAGCTTTCCTGGGACAGCGGCACCAGGGCGAGGAGCCTGCTGGAAATCCAGGGACACTGCCAGCAAAGCGGGCACTTTATTGGGATTTAAATCCGTCCTGTGCAGGAGGAGCAGCACAGAGTCCTGGCTGGCTGAGCAGCCCCTGGGCTCTGAAATCAGCAATTAGTCCTCACTTTCCAGGGGATTCTCTCTGCATCCATCTGTGGAGGAGTGAGGGTGGGCTGGATGGAGGGAGACGAGAGAGCTCTGAAGCCAGGTTTGGGAATTTGGGTTTATTGCAATGGGCAACTATTATTATTATTATTATTATTATTATTATTATTATTATTATTATTATTATTATTATTATTATTATTTTTTGTTGTTATTATTGTTGTTATTATTGTTGTTATTATTGTTGTTGATATTGTTGTTATTATTGTTATTGCTATTATTGTTGTTGTTGTTATTGTTATTGCTGCGATTGTTGTTGTTATTATTATTGTTGGGTTCAGGGGTCTTAAATCCCACCCAGCCATGGCAGGGTCACCTCCCAGGGGCTCCCAGCCCTGTCCAGCCTGGCCTGGGACACTCCAGGGATCCAGGGCAGCCACAGCTGCTCTGGGCACTCAGAGCCAAGCAATCCTGGGTTCCTCTGATTCTTGGGACTGTGAAGCTTGCAGAGTTAATAGTTTTTCCCTCGAGTCATCCCTCAGCAGCCAGGCTGATCCCTTTCCCTTTGTGGTGGATGAGGCCCCATTTTTAAAAAAAAGCAAAACCAATTCCACTGTAGTCGCTGTGATTTAGGGCTTTGTTCCATGCTAAAACACAAAAAAACTTGTGAAGATTTAGGTGCTGCACCAGCTTTTACAACAAGGAGGATTTAGGCTCAGACTTCCCATCGACTTTTGGCGTTGTTGACTGAAGTTTTCTTCAGGGAAGTTCTGGACTTGGACAGGAATGACCAGAGCTCCCCAGGGCTAAACCACAGAGCATCAGGAGCAGCACAAAATATAAAATTCCCAGAGGAGCTGGGGCTGCCCCTGGATCCCTGGCAGTGCCCAGGGCCAGGCTGGAGCACCCTGGGACAGTGGGAGGTGTCCCTGCCCTGGCAGGGGTGGCACTGGGTGGCCTTTAAGGTTCTTTCCAGCACGAAATATTCCAGTATTCCATGAGAAATCCTCCCTCCAAGGTCTCCAGAGCCTGAACTAGCCAAATCCACTTCTCTGCCGTGTTCCAGGGTTTTAGAGAGAGCATCCAGAAATGACCAGAGACTCCATCAATCCAAAGGAACACCAAATCCTACTCCTCCACTCCTGAAAGTTTTTGCCTGGAAATAAAAATTAGCTCAGGAGAATTGCTAAGTAATTTCAAGTACCATAAAGTAGCTGCTGGGAATAAAAAGTGTCATAACTGTGAAAGCATCAGCCCAGTTTCTGCAGGAATGAGTTATTATCATTAATTATCACTCTATTTTATAGTTATTGCCTTTAATTTCAGACTTTAAATACTCCAAAGCATAAACAATGCTAATTTAATTACAGTGGGAGAGTCACAGTCACAGTGGGAAGAAATCATTAATAAAGTTTATTCCAAGAGAAACTTAAAGTAATAATTAGCATTTGTTGGCTTTTTAGCGTGATGGAATTAAGCATAATTCCTCAGCTTGGGCCCCAGCTATTATTTATATTTGTTCATCATCACCCTGAGATTGTGGAGAGAGTGCCACGACCTGTGAGTGCTGAGCAGCACAAAAATCATCCCTCGTGCAAATCCCTCCCATCAGGCTGACTGCCCTCCTTGTGTCCAAGCACAGCCTTGGAAAAACCATTCTGGGGAAGGGGAAAATCCACATCCTGCTGCAAATATTTCCACAGAAAGGTGAAATGTGCCTCCAGGCACGAGCAGGGAATGCAAACTGCATTGCCTCGGCTTTATGACATTTTTTTTTTTTCCTAAATTTCATAAAGATCTCCTGTCCTCTGCCAGGAACCAATGCTGAAAATCGTGTTCCATCTTTGTCGGTGGGATGGTCACTTGTATCTATTCTAGGCATTAATAAAGTGGTTAATTAGTGCAGGGCAGTGAGCAATAGATAACAGGCAAAAGATCTTAATCAGGATTACTCACTGCACAGTAGAAAACTAAAGAATTACCAGTAGATTACAGCAAACACAAAGCATGATATGAAGGGATTAAAGCTGGCAAAATCAACAGTATGGATTAAGAATTGAATTACCCCCAAAACAAGGAAAATGTGCACAGATTCACTCACCACTCAATCCCTTGGAATTAACTGAAATACCTGTCCCCACTCCTGGCAGAAACCGCACACCTTTCCAGGAATTAGTTTTAATTTCTTTTCATCTCCATGGCATCAAAGGACTCTCGTTCCACGGCACACCCTCCGCAGAGGTGATAAACTTGAATTACCCACTTAGGAACAATGTAGTGCCAGTATGATTCTTGTAGGTATTTCCAAGGTAATTTTCACCTCTGTCACTAATTCCGTGTCACAGCTTGTCCCTGTCTGACGGACCTAATGGCTTTGGAATGGAAATGAGCTTTAAGTGGCTGTTAACAGAAATTGGCTTTGAACCCAACAGCTAGAGATCAAAGACCCCGGAGCTCTCCGGGTTTTACATGCAGGAATTTTTTTTTTTTCTGCATATAGATATAGTTATAAACTGTAAAAATGTAATTATTAGCTTTGTTTGTCTTGTATTCCTGTTTATACCCCGCGTTTCCGAGTTGGGAAAGCACGGAGTGGGTTCTTTCTGGTTTTTCCCGCTGCCTCTTCCCAGCCTGGTGGGGGATTTGTGTTCGCAGAGCTCTGGCCATTGCTCGGGTGGGCTCTCGGGGGGGTTCCTGCTCTTTTTGGGGGTCCCATGGCTCTGCCTGCCCACCCTGACAGCTCAGGCTGGGGCTGCTGAGCGCTCCAATGCCACTGGCAAAGCTCAGCTTGGGGATGGATCCCGAATCCACAGCAGGCTCTGAGGGTGGAATTGCCTGTGGGAATTGCCCCGAGCAGCTCTGGCTGTCCCAAAATCCCTACAAGCGTCCAAGGCCAGGTGGGAACAGCCTGGGGTGCTGGAAGGGGTCCCTGCCCATGGCAGGGGGAGCTGGATGAGGTTTTAAATCCCTCCCAACCCAAGCCATTCCAGAATTCTCTGCTTCTGTGCAACCAGCCCCGAGTTCAGACTCCGAGATGAATCCTCGCAGAGATTTCCATGTCCTGACCCTGAGGAGCAGCTCCCCCTGTCCCAGAACTTGTTCCTAGAGATGCCTTTGACCCATCTGGTAATAAATCTGCTGCAGGGCTGGGCTGGGACCCCACAGGACATCCTGGAAGGATTCGGGATTGTGGGGACACAATCCCTGCCTGACCCCGCTCCAGCTCCAGCTGGGCAGGGAGCAGGAGCTCCAAGTGTTCTCCACTCTCCCTCCTCGGGAAAAACGCACATTCCTTAATTCTGCTGCCTGGAGGCACCTGCAGGTGGCCCGTTTAATAAAGCACTATTGATCTTTGCTGATCACACGTGGCTCCCAGCCCTGCCGTGGCCCTGGGGTTGCTGCAGCCCCAGGAGGGAAGTGGCTCTGGCACACCCTGACAAGATCCCCTGCCACTCCATTGCCAAATAGGGTTTATTTTTATAGTTCTATTTGTTTTGGGTTTTTTTTTTTGAGGAAGCAGGAGATTGCAGATGGAGCAAAACAATAAATGTGTTTATTATTTGCATGCTCCATGGTAAAAGCTGAGCTGCCAAACTCGAACAGGATTGTCTTGGAAATTAATACAGAGATTGGGTTTTTTGGTTTGGTTTTTTTTTTGGCTGTCAGGTCTGTGTGGTTTCCTGTAATTTTTTGCATTATTCAGAGCATCACTTTGGGTCTGGGGAGTGGTGGGAGCTGAGTGTGGGTTGTGCCCACAGCAGCCACCCTTGTGAGGAGGGACCAACATTGGCATTTCAGCATTCAGTAGATTTTAAGCATAAATGATTAGTTAGGTGTTTTCACTGCTGGGATGTTACACCCGGGATCCTTTAGCCATGTTTGAGATCCTCTTTAATCTCCTTTCATTCCCCTTCTTTCTGACACAAGCAGTGCCTTGTTCTGATGAGTGCAATGTCTGTCCCTGCTGCTTTGCTGACGTGACAGAAATGAGATTTATCCACTCTGAGACTTCCAGAAGTATCCAGGTCAAACAGTGTTAAAATTGTCAGGAGGAGAAGAAACAACCACAGTTCATTAATACTTTAATTTGGAGGTGAGAGGTGTAGGTATGATAATGTTTAATTTTCATCACTCCTTATGAGCTCGAGTAAAACAGAGGAGAAATTGCTTAGGAGTGGGAACAAGTGCTCTGGGATGTGAATTCATTAATAAGTGTTTCATTATAATTTGTTTATGCTTCCTGCTTTCTTTTTGGTAAATTATTAAAGTGATTTGAACTTGGTGCTTAGCACATTCACTTCTTATAATTGTTAATAGAGGATGTAACCCTTTGGATTTATTTAACAACAAAAAAAAAAAGGTAGTAAATGGAAGAAAAATGTCTTTATGCCAAATGAAAGATTTTTATGCCAAGAAAGATTTTGTTATCTTCTATATATATATATATTTTAAAGGACAAATCAGTGTTTCAGGAAGAAAAAGCTGCCTGCAGCCACATGAAAAATGAATTTGAAAATGCTTTTCAAACTCTCTGGAGCAGGAGTTGGGCTTTAGGAGGGGGACTGAGGATCAGGTGGGTGCAACCAGAGCCTGCTGGGATGGGGAGAAAAAGGGAGAAAAAGGGAGAAAAAGGGGGATTGAGATGTCTGAGAACAAAATTACCTGCAGGAGATGGACAAAAACAGGCTGAGGGAACCAAACTCCATCTGAATTTCAAATCACCAGGTGGGGCTTGAAGCATAAATGTGCATTTTTAATTTAGAATACCCTGAAAAATATCCAGGGGGCTTCAACCCCTGGGGTGAACCCCCAGGGAATTCTTTCACCTTCCCATCCCATGGAATGTGGCAAATTCCCAGCATCCTGATTATCCAGTGCCCTGGAATCTCCGGATAAATATTTCTTTTTGATTTTTAAATGTCCTTAAGTAGTCACCTAATTTTTCTCCTTAGCAATATTGTGCAAACCCAGCCTTGTCCCCAAAGCACGGCCTGAGTTTATGGTATTTTAAATGCAATATTTCACCCTGGTTTCCCCCAAATCAATGTTTTTCACCCTCACCAAACCCAGAAAAATCAATGCAAGAGCCCACAACGGACAAACCACTGGCAATAAAGCAGAATATTCACGCTGGGGAGAGAGAAAACTGTCAATAAGGAAATAGATTTTGCTTTCAGGTCGGCAACAACCACAACAAATTGCAAAGTTATGAGCAGCCATTGGGTTTTGTTTTTTTTTTTTTTCTCCTTCTTTTCTCATGGCATCCATGGATTCTCAAATTAGCACTGGGAAGAGCAGGAGCACTGAAACTGGAGGGTGTCAGGTGAGGACAAACGTGGATTTAAACCTGATCATGCTTATTTTTGAGCTTTAAAATATTTTTTTTTTTCAGGAAAAATCATCCTTTCCCCAGAGCTGTGTTTCCTGCAGCAAAGATTTTGGCTCACAGGGATTTTTCTCTCTGGTTTTTAGGCCCTGTTCCTGTTTTTTCCCTGTGTGTTGCTGCCACATCCCAACGTGTGCAACATCCATGCTGGGAAGAGGGGAAAGGCAATTCCTGGAATTCCCATTTTCAAGCTGGAAAAGGGCAGCAGATTTTAGTGCAGGGCTCTGTGGAGTGGAGCCCAGCATGAGGAATGGACTAAAATATTGGTTTCCCTGCCTGTTTACAGTCCCACCATAAAATGAAAAATTATCCTCCATAAAAAAAAAGATCTCCTGGAGCAACATTTGGAATAAAGGAGGGAGGAAAAGATTGTTTATTAAACAGATGCTGTGAATTCAATATCGTAACATCATTGCCACCCAGGGTTTTATTAAGGATATCTTCTTATCTAGAAATTTATTGTGTCTGTATCCATTCTTATTTAACCCCGATTTCCAGAAAGAAAACAATTAATGAGCCATTAGCTGGGAAGTGAAGGGGGATGTGATTTAAATCAAAGCATCAAAGGCAAACACAGATCAGGAGAATGTCACTCTTAGTCTTTTATTTTTAATATTCTAACAAAGAAATATTTAGAGAGGAACCAGCTTTAGGGACTAAACCCTGCTGGAGTTCTCACCACAAATTATTTCGGTTTTCAAGCTGACAGAGAGGAAGTTTAGGTGAGATTTTAGGAAGGAATTTCTCCCTGTGAGGGTGGGGAGGGGAATTCCCAGAGCAGCTGTGGATCCCTGGAATGTCCAAGACTGGGCTGGACATTCTTGGAGCCCCTGGGGCAGTGGGAGGGGTCCCTGCCCAGGGCAGGGGGGCACTGGGTGGGATTTGAGACCCTTTCCAACCCAAACCATGGCAGGATTTGTGGGGGAAATCTCCCAGTTCAAAGGAGTCTCACACCTGGGGTGTCTCTGGGGCTGGCAGCTCTCAGGGATCTCAGGGATGTGCTGAGCAAGCTGAGACCCCTCTGAGATGTGGAGACAAACCCCAAGCTCACCCAAAGAAAAACCCAAACTCACCCAAAAAAAACCCAAACTCACCCAAAGAAAAACCCAAACTCTCCCAAAGAAAAACCCAAACTCACCCAAAGACAAACCCAAACTCACCCAAAGACAAACCCAAACAGAAACCCCAGACTCACCCAAACACAAACCCCAAACTCACCCAAAGAAAAACCCAAACTCACCCAAAGAAAAACCCAAACTCACCCAAAGAAAAACCCCAAACTCGCCCAAACACAAACCCCAGACACAACCCCCAAACTCACCCGGGCACCCCCAGGCTGGGGCTGGAACTCAGGAATGTTTGAGAGGCGCAGCAATTCCTGCTCCACCTGAACAGGGCTGTTCCACCCTGTAAACCTGAGCTGGCACCTCCACATTGGCTTTTCCTGCTTGGATTTGTCTGAAAGAGAAGCCAAAACCTGCCTTGGGGTGGCCAAGGGGGCCTGGGAGGGTCAGATCTCAGCACAGGCTGCTCCCCTAAATCCCATTTTCAGTTCCATCAGCCTCTGCTGATAAGTTTGGAAAATACAGATAAAATCCAGGGGGAATGTTAAGGGAATATTAAACTTCAGAGCAGCTTGTTCTTTGCTGATCCTGTCTCATCCTGACCTCTTTCTCTCCCAGAAATAGCCCCAGCCTCAGGTCAAGGAGAATTTTTGGGTGAGGGAACAGCATCTTGCAAAACTCCTCCAGAGCCTCAGCCCTAGGTGGAATTTATTCCTCTGTAATTCCTGTGCCTGGCATTAAAACCCCCCCCGAGATATCCATTATGATGTTATGAAAAATTAAATTAATTAAAGAATGAAGCCCTGGTTTGCTGCTGCTGCCTTTCCACCTCCCCTGGCAGAGCCTTCAGGGTGAACCCATCCTTGCACAATTCCCTTCATCATCAGAGCCCTGCCTTGCCTTGCCACCCCCCAGAAAAATGTGTTAAATCTTGGTTTGTAGCATTTTCTGACCTTGCAAACCCTGCAGAGAAGGAAGATGTATATAACATATATGTGATCACACCTCCCTTGCTGCAGGGTGGGAAAAACTGCAGCTCTTCTGGTGAATGAATCATTAATTTTTTATTTCACTTAGAACTTGTGGCAGTCCAAAAAGCTGTGGATGAATTCTCTTCCGTAAACACCTTTAAAATCAACCTTTTTTTTTCTTGAGTTTCAACAGCTCAAAAAAAAAAAAAAAAAATAGTTGCTGCTCTCTGGAAGAAAAATATGAGCAACAAAAAGCTGGAATCCCAACACTGAGATGCTTTGAGATTTTCCCGTTTGATGTTTCTACACCTTGACCCTTTTGTAACAGTTTGAAGCGGTGAAAAAAATGCCTTTTTTACTTTGAGAGTGTGAGAACATTTATTCCCTTTAAAAAAAAAAAAAAAAAGGGAAAGGAACTTTGCCTACACTTTTCAGGGAGAACTTCAGCTCTGCCCTAAGACATGAAGACCAGGCAACATCCCAGTGCTGGCAATGCTGATTTATTTATTTATTCAGCCAGCATTGAATGCAAATGCAGCTCCCGTGCCTGTGTTGTTGGAGCTCTCTGGAGGATTTTCAGCAAATTCACAGCCCTTGTTTCCTGAGCATGAGTAAAGAAACCTCTTCCATCACTGGCTGCTCTGCCTGGTGGAAACCTCTGTGAGAAAAGTCATTTCTTCCCATGTCTCACTTTAGGCTAAAGCACCAGCAGCATCTTAAGTGTGTAAACACTGGAGTAAATATTTCAGGTTTTCGTAGCAGAATCTTCCAGCTCATTCAATTCCAAGTGAGAATTCCTTCCCTAGTAAAGATATTTTGTGAGGCTGCTTCATTCTGAATATTTACTGTGGATTAGAAAAGGGGAAATCCCTTTTTTAGGAAAAGCAATCAGATCAAATCAATGGTTCAGAATGTTTCTTTCTCCTTTTCCTTCTGCCTTTGACACCTCAGTGGATTAATGCTCCAGCCTTTGCTCTTTTCCCCCCCCTGCTCTTTCTCACAAGTGCAAGGTGTAATAATTTTAGTACCCAATACATTGGAGTAGCTCAGGTTCTGTTCAGTATTATGTTGACCTTTTCAATATTCAGTATTTTGATTATCTGGTGATCTTTTCCCTGCTGGATGGCTGGGGAGGGCTTTGAGCACGAGTGTGCAGGGGACAGGCAAAGCAAACAGCAGAGCAGATCTCAGCAAAGCTGCTGCTACAATTTGCAAACTGCAGGACGCGTCCAAATATTTGCTATTGTCTTTTATCAACTTGCCAAAGGGAACAGAAACTCGGGAATAGATTGCTGTGGAAGGACAGGGGAAGTGATGAAGATTGAGGGTTTGATTTATAGGGAGAGATTAAAGTGACAAAGGATGAATGGCTTGACTAAACGATTTTTGAATCGGGCTATCGAAGTTGTCTGAGGGCAAGCAAAAGGTGGGGCTGTGTTCAAAGGGGCAGAACTTTCAGTGGGGCATTAAAAATAAAACAGGGATAATTCAGGCCAGAGTGAGGGATTTTCACCACTGATTTTGGGGAGTGAGAAGGGGTTTGAGCATCTTCTGGTGTGGCTCTTGAGGAGCTGCTGTGCTTGGACAGCCAGCAACACCAGCCCCGGTTAAAGGACATTTCTGGGCTGGCTCAGCCCCCGAGCCTCCCCGGTCAGAGCTGTAAATGAAAACCATAAATCCCTTCCCTCCCTGGTTCCCACCCTTTCCTTTTCCAGCCCTGCCGATGTGCTCACCCCCCATGAGTTTTTCCCAGCGCTCGTTAATCCACAGTGTCGTTCATGCGCCGCTCTTTAAAGCCGAACTAAGAGGTGAGAAGGAGATAAAAGCGATCTGGTGATGGGAGCCAAAATTCGCAATCAGGTTTCGCTTGTTCGCTGCTGATGGGAGCAGCCAGTCCCAAAAAACAGTGGAATTATGTCTGCAGTTCCTCAGGCTGTTGTGTGGAAGGCGCCCACAACAACTGCAGTGCTGATGAAACGAGCCCTGAACGTCGCAATCTTTCTTTAAACATCCTTAAAAAGGGATTTTTTTTTCCCCCCCCTGAGCTGAGAAGCACGTCCTGAGGAAAGGGCAGTGAAGGGGGCGATTCTCCCCGATGAGTTTATAACCACAGTGTGAGTTTATAAAAACCACTGACCCCACTCACTTTATCCCCCCCTTTTCCTCTCCAGCTCAACAATTTCTGTCCCCACACCTTGGGCTCTCTGGGGCTTGCAGAGCTGCCATAATTTACATTTTTTTTTAAAGCCAAAACAAGCTGGGGTTGCTCACCTGGAGTGAAGGATTGGGAGCTGACCTCCCCTGGTTCCTCAAAAGCATCTCTGGAGGACACAATTTATTTTAAAGATTTTTTCCACAATTTTTAGGCGATGTTGAATCAATATTTAACCTGAAATATTCTGCACCAGCCACACTGATCTGTGCAGAGTCCAAACCTGTTTGACCCTGGAATTTCCCTCTGGAAAGGTGTCCAGCTGAGGGTTATTTCAGATTATAGCTGTAGGAAACGACTGTGGGGTAATTCTGCTACAAATACAAGCTCCAGTCCTCCAGCAGGGCCTGGAAAAGGCCAAGCTGATCTTGCAGGACTTCTTTGTCTGTCTATTTTTATGTCATTGTGTCACTCCAATTAAATAGCCACTTTTACAAGTGTCACATCTGCGTGCTCTCCACTTCCTTCTGTGTCCTGTTTCTGTAGTGGGGTTTGAGGGTTTACGTGGGCAAAAAGCCCCATTTTTAATGCCTGGATGGGACCTGCAAAGCTTGGTGCCATCAGGATATTATTATTATTATTATTATTATTATTATTATTATTATTATTATTATTATTATTATTATTATTATTATTATTGTTGTTGTTGTTGTTGTTGTGTTGTTGTTGTTGTTGTTGTTGTTGATGATGATGATGATGATAATGATGCTGTTGTTGTTGTTGTTGTTATAATTTTTCACTGTGTTGGTTTAATAATTAGATTTTACTAAAATTCAGCCCTGGTGAAGCCCATCTGAGCTCCCAGCACAGACCCTGCAGAGAGCAATCCCTGGAAATGGGTTGGGGCTGGAGCAGAGAGAGCTCAGACCCCCTGCCACAAAAAGATTTAACCTGGCACGAGCCAACGAGGAAACTACAGCAGGGAAATGCCTGAAATGCCTCTTCCCACAATTCACACGGGATGGATCTGGGAAATGGGATCATTCCCCACTCTTTGTTTAATTGGCATCAAAGCAGCAAATTTATGTGGGATTATTTGCATTATAGGATGGCCTGAAGGCTTCCTGCCCACCTTTTAGGAGGAGGAGATTTTGGGGGGAAATTATAATGACTCACTCCTTTATTTCCACTTTAATCCACACCAGCTCCATGCATCCTCTTCGAATCTCAGAGAGGGTGTTATTTTATCTGTTAACAGCATGGCCTGCTCTGTGTGTACATATTTTAAAAGTCAGATGATAAACCAGGTTTCATCATCTCCCAGTGACAATAGATCTTGTTGGAGACAAATTTATGGCTATTCCATTTTTGTGCTGGTGTCAGCTAACCTTGGCAACCAGAGCCCCTCTTGCTGTTGGGATGAATTGAATAAATCTTGGCTTTTCCACTTTCTCTTACTCCTGCTTTTGAAACCTTGTCTCAGACCTTGTCACCTCCTTTATTCATGGCAGCCAGAGCATCCTGTGGGCTGAAATTCCTTCAAGGACCTGGCAGTAATATTTCACCCCTTTTTAGCCTTTTTAAAAAATTTATTTCTCTCTCTTGCCTTGATGCATAAAAAAAAAAAAAACAAACCCATGAACAGTTCTGTGATGGCTTCAGAGGCACTGGTTGGATATTTGTTTATTGTCAGTAATTTCCAGAAGCTGAAAGTAATCTCCAAATGCTTCCATTCCAATGAGGGGTTTGATCAGTAAGAGTCCTTGGTTCATTTTATTTTCTACCACAATCCCGTGGTCCTGCATCTCTGAGGAACTGTTTTTCTCTGTGCCACCCTTGCAGTAACTCCTTCAGCACAGGGTGAGGGTTCTTCTGCCTCTGCACCCCTTTTTGCTGCCTCTGTAAATCAAGAACAAAATTTACTGGATATCTTTTAAGGCATTTGAGCCGTTGCTTCATTTAATGAAGGATCTGCAATAAGAGAAGCAGAGTAAAAAAAAAAAAAAAAAAAAAAAAAAACAAAAAACTGTGAAAATCTGGTGTGGTTTTAATTCTTGGTAAACAGAAGAAAAACCAGAAATCTGGAATGCATCGTGTGAAAATATTTTTCTCTTTTCAACGCCGTCTTTGAAAATAAAAAAGAAAGGATGGGGTTGAAATGATAATTTACATCTGAGAACAACAGAATCCCTTGAAGCCCATCCAGTTCCCCTATGCCAGCTTGCTCCAAGCCTTGTCCATCCCGGCCTTTTTTCAGGACAAGATGTCAGAATGAATTTTGAAAGTGTCTACCCTTGTAATTGTAATTGTTATTGTAGTTGTAATTGTTACTGTGATTGTTATTGTTATTGTAATTGATATTGTGGTGGTGGTGTTATATGGACAGAGGGAAATGTTTCCATAAATCCATAGCCCTGTCTGCAATGTGGTAACTCCTAAAGGACCTGAGGATTGAGAGGAAGCTGCTTTTCCCTTAAATCCTGCTGAGTTTCATCCTCCAGGGTTTCATTTGTGAAATTTGAGGGATGCCTCACTGGGGTTCCACTCCACCTCGGAGCAGGACGTGGGGAACAGCATCAGGTGGCCTGGAGAGAGAAAAACAGGAGAGAAGAGAGGAAATGTTTATATTTTTATAGACCCAGAGAGGTTTCAGCCAGGACAGGCTTTGCAGGATCCCAGGGAATTGCCACGTTACCATTTTGGAAGAAAAGAAAAATGCATTTATTTTAGAGAAGGGGACTGCTCCTCTTCCACAAGTGCAAGAAGATGAAACCTTACTGTGGTTTATTGTAATGGATTAAAGATCACCTTCTCCTGAACAGGTTTGCCGAGCTGCCCCTCCCCAGCTCCCCCTTTTTCCTGGTTTTATTCTCCTGACCTGCAGTTATTTAACACCCACATACATGAATACATTTAATACATCCAATTTCCAAGAGCCCCTTTCTGCACAAAGCCAATGGCATTCAAAGCAGCAGGGGCAGGAGTCTCTGCCTCTCTCAAGGGGGAGGCGTTTTTGCTGTTTTCCTTGGCATTGTCCCCCCTCCCTCGATTTAGGCACGGAACTCCAGCTCAAAGCCAGCTCCCGGAATGCGAACGGCTCGGGGGGAATTTCAACAATTATCCCGGCAGCTCTGCCGGGGAATAAAGCGAGGAAACTCGAGGAGCTGTGTCGGAGGCCAGGACATCCCTTTGGGAGTCCAGAGCTGCCCAGATCCTTGCCAGGGGGCTCGGAGACCCTGGCACACAGCCCAGAACACCAGTGGGCTCCATTACGAACCCTGGAGCAAATTGCCACCTTTACACGAGGAGATGAAAGCCACAGCAGTTTAAATAGTGTCATGATTAGTATATCACAGGGTGTAAACGGAGATTTTAGGATTTTCGTATAGGGGTTTTTGGGGACAAGATGGAGGGATTTGGGTGTGTCTAACCTTTCTTCTTCTTCTTCTCTACCTCCATCTTCTCTGATGATGCTGGCACTTTTGGGTTGGTTTAGAGTAGAAGCTCACTGTCTAACCTAGGTGATGGGTACTGGGGAATAATTGTAAACATGTCACACGTAGTTTTAGTATATAAAGATACCACCACCCTGGGGTCAGGCAGAGTGCCTCTGACTGTCCCTGGGCTGGGCAGGAAGAAAATTTTACAGATAAGGAACAATAAACACCCTTGAGACAAAAGACCGAGAGGTGTTATCTCATCCTTTGAACGCACGGGCAGAAGTAAGGACTTAAAACAACAAATCGGGGTCCCAAGACTGTCGGGACCCCGACAGAGCTGAGCATCTTCTGCCTCAGGCAACCGAACGAGCTGCGGCTGAAGGTTCGAGCCGTCGGATTTGCATAATGAACGTGTTCGTGCCACATTACAGTTACCTGCTCGACAAATTCCGAGAGCATTATCTGCTGTCAGGGCAGAAAAATGGAGCGTTTGGGTGGGGAGTGGTTGGCAAGGCAAGGCGGATGCGGTTTTGTTCTGAGCTTTTTAACATCTGATCCTCGAGGAGTTTTCCTTAATTGTGGGTTGAGTGTCAGAGCAGTGCCTCGAGCTCTTGGGGATTTGGGGAGGATTTGGGGGATGAATCTTCTTCCAGGTTCTTCAGCTGAGCACCTGCCTGTCTTCTGCTATTTTTCAAAAAGATTTTCCACACAGTTAATTGTTTTTTTTTAGCATTATTTCCCAGCTTTATTGTTGTTGTAGAGATAATACACACAACATAGATTTTTGTGATTTTTTTTAAAAGGTTGTATGAAGAAAGAATGATTTTATTTTAGGGATTGTTTCTTTATATATAATTTATTATAGACTACCGTGATTGGTGAACAAAGGCAAATTTCCTTCACCCACATTGGTCAAATTAGAGGGATATTAAGAGAGAATTTTTCTTCTTAGAAGGAATTCACAATATCAATATTGTTATAAAAATAATTCTGTTGTTTATGTTCTTTCCCTGAGAAAGGAATTTTAGTAAACTAAAATATTAGAAAAACAGAGTGTGTTTTCACTTTTATGCATCCCTATGAGGTTTTTATTCTTTGGATTTCAGTTTTAAACTCTCTCGTTTCACAATTCATCCCTCATCCCTTTTAGAATGATACAGGCTAATTTAATCAAGCAGTCTGTAGAATAATAGGGAAGTTATGCTAATTCTGGGAGATTAAATTGTCTCTCTTTTTTGGCTCATGAAATAATGTGCTCTTAACTCAGGAGAAACTTGCTCCTGTTTTTTTTTTAATGGAGAGTTGGAAATGTTTTTTTAATACATTACAAGCCCATCAGGAAAGGATCACAGGGAATGTGAGCCCAGGGAATGGACACTGCACCAGCTGGAGCTGCAGAGTTTTGTGCCTGTCAGGAAAATCCTGAGTGGGAATGGGGTTTAACAGGAGGAGCTCAGGCCAGCCTAAAACCCAGATCCAGAGGGAGGAACCGCTGTTATTATGGAATCACCAGCCATGGAAGGGCTTGGGTTGGAAGGGACATAAAATTTCAGGTAATTCCCACTCCCTGCCATGGCAGGGACATTTTCCATTATCCCAGAATAATCACAGGACACTTCCAGAGATCCAAGGACTGCTCTGGGCACCCTGTGCCAGTGCATTTCACACAATTTAAGGCTCCTCAGTGTTGAAATGTCCCACAGCTGTCCCAGGTGATGCCACAGGTCTGTTCATTCGTAGGCTCTGGGCTGCAGCTCCAGGCTGGAATTCGCTGATCCCACATTTCCTGGGGCCTTTGGAATGCTCTTTGCCCCTCACTCAGCTGCTTTTATCAGGGATGTGAGCTGGGGGGGACAACACTGCTGTGAGTTGGAGGGATCTGAAATCAGCTGCAAGAGAGAAACGGCACCGAAATAGGAAACAACCCAAAAAATGTACAACACACAAAAAAAGATACAACACACAAAAAAAGATACAACACAAAAAAAAAAAGTAACAGCACAAGAAGAAACACCTCCAAATAAACAACACAAAAAAAGATACAACAAAAAAAAAGTAACAGCACAAGAAGAAACACCTCCAAATAAACAACACAAAAAAAGATACAACACAAAAAAAGTAACAGCACAAGAAAACACCTCCAAAAAAACACAAAAAAAGATACAACACACAAAAAAAGTAACAGCACAAGAAGAAACACCTCCAAAAAAAACACAAAAAAGATACAACACACAAAAAAAGTAACAGCACAAGAAGAACACCTCCAAAAAAAAAAACACAAAAAAAAAATACAATGCAAAAAAAAGTAACAGCACAAGAAGAAACACCTCAAAAAAAACCAAAAAACCCACAAAAAAAAGATACAATGCAAAAAAAAGTAACAGCACAACAAGAAACACCTCCAAAAAAAAAAGAAAAACACAAAAAAAGATACAACACCAAAAAAAGTAACAGCACAACAAGAAACACCTCCAAAAAAAAACACAAAAAAAAGATACAACACACACACAAAAAGTAACAGCACAAGAAGAAACACCTCAAAAAAAAAAAAAAAACACAAAAAAAGATACAACACCAAAAAAAGTAACAGCACAAAAGAACACCTCCAAAAAAAAAAAAAAAAAAAAAAAAAAAAGAAAAAGAAGCAACAACAAAAAGAAGCAAATCCAAACCTGACCGGCTGGTGCTGCTGGGTTCTCCCACATTGCTCAGGCACACGTAAAGGTTTTTTTTTTTTCCTTTACATGGCATTTCTGTCAGCGGCAGGAAGTTCTCCCAGCAAGATTTGAAGGCCCAGCAAGAAGCCCATGAGATCCCAGAGCCGGAGCTGCGCTGCTGGTGCAGGTAACACGGGCAGTGGCAGCCAGGCACAGCTAAGAGGGGCTGGAAATCGCTGCGAGCCCCCAGCCCTGCAGGCAGCCTGGGCTCAGCTGCACTTGGCTTGATTTCCCTCTCCAGCATCAGCCCAAATTGCTCAGCACAGGAGCTGCTGTCAGCCAGGGCAGGGCCTGAGCCTCTCCTTGGCTTTATTTTATTTTTATTTATTCTGGAGCTGTGTGAAGAGAGAGCTTGTCAGGGCCCTGCTTGTAGGGTGGCAGGAACACTTGTACCTTTTAATAAACAAGCTTCCCTAGGAGTGCTCAGTGAGACATCAACTCGGATTCCCGTGATAAACAATATGAAGAAGCCCTTAATAACACTTGACTTACAGCAGAATTCCTTGTAAAGCCAAATGAATTTCTTTGCCTGGGGTGTAACACTGAGAGAAAATTATGAGAACGAGGACATGAGGAGTTTTTACACTTTCCAGCGTGCTGTTGTGGGTTTTTTTATTTTTTATTTTTTTTTTTTTATTCCTGTGAAATGCTTGTTAGGTTGTGGCAACAATTAAAGTGGAGACATGAGCCTGCGAGCTCAGGTTGGGTGAATAAACAGAGTTTGTTATCTGGGCTGCAGAGCTCAGAGCTGGATGTGTGAGCAGCCCTGGGGGGCTCTGACCAGGGACAGGGCTGTGCCAGAGACACCCCAGGCTTGCTCAGAAACCTTTGTGTAAACGACAAAGGACAGTAACACAACCCTGCATCAGTAAAACTACAGTGAAAAACCAGGCTCACTTTCCTGGGAAAATTTAAAAATGTTTAATAGAGACAATAAGAGAAATAAAAATAAAAAAATAAAATAAAGGTTAAGCAGAGCACATCTGGAACCTCCCCTGTTTATCCTGCTCTTCATGCACATTCACTTTTCCAGGAGCTGCTCTGCATGGGCACTCCTTGGGTCTGTCAAGCTCAATTCCACTTTTATTGGGTTCTTAGCATCTTTGGATTTGGGCTTGGGTCTCTTTTTCTCAGGCAGTGAATGCTGAGAGTCACTTGGGCCTCTTCTGGAAGTTATCTATCCAGGCAGCTGAAACACACTGCACCTAAATTCCAAACTACAGCAAAAAATAAACCCATTATACATCAATTCAGACAGTGAAAACACACTAAAAACTACAGAAAAACCATCACACTATTAACATCCATTCCAACACTTGCAAAAAGCCAACACCAAAATCTGCCTTTATAAAACTCCTCTTATCTTATACACAATATTCACCCCTTGATTGCCAGAGCCAACCCATCACATTCCCTGTCTATAACAGGATTTGAGATCCCTCCCAACCCAATCCAGTCTGGGACTCTGATTCTAAACCAGGCAGCTCCTCTGAAAAATCCCAATAAAATCCTCAATCCTCCAGCAGATGAAGAAGAGCACAGCCAAAGTTTTGTGAAGAAAATCTGAAAGGCAGAAATCAGAACGCTGCTGTTTACTCCTTCTGCTTTATCCATCCCCCTAGAGTTCCTTTTTCGCTTTTCCTTATGGTTCAGTGCTCCCTGCAACTAATTTTGTCTCCTTCATAAGCAAATTTGTGTTGAATGAAGCATTCCACAAGAGCAGTTTAAACCCAGACAATGGGCTAAAAAGTGCATCTTTCCCTTCAGTTGCTAATTCATCTGTTGCTAATTAGAGGAAGGACCAGATCAAACATTTGTTTTGCTTTCCAACTCCCAGACACCTGTTGGTAAAAGCAATTAGAGTTTTAGTTCAATAAAACAGCCTCTGGTTTGTTTATGCAGAGATTTGATGTGGGTGCATTACTGGAAGTCCATCCACATGAATGAAGCCCAAATGGTGAGGGGGGGAATCCAATTTCTTTTGTCTCAGCCAAAAAAAAAAAAAAAACCAACAAAACCCATGCTGCTCTAATTAAAAATCTGCATGGAATATTTATAACCAAGGAGAAGAAGCAAAACTCCCCACAGCAAGTCTGCCAGAAATAATGAGAGCAGAGTGGAAATCCTCCGAGTGAGGGAATCATAAACTTTTCTGTAATGTTTGTCTTTGTTTTCCCAGCTCTGAGGGCCTGAATGACAGTTTGGATAAAATATATATGGTGTTATTAAAAAATAAATCCAGTTCAGTGCTGAAACTACCAGATGAAATCGTGTCGCTTGCATTATGCAGGAGGTCAGGAGATGTGATTTTGCTTTACTGGTGTAAAATGGGAACAAAAGCCTCTGGTTGAGGTGGAGTTAGAGAATCCCAGGATGACTTGGGTTGGACAGGACCTTAAATCCCATCCGGTGCCACCCCTGCCATGGGCAGGGACCCTTCCCAGTGCCCAGGGTGCTCCAGCCTGGCCTTGACCTTGGTGGCTGACTGGAATAAAGCTTCCTCTTCCTCACAAAGCTCAAAATGCCTCTCAGGGTCCTTCCCATGAGTGGATTTGGAAGGAGAAAACAAAACCCTCCAGCTGCAAGTTCCTGCTGGCAGCAGAACCCAAAGGGCTTTAGGAATCCCCTAAGAGGAATGATAAGCTCCCAGGGGAGAGACAGGAGTCCTTTTTGGAGAAATCAGAAATGCAGCTCAGGAAAGACCTGGGCTCCTCTTGCCCTGGGAATGCCATTGGCCCAGGGATTTTATTGAGGTGATAACAGGAACGAGCAGTGGGGAGAGAAGAAACGGCACCAAACACCAAATTAACCACGTTTTCTGGGAGTGAGAATGTTGTGTAGAGGCGATGCTGAATTACCAGTGAAAATTGACTTGGGTGACCCAGGGTCACCTCTGCTTTCCAAGATGCAGCACCTGGAGAGAACCGTGGAATTCCAGGATGGTTTGGGTTGGAAGGATCTTCAATCCCACCCAGAGCCTCCCCTGCCAGGGCAGGCACAGCTCCCACCCACCCAGGCTGCTCCAACCTGGCCTTGGACATTCCAGGCACCCAGGGGCAGCCCCAGCTCCTCTGGGAATTCATCCACCCCCTCACAGGGAAGAATTTCCTCCCAATATCCAACCCGAATCTGCCTGAGGATGCTGAATCCCGGCAGACAACCAGCGGGAGGGGGCTGTGGGGAGGGGGTTGTCCCCAAATCCCCTCCCTTGAGTGCTCCTGGACCCTTCCCGGGCACCCAGCCAGCAAGGGAATGATCTGCTGGAGCTCCTTCCCCAAATAACTGGAGACGTGAGGATGAAAGGAATGAAATCCAGGCATCTGGTGTCCCGATAAATGTTTAATAGCGGGGTACAAATGCCGATCTGATAAGGTGTTCAGTGCATTTAAATTCTCTTGTTGACATTAATCCCCGGAGGAGGATTAGGCTGCAGTGAACAGGAGCCACTTGGCTGCTGAATGGGGATGCTCACACTCCTTTTGTGCTCATTAACGCCAGCGTTTTAGTTAATTAACGGGTCCCGGAGCTCCTGAATGTCCGGCGGAGCGGCGGCTCAGACCTGCACGGCGGAAGGCGTCTGAGGATTCGCAAATTGCGCTTTTATTTTTCTGAACTTTCCTAAACGAATGGGAAGACAACGCACAACAAGCTCTTGTAACCCCCAAAAATTAACATTTAAAAAATAAATAAATTAAAGAAACTTTTGATTCCCGTTTTATCAGGGGAATGAATAGACTATTAAGGCTCAATATCCTTCTATCATCTCCTGCCATCAGGACAGGCAGGAAATAAGTACCCAAATCACTAAATTGCTTCAAAGCTGCTTGGCAACTGCAAATTGCAAAATTGATCATCTGACTCCTTTATTACCTTTTTCAAAGCTGAGAAGAAGGCAGGGAAGCAGCTCAGGATTGTTACCAGGAGTAAATCCTGGAGCAGCCATCAGGGCTTGGTCAGAAGAACGACAGAACGCAAAATGTGCAATAATTCCATCAATAATCGTAAACCCTGCTGGGCTTCCCTTTGGATTTCTCCTTTCCACTCCCTTCCAACCCCAAACTCAGCCTAAATGTGAATATAACTCAAACTTGGCTGGTTTTGTCCATGAGCACTTCAATACCCAAATATATTATTTCTGATGCGCTGATTTTCCTGTTCCCTTCTTTCTTCCACCTGGATTTTGTAACCTGGCCCTGGAAGAAAGGGAAATAAGTCCCACACAAGACTTGGGACAGGCTCGTGGCTCGTGCCCATAAATCCCTGTCTCTGCAGGACTGCAGGCAGAGAACCTGCAGGGGATAATTACAAAAATGATGGAGAGATTGGCTTTTCCAAAGCAACAAAAACCGGGGGCTGAACTTTTGCTTCTCCCATCTTTCTCTGACCAGAGGCTCCTCTGCTCTTTCCAGAATGATCCAGATGTTTTATTCATTGTGCAGGTGGCTCTTTCTGTTCCTCAGCAGCTGTGAAACCCCTCCTTAGAGGCAGGGAATTACCCCGGGTGTCTCTTGTGCCCCACGGATATTTCAGTGCACCCCAAAGCAGCTCTGCAGCCCAGCCCAGCTCCATCCCTTCCTGTGCTTGTCCCAAAGCCCTGATCCTCTGGTAAAATTAAATATTCCATGGCTGTAGAAACCTCTGGTGCAGCAGGGAGGCACCATCTCCAGCCTGGTGATCGTTTTCCCAAATTATCTCCTTTGTCCAGGCAATCTGCCCTCGGAGATGCTTTTTTGCCAGGTTCCTTTCCCCTGTTTCTTTCCCCACTTTCTTCTTCTTCACCGAGGAACTTTTTTGCCTCTTAGCCACGGGCTGGTGGAACCCTGGGAATTCTGTGCAATTAGCAAAGGATGCAGAGCTCACAGAGAAGAAATAGGGGAGCTGTTGGGAGAAGGAAATGAAAATGGAATTTCTTTGCTTTCCAGGAGTTCCCAACATGAGAGGCAGCGCTGTCGTTTGTGTTTAGCCCTCAGGTGGGCTGATGCTTTTTAGCTTTCTTTCTGCTCCCAGACCTCAAATCCTGCAGGATCATGATGAAAACCCAAAATTCACCTCCCAAACCTGTGAAAAGAAATTTTGAATTGTCAGGAAAAGATTCCATCACCTTGGCTGTGCTCACCCTCTTCCTGTGAGAGCACAACAAAGAGGCTCAGTTTTTGCCCCTTTTTGAGATGGGTTTAAACACTCAGCTCCTGTTTGTTTTCTCTGCAATGCTCCTGGACACAAACACTATCAGAGAAATGGATTTGGCTCTGGGCTTATCTTTCTTTTGCTGCAACTTACAGGAAACCTGCCAGGTAAATGTTTGTGGCCTCACACAGGTCTGCAGATTGCTGCTATCATCTTGATGACAAAAATATGGGTCTGCAATTCCTGCCTTCTGGGAGTCGGGAGGTTAAGAAAATTACTTAAATTTTTCTTTCATTTCCCAGAGTGTCTTTTGAAATGAGAAATACCCACATCAGACCCAGAACCACTGAGCAGATCCCTGCTCTTTCTCACCCCTCCAAATGGAACAACCAGAGAATTGACAGCCGAGCCAAAAGGGAGGGAGGAGAAACTTGAGGGGTCAGCAAAGGACAATTTTAGCTCCTCAAAAACCAACCTGTGATGAAAGAAGGGTTGGGCACTCACTTAACCTGTGGTTTAGACTCCTTGTCTGACAGATCCTAAACTGCTTGTGGGGTTTTCCCCCATCTCTTCCATTATTCTGCGTTTTGGAGGATGAAGAAAATCTTTGTATAAGTCCGGTGTGAAAATTTAGGAGCCATCCATTTGCAGGAGCTCTGAGTTGGTTATAAAGAGTCAGATTTCATCATCATCATCATCATCATCATCACTCCTGCATGACCACTTCTGTAACATATTTAAAGAAATACGATTTTCAAAAGAATCAAATTCTCATCCTGGGTGCTCACAGACCCCTTCAGGTTTTCTGGTTCCTCTCTTCCCGATGAGAATGAGGGTTGTGTCCTTCAGATGAATGAGAAATTTCCCATCTTAAATGTTAAGAAAAATGTTTTGCAAGCTCATTAAATTCTTGGAGTCCTTAATAGTAGAACCACAGAACCATGGAATAATCCTGAAAAGGATGGGAGCCACAGGGATCAGCCATCCAACCCCTGGCCCTGCACAATGTCCCAAAATCCTAAACCCTCCTGGAGCTCTGGCAGCCTCAGGGCTGTGCCCATTCCCTGGGGAGCCTGGGCAGTGCCCAGCACCCTCGAGGGGAAGAACCTTTCCCTGAAATCCAGCCTAAATTTTATGCTAAGCCCTCTGTCTGTTCAGAAAACATCCCATGAATATAAAAATTACAGGTGGTCAAACACTCAAACAGATAAATTGAGATTTCGCTGGAGGCAGTGCAGCCTGATTTTCAAGGCAGGTTCTGCTGGATCATTGAAAAATAATCTCATTTGGGGTTTTATTCTTACGGCTAATGTTGGTTTCAGAAATCTATAGTTCACTGCTGCATCTTTCCCAGATTTGTCTCTTAATTCACAGCCCCATGTGATGTCTCACATTTTAGATATCAGAGAGTTTTTCCTGGAATAAGGAAATATTAAAAAGTTATTTGCAGTCATTCAGTGTTCCCTCCCCTAATGGATTCTGTGGCACTCAGTGTGCACTTACCTCACTTTTATCTCTACCCATCGCCCTGGCATCGGAGTTTTTCCCATCACTGCAAAATCTCCTTCCCTGAAAGGGAAAATCTCCTTCCCTGAAAGGGAAAATCTCCTTCCCTGAAAGGGCTGCTGGGAAGAATGGAGGGGCTCTTTGCTGCAGAAAGAAATCCAGGAGGGCAAAGCTTGATGAGGAGCAGAAGCTGCATTCTGGAGACTCTGGGCTCCCGAGGGTTTTGTGTGGGTCTGGATTGATGAGGGATCTCCAGGGACTCCTCCTCCTCCAGTGCCTCTTTCCCAGTGGGTGCCTGGTGGCGCTGCTGCTTTGGGGCAGTGCTGATCCCACTGGATCCATCCCTCTCCTTGTCCGGGCTCCTGAAGGGGCTGCAGCATCCAGTGGCCATTCCCTGGGATGCTGGGAGTGGCACCTGCAGTGGGGACACTTGGGTTGAGGCTGTAAATGCCTCTTTCCATTGCCTTTGGATCATGGAAACAGGGAATCCTTATCTGGTATTGCAGCAGGGATTCCTGGGATGCGTTGGGTGGGAAGGAACCTTGAAGTTCCCTGGGCAGGGACAGCTCCCACTGTGCCAGGGCCTGACCTTGGACACAGCCCCAGCTCCTCTGGGAATTCCAGCCCCTCCCCACCCTCACAGAGGAGGATTTTTTTCTGGCCATCTACTCTAAACCCACTTTCAGTTTGAGACCATTCCCTGTTCTCTGAGACCTGAGGAAGTGCAGCTCCTGTGGAATTTATGGAGCCCGTGGTTTGAAAAGAGCAGTGCCAGGCACTCATCAGTCTCTGCTGGCATCTCCAGGGGCTGGGTATTTCTCCTAGTAATTTCTGAGCCTTCCAGCAGGTGCTGTGAGCCAAGCCTATCCCATAACCCGGTTTTTTTTCACTGGTTATACGGAATTTCATAGAATACCATGTCAATTCTCCGGGAAGAGCATCCGTGCTGACAGTGTCACTGGAGCTCATGTCCCCTGTCCCTCAGCCCTTTGAATCCGCCCCGAGCTGCCTCTTCAAACCAAACCAAACGCTCTGTGACCTTTTCCCAGAGAGATCTCCAAAGTTTCCTCCCCGCCCCAGGGGTGTTGTGAAGCTTAATTAATGTTTGTAAAGCGCCAGGAGTTCTTTGGATGAAAGCGCTGGGGTTTATTAATATTAACACTAACAGATGAGCCCTGGCATGGCTGGGATACAGTAGAAGGAATTAACTTGAATCGAGCAATCAACAGCAACAAATCCAGCCCGGAGCCAGGGGCAGGGTGGGATGTGACAGCTGAGCCCATCCAGCTCCTCATCATCATGGCCACTGGAATTCAGAGTGGCTCCCCCGGCAGCCACCCGTCACCTGCTGCACAGATTTGCTTTTTCCAGTCCAGGCTTTTTTGTTGTCACCCTCTGCAAGTTGTCTTCGGCATGACCTGAGCCAGCAGAGGAGTTTTGGGGAGGTTCTGCAGGGACTGGGGGAAAATTTGGTGCCGTTCCCATGGTGAGAGTTTTTTTCCTTCTGGAGGGTTTTGTCCATGGTTCCAGCTGCGTTTATCTGTGATGGGTTTGTTCCTTCTACAAAGGAGTTGACTGGAAAAATAGAGGAAAAAATAAACAAAACAAAGCAAAATGAAGGCAGAGAGACTGGAAAATCTGTCAGTGCCTCCCAGAGTATCCAAGGAAATGTGGGATCCACTTCCAGTGCCTCGAGGGGGTTGCAGGGGGCTGGGGAGTGACTTTTCACGAGGACAGGGAGTGGAAATAGTCTTGAGCTGAAGGTGGGAAGGTTTAGGTGAAACATTGCGGGGATTTATCCCTGGGAGGGTGGGGAGGGGCTGGGCTGGAATTCCCAGAGGAGCTGGGGCTGCCCCTGGATCTCGCAGTGCCCAAGGCCAGGCTGGACGTGCTTGGAGCAGCCTGGGGCAGTGGGAGGGCTGGAATTCCATGAGCTTTGAGGTCCTTTCCAAGCCAGACCGCTCCAGGATTCTCTCCATGGAAATTCAGTCCTCGTCCTGCTTTCCTGACCGTCCTTTAAGCTGCCGGATGCTCTGGAAGTTAAAATGTCCAACAAATTCCCCCCACTCCTGTGCTTTGATCCTTCCTTGCTCCAGTCCTTCCTCTGGAGGACAGGATTTCACACCTCAGAGCATCAGTCCTTCCCGGCAGCATTTTCCCTTGGGGAATAATTTGCGCGTTGCCGTGTTGGGTCATTTATTTAATGAGACAGGGCGAGCCCTGAGCTGCTGCTTTTCACCACAACTGATTGGAAGCGGAGAGTCCCTGAAGTGGTGTGGGGAGACATTCAAAGACATTTAACCGGTAATTACGGTCACGGCCAGCTTTTCACACCACTCACCACTGGCAAAATGCGCGTTCCTCCATTCACTACAATTTCCAGGGTTTTTTTTTTGGAGTCAGCCTTTGCTATAATAACCCACTGTGATGCGTTATTTCCACAGCTTGATTCCCTCTCCTCTGTCTTTGCCCCGATATCCGTGGAGCTTGTTGTCATTTGATTCAGTCCTTTTTTTTTTTTTGCTATATTAAACTTTGCTGTATAAAAAGTCCTTTTTTTTTTTTTTTTCTTATAGCAACAGCCCAGTCACTTGGTAAGGTTCTTGTTTGTATTGCTTTTAATTCCCACTGCGAACATTAAATCCCGAAATCTCAGATTCCACCCCGCCTCCATCTCCAAGCAGCCCAGGGAACTCCAATGTTTACGAGTTTAAGAAATTATTGTGGCTTGCAAAGACATTGCTGCTACTTTAAACAACTCTACCCAACAGAGATTAGCTTCTAGCAGCATCACATTGAGGATAATCAGGATGATTACATGAATATCCAATGTTTTCTACATGAATATTAAACAACCTCAAGCTCAGGAAAAGCTCTTCCACTGTGGGGTTGGTTTTTTTTTTTTTTTTTTTTTTTTTTGGCAAAACACTTCCTTTTCTCGATTTCTGATGCTGTGAAATGAGGGAGAAAAAATGAAGTAGGGTGGGAAGTGTCTGAAGTTGGAAATGTATCCCTGTCCTTCAGTTTTGTGGCAAATAATTGGGCCCTGCAGGAATTGGCTGTGGAGCTGCTCTCTTGGCCGAGCACTCCGTGCTGGCTGCCTTTTCCAGCTGCCTCCCAGCAGAGGATCTTGGCATGAACCCTGAGGAGTGACACCCCAGAGGAGCAGGAAAGGGCTCAGATCATCCAGAGTTCAGGGAATATCCTCATGGAGAGAAAAAAAAAAATCCAAATATTTTCATAAATTCCCTTTAGGAGGGGGAATTCCCTGCCAGGATTTTGTCGTCCAGAGCTGGGCGTCCTTTATAATTCATAATTAATTTTGCTTGTGTGTAATTCTGTGGCCTTGTAAGCACGTGGGGGTCCTGGGGTTTGAGGTTTACTGGAAATTCGAATTTAGCTGGGGATTTTGCAGGGGAATCTCTCCCAGGTCCTCAGCAGTTTAAGAGCAGAGATGCCTGCCCCGTGGAGCTGCACAGGGCTGGGTGCTCCCTAGGGAGCTCAGCCAAAGGCACAGCTCAGGGATTTTAGGGGCAGAGGACAACAATTGACTATTTTGGGCTAAACTCAGGTGCATTTTAGCATTTGCACTCCCTTCCTTGAACTTAAACTCTGCTGAGTCTTTAGGGTTGGAAAAGACCTCCAAGATCAAGTCTGAATCTCATTTTTTGTCCCCTGATTTGTCCACGGGCTGTGACATTTCACAGTTTCTCCTCTGCACATCTGATCCTGGGAGAAGGATTTTCAGTGGACCCAAACCTCAGGGGGAATTCAGGCTTTTTAATGCTCAAATTATGTTTAAAGATTGAAACGAGGCTCTGGAGGAGCATCTTTATGTTGTTCAAAGCAGGAAATCTTCTGTGCTCACCCATTTTCCTCAGTGAGCCTTAACCCAGCTTGAGGCTCCACTGCTTAAACCCAAAATGCAGCTTTCTGGTTTAATGCTGAGCATTATAATAAATGGGGGATGTTGTTCCACATTCCAGCACTTTTACAAACCTCTTGCCACGCAATTCTTCCATATTTTCAAATAACAACACCCAATTAAGCACTTGAATCAGTGCTGCCCTCAGCAGAGATGTAATTAAGCAGGTGTTTAAATCCCTTGTTAAATTAGTCTCTTATATTTTTCTTTCCTAATCTCCCATTACTATTCCTGTGCAGGAAAATAATGGGAAAACAAATGAATCTTGAAGCTCTGGCTCCAGGCTTGTAGGGGTCAAACTGTATCAGCCATGCAAAGAAGATCTATTGGATCTAATCAAATTTTAGGGGGGGAAAAAAAAAAAAAAAAACAAGCTTTAAGGAGGAGCCGGTGGATAACAGCAGTGAAAGGCAAAACATCACTTCCCTGGGAAGGGAAAAAAAGTGAAGTGAAATAAAAATCCACTTCCAAAGGGCATTATGTGGCACTTTTCCCAAGTAATGGCTCGACTGCTGTAATTTTGAACGCTCACAAAATGCATCCGTGCCCCGGCCATAAAGAGAATAGGGGAAACAAAGAGGTTGCTAATTCAATTACAGATGTGAGAGCTCAAGCTCTGGGCTATTCATCCAAATGAAAATTTACACTAAATAACATTCTGGTGAATTGGCTCAGCAGCTTAATGGACTCAAACTCTCCCCTCTAACAGATTGCCCAGGTTTGGAGAGGGCCTGAAAATTGTCCCTCTGCTGGGTACCTGTAACCAAACCTCCTCTTAATAAATGTGGGATAAATGGAATAAATCCCTCATCACTTACCCTGTTCTCTGAGCTGAGGGATGCACCCAAGAGTTCCTGTGGAAAGTTTGTTCCTGCCGTGGTTATGGCCAGAGCAGCAGATTCAGGGTCTTACAGAAGCCCCAAATTTTGGCCACTTTCCAGAGATGTCTTAAACCAAATCTGCAGATTGGCCCCCAATATATATTTCTATGTTATATATAAATCAAATAAATGACACAGATATAGTCTATTTTATGCAAATATAAGTAATAGTATAAATAATTTTTTAAAAGAGACAAAGCATCTCATGAAAACATCTGGCAACCCTTTAAAAATATTGCATGAGATGATGCTGGAGCAGCTCTGGGAAAAAAAAATAACCAAAAGTTGAGCCAAGAAGGCATTTTCAGATGTTTAAAAAATTCCATTTCTCTTGTGCTGGCTAAACTTTGTTCAGATGGGTTTGGGAGAGAAAAGTTTGGTAGCAAAGGGGCTCAGATTTCAAACTGGGATAAAAATTATCTCCTGCATCTCTAAAAATGAGATTTATCCCTTGCTAAAGCATTTCCCCTGATTTTTACACAGCTTCCAGGGTGATTTGGGTGGGATCAGTTTCTCCACGGGTTTTTTATATCCAGTTCTTATGGTCACCTAAAGATCTTTCAGAAATCTGCTTTTTTTTGGACTTTCCTGTCCCCAGGAAGTGACCAGGGAGCTCTTTGGGGGCAGCTGGGCCACTTCAGCCAGGAGAAGAGAGAGAAAATTGCCTTTAGCCCTTCCTGACCCTGATGGGAGGGAGCTGGAATTGTGGGGCCAGGCTCTCCTCAGCCATTCCCAGCCACAGGGCAAGAGGGTGAAGGGTGAAATACAGGAAATCCCATGTAAAATATGAATAAAAAACTCATAATTCTCTGCTCTGAGAGAGGCTAAACGCTGGAGTACCTTGCCCAGAGAGGCTGTGGGCTCTCCAGCCATGGGGATATCAAATATTTCCTGGATGTGGGCATGGGCAGCCTGTCCCAGCTGGGCTTTGGGAGGAGAATTTCCAGAGGAGGATTTGAATTCCAACCCACAGCTGCTCTGGGCCTCTGACATTTAAGAACCAAATCCATTGGGAAAGGCAATAAATGTCCCAGATTCTGAAAAGTGAGAGTCAAACTCCCAAATCAGTTACAATTCTGAGAGTGGGAGTGATGTAAAACCCAGGAAAACAAACAAACAAACAAACAAACAAACAAACTGTGATTTTGTTCCATTCACCCTTCAAAAAGTTTGCACTTCAACGTGTGGTTCTGGTGCTTGATATGGAACACCTCAAAGATCTTTTTAATACGTTTTTTAAATTGCCCAAATTCTTCCATTTTGTGACTTAACTCAAACTAGCCAAATTCTCCCATTTGTACAGCTATGACTTAACTCAAAATAGCCTCAATTCTTTGGGTAAATTCTGAATCCTAAATGAAGCAGCAAATAACACGTTTCTGCTTAATCCCGTGATTATTAAATACAGAGTGTGAAAACGCTATTGATGAAGAGTTCCTTGCTTAAAAGGTTACTTGCCTAAAAATAAAAAAAGGAGCCCGGGCACGTTTGCTGTGCCGGGACTCATTTCCTCTGCCTGCCAGGGACAAAAAGCTGCCTTTAAAGGTCACTGGTTCTTTTGTATGTTAATAAACAATTAGTGCGGCTCGGGGGGGAGAGAGGCACCAGCTCCTTCAGCCCCGGGTTCCTGAGCGAATTTACCATTCCTGACAAGCCCGGGATGCCGGGATGAACATCTCCTGGACGACTTCTCATCCTGTGGAAACACTGCTGTTTAATCAGCTCTGGCTAACAATTATTTCTCTCCTTGACAAGCACCTCCCGGCACTCCTCTTCCCCGAGATTGCTATTTTTATTATTGTAACGTTTTACAGCCGATAAGGGGGAAAGCATTTAGGGAAAAAAAAAAAAAAAAGGAAATAATTTCTTTCTCCTCGCAGGCAGCTCTGCTGCTGGATGCAGATGAGGTTTGTGTGCAGGGAATCCCAATGGGATGGATGCTCCTCAGAAGCTGCCGTCGCTCTGGGGGCTCTGCTCCACCCAAACCCTGAGCATCTCAAACAGGTCCCACAGCCCACAAAATCCTCGCCCTCCCCTTTCCCAAACTGCCTGGAACATCTGCAGCCTAGCCATCCATTTATTTATTCCTTCCTAATCACTGGAAAAACACAGTTTAGACTTCTCAGAATGACTTTCACCTGCCCTGGTTATTTACTTGACTTTCCTATTAGTTCTGCCTGGTGGGTTTTTTTTTTGGTTTCTTTTTTTTTCTTTTTTGGATGCCGAGGGATATTCTCTTGCTAAGTTTCCAGAATAAAGAAATATTGAGTCAGGATTATTTATTTTATTTTTTTAATGGCAGTAGAGCTGCTGCTGCTGCAGGTGGTGGCAGAGAAAGGAGCCTGTGGAAAGCAGGCAATCCAAGGATGTTCCTTCCATACAGTCAGGTTCCTTGCCAGGGTAAATCGGTAATCAATAATCAGGAAATCAGTTTTTTTCCATGTCCTCCCTGCCCTGTGCCCAGGTTTGCTCCATCCTGCTGCGCATTTTCAGCCTGGGAACCTCAGGAGTTTGACCCAGCCCCAGTTTTAGGAATCCTCCAGGGCTGGATGATGTGCAGGGAGGTTTTGTCGGGATGGGAGGGGAGCTTTGGATGTTGTGATTCCAGCCTGGGAATTCCGGGACTGGAGAGAGTGCGGTGACTCCTGCTGCCCTCGGGCAGGGGAGTCCAGGAGAATGGGAACACTGGCATTTTCCAGGAACAGAAATTCCCCTTGGAGTGGAGGAGATGATTCCTGCCCCTTCCTGCACTGCAAACACAGCCCGAGGCAAACCCCGGCAGGAATTATCGTTATCTCTTGGATGGTTTCCTATCTCCTCCCTGACGCAGCCCCTGCAGTCAACAGAAATATTTGGGTTTTTCCGAGCAGCACCTCGTGTTTGGGGGAGATGCTGGAGCAGCTCCCGAGCAGCCTCTCCAAGGGCTGCTGCCTCTGCTGCTACACTGAATATTCAGTTTACATCTGGGTGTGGATGGTGCGAGGGTCCGACTCCTCTTGCTTTTGTTTGTTTGTTTTTAATTAACGTCGTTGCTGTTCCCAGCACCCAGAGCAATCAAGGGGTGGCAGTTTGAGACCATCGGTGAGCGGGAAGAAAACAAAGAAAACAAAAAAAAAGGGAGCCAAGTTCATTGCTTGGGCAAGCTCTGTCAAGTGCCTGGCAGAGGGGAGAGCCCCACTTCGCACACGGGGCGGGGTAAAAAACACCAAAAGGGAGAAATCGGTGGGGAAAGGGTGGGAGAGTCCCCCAGCAAACAGCTCTTTATTCATTAATAATTCGTGATAGGGAAGGGAGACAGGAACTGCTCTCAATGCCAAAAGAACTCTCCAAAAAAAAAACCCTCACAATAAAGTTTGGATTTCGATTTAATTTCTAAACGGGTGTTGAAGAAGCAACACCAGGGGAACTGGGATTGATGCAAGCTGGCACGTGAAGATTTAGTTTGGGATATTGGGGGCAAATTCTCCCCTGGGAGGGTGGGGGATGGAATTCCCTGGGAGGGTGAGGAATGGAATTCCCTGGCAGTGTGGGGAATGGAATTCCCTGACAGTGTGGGGAATAGAGTTCCCTGGCAGTGTGGGGAATGGAAATTCGTTGGGAGGGTGGGAATGGAATTCCTGGGAGGTGAGGGATGGAATTCCCCTGCATAGTGTGGGATTAGAGTTCACTGGCAGTGTGGGAATGAATCCCTGGGAGGGTGAGGAATAGAATTCCTTGGCATGTGGGGGATGGAATTCCCTGGCGGTGTGGGGATGGAATTCCCTGGCAGTGTGGGGGATGGAATTCCCTGGCAGTGTGGGGATGGAATTCCCTGGCAGTGTGGGGAATGAGTTCCCTGGCAGTGTGGGAATGGAATTCCCTGGCAGTGTCCAAAGCCAGGTTGGATCACCTGGAACAGGGGCAGCTGGCAGGGGAATGGAATTCCCTGACAGTGTGGGGAATGGAATTCCCTGACAGTGTGGGGAATGGAATTCCCTGGGAGGGTGAGGAATGGAATTCCCTGGCAGTGTCCAAAGCCAGGTTGGATCACCTGGAACAGGGGTGCCACTGGAGGGGATTTCAGGTTCTGCCAAGCCAACCCATTCCAGGATTATCTGAAATCCCCCAAAATCTGGCCGAGCACACCTGAGCTCAGCCCTGCCCGACCCAGCCTGGGAATGCTGTGGGAACCTCCCCCTGGCCCAGCTCCCCCTTTCCCAGGAATTCTGCAGGATGCAGAGGCAGCTGCTGCTGGGGCTCCCTCCCCACTGGAGTTTTGTCTGGGCGCAATTCAGGTGAAAAGTAAATGCTGTGGAAAATTTACATTACACCCCAGAGTTTCATTGAGCGTGGAGCATTTTTCAATTCCAGAGCGAGCTGCAAAGCTTAAACCGGGCAAAGAATTCATTATTTTAATGATAATAATTTACACTTGCATGGGAGCTTTCATCCAAGAAAATACCACCTTAGAATTTTCCCTTCACAGCCTCTCCAGGATGGGATAATTTCACCTTGATAAGTGTGTGCATTATGTTTGCCTTTGCTGCTTCTTGACGGGGGAAAAAAAATGAAGATTATTATAGTTTGTACAGCTGAGTGTTTATTATAGAAATATTTTGCATTTATATTGTAGTTTTCTTAAAATCCGAATGTGGTTTTGAAACCCTACTTTAAAGCTATCTATCCCCTCTTAGGGAAGATTATCCCAGTGCTGTGTCCTTGGGGAAAGTGAGGGGAAAAAACCTCCTGGGGCTGCTCTGGGGCTTTTTTTGTTTCCTTTTTGAAGGAGGCAGTGCCTGATTTGCATCTCTGGGAACTGCTACTGGCATCAAATCTCCTGGTCCAGCTCAGCTGGGACCTTAAAAAGCAAATATTTTTCTCTTGAAAGGGATTTCTCCATCTGCAAGGCTCGGAGTGGGGATCTTTTCCGTGGTTGCAGTCCAGCTTTTAATGTCTTTGTCCATGGAAAACGCAGCAGAGTTTCCTTTTCTCTCTGTGATGGCAAATGGAGTCGATTTGGCCTCTTCTGATGAGGGATAAATCCCCCAGACCAAAGCTGATTTCCTCCAGCCTTTGTCTTTTTGGAGGCTCTGCAGAAATGTGCAGAAGTTGATTCCTGTTTCTTTTCTTCTTCTGCAATTCTCCTTGTGCTATTTAGTCATTTTTACAAAATAAAATTGCCTTTTTTTTTTTCCTTTCCTTTCCTTTCCTTTCCTTTCCTTTCCTTTCCTTTCCTTTCCTTTCCTTTCCTTTCCTTTCCTTTCCTTTCCTTTCCTTTCCTTTCCTTTCCTTTCCTTTCTTCCTTTCCTTTCCTTTCCTTTCCTTTCCTTTCCTTTCCTTTCCTTTCCTTTCCTTTCCTTTCCTTTCCTTTCCTTTCCTTTCCTTTCCTTTCCTTTCCTTTCCTTTCCTTTCCTTTCCTTTCCTTTCCTTTCCTTTCCCCCTAAAACTGTTGGGAACTTTGAATTTCAACTTGTGGGAGCAGCAGCAGAAAAACAAAAACAAGGGGGCAAAGCCATTTCATGGCAAGCTTGGTTTACAAATCCTAAAAAAGCATTTTCCAGAGGAAATATCCCAATGACGGGACAGATTGCAGGATTTATCCCCTTAGTGATGGATTCGTGCAGGGTTGGAGTGGGGTTGAATTTATAAATAAGTATAAATAATTATAAATAACTATATAAATAAATATAATTTATCATATAAACTTGTATATTAAATTATTATCAATATTATCAATATAATTTAATGAATATAATTTATAAATAAGTCTAATTTGATTGTGTCAGAAAGGTTTCATGGATTATTTTGGGGATTTCCTTCTTTCTTAGCTGGTGGGAGTGGCACAGTTTGACCAGACTTGAACTTTAATATAACAGCAATGCAATATAGCAATTAAAATAGCAATAAAATAGTAATTAAAGTAAAATAGTAATATATCAGTAATAGCAATAATAATAGCAGTATAATAGTAAAATAATGTGTGATAGTATCATATATAAATTACAATAATTATTATTAATAATAACCATATTATTGAAATAATAAAAAGAATGTAATTTAATTAATGGACAGACAGGATTTTATTCTGCCTTTCTCCATCACTGTCACAGCTGTTCCACTGCTTTAAGAAAATCCCAACATTTTGGCTTCAAACTCAGCAAAACCTCTGGAAAACTTAGAAAACCGAGCACAAAACCATCAGGGCAATTCATTATTTCACATGGCAAAGAAAGAATTCATATGTTTCCATTCTTTATTTTCATAAGTAAATTGGGAAAAAAAAAAAAAAAAAAGATAATTTTGGGTTACCCACAGGAACTCCAGCAGGATTTCCTGGCCTGGATTCATGGGCTCGCTGTTGTTCCAAGTGGGAAAAATCCGTTTTTGTGTTTTCCTCAAAGCATCCCAGGCACAGGAATGATTCAATTAATAATATTAATTGAATAATTGTTAATTAAATGAGGTGGTTCCCTCCAGCAGGATGCAGCCACTGATCCAGGGAATTGGCCTCCAGAAAAAAACTTTGGATTTTCCTGTGGGCTCTGCTTTAACTAAAGCTCCCCATTCATATCTCCCCATCCCCACTCCTTTCCTGTTTTATTTTTTTTTTTCCACCAGTGCCTTATTAATGAACTGTGAAAGCTGACATTTCCAATAAGGAACAATTAAATCTGGGACTAAATGAAATGAAGTCGTTCATTTACAAAATAATGGTGAACAAGCACGGGGAGGGGGGGAATGATTGCAAGTCAGGGAAGAGGAAAAAAAAAAAAGGAAAAAGAGTAAATTAAGTCTGACTCCATTAATGTTCTTTAAATACTTCTGCTGCTCGGAAAATTAAATGGGAAGCATTTTATTAACTTCCTTCCAGAAGGGAGCAGGGGGATGTTCAGCAGGACAAATGTTAAAGGCAGAAATCCTTCCGAGGTGTAGGGAAGGGATTTCCATCCTTAATTTTCACCCTCCCCTCCTTGCGGAGGTGCTGGAGCAAAGAATCATGGAATTCTGGAATGGGTTGGGTTGGGAGGGATCTTAAACCCCAAATCAGGTGGGCAGAGCCTCTTCCCACTCCCCCCGGGTTGCTCCAGGACAATTCCAGGGATGGGGAATTCCCCGGGCAGCAGCAGAGCCCTGAAAAATGCATTTCACCTAAAAACGCTGCTGAGCTCAGCACTGAGAACATTTCCCTGAGGCTCCAGGAGCAGGAACAGCCTTGGGGAGGTGGGAATGGAATTATCCCAATGCCAGCCAATTCCCAGCCAATTCCCAGCCAATTCCCAGCCAATTCCCAGCCAGTTCCCAGCCAATTCCCAGACAATTCCCAGACAATTCCCAGACAATTCCCAGACATTTCCCAGCCAATTCCCAGCCAATTCCTAGCCAATTCCCAGCCAATTCCAGCCAGTTCCAGCCAATTCCCAGCCAATTCCCAGCCAGTTCCCAGACAATTCCAGACATTTCCCAGCCAATTCCCAGCCAATTCCTAGCCAATTCCACCAATTCCCAGCCAGTTCCCAGCCAATTCCCAGCCAATTCCCAGCCAGTTCCCAGCCAATTCCAGCATTCCCAGCCAGTTCCCAGCCAATTCCCAGCCAGTTCCAGACAATTCCAGCCAGTTCCCAGCCAATTCCCAGCCAATTCCTAGCCAATTCCCAGCCAATTCCCAGCCAATTCCCAGCCAGTTCCCAGCCAATTCCCAGCCAATTCCCAGCCAATTCCCAGCCAATTCCTAGCCCAGGGCAGGAATCCCCAGGTCCTGCTGGGGTTCAGTGTGGGCAGAGGGGGAACAGAGGCAGGAATCCCCCCCCGGGGATGGATTCAGGGAATCCTGTGGAGAATCCTTCCGACATTCCATATTGTCCCTTTGTTCCATCGGAATTCCCTGCAAACCTCAGTGGGTGGAGGCTGAAGTGCCCCTGCCTCAGTTTCCCTCTCTGGGCTGCAGAATTCCCTCCCCTCCCTGGGACCCTTCAGCCCCTGCACTGCATTTCTGAGAGCTGCTGAGTCCACACCTCTTCCAGGTAATAATAAGAATAATCCCAGATTATCATATTCCATAGAATAATACTATAATTCCAGGTTATTCCCTGGCAAATCCAGACACTCATCCTCCAGGCTGACCCCTGTAAACCCAACCAAGGAGAGCAAACCCTGCAGGAACAAGTGGGAAAGAGCACAGCACTGCTGGAATTCCCGGGAATTCCAATTTGCTGTGCCCAGTGCCAGCTCCAGGTTTGCCTTGCTGCTTTAATGCACTTTGATTTAAAATCTCTGAAGGCTCAAGTTAATATTTAGCAATCAATTATTCTTAGGGGGATTTGTGAAATTCGCCATTCTTCCCTGAGAATTTGAGTTCTGCTTGAGTTAATCTAAAAATCTTCGTCCTTTTCTCAAACATTCCCCACAACCCTGTGTGTTTTCTTCCCCTCAGACTGAGGAATATTTGAAAAGGAGAATTAGAAAGAGATTCAGATCCAGGTTTAAAAAAAAAAAAAACAAACGAAAAAACACAACATCGATTTCCTCAGTTGTACTTAAGGCCCTTTCCTTTTGTAAAATAAACAACCTGAATAAACACGTCAGGGAAGATTAAAACCTCATTAAAAAGTGTAAACAGAGTACAAAGAAGATAAAAAAAAAAAAAAGAAGAAGCTTGGCTGAATTGAATAATGGCAATAATAAAATCACTACCCAATATTGCCAGTTAAAAGTCCTGCTAAGGGGGAAGATGGGAAGCAGAGCTGCTGTTATCTCACACTCAGGATGGAGATTTCTTCTCAATAATTAGATAACATTTTAATGAATAAATTAATTCCATTATCCAGGAAATGGGGATCATTGATAAAGCCGATTCGGAGCCAGTTCCCAAATCTAATCAGGGATATTCAGCTCAGGATGCTCAGGGAGGGGAGCTGCAATATTTCTCCCTGCCCACCTAAAGGAGGCACAAATGCTGAGGCCACCACTCCAGCCCTGCCTGCATTAGAGCTGTAAAATCACAATATTAATGCAAATTATGGCTTTCCAGGCTGGCAATTATCCATTTTTATTTTACCTAGGTGAGCAGGATTGTTGCATCTATCAAATGCTAAAGAAAACAACTTTATCTTCTTTTAGGTGACGTCCACTGAAAGACAAATTCACAGAAGAGGTGAAATATTGCCTGGTGCAGGGAAGAACTCGAGCAGCCTTTGAGAGCGGGAGGAAGTTGGGATAATGCAGTGCCAGTGCTCAAAATTTTTAATTTAAAGGGCAAGGAAAGGGAAAAGAAGCAGAGGGAAGAGCTTAGTGAAGGAAAGGGCAAAAGGAGAGCACAGAAGGAATGTTTCCATCGGAATTGACAGGAGCAAGAGAAGGAATTACGTTTGAGAATTGAAAGGTAAAATGTAATGCAGGAGGAGGACGGGAATGTGACTGGGTGATTATCACCTCTGCTTCTCCTGGGAAATGCTCTCATTGTCTGCCTGGCCTTTCAGCCACTGTGAAACACCAGGCTCACTTTCCTGGTGAAATTTTAAAAATGTTCAATAGAGGCAATAAGAGAAATAAAAATAAAAAATAAAATAAAGGTTAAGCAGAGCACATCTGGAACCTCCCCTGTTTATCCTGCTCTTCATGCACATTCACTTTTCCAGGAGCTGCTCTGCATGGGCACTCCTTGGGTCTGTCGAGCTCAATTCCACTTTTATTGGGTTCTTAGCATCTTTGGATTTGGGCTTGGGTCTCTTTTTCACAGGCACTGAATGCTGGGAGTCACTTGGGCCTCTTCTGGAAGTTATCTATCCAGGCAGCTGAAAGCTCAGGTTTGATGTTTGTATTAATTTCTGTATATTAACATCAGACTCTGGCAAGCACAAATATTTCTTCCATAAAAAATTCAGCGTTCCCTGTTAAATATTTCACAGCAACCCTAAACTTTTATCAGTCACTTTAATTGACAGGCTCCTTTAGGTCTGAATAATTAAATCTTTCTGTCTTCATCAAAAAAAAAAAACCAAACCTGTGAATATTCTGTGTCTGTCCCTTGGCAGCTGCAGGTTCTGAGTCTCTTCTTTGTCTCATGGCCTCAAGAAAAAATGTCACTGAGCACTTTGCTGAAGTTTTTAGGGCTGGCAAGGACTTGATCCCCTGGGATCCTGTTCCTGCAGGTTTTTCCCACCCCAGGAAATTCAGGAGAGTTTCTGCTGCAGCTTCACTGGGGTTCCCCTGGTCCCAAGAAAGCCCAGGGTTCCCAAATTAGCTTTTCGTGCCAATTCTCCAATCCATGCTTGCTTTGGAATAATGATAATATCATAATTCTATTAATGAGAGTAATACTGGGTGAAAAGCTTCCTCAGCTGTAATAAAAAGAGTAACCTTGGCTTTGGATAAACAGAAAACAGCAGCACAGACAGACACTGTAATGACAGATTTCTGGGGCAACAATAACTAAATTACTTTGTTCATTCTTGTTTCACTACACAAACAATATTATCCAGCTTATTTTTAGATCGATTTGTCAGTTCAGGCCCTCTCAATGTAGTTGCTTCCTGTAGAGTCAGATTCACTTAAGCAATATTTTTGTAAACTTGGGTTTCCTTCTTCCCTTCCTTCCCTTCCTTTCCTTCCTTCCCTTCCTTCCCTTCCTTTCCTTCTTCCATTCCTTTCCTTCTTCCCTTCCTTCCCTTCCTTTCCTTCTTCCCTTCTTCCCTTCCTTCCCTTCCTTCCCTTCCTTTCCTTCTTCCATTCCTTTCCTTCCTTTCCTTCTTCCCTTCTTCCCTTCCTTCCCTTCCTTTCCTTCCTTCCCTTCCTTCCCTTCTTCCCTTCCTGCCCCAGCTCTGATGTTGGTTTTGTTCCTGCACCCTCTGAGTGGAGCTTGGAGCAAACCCTGACTCGAGGAGAGTTTTGCCATTGAGTGAAGGGAAAAAAAAAAAAAAATCAGAATTTCACAGTGATGATTAGAGCAGCAGAATCCTCCTGGAGAGAAGAGAGCTCCTTCTGCCTGCTGCTCCGGATGTCAGCAAACCCAAAAACTCCTCAAAACCCCCAAATCAGCCCCAAAGCCAGGAGCTGGGGGTGAGGGAATCCTCCAGCAGATCCCGAGGTGCTCGTGGCCCCTCACCAGCCCCTCCGGGCAGGGATGTGGAGCCACCACCCCGCCAAAGAGGAGAAGAATGAAGAATTTATGTTGGGAATTAATTATGCACTAATTACAGCTCCGGGGTGCCGCCCTGCCCGTGCTCAGCTCGCACAAGGCACCCTCAGTTATTCCAAAGGTCAGAACGCTCTCTTGTTGTCGTTTGTAACTTCTGGGGATGGGAAATGAAATAAAATAAACCACAGCATCATCTGGGGGCATTTAACTCTCTGTCACCTTCCTGCTCTGTTGTGCACTGGCCGCTTTGGGATGAGCTTATCCAAGGGTTGGGATGGATTTTGTGTGGCTGAGGGAGGAGGGATAACCCAAAAGTGGACGCTCTCAGGAATTCCAGCCCTCAATTCCAGGTGAGGTGTCGTGCCCTAACAATGCCGAGCCACCCGGTTCGGCCCCGTTTTAATATGCACCAGAATTATTGTGTTTTATATATATATCAATTTTAAATCTGTTTCCACACAACCTTGACTGCCTTTCTGGCTGTATATCACTTCATCAGGCCGGCTTAACTAGAGCTTCTTTTTCATTTTTTATTGCGCCCATAAAATCTAGGAATGGAACATTTCGATTTTTCTAGCAGTAATTTTTTATTACTTTTTGCCTTATTTTTTTTTTAAGTACTTGTCAGCGAGATGCAGTACTTTGCACAGAGTATATTTTCCAGCTCTGCATTATATTTTTATTTCAATTTATTTTATCCAGAACATCCAGCGTACATCTAAATAATACCTATGGTGGTTCAAATGAGTGGATTATGAATGTAATTAGGGAGGATATAAAGCAGCATCACCCCCAGGATTGGTGGATTTTAGTTCCCTGCTCCAGCCCCAGATATTTTCAAGCAAGTCCTGCAAGGATAGCTCAAGTTGCAGTTTTAATGTTGCCCATAAAACCCTATTGCAACGCAGGAGGGGAAAATGAATTTATTGCCATTTGCATGGTTTTACTTTAATTTTTAGGTTTTTCTAGATCTTTCCCCTGAGTGTGTAATTGCACCGCATTTTATTTTTTTTCCCCCTAAGAACACAGAATTTGCCATATTAGCCCAGACCACAGATCTGGCCAGCCAGAGAATCCTCCCAGGCAGGAATGGAAAGGGCTGGGATCAAATATGGACTTATCACTCTATAAAGGGATTCTTGACCTAAACATAAAACTGCTCTGCAAGCCCTGTCCCATATAAAACATGCCTGCATTCTCAACACAATTCAGATTTTTCCTGCATTTTTGTGTTTCTGTGACGTTCCTTGACTTGCTCTGATGATGCCAGGCTGTGTTTCCAACAGGATTTTTTTTTTAATTGGTGGAAATTCTGATTTTCCAGAAGTGTGGGAGGGAGGAGCACAAATAGAAAAAAAAAAAATAAATTGCTCTTCAGTTGGTTGGAATCTTGTGCATTGCAAATAATGTTAATTTTAGAACATTTTTGTGCTGTTTCCATTATTAACACCCAACACCAACCTCCCTAACACGAGTTCAACGTTTCCCCAAGAAAACAAAGTGGGACCAGGCATGCCTGAGCACAGCTCCTCATCTCTGCGACTTGCTATCCTCATCCTGCTTAATTAAAATGAATAATACATTTTAAAATGATACCTCTGCTAATGGCACGTGGGGGGAGCTGCTCTAATTAGGGCTCGTGGTGACATTGGGGAAGGTTCTGGGGTCACTCACCTCCCCTTGCTGAAGGGTGAATCAGCACAGCTTTAATGCCAGTGATAATTTCATGCCTTGGGGGGATCAGTTTAGTGCAGCTGGCAGCCAGACAGGGATTTCCTCCCTGTGCCAGCCCGGAATAAACCCCTGAAATCCCTGGAATCCTTTTCCTCCAGCTCTCCCCCATGCAGGCTGTGGCTGAAGGAAAGGCAGGAGGTGCTGAGCCCCTCTGGCTCACTCTGAGACACTGCCCCGGCACATTTTGGGCTTCAGTTCATTCAAAAGAGGAATAAAAGCTGCCCTGGAGGGCCAGGTTTGCATTTCCAGCACCTGGGAGCTGCAGGAGGCTCCAACACAGAGCAGGACATTTCTCCATTTATTGCTCTGAGCACCTGCTAGAGGAAACACCGAGGTGAAACAAGAGCAGCTGGAGCTGGGGGGATTTTGATGTTTTGCTTTGATGACATTGGGAATGCTGCACTAGGGGTTTTCTCTCTCCCAGGAGGGACACCTGGCCACGTTTCCATGAGAATTTTCCTGACATGGGGATGAATTTTGTGGACCCAGCTGCTGCTTGGGCCAGGAGCCTCGTGTTGTCCTGTCTGTAAAAATCCACTGTGCTGTCTAAATATTCATTTCAGGAAAGGAAACATTCCCAGTGAAGCAATGTTGTCTAAACATTCATTTCAGGAAAGGAAACATTCCCAGGTGAAGCAATGCCAGAGTTTTTGATTTCTGTGATTGAGAAGAATGTGATAAGGAAAGAAATCCGTGTCATTCTTTTCAGGGCAGTTTGCAATTTATTTAAAGCAATGAAGTCATTGATTTGAGTCGTTCAGAGGAGCAAACAGGATTTACCTATGTTTGACAATACACACCTGAGCTCTCAAAGGGAATGGTCCTGAGGCTTGTTAATCTTGGAGAGACATTTTTTGGGTTGTAATTTTTACTACCTGCCTCTGTTTTTTACAGGAAATGTTGTTGCTAGGCTCAAGGCAAGAGGCTCCAGCAGCACTCCCAGCCAGGCAGGGTCTGTGTTACACTTGGATTTCAGGCTCCCCTGAGGAACATTTGTCCATTCTCAGCTGAGTTATCAAACTAAGGATAAAACCACCCCTAAATGTCATTTTCACACGATTGTCCAAGATTTCCCCCCAAGAGTTGTCACTGCTAATTGGATCCGTTGCTTTTCTGACCTTAAATCCTCATCCTCAGGAGAGTCTCCTGACAGCAGGTTTTGAGTTTATGGGAAAAGATTCCTTTTTATCTGAAAAGCTTAATAGAGATTTAATCTCACCCCATCCTCTCCCAGCCTGAGCAGGGAGTTTTCCCTCCAAATTTAGCATTCAAAGAACACAAAAACTCCACATTTTTTATGAGCTTTGGTCCTTCAAGAGTAGTGGGTGGGGTTTTTAGTCTCTGAAGAGCTGTGCTTGTGTTCCTACAGACTATTTCAGACTTTTAACAGCTGAGATTTTATGTTGGGACTTCCCATATTTTACCTAACCTTGTTCAAAGCCGCTGTCTTGCCCTCAAATGTTAATTAATGTAATTTCTCTGTGTTTCTCATGAGTTCTAACCTCGTGATAATGCTGACCAAGCACAGAAGAAGGGGTGTAAGAATGCTTTGGCTTTACTGAAGTTAATTCTAGAACTGTTTCTTGTTAATAAATGGTGAATTTGCATCACCCAAAGACAAAATGCAGCGAGATCAGACTTGCAAAGCACAGCAAGCACCTAAATCCATGAGATCTGAGCACCAAAATCCCAATTTTGGGGCCGTGGAGGTTGAGATTGCTGGTGATAATCTGCGAAGCAGCAGTAAAACCTCACCAGGTTTAACTGATTCCAGCTCTTTTAATCGGAGTAAAAAAGCAGGTAGAAGGCAGGGGAGCTCTCCAAAACTCACAGGCAAGTTGTGAATGAATTTCTTCACAGAGAGGGGTGGGTAGGGAAGTCTGCTGGCACAATAAAGCCTGATCCCCCCAGGTTTTAATAAAATACTGCCTTTTAATAAAGCATGGAAGACTAAAGGCCTGTGGGGAGGAGACAGGAGCAGCCAGGCTTTGATTAAAACATCAGACTTCAGATACTCTTCAGTGCTTGCTCAGCCTCCTTCCTGAGTATCAAAAGTGCCTGTTCACACAAGGATTTGTTTGTTTACAAGGATAATTCTTGTTAACTGACAGTTTGAAAAGAATTACCGAGGTCTCCAACGTTTGTAGGCTGGTATTAAGGAGAGTATTAAAGGCTGGCCTTGGATTCAGTTAAAGGGTTCTTTTTCCCCTCCCTCCTATCCAGCAGTCTGGAGGAGGGATGGAAATTTAATAATCCACAGCTGATAATCATTCTCCAATCAGATGGGCGATGGAAATGAAATCTGCACTGCAAAGGAGAGGTGGAGGGGGTGGCTGGGGAGGTCCCAGGGAGATTTCCTGTGGATGCTCCCAGTGCAGACTGTTTCTCCAGCACCCAGGATCGTTGACAGAAGCTCTTCCATTCATCTAAAAAATTAAAAAATGGAATAAGGGACAAGTTCAGGTGGAAGGATGTTTAGTTCTCCTGGGAGCCTGGGCAGGCTGCACAGGGCTTGGAGCCCCCTGGGGCAGTGGGAGCTGTCCCTGCCCCTGGCAGGGCTGGCTCTGGGTGGGATTTGAGGTCCCTCTCAACCCAAACAATTCCAGGATTCCCTGATCCTGTGTTTTTATGATTTAAAATAATGCTGGCATAAAAAAAAACAAAAACAAAAACAACAAACCCTTCCTGTGAAAGGAGGAGAAAGATCTTTATTAACAACGTGTCTGAGGAACAGAAACCAGCACAGCAAGATGGCAAAGTGGGAGAAAATTCCCTAAGAGAAAGGAACACACAGGGGAAAGCTCTACCCTCCAACAGAAATGTAAAAAAACAGTTAAAAAGGGGTTGGCTCCTCTGGATCTGGGGGGATTTGGGGATTCTTTTTTGATGGAACAGTTTTCAAGGGAAGGTTTTTGCTAATGAATTACTCAGATCATGTTAAAGCCATTTTTCCAACCTGAAAGCTGCGGAAATTCAAACCCTCCCCTTTCAACTCTGGTCCATCTTTTAATACAACAGAATTTATCAACACAAAGAACCCAAAACATTTCCAGAGGATTTCTTGACGTGAGTTCTGAGCAACTCCTTTTTTTTAATTTTTTTTCACCCAGCATTATTTTCAACTTCCAGCATTCTGCCCTTTGACGAGGAGGACGAAAATCCCTTTTGACATGGCTGGAAATGGAAAATCCTCTCTGACCATTCCTCCCAAGGACCTGGCTGTGGCAGCTCCCAGCTGCTTGGAAAGGTCACTTTGGAGCCTCCATCAGTGATGGAACAACGAGGGAAGGAGGATTCCTCAGGGGAGCCCGTGACATTCCTGGGAGCTGGGAATTGCTGCACTCACAGGCTGCACCCAGGAGGGCTCTGTCTGGAATTTATTTCATGTCTAAAGAACAGCAAAGTGCCCCTTCCAGCAGCTCCTTCAGTAAATTCGGATTTAGCCTACAAAAAAAAAAAAAAAAAACACACAGGGGGAAAAATGTTTGCTGAGGATTGATAGGAAATTTTCACGATTTTCGTTCAAAATGAGTGAGAGAGGTTTGGGAATACAGTTGGAAATATGAAATTTTGCTCTGTGTTCTGCTTCCCTACCCCAGGGCTTTCACAAATTCCAATATTTTCGGTTCAGGCAGGCCCTGCCTGTGCAATTTTTGCTATTTTAGGAACATCTTTAGGAAATTCCAGACCTTACTTTTATTTCCATGTAGTGAGAGACCTCCTTCCCCTACAGAGACAGTCCAAAACCTGGATTTTTCAAGACAAACCATTTACAACAGATTTTTTTTTTCCTAATTCTATAATTTTATTCCCTGTTTCAATAACTTTTTTCGCTCTCATTATTTTTTATCCTATTTCTATAATTTTTTTCCTATTTAAATTGCTCTCCTTGTTTCCACTGCAGCATTTCTCTAAGCTCCAGCTGGGATTAGCAGGCTCTGGAATAGTTCTGAGCTGGACTCTGATGTTGAATCCTGTCTTTTAAGAGCTATTAAGATGTTAAAAAATTAATAATGGCCTCTCTTCCCACTGGCATCCCTTGAACTTTGTTTCCTGCCTGTCAATCTTGGCTGGATTGTCTGTCAAAGGCATGGAAAGTATTAATTAGTCAGCCAAGGCCATTTTATCTGGGATTTTTCCTGGCTTATATAGAAAGAAATATCTCTGAATATTCTTATTCCTTTAAAAATGCTGCCTGATATTCTCTGGCTGAGCAAAGCAGAGCAGAGCAAATAAAGTTGTTAGATAAGAAAAGTTTAGGATTTTTAGAGGACAGAATCCAGGGAACACTGGCTAAAAACCATGGATGCAATTTGATAGGAGAAATCAAACCAGCCTGGCTCTTTCCTGGTTTTAAAGAGGTTTTTAAAATAATTGTGTTTAAATTTTCCCTGTGCTCCGATTTTGGTTTGCCAATTTGAAATTTCCCAATCAACAGCAAAGCAGGCTTAAGCTTAAAATTGATAAGACTTTATTAACTAAAACTAAAAGGAAAAAAACAAACAAGAATGAGAATGAACCCTTCAGAACACTCCTCCTCCCTCCCCACACCTTCTTTCCTCCCAACAACGTACAGGAAACAGAGCAGTTCTCAGTTTTCCAACAGAAAACAACACTCAGAAAGCTCAAAATTCCAGAACAGTTTTTCTTCAGCTCATTTAGGGAAATTTTCCATCCCGACCTCTCGTTTGCTGTGGAAAATTCCCCCCCCCAAGGAAACAGAAAGAATTCTCTTGTGGATTTAATCCTCATGAACAGCAGCTGCCCCGAAGTTCTGCACTCAAGAAACTCCTGCCATGCTCCCAGCTCTGCCTCTGGGCCACGTGGATGTCTGGCTTTTTTTAATTTTAAAGATAACTCTTCAAAGCAAAGGTTCTCTTTATTTATCCTTGGGGTCATCTTCACCTCAGGGAACTGAGATTCTCTTTATTTGGGGCAAAGAGTCCTCATCACCTCATCTCTCTGTTCAGCTCCTCCTGGAATCAGCAGCATTCCTTTGCTCAGGTTTACAATTTGAGCTTTCCATCTCCCCACAATCCTCTAGGGTTTAAAGGAAATCAATCAATATATTGCAGCCAATCACCGTAGCTTACAGATTTTCCAGCCTGAACGCTGCTCCCCACACTCTGGAATTTTCTCCTTCCTGCTTGACCCTGATGCCTTCCCGTGGTCTCTGCACTCTGATTTTCCCTCTGGAGGTTTTTCCAGGTCCCATCTGTGCCCTGAAGGTTCACAGAGGCACGTGCTGGGCAGCAGGAGAGTTTGTCAGGGAGCTTTTGTGGCTATGAGTGCCCTGAGCTGCATTTTTGTGTGGGGCTCAGCGACCTCAGGGCGCAGCTCTGCCTGCGTCTGGTTCAGGCTTTAATGGAGTTTTTGTGAATTCTTGCACTGGAGACAGTGAGGAATACTTGGGACTGCTGCCTGTTGCAGTTCATCCTTGTCAGAGCTCAGCCTGGCAGCTGATGTGGGTACAGGCACACAGCAAAATTCACCATTTTGGACCTCTCTCCCTGCTTTTTGGGGTCAGTTTATCCACGATTTCCCTGTGCTCCTCAAAGGGGAGGCTGCAGGAATAGAGCCCCACTCAGGGTCTGTGTGGTTGAAATCACCCAGGAGTCATTTCTCTGTGTGTGCTTTAATTTGCAGCTTTGCTTAAATTATGTGGAGTCCTTCAAAAGGGGGGGAAAAAAATCAATTTGACTTTGGCAGGTGTCTCCACAATGGCTGCCAATCACCAGAGGATCTTGGCTATTTTTAAGTCTCCTGAAATCAGTCTGCATTAAGGCAATAGCTGGGCTTGGATTTAAGCCCAGGATTCTATCAATATAAAATGATTTGTTGTAAGTTTAAAGATGCTTCATCCCCATTCTCTCTCTTTTCATTTGCATTTTAAGCTTTCATCAAAACGTGGATCCACAGTCCTAATGGAGCCTCTTTCCCTCCATCATTCTTTTCCTCCAAAGAACACCTGAGACTGTTCTTAACCCCAGCCTGACATGGGGAGGGTTTTTTCCCTTCTGTTCAAACAACAAGGCTCAGTTTTTCCACTGGAGGAGCCCAAACTGAGCCTCCCCTCGTGCACTGGAATGTTTTCCAGAGAAGTTCTGAGGGACACAGGACGTGTGACATCAAAAGGGAGATGATCCTGCAGCTGGCAGTGGGTGGAAATGCTCAGTAAATAAGGGATTTTATTCTCCCAGATTAAAGGCTGGTGTTTGCCAAGTGTATTGGAGCAACCCTGCCTGGTTCTCTGCACCAGGGATGAAGTGGATGGAATTCCCAGAGGAGCTGGGGCTGCCCCTGGATCCCTGGCAGTGTCCAGGGCCAGGCTGGATCCCCTGGGACAGTGGGACTGTCCCTGACGTGGCAGAGGTGGAAAGAAATGATCTTTAAGGTCCTTCCCACCCAAACCATTCCATGTTTCCACTGCCAGGCCAGCCCTGGATGGGTTCAGGACGCTCCCCTGCAGCTGGGCTGACATTGACAGTCCATGGTTTCCCACAGTTTGTTTGGAATCCTGCTCACAGGGGGATACTGGGATTTTTTCCATCAAGTTTCTAATTTTGCCACCCACTTCTGTCATTCCAAACCTGCACAGGATCCTCGTGTTCTCCATATTTGTCTGGAATCCTGCTCACAGGGGGAATATTGGGATTTTTTCCCCAACAATCGAGTCTCTCATCCCTAATTTTGCCATTCACTTGTGTCATTCCTAACTTGCACAGAATCCTTGTGTTCTCCATATTTGTCTGGAATCCTGCTCACAGGGGAATATTGGGATTTTTTCCCATCAAGTTTCTAATTTTGCCATTCATTTTGCCATTGGGATTTTTTTCCATCAAGTTTCTAATTTTGCCACCCACTTCTGTCATTCCAAACCTGCACAGGATCCTCGTGTTCTCCATATTTGTCTGGAATCCTGCTCACAGGGGATACTGGGATTTTTTCCCATCAAGTTTCTAATTTTGCCATCCACTTCTGTCATTCCAAACCTGCACAGGATCCTCGTGGCCGTGGCTTTGCTCAGAGAGATTCCCCCAGAGGAAAACTGCAGAGAACTGCAGCAAATTCATCCTGAAATCACTTTGTGATCGAGTACAACTGTCTTAGATCCAAACCTGGGTAAGTAACAATTCCAAAAATCAAGACAATGTCCATTGCTTCAGCTTCTCATTAGTGGGAGCATCCTTTCCCTGGGTGTTTCTCCCAAATTTGCAAGGATTTCTATTGCAACCCCCCATCTTACAAAAGAAAGAAGGCAGCACCACTCTGGACCTGGATTTTGGCATCTTTCTGAAAAATTTCAAGATGTATGATCCTAAAAAAAACTTATAAAAAAATAAATTTAAATTCTGCAAGAAATTTCAACTTGTTGCTTGGTCTGTGCTGAAAAGGCTGAACTGGGGTTTTTTTACAGCTTTGCTGTAAATATTTGTTCAAAACAGCACAAAAATAGCATTACTTGATGCATTTGAGCTGACTGGTTCCTTACACGTAATTAAAGCAGAGCTGTTTGATGATCCCATGGCTGATAAAGAAATACCAATTTTCCTGCCTGTCCTGTTTCCAAATATTCACTAGATATTCTACAAATAAAACTGGTTGGGTTGGTTTGTTTTTTGTTTTTTTTTTTTTATTTTGGGGTTTTTTGAGGTCTCTTTTGTGCACTCAGGACATTTTGCAGCAGCATTAACACCTCGGGATTAAAAAAAAAAAAAAAAAAAAAAAAAAGGAAAATTCATTCTCATTCCTTATTTAATTCTCTGAAGTTTGATAATTTGTCGAATTTCTGGGCTTTTGGCATGAAGAGCTCCCTGGCCCTGGCCCTGTTTGCACTCGTGGCTCAGCATTTGGAGCTCTTTGGTTCATCAGCAATGTCAGGAAAATCTTCCTGGAGGTTTTCCATCAAACCCATTTGGTGATGAAGGAGGGAACAGGTTTTTTTCCCAGTGTTTTAAAACAGGAGCCATAAATTCTGTACTGAACTCTCAGTGCCCTTATTAATAGAGAAGGGAATTTTTTCAGCATCCCCCTGACCTGGGAAGGGAAGAGGGGAATGTTCTGAGTGAGGAGCTGGACATGATGTAGAGGAGGAGTTTTTGCTTTTTAACTCCAAATTCCTTCATCCAGGGGCATAATCCCTGTTCCTGTCACTCTCTGGGGCTGAGGGAAGGGAGTTTAGAAACTTTGGCTTCCACCAGGATGGTTGACTCCGGAATAAATCCCATAAAATCTATATTAGGGGGAAAATGAAGGCAGTTTTCCCAGCTCCCTATGAGTGGCCACTGTGCCAACGCTGCTCTCACGACCTTAAAAAAGCCTGGAATTAATAAGATGCAAATCAAAGGGGAAGGAAAAACAAATCCCAACCAATCACTGCCATAAAAAATAGCCCCAAAAAAATCAGCGTGCTCATCAAAGTGCCCAATCTCGGTGCTGTGCAGAACCAATAAAATCAGTATAAACAGAATATAACCTTGAGAGGAAATAAATCCATTCCAGCATCATGAAGGAGAAATAATCCCTTGGGCTTCGTGCCAGGCAATGCCATGTTGGCTTCTAATTGCCTGGAGAGAATAAAGGAGCCAAGTGTCCAAATCCAGCTGTTCCTGCAAGCCCAGGATGTTCCTGCTGACAGCCAGGGGCTGCCATCCCATTTATCAGCGAGTTATTCACTAAACTGAGCTTGTCACGTGCCTGGCCTTTCTATCCAAGGAAATCAGGAAAAAAAAAAAGACATTTTGGGATCAAGGACTTCTCCCTTTTTCAGCTGATTCGCCCCCTGGAATTCCAAGGGATGCTTCCTACTTGACCAGGTTGCTCAGATGAAGTTTTATCTGTAATCAAAACTCCTTGCAGGGGATTCTTAGAGCTCCAGGTGTCCCTGAGTGACTCTGGGATCAGATATTTTGTGCTAAAAAAAAAAAAAAAAAGCCCTTGTGTCACCTGCTTAGAAAAGAAACCATTGACTGCAAGGAAATTGAACTTCTAAAGATTAGCTCAGCACTTAGTTTTTCTCTAAATACAAATCTCAGTAGCCCACTTTACTCATCCACCCCGAGCAGTGTAGTTCCCATGAATCTGAAATATATTGATAAGGCATGAAATAGAAATTTTTCCTCCCCTCAAGGTGCCCAGAGTTGGGGATTTTTTCCCCAAATATGGGAAATTAACACCAAGGAAAGGATGAGGATTAAAGCAGAGAGTGACTGAGTTTTATTTTCAAGAATGATTACAGCATAAATGCATTCAGATGGGCTAATATATTTTGTTATCCAGCTCCATCTGAATTACCTGGGAAAGACAAGTTAGGAAGAGTTGGATTGGGCCAGTGTGAGTGAAAATAGCTGGAAAGCAGCAGAGATCATTTGAATTTCATCTCTGTAATGGGATAGATGATGTGAATGGGGAGGACAGGAAAAAGGGATCCAGAGGATGAGAATGTTTAAATGCAGAGCAAGAACATCTTAAGGAGCAATCGAATCTTAATATCTGGCATTGCTTTTTGTTTGGGAGCCAAGTCTGTGCCTCACCTAAGGGCAGCTCCAACTGAAATTCAAATCCTGGAACCCATCCCTGCTCCTGTCCAGCTCTGCCAGCGCTGAGGAGGAAGGTGAGGAATTCCTCAGGACAGCCAGGAGCTTGGATTAAATAACAAGGAGCGAGGAGGAATAAATGAAACAAGCCTGCAGATTTCCAAGCAGTGATTTCTCTGTTGTGACCCGGGGGCTGAGCTGCACAAATCCCTGAGTGCAGGGCACAGGAACCCTGGGGATCATCGCTCCCCAAAGCAGGAATTGCAGGAGCTGTGTCCAGGAGGGTTTCACTGCCTGCTCCATCCTTTCCCCGAGGTTCTCCTGCCCCAGGCTGTGTTTTTGCAGGTGACTTTGTCTCTTCGTGGTGCCAGGGGCTCCTTTAGGCACAGCCACAGCATCCCTGCTCCTCCCACGTGTTTCATCCCAAAAATGTCAGCCCCAGGTCCTGACAGCCCATCGGGATCCCTGGGGAGGGGCAGAGCTGATGGATTTCCAGATAAACTGCAAAATTGCAGGCTGGGCTCTCCAGGTCTGCAGTTTTTGAGTTTCTAAAGCTCTGTGTTTTGAGTTTCTAGAGCTTGCTCCCACAGCCTGAACATAAACATCAGGATTGTTTCTGTAACGAACGCTACAAAATGTTTGGAATTCTTTCTCTGCTTGGGAATGTTCTAATGTTTGGAATTCTTTCTCTGCTTGGGAATGTTCTAATGTTTGGAATTCTTTCTCTGCTTGGAGATGTTCTAATGTTTGGAATTCTTTCTCTGCTTGGAAATGTTCTAATGTTTGGAATTCTTTTTCTGTTGGAAATATTCTAATGTTGGGAATTCTTTCTCTGCTTGGAAATGCTCTAATGTTTGGAATTCTTTTTCTGCTGGAAATGGTCTAATGTTTGGAATTCTTCCTGTGGGAGGGATTTCTTTTGCTGTCCCTCTGCTTTGAGCAGTGTGGGTGCAGGGTTCGTCTTCCTCTCACCAACCACAGCGGTCTGCGACAAAACACACAAAAAGGAGTGATTTGTTTGGATAAAGCTGCGCCAGACCATCTCTCCAAGCTGTCCAGAGGAACATTTGGTGTTCTATTATGGTGGTGTGCTATTTTATTTGCACCGGTGCAGCTCACAGGGTGAGCAGGAGGTGCCCCAGCTTTTGATCCCTGCCTGGACCTGCAGGTCCGGGACCTCCCCAGAGCTTTGTCTGAATTAGCGCTGGGCTAAGGAGCCTTTCCTCATTCCAGCAGCGCTTTTTGTCTCTCTCCACCACAACACGATCATTACCTGGCCAATTAAGGGCTCTTCCAGGGTTTTATGGGTGTTCCCAGCAGCTCCCACCGCAGAGCTTTGCTCTGATTGAAGCCCCGGGCTGCAGGTGCCACCAGCATTTAACAGCAGGGCAGAGAGGACAGAGCAAAGGGGAGTAGGGGGAGAGGCTGTGGGAGAACTGGAGCAGGAGGTCAGCCAGGGGTCCAAAGGGTTGGAGCTCTCAATTTAAAATACTCTTTCAGACTTTAAAAGCCTAATGGAGGTGAAGCTGCCTGCCAGGGTCACCAAAGGGTGTTTATCACTAATTAAACTGCAAACTGTGCAGGGCAGCTCGGCCATGGCTGTACCTGAAACTCAATCCTTTCCTTTTCCAGCACTGTGTATAAAATCCACCCACTGTGATCTGCTGCAGTTGAGGCTCTGTTTGTGTTTCCAGTCTCTTTTTATGTTTCCAAGGGCAAGAGGAGACCTTTTTCCTTTGAAGGCAGCACCAGGTCGCAGCTCCAGCTCTGCTTGTTTACAGAAATCCAGAGGGGATCGCTGGGACCTGGGGATGCTTTTCGGGAATCAAACATCCACAGCTCACTGCTGGAAAGGAAATTCTTTCACACGAAGCTCATGATGGAGTGGGAGAAGTGGGAGGAGTTCTGGAGTCAGATATTTATTTATATTCCTGGAGTCGCATATTTATTTCTATAACTGGAGCCAGATATTTATTTATATAACTGGGGTTATTTCTTTATTTGTATTTCTGGAGTTGTTTCTTTCTCTCCCTGGAGTCAGCCATTTATTTAAAAGACTAAAGGTGTCCGAATCAGCTCTGGAATGATTTACATCCATCTCCCCCTAATGAAAATGAATGCCTTGTGTTTGATGTAGCTGTGCATGAAACACTTCATACATCACACTGCACCCGGGGCAGTGGTGGCAAGGAGGAAAATATTGGAATTATTGCCCCAACCATGGGCTCTGTAAGGCTCTGACAATCAATCAATCAATTGATTTCAATGCCAGGCTCTGCTCGGGGTTCTGACGTGAGCAGCCCTGGCTGAGCTCAGCTCCCCTTTGTCAGCAAGAGCAGGAGTGGATTTATTCCAGAGTGCCTGTGCTTAATATTTACTGAGTCCTGCTTATCAATATTTACTGAGCCCTGCTTATCAATATTTACTGAGCCCTGCTTATCAATATTTACTGAGTCATGCTTATCAAAGGGCCAGATGTGTGGTCTGGTGCCTTTTCCACACAGGGAAACACACACAGCTGCTGGTTATAATGTTAATTTTATTAAATAAAATAAATATTATTTTATTATTTATTAGAGAAGCTCCCTCTTGAGTGGGGTGGGAGAGCCCAGCTGGAGTTTAAATGGCTTTTTTTTAGGGGAGGAACCTCCTCAGCTGCTCCAGCTGCAGAGGAACTGCCAGGACTGCCTGGATTTATAATTTCTTGCCCTCCTGTGTGTTTCCATCCCTGTATTCCCCTGGGATTTGAGGCAGGAAGAGAGACTTGGATCAAATCACCACAAATCCAAGGATTTTTGCACATCCCAAGTCAGGGGAGGGCTGTGAGAGCAGCCTTGGGCAGAATTGAGCCCATTTTCAACGTGGAAGTTCAGAAATCTCCAGATTTTCCCAGGCACCCACAGCAATAACATTCAGAATTGAATTCTATGGAGAAAACATCTTTTCCCCTTGGAAAATTGCTTGTAAACAATCAAAGTGTGCAACAGGGGATCATAAAAGACTGTTTTTAATACTGGAAAAACAACAGGGAAAAAAAAAACCCAAGCTCGAGCTGTTTGCTCATCAGCTAATTGTGATTTAGAACTTTTGTTTCAATGCCTGTTTGCACTAAAATTGCAGGAGGAGAAAGAATTCCTTAAATACAGGTTGCTATGGATTTTTTGGGTGAGGAGTGATTAAGGAGGCAGAAAATAGGTGTGAGACACGGGAGCAAAGAGGCAACAAATTGAGGCTGGTGCGTTCCTGCCCGGGGGAAAAATAACAGGGACAGGAATAAAATATAAAAAAAAAATAAATAACAGGACAGCTCAGAAGAGTCTGAGCTGCCCTTTGTCCAAAGATATAAAATACAAACACAATCTCCCAGGTCTGGGAGGGGGAAGGTGCCACTCCTTGCTGTCTTCATTGTGGCTGAATTAGAAAACCCAAGAGCTGAGGGAAAAGAACATTCCCAAGGGGTTTTGTTCCCCAGTCAAGTAATTGAATGGCTTGGGAAGAGGTTTGCAGGTTCTGTTGGTCAGGAAATAATCTGGGGTTGGTTCTGGAGCGTTCCCATGGAATAGTTTTGGGGTTTATCCACAGGAATCACTCAGCTGCTCCACCTGAGCCTCTTCAGACACAGGCAGTGCTTTGGAGATGGTTGTGCTTAATGAGTTTGTAAATCTATCTGCTGTAGCTGGGGATGAATTTGATCATCCAGCCTTGCAAGGACAGGGTGCTTTTCCCTCCCTTAGGAGATAACACTCAAGAATAATCCAGAGATGGGAGCAATAAGGATTGAAACTCTGGAAACAGGACTGATGTTCCCCAGCTCCTCCTGTGGCACTGGGAGACACCCACGGGTGGAATCAGCCCTGGAGGAACTGGTCAGGGAGTTGTATTGATGACTAAAAGTTAATAATTATCCCCCTGAATCCATCCCCTAACCCACGATAAGAAATGTGCCATAACTGCGTTTTAATGTTGGGGTTTTCCCCGCACCCTCCAGCTGCAAATTACTCATTATTATATCAATAATATATCATTTTAAACTCATTATATCACAATTATATCACTATTCTGGATATTTCCAATAGTGTAGAAGTGAGGCTTCTTTTTTGTTGTTGTTGTTTTGGTTTGGGGTGGGGTTTTTTGGGGTTTTTTTTCTTCTCGAGCTGGGTTTGCAAACTTGAAGCTGGAATGACTACCCATGGGCAGGCTGGCTCCTGAGTGATTTTTATTTAGATTTCTTTTGTGCTTTTCAAACTGAATCACACAGATATAGTTAATTCTTGCCGCTCCTCCCAAGGAAAGCTCATCTTCTGTCTGAATAAAGAGAATAAAATCCCGTTCCTGCAGCACGAGCACCCCACAGGTGATAAGAGCTCCTCCCAGATCCTTGGGAGAGCATCCCGGTTTGCCAAGGTGCCCGGGGTTAATTAAGCCTGGGGGGCAGCCGGGATTGATCCTGAGCTGCTGTAAATTGGCTCAGCTTCACTCACACCGCGGGAGGATTAATCCTCCCCGTGCTCAGGTCTGGATAGCTCCAATTAACAGAGACAAGTTCTTTATCAAAGGAGGGATATTAATTATTCAGTGGGCAACAGGGTGTGTTTCCAAGAGGAGATGCTGGATGGGGTTGAAAGGGGGAGCTGCAGCTGCACAGACCTTTTACAAGTCACAAAGATTTAATTTTTTTCCTCTAAATGCCTCTTGGCCTGTTTCCTTACCCCGTGGGTGCAGAGTGTGGGGTGACACAACGAAGGTGGCACCTCTGATTGTGGTGAGAAATAATTGCTTGTTCTCTTCCCCGTGCTGAACCAAAATTAAGTTCATCTAGTCCTGCCATAAACAAAGAGAAACATTTATTTCTGGAAAGCTGAGGCCAGAAGGTTCCCAGGATTCCCAACCCATTGCTGAAGCCCAAAGTTGGGCAAAAAAAAAAAAAGTGAAAAATGGACAGGGGCAGAGTTTAGAGCCTGATTTGTTTATAGAGGAAACAATCTGGAAAATATCACGGAATTCCAGGTTGGAAAGGACCTTAAATCCCCCCTGGTGCCACCATGGGCAGGGAGAGCTCCCACTGCCCCAGGGGGCTCAGACACCATCCAGCCCCTCCTTGGATATTCCAGGGATGGGGAATCCACAATTCCCCAAACAAGGATTGTCCTTACAAACATCCCCTCTCGCCTTCCCCCCTGAACTTGTCAGGTGCGAGCAAATTTTTGTGACAAGTGTTCCTTGAAGTGGAGACATCCCCGTGAAAAGCTGCACTTCCAAAAAGAAGTGAGATATTCTGAACAGCAACAACAACAAAAAAAAATAAAAAGACCGGAAAATTCACAGTTAGTGCTGCTCCTGGGTCTTGTCCCTGACTGAGATATTCCCCTGTGGGATCCTGGGTTTGCCTGGCAGCAAAATGAACACAGAGCTCTGAAATTTTAAGGATTTTTTTTTTTTTTTTTTTTTGGGTTTTCAGGTACAAAGCGGTTGTTTGGCTTGCCTTGTGCCTCAGGCTCAGTGTATCCTTTTCTGCCGTTTTAACTCCATCAGATTTCTGTGAGTTCCACCTAAAACCTCCTCCAGGTGCTGAATTTGAGGGTTTCGTGCCTCTCAACGCAGAGAGTTTTGTTGCATGTGTGCAAACAGGAATATCCATGAATATAACTATTTATCTGAGGGGGTTTTCCATTCCTTTCTTAAATCTTCCCAGGATTTTTTTATTTTTCCCAAAGGTACTTTTGGTGAAACTTGCTTCTCACGTCCAAATAATTCCTTTTAGTTTCAGGCAAATGCTTTATTTTCCGAGCAGGATCTGCTGAGGGATTCAGACTATTGATTCCTTTCAAACAACCACAGTCTGGAGCAGCTTTATCCTTTTTGTTCATTTTTTATGGGTAATGAAAAACACTTTAATATCATTATGCTCATGAGATAAGGCTCAGGAACTCACCAAGGTTCAAAAGAAAGTCCTAAAGAGGTTGGGAGCTCTGGATGCTGTCTCAGGGGAACTGTGGATTTTCCAGGCTCCTGCATCCTGACACATCCAGCCCTCCCCAGTGTTTATTTAATAATATCGTTAATATTATTTATGTTTATTTAATAATATTGTTAATATTATTTAATATTTTATGTTTATTTAATAATATTGTTAATATTATATTTAATAATGCCAGGGAATGCTCCTGGGCCGTGTTTTGCGGTGCTGGGGGATTTGGGTTGGAGCAGGAACATTCCAGGGTGAGTTTGCTGGTTATTTCTGAATCCTGCAGGAATAATGAATATTGCAGGAATTACTGAGCTCCTCTGGTTTTCCTCTGCTGAGGGTGATGCCTTTGGGGCTTACCTAAAAACAGAGGCCAGACAGAATTAAGGGAATAAAAAGCAGGGATATTTATTGAAAGGCTTTCAGGTACATTTAGGGCTGACAAAGCCCCCAGGGGCTGCACCCAAAATGGACAGTGGGTCACACAGGTTTGGTTTTCACACTTTTATCACACGTTGGGGTCGATCTCCCAATCCCCCCTCCAGGTAATGAAGTCAGTCACCCCCAGGTCTCTCCCAGCTCTCTTCTGTCCCATCCCTGGCGCCCTGAGGCTCTGAGGTGCAGTCTGGTTTCAAGCCTGAAGTTTCTCATTTTCTAAAGTTCTGGTTTTCTGGTGTGTTGGTTTTCTGAAATTCTTCTCTCAAGGAAAGAACAAAACACCAGAAATGTTTTTTGTGGCAATATCTCTATGATACATTCCTTCTGGGAGGAGGAACTTCTCTTGCTGTCCTCTGGTTTGACCAGTGTGGGTGAAGAGGTTTGTCTTTCATCATTGGTCTGTGGAAAATGGTGCATAAAGGGAGACAATCTCTAATAAAAAGGCTTTTTACACAAAAAAAATCACAAAAAGAGTGTGTGTTGTGTTATCCTCCAACAACAGTGAGGCGTTTTTGATCCCCAGGGCTGGGCAGGAATTGTGTCTGACCACTGGCACCGCGTGTGGGGTTTGGACACTGAAGAACTGCAGGGTTACAAATGCATGGGAAATAGAAGAGCTGAAATCCTACGGGATCAAGGGAATGTGAGTGTGTGTGGGTGCAACTGCAGGTGGCAGGAATTCCTGGAGAATCCCTGGTTGGAGCAGGGAGACTGGATCCTGCTGCTCCTCTGCAGTGGCATCCAGAAGATCCAGTCAATCCTCTGGGTTTTCCAGCCTCTGACTCACCCAGCTGGGTTAACAACCCAGGCAATGCTGGAATTTCACCTGCCTGGGCTGGGGGATGATTCCAATTAATAAAAATTGTATTTTTCCAGCTTTGCTTTGGAAACCCTGGATTTTCTTGCACATAACCCCTCCCCTGGCAGAAGTTCAGAAAGGCTCTCGTCTCGTTTTGTGCTTCCTGGTGTCACATTTATTGAGTGTGTGATGGGCAGGTGTGTTCTGCTCCAAAAGAGAATCCCTAATTGATCAATTCATCACATTGCCATGTTAATAATTTATTTTGGGGAATTCACTCAAGTTTTTGGAAGCGTCTGTTAGTACAGATGGGAAGTTCCTCACAGGCAGATGAAAGAACTTAGGTGAAATATTGTGCTCAGATATCTGGAATAAATCCTGGATTATCTGTGGGTTCTAATATTTCAAATTAGCTGTATCCACACTATGGGCAGGTGTTCAGCACTTCCCAAGGCAAATGGAAATGTCAGCACTCCAGTGACCCAGGATGGTTCAACATTTTGGGAACAAAGAGTGCTGAGATCCCAAACCTGCCCCTGCTCATTTCCTCAACATCTCACACAGCCCAGCATCATTCCATGGCCCTGGGGGAAATTCAGGATTCATTCTGTAGCTCAGGTTGGTAATGAAGCTTAGGAAAGGCTCCAAGGGCAGCAAAATCTCTGCACAAAATCCTTCCTTGAGCTGCTCCCTTCCCTGCTGGAGGGGCCATCCTTGCTCCAGGGGGAATTTCCCATGGAAAGCGACCCCTGGAGCTCCTCTGGAGGGAATTGTGCAGATCCTGGTGCCATCATGGAGAGCAGAGGGGCTGGGATGTGGGAAATGCCCTGATCCTGAGATCCCTGGTGTCCATGTGTCATTCCTCACAAATCCATGTGCTCTCTGTGTCCCCAGCATTTCATCCAGGGGTTATTTCAGTGCCACTCTCAGAGCAATTAAAAGTGTTTTTTTTTTTTTTTTTTTTTCCCAGTGCCTCATTTACATCTCCATTAATTCAATATAAACTTGTGCTAGAGAATAAATTCTCCTTCTCCTTGCAGAAATCTTTTTCATATTTAAAGGTAATTATCGTGTCTTGCTTCAGTCATTTTCCCTCTAAATTAATCAGCACCAATAATCTCAAGGCTTCCTTGTGGTCAGGGTTCACGGTTCTCTCTCTTTTCTCCTGCTGGAACGTGGTGCTGATAATGGAATTCTTTATTTCATATCACTTAATGAGATGGGCTCTAAGAGCTCTGATCTGGGCACATGCAAATTTGGGAGGATTTTCTGGGACACACCAGGAAGGAGACAAAACTGCGAATTTTAATTTATTTTTTTTTTTTTAGGAAAACATCTGAAGCGTCTGCTGCCACTGGAGTGCCCCTGACTGGGGAGAGGAAAGAGAATTTCGCTGGATTTTCTCCCAGGTTTGTGCAAAGCCACAAAGCTCCTGCTTTGGTTTCGGTCATGAATTTCATCCTGGATTTTTTTTAGGGCTGCCCCAAGCCTTTATGGAGTTGGAGCTGCACAAGTGCTGCTTCTTTTTCTTCCACTTCAAGCCCCAGGGGCGAGCTGCTGGTGACAATTAACCTGGGCACCCCTGTCCACGGGGCAGGAAACGGCAGGAATGAGATGAAATATTGGGAATGCAGGGCTCATTTCCCAGGCTGAGCCGGGGATGCCTTCAGTGATTTGCACATTAATGGAGAGAGTGACACAACCCCCCTGGCCCTGGGTAAACCCTTGGGAAAAGAGGAGCTAAATCTCTGTAAAAATGTTTGATGTGGTCAAGGACTGAATTATTGATCACACCTGGAGGAGACTGAGTCTGAATCCTGGGATTTGTGTGTCCCTCAGCCAGCAGGACCTCGTGTGCCTTCTCCCTGGAAAAACGAGTCCCCAGAAAGGTCAAATTTAACACGATTTTCATTTTTTAAATTGAAATTTTCAGCCGTGAACTTCAAGGAAAATGTGGACAAAGGGACTTTTCAAAGACACACCTCTGGCTGCAGAGGCTCTGCAGGAGGGGAGGGATTGGAAATGATCCCAGTTGTTCCAAGTCATGAATAAACTCATGGAATCATCGGGTGGTTTGGGTGGGAAGGGGCATTAAAGAAAAAATAATAATTTCTTTCCAACTTTGCCATGGGCAGAGACAGTCCCACTGTCCCAGGGGATCCAGCCTGGCCTTGGACATTCCAGGGATCCAAGGGCAGCCCCAGCTGCTCTGGGAATTCCATCCCAGCCAGGAATTCCTGCCCATCATCCCACCCCTCCCTGCCCTCTGGCAGGGGGAGCCGTTCCCTGCGTGCTGGAATTTTCCTCTGCTCTGTGAATTCCCCATCTGGGCATTCCTTTGTTCTCTCTCTGGGTTTGCTTTTGGGCTTTAACCCACCCCGACCTCGTTTATGCCACGGTTTCCAGCAGGAGCTCAAATAACCGAGTTAAATTGAGATTTAATGGCAGCTGAGTGCCCAAATCCCCTGGGCACTGTTAACGCTGCCACTTTGGATTTCTGATGATTTTTACTGACCTGGCCCCACAGACCTGGAGAGGGGATGAGCTGCAGGACCACACTGAGCTTTGGGAAAGGCTTTGAGCTGGCAGTTCTGGCATTTTTAAAGCAATGTGCCAGCCTAGGTTCAACTGGGAGCAGCTTCTGCTGCTGCTGGACACGCTGGGGTCACCATAAAATCCACCCAGCTGAATAGAAATATTCCCTAGGCTGGCACACACAAGTGTAGGAGGCAGGGTTGGGGTTTTTCCTGGTTTGGTGGGGTTTTTATTTATTCTTCTGTATTTTTGATTAGTTAAGTTGGTCTCAGGACCAACAGTACGTGGGAGCTGAGATTCAGCATTTCCCATTCTAGTGATAAATCTTTGGAGCCATCTGGGATTTTTTTTGTCTTTTTTTTTTTATTAAACACTACTTGAGCAGCAGAGGTTGATTGATGAAAATCAAGGAGGGTGTGAATCAAAAACGATTCTCCTTTTTTTTTTTTTTTTTTTTTTTTTACCACGAAGATTGAAATTCATTTTTGGAGAGTTCAATGGAGATTAATATGTGAGTTAAACAGGCAAAAAAATAAAAAAAAAAATTTAGAAATGAGCACACATTAGAAGAGAGGAATGAGAAGAGGTGCCCTGCTATTCAGCACCACCCAAAGGGAGAAATCACAGGAGTGGCACTGGGAGAAATGAGAAAAAAATAACAGCTTCATCTTGCTGTTGGACAGCCTCCCCTCCAGTGACACTTGGCAGGAAAAAAGGCTTCAAATTTCAACTTTCTCTCTCGCAGGCAGCTGAGTCAGAGGAATGCAGGAGCTGGGTGCTGACTCATGGCTGGAGATGGGAATTTCAGAGCAAAGGTGGGCGCCAGGCAGAGCTGCTCCCCCAGCACACGCTGAATTTCTCACATTTTCTGTGTTCCAGAACTTGCTCTCTCTCGTTCCCCGCCGTTCCTTAACCCCTGACAGCAAATGCTGGCCAGCACTCAGCACATCCTTGGCTTTCTTATCTCTTTCAGCATCAAAGGCACTGCAAGGACTTTTAGAAGAGTAAAAGTGGAGGAACCAAACGGCCAGAAGATTGGAGAAGAGACTCAAATCTCTTTGTGGTGCCCAAAAGAAAATCATGGAATGGGGAGGAGGTGCCCAGGTTTGCTGTGGCTGCTTCAGATTCCTCAATTCTGGGAGGAAATTGTGATTTTATTTTATTTTTTTTTTCTCTTTTACAACACTTGGTCCTCTGTAATCAGCATTTATTCTGTTCCTTCACACTCTGACAGCAGCAGAAAGGTCTGAAAGGGTCCCAGAATAAATCCAGCAGGGAAGATGGGAGAGGACAGCTGGAATATGAGCTTGGATGATGTGAGCCAAGGGTGTGAGTCTCCTAAAAGTTCCACCACAGCAGGGGAAGTGACATTGAGGTGAGCCTGGGAAAGCAAAAATTCCTCAAAAGGAGAGAAATGGGTCAAGCACAGGATGAGGGGTGGAAGAATTCCTATTTATTGGGAGGGTTTGTTGGAGAGAGCCCCAAAAGAGCCCAAATCCCAAGGTTTCCTCCAAGAGCAATTCCACTGTGTGACAAGGCCTGGTTTGAGCAGCTGGGGAGGGTCCTGACAAATCTCATTTTTCCCCTGGGCACAGGGAATAACAAAACACAAACTCCTGGTGGAATTTCTCCTCCAGGGTGTGAGGAACCTGCAGAACCCCCAGAAATTCACCCTCACACGGTTCAGGCACAGCAAACTCATTTCTGAGGGGTTGGCATGAATGGCAGAGGGGAAAAAAAAAAAAATCTTATTTTTAGCTCTGCTATTTCTGGCTGCAGATTACTGAGAAGTGTAAATGAATCTCTTTGATTTGAACACGAGGGGGTTCGTGGCACCAGCCCTAAAACCAGCTCCAATATCTGCACCAAGCCCTTGTTCCAGGGAAAATTAACTCCATTCAGGCCATGGTTTAACCTTGGCTTCAGCCACCTGATAAATATTTTTCCTTTTTGAGGGTTGCAGATTCCAAGGGGGGGAATCACATCCATGAATTTTTAGCTGACTGGCAAACATGGGGATTTCTTCTGGACACCCCAGAGTTTTAAAGTCTCACACAAAGACTGAATAAACATGAGGAATTCTGTATATACCCAATAATTTTCCTGGATTTTGGTGTTCCATGCTCAGCTTTTCCTCTGGTTGCCCCAGCTGCATTTTAAGCTCTTGTTCCTTGGGTTTTTTTAAGCAAGATGCTTCACTTGGAAGCTGCTGTGTCGTCCAATTGCTGATCTATGATTTAACTTCCAAACTTCTGCACTGCTAAAGGACTTTGATAGAAGGTCAAGCTTGTTGATTATGAAAAAGTAATTGAAATTTGTTTTATTGGGGCAGGGCAAGGAAGGGAAGATGATTTGTATGTATCTGATAATAGAAAACATTATGGTCATTTATTTCAGTTTCTGTAATTGAATTTCAAACCTTTCAAGTGGAGGCGTGTGCACTGTGGATACATCCAGCCCAGAAACTTTCTGTCGTTCCCTCATCCACCCCTGATCAATTTTAGTGATTGTATGGATTTGTCTTTCCAGGAGTTGATTCCTGTAGCTAAAGAGCAGCAGCTGAAGGAGCTGCACTATTGGCAAGCAGCTAACGTGGGTCAGGCTGCTAATTGCAGCCTGAGGTTTCCCTGGGACTCAGCACACTCCCATCAACAGGGCCAACTCTGAGACCTGGAAATTGTGTCCCTATGGGGTCTGGCACCCAGAGGGATCTGCAGGGTTTCAGTTTGCATTTCCCAGCCCTGGGAAGCAGCACAGCAGGGCAGGAGGAGCTCACCTGGGGCCGGGCTGTGCAAAAATTCACCTGGGCGTGTTCTGCATCTTTGTGGGTGTGCCAGACAGAGATGGGGGGAGAGTGATGAGGGAACTCCTTGCTTTTCTGAAGACCCAGATGATCCCAGAGCTGGCAGAGCTCTTCCTGCAGGGAAACTCAGGGCACCTCTCCCCAAAGTCCTTGGCTTTGGCAGAGTTGTTGGTTGTTGCCCTGCTCATCTCCAAATGTTGAAGCTGGCAATATCTGACTGGTTTTCCCCTCCCTTAAAACAAACCAATTATCCAGGCCTGACAAGAATAGAAGCAGAAGGTGGTAATTTCTTGCACTCTTTAATTGCCTCCCAAAGAGGATAAAGCAGTTACTTGAAAAGACTCAGTCTTCATCTGCACTGTTGAAATAAAGTCTTTTGAGGATAACTTAAAAGGACAGATGAAGAGCCCTGGTTTGTTAAGGGGAGCCAGGCCTAAATGAGCTGCTGCCTTCAACAAACCTTGCCTATCATTAGGAATTCTCTGTGTCCTAGCCAACGGTGCAGATAGCAGGGAATCAATGCAGGGTCTCCAGAAAAGGATCCAGGTTTGGGTAGCTGGGGTTGCAGAAGCCTTTAGGAGCTCTTGCAGTAGGGAACACTTCAGGGAGCAGGGCTGAGGTGTGGATTGTCCCACAGCAACCCTGCAATCCTCCGTGGGATCTCAGGCTGGGAATGTTGGTGTGCAGGAATTCAGCCCTCAGATCTGTCCCTGTGAAGTCGTGCCACTATCCAGCCTCTCCCCTGAGGACTGAGTTCTTTCTCTTATCTCCGTGGTCAGGACATCCCTGAGCTTCCCTCCAGTGCCTGTGCTTGGGCAGGTCCATCCTGCACTGCACTGACATTTCAGGGGTCAGGGCACGTTCCAGTTGGGGGTTTTGGGAGATGGGATCTCCCTGACCTGCCCTGGGAAGCAAACGAGCAGCCGTGATAAATCCGCTCGTGAATTCTCAGAGCGTTGCTCTCCCCGTGAAAAATAAACTTATTTGTGAGACAAGCAAGTGATCCCTTAGATAATGGAGACCCTGGTGACCAGAGCACAGGGCCAGGCTGCAACTGCTGCATTTTAATGCTCATGGAAAAAAATCTGGGTGTGTTTCCCACCCGCCCTGGGCCAGCCTGAATCCCCTGAAGCTCCTTGTGCTGTTCCCCACGGGAGCTCAGTGCCTGAAAATGGGATAAAAGTAGCTGTGCTTGTTATCTGCCACGGCTCGGGGTGGGGCAGGGAGATATCTGCACTTTATAAAGTCCCTGCTTGGAAATTTCAGCCGTGCAGGGAGGGATGCCTTCAAAATACACAGCAGCAAAATGCTCTTTATTCGTTCACGCCCCACCTGTGGCTGGAGGGATGAAGATCCTGGTTTTGTGTGAATAAATCTGATCCTCTGCCGCCTTCTGGGCCTTTGATTTGATTAAATTTGTTAATCCTGGTTTCTCTGTGTGTTTTCTCCTTTCTTTGTCCCATCTCCCTTCTCTCTTTTGTCTTTCTCTTTGTGTCTGTGAAATGTGGGAGGCTTTGGATGCTTCCAAGCCCTGTTTGGTCCATTGGACAGGAGCTTTTTAACTGGAAAAAATACTCCCAACCAAAATGAAAATAAAAGTTGGAGCCAGCTCTAATGAGAGCATGCAGAGAATATTCCCTCGGGGCTGTTCTTGAGGATGTTTGGTATTTCCTCCTTTTATAAAATGCAACATAAACTGGAAAAATGGTGTTGGAAAAGCTTCTGCTGCTGCCAGAGCACACAGAAGCAAAGGAGAACAGGGAAGGGGCGTGAAGAAAACCAGGGAAAACTTGTTTTGCTGAATAATTGCGTTCCTGCAAGGAGTTCTTCCAGCATAGAAATGCCTAAAAAAAAAAAGGAATGTGGGCATCCTCCTGCAGCTGGCAGTCAGAGGGGTTGGAATTCCTCATTTTCCACTTTTGGCTGCTGTAGGCTCGTGGGTTTAGGTTTGTTTTCCTCTGGACAGCTGAAGGACAATTCAGCTCCAGGGGTTTAGGGAAATCTTTCTTACCCTGAAGGATGAAAACAGGAAAAGTTCCTGTTAAGGAATGAAAAGGAGCCACCACTGCTTGGGCTCTGGGGATTTCTGTGGGAGAGAGGAGCCTTCTCAGGATCTCAGTGTGCTCCTGAATACTTGCATTGGGATGTGGCTGGGACAAAAGTCCCTCAGATTGTTCTTCTTTCTTCCTCTGTGAACCAACTCCTTAATTCATCTCTCTCTCCCTGCTGAATTGAGGGGATCTCTTCCATTGGAAACTGGTGTTCTGAAACAGTTCCTGTCCCAAATGATAGTGAATAATCAGAATTTCCTGTGAAGTGCCATGAGGGGGGAAAAGGAGCAGAACTTTCACATAAAAAAAACCTTTAATAATAATTCACAGAATTGATGGAAAAATCCATCCATTGGAGCGAGCAGGTTTTGTTCTGTTCTTGGTTTGGCTTTGTACGGCAGATTCCAGAGTAACTGGAATTTTTTTCGCTGATGGAAATGCCACAAAAACCATTAAAGAGTGGTTCAGCACAAGGGCTGAGATGCTGGGAATATCCTGCAAATATCCAAGGACTGTGCCCCGGAGCAGGACAGGAGGGGGAGCTCCCCGTGCAGCCAGGAGCGGATCGCTCCGTGCTTGGAGTTTAGGAGGGAAAATCAATTCCCAGCCTGTCCCTGTGCTTGCCTAAAGCCCCCCGGATTTGAGCCCCAAAGGGTGAAGGGCTCCGTCCCTCCCTGCAACCCCCAGAGGATGCTGCTGCTCCCAACACGGATTGGTAACAAATCCTGCCCCGGGGGCAGCAGCCTTTGCTTTCCTTCCTCTGATCAGCGATGGCAATTTAAAGATTTCCCTTTCTTTCCACTCCTCCCGTGCCCACTGCACCCTTCTCTGCCCTCTAAATCCAACTAAATCTTCGGAAAGGAGATCAAGAACTGGTAGGTTTTAAACAGCGTAAACCGAGGTGGATGCTTGCATTTCAAGGGGGTTTTTCCCCACAGTTCCTTGATAGACAGAGAAGTCCTGAGCTTAATCTGCTTCTTCAAAGGAAGATTCAACCCCAAAAATGCAAACACCCTTGAGCAGGGTGTTTTCTTGTTGATTTTATCCTCTGCTGATGGACCACCACTCCCTGCTCTGCTCTTCCTGGCATTCCCTGCCTCACCTTCCTTTTCTTGTGGCAAAACCCTTAAAAACTTCGGGGGGATTTGTACCAGAGTAGCACCAGGAGAGATTTTCCACCCTTTGGCCCGAGTTCTGCTGCCTGTCAATTCACACCCGCCCTGTTCTCCAGCAGTGAGCAGCTCCGGGATGTCCCCGTGGAATTCCTGCTGGGCTCTTGGTGTTTGCAGCAGGGATGTGACTCGAGGAGAACACGAAGAACAAGGGCAGGACGTGCCTGTGGTGCTGCTCAGCTCGGCTCTGCCCCTCTGTTTGCTGGCACTTTCTGAGGTGTTTAAGAAATGGAGACAAGATGATCACGGGCTGACTGTTAATTAATGCAAATGCACGTGTCTGCCTTCACTTCATCCTCCAGGATCCCTCCTTGTGTAACCCTCCTCTTGTATGTTTTCCAAATTCCATGACCTTGTAAGAGCCAGTATTCTTTAAAACAGGATTCAAATCACAATATTACCCCTGCATTTCATCTTCTAAATATTATTGTAAAGGAACCAGCAAAAATTCCAGTGGTATTAGGAACTCCCAGGATTTCTTTGGGGGTGTTCAGGCAAAGGGGATGTCACAAAACGTGCAAAGACCCTCTGTCATTGTCCTATTGATTTGAGGTTCCCTGCCATGCTCAGTGCAGCTGAGGAGTGAGGGGTGACACTCCCAGAAGGGGCTGCTGATCTCAGGGCTTTATTTTGGGTTTGGCAGCCCAGCCTGGAATAATTTACAGGAGTGAGGTTTGAACTTGGAGCTGTCCTCACTCTGCTGTCCATGGTGTTTATGTGTGGGTGGCTGAAACCAGGTAAGGTCAAATCTTGATCTCTCCCCAAGATCCCTGTAGATAATTTAGACATTAATCAAGCTCTGTGCTCTCTCCTTCCCTCCCTGAGCATTCCTGACCCGGGACCAGTGTGAGGAAGGCAGTAAGGTCAAGAGGGAATGACTTCAACAGCCCCACATTCCCACTCTGCCAAGCTGATTTATCCTTCCTCTGCCCCATCCCTATGCTGAAAATTCACTCTTGGAGACAACAGAAACGTTCTCTTCTCTGATTTAAAATTTTAAAAATCATTTCTGGAGGTTCTCTCGAGCATTGCTTGGGAGATTTTCCTTCCAAGTTTTGCCTGAGCAGGGCAGGAACCTCTTCCCTTGTTCCCCCCTGTCTCAGATCAATATAACGACCTTCACCAGAGCTGTAATTGCATTGGGCAGGGAGGCATCAAGCCTCAGAATATTTGATTTGTCCTCAACCTGAGGTGAGGACTCTGGGTGTATTTTTTTTTTTTTTTTTTCTCCCTGGCCCTCTGCAAGTGTAATTCTGTTTAAATCTGTGGGGATCGCTCTGGTGAAGGAGGTGGGTTAATATCCCTCCTGTCCTTGGCTTTACTGCAGACAGTGGCAACCAGGGGCCTCATTAGTGTGATTGGGTTGGTGCTTCTGCAGGTTTGCTCCAAGAGAAACTGGACTGACACCATGAAACTCATTAAACTCAGCTCTTCCAACAGCGTGGCTTTATGTGGAGGAGAAAAGAAATCCAGCAAGAGGGAAGTCAAAGTAGAATCCTCATTAGAGTAATTAGTGCAAGTCATTATTTCCTAGCAGCCTCGAATGGGCACATTTATTCTGAGGAGATGCCAAGGGTATGGCTGGATGGAGCTGCCTTGGGAGGGGAGGAAGGAGAGGGTTTGCCCGTGATGGGTGATCCTATTAACTCAGCACAGCTAATCCCCTTTCACGGCGCTCATTCCCTGCCATTATCTTTATTTGGCTGCAGATTTCCCGCCCGGAATTCTCCTGCCGTTCCAACGTTTAGTGAGTAGGAATTGAAAAAGGGAACAGGGAGTGTTCCTGGAAGGAAAAGGAGCTGCTGAGGTCTGGGAGGGCGTCTCCAATAAAACCTTCTGCTGGTGGCAGCCTCTCCTTGGAGTATCCCTGCTCCCACTCCTGGAATCCATCAGGTTCTTTCCAGCTGGAATGGGTTGCCTCAGTCAATATTAACCAGAAGCTTTGCCAGCGAACTTCCTGCACTTGGAATGATTGAAGGAGAAGAGGAGATCAAGGACTGGAGTAGGGGAGGGATTTGCCAAAGTCCTGAAACGCATTCCTGGGCTCCCCATTGCAATTCCAGTGCTGGGGGTCCCCACTTGAGTCACTTCTGACCTTTCCAACTGTGGGCACCTCCTTCAGAACCTCCTGCTCGGGTCTCTGTCCAGAATTCCTCATGGATTCCTTTTTGGCCCCGAAGTTCAGCTGGAGCCCTGGCAGTGCCCAAGGCCAGGCTGGAGGGGTTTGGAGCTCCCTGGGATTGAGGATGGTGTCCCTGGCCATGGCAGGGGGTGGAATCACATGGAATTTGGGGTCCCCTGCCACCCAAACCATTCCATGATGTCTGATTTCCATGGTATTGCTAGAAACGAGTTGGGTTATAGGGGAGGGAGGGTTTGGGTGTCGTTCATTCGGAGTTCTTTTAATAATAAAAGATATTGCATCACTCTATATTGCCCTGCTTTACCAATACAACAAAGAGGGCAACGGTTTCATTGCTGATTATTTTTATTGATGGATTTTTTTATCCTCCCTTTGGACCCTCCCTGTCCCCAGCAGTGCAGTGCAAGCAATTGATGCCAGAGTGAGAGAAACAAATAACTCAGTGATGCCACGGGGATAATGCCCGGCTTAAAGCTCATTTGTCAGGCAGCGTTTGCCTCTTAAAACCTTCCTTTGTTATGGAGAGCAGAGATCCTGCAAATGCAACGTGATTGCAGCTGGAAAAGCTGGAAGGGGTTGGTTCTGACCTGCAGACAAAATGTGTCAAAGGAGACCTTTCAGCTGGGAGAGGCTCTGGGCTTTTAATGAAATCTGTCAGGTACAGACGAATGGTTAACCTGCCTTTCATTCTCCCAGCTTATTAAAATCATTAAAAGCCAGCAATAATTATGATCCTTTCTGACTGCTGTATTTATGTCAACCCCGGGGGTCTCGAGCCTGCAGAAGGATTCTGCTCAGATGGGAATCATTGCAGAAGGTCACTGGTGCTCCTTCCCAGCACGGGAATGGTTTTTCCTCTTTGCTGCCCTTTTCAAGTGCACCATCTGACCTGTACAACACAAGTGATTTTTGCTAAATTTTTTTTTTTTTCATTTCTCAATTAGGAATTAATAATTAAATTTTAAATCAGCTTGTACTCCAAACTGAGCCTGATCCTCTGGCATGTGAGACAACCCACGGCACTCAGGGAAGAAAGATGATGTGCTACCTGAGGGAAGACCCAACCTTCGAAACCAATGCACACTCACAATGACATTATGTTATTTATTCTCCAGTTTTCGGCCCCTGGGTATCTCCTCATGTCTTCTCCCCACGGTTTTTTAACAAGTGACATCCCTGAGAATTCCTGACGTTGCTCTCCCTTTTCACCCAGGCTGGGTGTGTTCACTCAGGTCCCTCTGGAAGTCTTGGGGTCACTGCTGTGGTTGTGGCTGTGAATTTCGAGGGCTTTGCTGGCTTTCATTGATTTTTACCAACAGAGCTGCACTTTGGAGATCCATTCCAGAGGCCTCAAGTTTAAGCTCTGACCCAGGTTTGTACTGAAGGACATTTCTGCAACGGCAAAAGGATTTTTTTACACTTAGCACTTGAAACGTTTTTCTACTCATGTAGCTCACAGAAGTGAGCATGATGGAGCTAATTTCTCAAAGCTGAAAATACAGACTGTCATGGAAATCCATACAAAGAAATCCATAGAAAGATTCCTGCTTGTTTTATATCAAATCCAAAAATTGCTTTTATTCCTCAGTTGCTGTTTGAGCTCATCCTTACCAGCCAGGGAGTCTGGAGCCAAAGAATTTAATATCAGATCTGGGGTCTGACAGATTTTGGAGGGGAAAGGGGGAGCTGCTCCCCGTGAAAGTCCCTGTCTGGTTCTCTATCAGCCATTGACAAAGCAATCAGTGGAATTTTTCTTCGGCACAGATTATGCTGTAAAAGCAAAAAAAAAAAAACAAAAACCCAGCATTGATTTGGGTTTGTAATAAGATGACAAGTCTGTAATGATCAGCGGCTTCTGAGATTACAGAAATGTACTTTTCATTTCTCTGACACCATGTCAATACCTTTTCCAGCTGTTCTGAACACCCTGAGAGGTTTTATCTTAAAATCTGGGTTGGAGAAAAATAAGCGAGAGAGGAGAGGCTGATCTGCCGTTGAAAGGGTGTCACTTCTGAATTCCTTTGTGCTTGATAAAATGTGTTTTACAAAGTGTTACAAAGTGCAAATGGGGTGAGGGAAGCACCTTTTGCTTCACTTCAGGTTGGCCTAAGCCCTGTGTTTGGGCGATTTTCAGAGCACAACATTCATGAGGGTTTGGGCTGTGAGGTGAGGTTTTCTCATATTGTGCTTTGCCAGAATTTTTGCCATCCTTTTGAAAAAAAAAAAAAATTCATTGGTTTTAATGGGCTTTTCCAACCTTAACAAATCCGTGGCGAGGCTGATGTGACCTGGTCACAGCCAAATCCATCCCATGTGGGAAGAACAGGCTGAGGAAAGGCAGGGGGGCGTGGGATGCTTTATATTCCTTTGATCCATCAATTATTGATAAGGCTTTTAGCAATGATCATCTGTTCTACACCCCAGCACGTGCCAGAGGGATCTGTAGTAACCCAGCCGGAATTTTGGAACAGATTCAGCATGTAAATGCTGTAACACTGGCAGGATTGGATAATCTTTAGCCCTTTTGGGGGGGGCTAAAATAAGGATTTGCCTGATTTGCTCCCAGTGCAGAGTGGCCCATTTGTTCTTTGGGGTCTGCTGCTGGTTGGACACTCTCAGTTCTCCTGGCAGTGGATTCCCTCTGGATGCACATTCATGGAAGTGAACTCTGGGCTGGATTCCCCACCAGAATTCCAGCTGCAAACACTGGAGCTGCTCCCCCAGCCCCTTTCTTCTTCTTGTTCAAAAAAAATCTCAATTCTCCTGGCAGTGGATTCCCTCTGGATGCACATTCATGGAAGTGGACTCTGGGCTGGATTCCCCACCAGAATTCCAGCTGCAAACACTGGAGCTGCTCCCCCAGCCCCTTTCTTCTGCTTGTTCAAAAAAAATCTCAATTCTCCTGGCAGTGGATTCCCTCTGGACGCACATTCATGGAAGTGAACTCTGGGCTGGATTCCCCACCAGAATTCCAGCTGCAAACACTGGAGCTGCTCCCCCAGCCCCTTTCTTCTGCTTGTTCAAAAAAAATCTCAATTCTCCTGGCAGTGGATTCCCTCTGGACGCACATTCATGGAAGTGGACTCTGGGCTGGATTCCCCACCAGAATTCCAGCTGCAAACACTGGAGCTGCTCCCCCAGCCCCTCTCTTCTGCCTGTGGGGCACACAAACCCTTCTTGTCCCTCTCTCTGCGTTCCGCGCTGAAGTCCCGTGAATTTGGGGAATTTAGTGGCAATCCAGGCGTTTGTTTTGTGTTCATGTCACACGTTGTTTCTGCCACAGTTGCTCTCCTTCCCCCCTCAGCGAGTGAATAAAAGGAGCTTGTGTGAGATTTGGCTCAGCAGCCTCAGCTCTGCCTCTGTGCCAGAGCCCTTAAAGCTGCAGCAGCCCGGCCATGTCCGGGATTTCCTTCTGCTCCTTTAACTGTTCCTGCTCCTCGGGCAGAACAGGCAACGGCGAGGCTCCAGGCAGAGGCACCCAGAGCTCCCAGCACCACATCAGCCCCGGGAAAAGGAGGGATTTCTCAAGGTGAAAATGAAGAGGGAAAATTTAGGTGGGATGCTGGGAAGGAATCCGTCCCTCTTTTGCGTGAAAATAAAGTAAATATCTCCCTTATCTAATTCTGTGAGCACTCATTGCCTTTTCCTTCCTGCAAGGACAACAGGAGAACTGTCCTTAAAATAGCAGAAAGTGGTGAGAATGCCTGGGGGAAAGTATTCCTGGTGGGGGAGGAGAAATGGTAGGGGATGAAACTGATATTTTTGTGTGAGCTGTAGTGAAATACATGGGAAAGCCTGTTGACAACAGCTTCCCTTCTTCCTTCCCTTCCCTTCCAACCTTCCAACCTTCCCAAACCTTCCTTCCCAAACCTTCCCTTCCCAAACCTTCCAAACCTTCCCAAACCTTCCCAAACCTTCCTCAACTTCCCAAACCTTCCCAAACCTTCCCTTCCCAAACCTTCCCAAACCTTCCCAAACCTTCCCAAACCTTCCCTTCCCAAACCTTCCCTTACCTTCCCAAACCTTCCCAAACCTTCCCTAACCCTTCCCAAACCCTTCCCAAACCTTCCCTTCCCAAACCTCCTTCCCCAAACCTTCCCCCAAACCTTCCCAAACCTTCCCAAACCTTCCCAAACCTTCCCAAACCTTCCCTTCCCAAACCTTCCCAAACCTTCCCAAACCTTCCCAAAACCTTCCCAAACCTTCCTTCCCAAACCTTCCCAAACCTTCCCTTCCCAAACCTTCCCAAACCTTCCCTTCCCAAACCTTCCCAAACCTTCCCAAACCTTCCCAAACCTTCCCTTCCCAAACCTTCCCAAACCTTCCCAAACCTTCCCAAACCTTCCCTTCCCAAACTTTCCCAAACCTTCCCTTCCCAAACCTTCCCTTCCCCCATCCATATCCATCCCCCATATTCCCATTTTTTTTTTTTTTTTTTAGCTATAGACACAGAATGTAAAATCCCTGGGAAAATGCATGCCTGGTTTGTTTTTGTTTTTGGGTTTTTTTCCCTTAAATTCTCCATAGCATCGAGCTGCCGTTAATTAATTTTACAAGATGATAAATTATGACATCAGAAAGTCCATCCAGTGGAACTTTTATGGGAATAATTTGTAAATCTGCTGCTTGTGAAATATTAAAGATAAGCTGTGGTTGAGAGTTGAGTTTGCTGCATATTGACAAGGACTGGCCTGAAAATGGGAAAAAATGGGAAGTGTGGCTGGAGGAACCTGGGCACTCTGGAGCCACAGCTGCTCTGGGAATTCCATCCCACCCTCCCAGCAAAGAATCCCTTCCCAAAATCCCATTTATCCCTGCCTGCTGGCCATGGGAAGCCATTCCCCCTCTGCTTTGCTTTTGGGTTGTGCCTTCTTGAGATTCTTACTCCAACAAGTTTTGTAATAAATGATATTTTTACTCATTTTTTTTTTCCTTACAGAGCATGCAACCATCCTGAAATACTTAATTTCTACATTTTTTTTTTAATTATTATTTTCAAATAGCACTGTGCATAAACTTTTCATTTGGTTCATTTGAGGAAAAATATGGCTGACCTAAATAGCAAAACTACCTTTGATCTTGCAGAGATTGAACTGTTAGCAGAAATTAATGACTGAAAAATGAACACGTGTGGCATCCCTCCAGAGAGCAACACACAGCTCTGAATCAAAGAATCCCAGAGCAGGAGAAGCCAACTCCCCACAAAGCTTTTCAACAAAATGATTGGAATTTTAAGGAGGGCTCCACAGGAGGGGAACGTCCAGGCTGTGCCAGAGTTTTGCAGATAAAATTCTCCATTAAGTGCTGGGTGAATTTCCAGAGGGTCAGCCCTTGCTGGCTCCACCTGAGCAGCTCCAGAATTGTTGGAAAATCTGAAAAAAAGAGGATTAAATCCATCTTTGGGGGGCTGAGGCTGGAGGGGAGAGGGATCAGTCCCTCCAACCCTTCCCCACTGGCAGCACCAGGATTCAGAGCTGGTGTTTGGGTGAGGAAAATGGGAATATAAACCTTGCCATGGAAGAGTGGAATGCACAGCCTTGGTTTCCAGGACTGGCAAGCCCTTGGTGTTGATGGAATTTGCTCTTTGCCCAGCACATTTGGAATTGTGACTTGTTACAACTTAAATTCTGGGTTGGAAACTCAAATTCCTGCTCTTTGCATGGAAATTTATGGGGTTTTTTCCAGAGCTTGGCAACTTTTTCCCTCTGGGACAAGGAGAAATGATCTTAAGTTACGCCAAGGCAAGTTCAGGTTGGGTTTTAGGGGAAATTTCTTCACTGGAAATGGGAAAATAAACCCTGCCATGGAAGAGGGGAATGCACAGCCTTGGTTTCCAGGACTGGCAAGCCCTTGGTGTTGATGGAATTTGCCCTTTGCCCAGCACATTTGGAATTCTGTCTTGTTCCAACCTAAATGCAGGGTTAGAAACTCAAATTTCTGCTCTTTACATGGAAATGTATGGATTTGAAAATTTATTTGAATTTATTTTTTTGAAAATTTATGGCTTTTTTCCAGAGCTTGGCAACTTTTCCCCTCTGGGACAAAGAGAAATGGTCTTAAGTTACACCAAGGCAAGTTCAGGTTGGGTTTTAGGGGAAATTTCTTCACTGGAAGGGGCTGCCCAGGGCAGAGGTGGAGTCCCAGATCCTGAAGATGTTCAAAAAGGAGTGGATGTGGCACTTGGTGATGGTTTAATTTAGGTGGGATCTGGCCACTGATGCCCTTGGAGGTCTCTTCCAACCCTATTGATTCCATGATTTTATAAATTCAGTTCTCCCTCTCTAGAAAAGGGCAATATTGGAGAGGGGGGTTCTCTTTTCTTCCTCTTTATTTGCATTTCAACTCCAGGTTCTTCAAGGGCAATATTGGAGAGGGGGGTTCTCTTTTCTTCCTCTTTATTTGCATTTCAATTCCAGGTTCTTCAAGGTCTGTCACTTATTGCCCTGGCCTGGCCCTGGATTTCAGAGAGGTCCTCCAGGAGATTCTTTAATGTAATTAGCAATGGTCAATCTGAGTGAAGTCATAAAATGTGTGCAATGCTCTGCCCAGGGAAGGCTAAATTAATTAAAATTCATTGATTGTGTCCCAGAGCTTGCTCACTGAGGAGCATGCTGGAAACACCAAATATTATTTATTACTTCTGTTGTGAAAATGGATAATAGCTTGAGTTTGTGGTTCCAACTTACAGGATTTGTCTATGAAAACTCAAATTCCCTGTGAGATAACTTGACCTCAATTCCCACTTATTGACAGCGTGTCTGGCTGCCTCACCCTCCTCAGGCATTGTGGTGTGAAAAGGGAGATTCAATTAAAGAACCAAAATTAATGGCTTTTTCTGCACCCTCTTCCTGGCTGCTGACAAAACTGGAAGGATATTTTTTATTAGAATGCGGATAATCCAAAGGAAATTCCCCTTCCAGCTCTATGCTCCTTCCTTTTAGGAACACGAAGTTCAGCTTTTATTTCTCCTCAATTTCCTGCTGCAGTTTTCCAGCTGGAACTCGAGGACCAAAGGTGGGGTAGTGCCAGCATCTCTGGCACTTTGCTGGGCTTTGCTTCCTCGTATCCTTCACAGGGAGGCAATTCCAGCATCCCTGGAATCCCTGGGTTCATTTGGGATGGACTGGCGTGGGCAATGGGAGGATGAAGCTGATGCAGGGGCTGGAGCCATTCCAGACTCCTGGAACAGAGAATTTTGTTTGAGCTCCTTGTTCTGCTGTGGATGAGGAGAGATGGAGCCTGCCCTCCGTGGTGGGACACTTGTGGAGCTCAGGGACCCCTCCCTGGGCCAGGGGCCAGCAGTGCCAGGATTTCTGATGCCACAAAAGTTGAGGCAAAGCTCTTGGTGCCTCTGGAATGAGTTCCTGCTTTGGCCCTGCCACATTTCCTGACCAAAGCCCCGTGGCAGCCCTGAGCAGTCACACAGCCCAGGCCGGGTGTCAGGTAATTAAATGATGATTTAATCAACAGCAGAGAAGAGGGAATTTACAGGGGGAGAGCTGGGCAGGTCTCCACTGGTGTGGCTGTGCAGGAGGCAAAACCAGACCTCTGAAATTCATGATTTCTGTCCTTTGTGGCTGTAGGTTCCTGGAAATGCATTTGGATCTCTGCTGGTGGACACATCCCCCTGGAACAGGCAGGATTGAGGGAGCAGCCAGGATGCCAGAGGTGGTGTAGTTAAACCTGCCCTGATGGAAATGTGCCTGTCTGCAGCTTTAAGCAGCCTGCAGAGATATCATTATCTCCAGCATTACAGGCCAAAAAAACCCACCTTAACAATACACTTCCTTTCTCCAAAAAAAAGCTGAATTTCTGATGGAACACTTCAGTCCTTCTGCACTGAGGTGTGACAATGCCTGCAGGTGCTCTGCCCCACCTGTGCTGCCCGTGGGATGTGCTGGGAGCAGGGTGGGCACTGGGAAGGGAGGGTCCCCTGGTGCTGCAGGTAACTGCAGACATCCCTGCACCTGCCTGGCTCTGCACAGGAGCTGCACAGCTCTGGGGCCGGGGGAGAGGCACCAGCAATTGCTCTGCAGCTGTTCTTGATGCTAATCCTATTACCAGCAACAGGATTAGTTCATAAACAAAGAGCTCTGTTCGCCTGCTCCCTGTGCCCCGCTCTGAAAATCAAATGGGGTTTGTTTTACATGCAGCACCTCTCACACTGAGCACCTCAGCCAGCTCTCCCAAGTGCTGGAATTCCCGGCACTGATATACACACATTTGTGTGATTTCTGGGGGGAAAAAATAGATGAGAATGTAGCAATCATCCTGTCTTGGTTTTGAGGGTTATGTATTATTAAATACGTTTCCAAAATACAATTATTCCAACAGATTTGCAGGATGGGAAGAGGCAATAACTTGGGTATTGTTAATGAGGGGACTGTCCCGTGTGGCCCAGCCTTGCTCTGAGCACAAGGGTGCTGGAAGGAACCAGATTTCCTCCTCAAGCTGCTCTCCTGGAAAGGGTTTTAGTGATGCTCAGCTTCTGCTGGAGACTGGGAGGTGCCTGAGGCTCTGCTGCTGCCCTGTAACCCCTGGGCATCATTGCTAAATCCCATTCGCACCCACTAATCCTTTGGAAACATCTTCAGCTCTCCCTCACCCTGTGGCCTGGCCGCGGGACCCTGTTTGGAGGTGATGGGGAAAGGAGCAGGGAGAACATATGTGAGCTCTCGCCGGCAGGAGCTGAAGGGTAGCAGAGCCTCGTCTTTGCTTTTGTAATTATTTCTGCAAAGGCGTGCTGGCAGCTCCTCCCTGTAGAACCTCAGCATATGCCAGCAAAACTTTCTGTGCTGGCACGGCTCCCCGAGCTGCTCAGATGATGTGAGCTGAGTTGACAAAAGCAGTATTTTGTCAGTGCTGCTACATCTCCTGGATTCAATATTTCAGGAGCAGACAGTGCCATTCTTGCCTCCCTCACCTCCTTCCTTGCTGCTCCTCCTCTCTTTTCCCCTCGTGTCTTTTCCTCATCCCTTTCTCCAAAGCCAAACCCCAATCTGTGCCCCAAGGCTGGCAGCGTCACCCAAATCACTGCAGACCCTCAGTTCCAACTGCACGGGAATATTTTATGGATTTATACAAATTCCCTGAGCCCCAGCTCCTACAGGCATTTCCCAGCTGGGGATCTTTGCTTTCAGGACAGGCTCACCTGGCCCACAGGTGATGGCACCTGACCTTTGTGGTGGGGCTGTGTTGTCCTTAAAAATCAACCTTCTGCTGTGTTTGGGTGTGATGGAGTCAGTGCTCAGGAATTGGGAGATAAACAAGGATCATGGTTGCATTCCTGGGTGAACAGATCTCACCTGATGGACTTCTCCAGTGAGCAGTGGGGATGGAGAGGTGGGAACTGCTCTGTGCAATGCTCTGGGCACTGTCCAAAACTGAGAGATACAAAATCAGCAATAAACTGGGAGTTCTTCTCTTCTCCTCTCCTGAACCCTGCTGTGTGTGTTGCTGTGCTCCTCTGTGTGTGTTGCTGTGTTCCTCTGTGTGACAGTGACAGGGCTGGAGAAGGGGAGGTGAGGAGCAGAAGGATTTGTGGCAGGAGCTGGGATGCTCTACTCAGGTGTTTAATCTGAGGGTTTAACAGTTCATCTTTGCTCCTGGTGCCTGCAGAACCAGAAAACATTCCCAGCCAGCTGTTTTACACACTTGTGTGTAAATGACCTGACTCTACAGGTACTGATGCTTTTTGTAGATACCACTGTACACAGAAAAACTACTGACTTGCATAACACGAGGCCTTACACCTGAAAAGTAGAATACAGAATAGAAATATTTATCAAAACCCCCTAATTTCTTCTATAGTCAGTCCTGTAATTTTCCTTTACAGTGGGCTTACTCCTCTGCTGTAATTTTTTGTTTGTTTGTGAGTTGTCTAAAATCCTCTATTAAACTTTTTTCCTGCCAATTTTCAGTATATTTTTCACTAATGTCTTTGAGGAAAGACACTTCTAAGTGCTTTGCTGCCATAAAGAAAGAGTCAGACCCAGAGAAACTTTCCTCTCTCCTGACAGAAAGCCCAGGCGCCAGTTCTGTATCATTTTAACGTACCCAGCCATACTTGTAAATAATCTTTGCATTTTTTTAGCCAACTTGAGGTGATCTGGAGGAAAGGCAAACTCCCGGAATTCTAGAGCATTCCCGTGGGTTCCCCTCCTGGGAATGGCAGGGTGTGCCTGGGGAGATGTGCTGATAAGGAGCTGCCCCAGCAGGGTGAACTCTGTTCAGTCTGAGGGTTTAAGAGTTCATCTCTGCTCCTGGTAAAGTAGAAACCTTTCCAGACCACACGATCAAATCTGTGAAATCTTGAACCGCCCTTTTTCTGGCACCTGCACCTTCAGTGCGTGAGATTTATTTCATCTGATATTCACTGTCACTTTAATTCATCTGATATTTTTTGGTCTGGATTTCCTGATCTAAACCCAGAGCCTTCTGACCATGCCTGAACAACTGGAAACAAATCTCTATATTTTTCTAAACGCTCATTTCTAAATGTTCAAATCTCTATATTTTTCTAAATGTTCATCATTCACAATTGGGAACAAATCTCTATATTTTTCTAAATGCTCAAACCTCCCAGGAGCTGCAAATTTTGATTTATTCTTGCCTGCCTTAGCACTTGTAGACCTGCCCAGTGCCATCCTCAGCCCTGGACTAAACCCTGGCTTTGCCAGCTCGTTCTTTACTGGGCTGCTCTCAATTTCCCTTTTCTACATCTCCTGAATTTTTCATGGCCTGTAAAGAAGGATTGTCTTCTGGAGTCAAAGGAAAAAGATGAATTAAAAATGAGGAGTGAGCGGAGTTGGGTTATAATAGGTCAAGTTGCTGTTTTGGGGGTTTTATTTGTGTAGAAATGTGAAATACAGCCAAGAAATTTGGTTGAGACAGCCTGGAGGAACCTGAATGTAAAGATCTCTAAACCTGAGTGTAGCACAGAGATGAGCAGATCCCTCCCCATGTGGGATGTCAGGGGTAAAATATGGTTTTAACTGAAAATCAGGGCAGAATGAGGCTCAGGATGAAATTTTCATTCCCAAACTAAACCAAAAAGAGGTTAACTGTTTATATTTTACCTCTTGGCACCTCTCAGTTACTGTCAATATGTGGCACCAGCCAGAGTGTGACTCTGTGCCACAGGGATGCTCCTCCTGTTGTAAGATTTTTTTTTTCCCTCCTAATGTCAAAACATTCTTAGTTTGAGAACTCCCAATAGATGAAAGGATTGGAAGATCCATATGTTTGGGGCACATGGTGTGAAATGTAGTGGAAAACTTTGTGTGCTTGGTATCCTCTCAAAGAAGACGGGGGCGAGCGAAGAGTTAACTTTGAGTTAAAAAGTATTAAACGCTGCGGTTCCAACGCTCCCGAAATCTGAATGGTGTTAAATCCAACTGCCTTTGATGTAACACACCAGTGGAATTGGGAATTGAGGCCACTGGAGCTGCATGAAAAATCAGTGGCCGAGGTAGAGCTGGGGAGGAGGGAAGGAGGGAGGGAGGGAGGGAGGGAAGAACTCCCAGCCCTGGATTCTGCTGGGTGCAAACTCCCAGCCCTGGATTCTGCTGGTGCTGCCCGGTGTCCTGGTCATTTTGGGGCCCTCACCTCAGTGAATCCCAGGGGCAATCACCTGGAGATGAGGAGGTCCCTCTGTGAGTCCCAGCCTCTGGGAAAGCAGGGAGGGTTTGGTGACCCCTGGAGCTCTTTCTGGGGGTTTAGGCTGCTCCTCCCTCTCCAGTCCAGCCTTGTGACTCTTTGTCCACTGATGCTCCCGGTTTTGTGCTTGGGTGATGGAGATAATGCTGCTGGACTTGTTTATGAAGAGCTGAGATTCACAATTTAGGATGTTTCTATCTCTGAATGAGACAGAATTAATTTCTTTCTGTCATTACACGCAAAATCCTGCAACAGATGGACCAGTATCATTTGGCAAATAACTCGCCTGACATTTCCCTCATCAATCATTAAACAATTGGTCCAGTCCTTCGTTGTGGAGCCAGCTTTGAGTCCTTATTTGTTCTGTGTTTCGCAGCAGGCTGATGGGCTTGGGCTGGATCCATGGGAATCAGGGGGGTCTGTGAGCAAAGCCCTCCCCTCCTGTCTGTGTTCAGAGAATTCCAGATGGGATTGGGTTGGAAGGGACCATAAAGCCCCTCCTTCATCCTCCCACTGTCCCAGGGGCTCCAGCCTGGCCTTGGACACTCCCAGGGATCCAGGAGCAGCCACAGCTGCTCTGGGAATTCCAGCCCAGCCCCTCACACCCTCCCAGGCAGGAATTCCTGCCCGATATCCCATCCAGCCCAGCCCTCTGGCAGTCTGAACCCATTCCCAGGGTCCTGGCACTCCAGACCCTTTTCCAAAGTCTCCATCTTTCCTTGGAAGGCCACAGCGTGGTCACCTTGAAGCTTTTCTTCTCCAGGCTGAACTGATGCCCTTTCTGGTTTACCTAAAAACAGAGGCCAGACAGAATTAAGGGAATAAAAAGCAGGGATATTTATTGAAAGGCTTTCAGGTACATTTAGGGCTGACAAAGCCCCCAGGGGCTGCACCCAAAATGGACCGGGGGTCAGGAGTTTCCACACTTTTATCAGCTGGCTCCATTTGCACGTTGGGGTCGATCTCCCAATCCCACCTCCAGGTAATGAAGTCAGTCACCCCCAGGTTGCTGCCCAGCTCTCTTCTGTCCCATCCCTGGCACCCTGAGGTGCCCTGGATTGCCAGGGCTGGGCAGGAATTGTTGTGTCTGACCACTGGCACCGTGTGTGGGGTTTGGAGTGACACACTGAAGAGCTGCAGGGTCACAAATACATGGAAAATACCAAAGCTGAACTCCTCAGGCCTCAGAACAATGCCAGCTGTGCCAGCAGAGCTGCTCCATCCCTCTGACCATCCTGGTGCCCCCTCTGGATTCTCTCCAGCAGCTCCAACTCCCTCCTGTGCCGGGGCAGCTCTGCAGGTGAGGTCTCACCTGAGCAGGGCACAGGGGCAGGATGCCCTCCCTGACTTTGTGGAGAAGTTTCCTGATATTCCACCACTTTCTGGAGCTCCAAACTTCCTGCTGCCATTAAAGCCCTGCCCCAGGACAGCGATTTGGTTCCATGTGGCTGCAGGACAAAGGTTTGTCACAGCTGACCTGGGTGAATCCTGCCACCTCATTAAACAGCAGCAGCCAATAAATCCCTTTTTTAATAGTCTCTTGAATTTTTAAACCTTGGCATTGCTAATGCCCAGGCTGGGGATGTATGGAAATGGATATTTCAAAACTGTGCCCTAACTTTAAGCAGGGTGATTTGGATAAATGATTTCACTTTCCTTCCACCTTTTAATTAAAAGCACTGTGGCGTGGGCTGTGTGCTCCAACACCTTCCTTTAATAAATGGCATTAGGTGCCATTAACTTCCAGGGGATTACTCCAGATTAACTCTCTCCTTTCTGAGATTTCCTCAGCTCTTTGCCATGTGGAAACAGCAGATTTTTTTTTTGCTTTTCCCCCTCTCTGTCCTGCATCAGTATGCACTGCAAACCCGGGGGCTTCTCCATCCTGAGCCAAGATAATGAGCCCAATATTAATTCCACTCCAGCTGCTCCAGGCATGTAAATGAAGCTTTCATGTGTCCAGCCAAGCAGCTCCAGCCTCACCCGAGCAGCAGGAGCAGGCAGGGAGGTGAGGGGGAGAGGGAACCAAGCTGCGACCACCTGGAATTCCAAAGTCGGGAATTCCAGTTTCCCACCTGAACCCACACCGCTGTTATCCACAGTTCATTACTGGGGGGCCACTTCTCTTCCCTCACCTGCTGGCATTGGCCACCAGTGACCTTTTCACACCAAGACAGACCCGTGAAATCCCTCCCAAAGTTTTTGCCGTGCTGGCTTCAGTCTCCTGAACTGTGTCCACATCGTGCACGGGTTAATTAGTTCTGTCTCTCAGCAAAACTAATTAATCCAGATCCACTGCTGAGTCCTGGCAGGAACGAGTTCATGGCTGCTGTGACCCCAGAGGGTCTGGCTGGTGTTTTTACAGCCATGCCCTAAGAAATCTTGTGCTCTGGGAGCTGTGTGGGACAGGACAGACTCATCCAACCTCTCGTGTAAATAAATGTGGGAACGGGAAATATTTCCTTTTTACCAGCTCTGGAGCACCTGTAATCACACTTAAATAACAGACTAAAGCAGCCTTCTCAATAGAATAAATAGAAATTTTTATAAATGTGTGAAAACATTATTTACTCGCTGGATTTTGTTCACTGCCAAGGAGCTTTTTCCTGGATTTTTTCTGCAGTGGTGCTGGATTTAGTTCCACATGAGGAGAAGACCCAGGTTAGACATTTCTCACTGTGGTTCTGTGTTTGCTTTGGTTCAATCCAAGGATCTCACTGATAAACCAGCATTTCCAGAGGTCAGAGAAGTCACAGGGATCTGGTGCCACTTCCTCCTGCTGGGAGCATCTCCCAGGGTTCCTGCCCTGCACGGCTGAGGCTCCCACCCTGCCAGGACCCAAACCCAGCCCGGGGAAAATCCTGGTGCCAGAGGAGCCAGGGGAGAACAGACAGGGCAGGGGATTTGTCAGAATTTCCACCTTCATCCCATGCTGTCTGCTGAGGGATTTTATTTTTCACTGTGTGTTTTCCACCCATTATTTCCTGTTTGTTTTTTTTCCATATTAGGGTAGGTCAGCAGTTTTAGTGTGTTCATAATCACAACTGAATACCAATAGCCAATATTTAAGGATAATTCCCCATAGTGGAGCCTTGATTTTTTTTCCCTTCAAGGCCTTTCTTGCTGAAAATAATCTTGGACCTTTCTCATTCCATGGGAGAATTTAATCCCAAATAATGAGCTGGACAAAAACCTGCTGGGATGTGACATCCTGTAATCCACCTGTCCTTGGAGAGCCTGTACTTGTATAGAATGCAGGAGTTCTGCAGATAAATAAGAAAATATTTTCATTTATCAAGTTAGAATTATAAATAGGTGCTGCCTGATACATTTTCCAACTGTCTGGCAAGTTTTTTTGCATGTTAAAATTCCCTTTACACAGTTTATGCACACCATAGAAAGGGCCTCAGTCGGGATAACCTCTCACAACTTGCCCAGGTCTTACAAAGCAGAAACCAGGATTTAAAAAAATGACTGAAAATCGGTAATTGGCCTCTCGAGTATAAATACAGTCTGTTTCTAAAGGACATTTGCTTGTGTTAAAATCAACTTTCTCCTCAGCTAAAAAACAGATATTTCTGTGGCACTAAAGGAGTAATTGCCAGAGTGTGTTTGTGTCACGATAATTTATTAATCTGGAAAGATGAAGACACTGCCCAGAGGTCATGGCTGACCTGGTAATGAGACCATCAAGCATCCCCATCAATAATTAACCCAGACACATTACTGGGGAACTTTGATCAGCTCCCCTTCCTCAGGCATCTCCAGGCCCTTCATTATCTGCACCATTTGTATGATGGGAGATTCCCAAGGGCTGAGCAGCACTGGAACCTTCCCTGGGAATGGCTGGGAGATTCCCAAAGGCAGAACTGCACCTGAGCCCTCCCTGGGAATGTCTGGGGCTGATTCCCAAAGGCAGAACTGCACTGGAACCTTCCCTGGGAATGTCTGGGGCTGATTCCCAAGGGCTGAGCTGCACTGGAACCTTCCCTGGGAATGGCTGGGTGATTCCCAAGGCTGACTGCACTGGAACCTTCCCTGGGAATGGCTGGGAGATTCCCAAAGGCTGAACTGCACTGGAACCTTCCACAGGAATGTCTGGGGCTGATTCCCAAAGGCAGAGCTGCACCTGAACCCTCCCTGGGAATGTCTGGGGCTGATTCCCAACACTCTCCCTTGAAATAGGAATGTCTGCAGTTGGAGCATCCAGTTCCTGATGCCGGCAGTGTTAGGAGCCCAGTGTCCTCCTGACTCCCAAATATTTCAAAGGATGGAGTCTCCACAGCCTCTTTGCTCGAGCTCCCTCACAACCAAAATCTTTTATTTCAGTTAAAAGCCATTTCCAGGTCTCAGTGTGTGCCCATCCCCTCCTGCCCTGGCTCTGGGGGGCTCAGGGGCTCTGGCTCACACATCTCTGCTCCTTCCAAGCAGCTCCTTGGATGAGATTCCCCAGATCCTTCTCTTCCTGATGCCAAATTATCCCACCTCTCCCTGCCTGGTGTGCTCCTGATTCCATCTCATGCTCTGTCCACATTTCCAGTCTCAAGCAGAGAGGAAAAATTAAAATTAACCTGGTCTGTAGCTAAAACCTGAACAAGCATGGACTTGGTTCTCCCTCCCCACCTCTCCCTGGGAATGCAGAGCTCTTGGGAAAAGATCCATTGGATCCATTGGGGATTGGGTATCCTGGCAATGGGGGAGGTTTGGAAAGGGAAAGATTTGGGAGTTCACAGCCCTGCTGAAGTTGTTCTGTGCCCTCTCAGAGTCCGTGCCTCCTGTTAGCAAAGATGATGATCGCTGTGTTTACCTGAAAGGCATAATTAATGTGAAGTTAATTGAGTAATTCTGTATTTAATCTGTTATAACACAGAATTCGATTGACTTCCTGAACCAATCAATTTTTGTCTCTCTCTCAGGTTGGTCTGGGTCTTTGCTGGTGGGTTTTGAGCATTGTCCAAACCCAGTCTGGCTCCACCTGCCGCGGATCCAGCAGCTCCCTGCACTCCCCTGGGAGAGCTGCGCAATTCCCGAGGGATTTGTCATTATCCTGTACCTCACCGGGATTAAAAAAACTTTGGAAAAGTCCAGCAAATTCCTGTTCACGCCCATTGAACCCGCCCGGTACCTAAACAATTGCAATTGATTTTGTCTGCTCGGGCAAACACAAATTATCCCCTAATCATCCCAGCTCCCTGCCTTGGGTTTCCAAGTGGGAAAACGCTGAGATTGTCATGCAAAGGAGGGAGGGTGGAGGCCAAGGGAAGGTGGGGTTCTCCCTGCTTGGCAGGAATTGCAGCCACTTCAATTATTTGTTGCCCTCGGAGCTTATTTAGCACCCTGCAAGCTGAAAATTAAATAAATTACTTTTATTTTTGCGTTCGCTTGTGGTTTCTGCTAAATGGCTGCGTCAGGGGTCAGCAGTGCCAGGCCCTCAGGCTGTGGCATTGTTTGATTTTATCCCAAACGCAGCAGAATCCTGGAGGGGCAGAGATTTTTCGGCTCCAGTCCGTTTCTGAACGAGCCGGGCTGGGTGGCTGAGTGCAGGCTGAGTCCTGGACACGCAAATTACAAATACAAAATTGCAAAATACAGCAAATTATCCAGTCTGGGATAACGGATTTCCTCCATGGAGAGGACAGGGATGGGCATCACTGTTTTTCTGGAGAAAGTGGTTTATTTTTTCAATGTCATTATCCCCATTTTCCCGTTCTCTTATATTTTTCTATGGCTTGGATTTCCTTTATTTAGTCATTTAACAGCTACTTGGGGTAATTTCCCTTTCTTTAGTCTTTTGCCCTACGATGTTTCTTTCTGCAGACCCTTTTTATATTTCATCCTGAAAGAGCCAAATGAAATCTAACGGGCTGGAGCTGCATTGTCCAATCTATTCATCCTGCCACAAAAGCCAGGCTCGTTCCTGGCAGGGCATGAACCCCCACTGGACATGGGGAGGGATCAGGAGTGAAAATCTCCACCCCAGAGTGTTTCACCCGGGCCCTAAGGTGAAGAGGAGCTCCCAGCATCTCCCCCACCCACCCCGCTGTCAAAAACTTGCTGTCAAAAAATTCCCCATCCAGGGGAAGGAGCCAGGCATTCCTACCTGGATGTGATCTGAGGTTTGGAACACCTCAAGCAGCCTCATCCACTGAATTCCCAGAGGACAGGAGCTCCCAAACCACCCCTGGACCTGCAGAGGAACATCACACCCTTCTACAGGCTCACAGCTGTCACTTCAGTGGGACTGCAGCACCTTTAACTGGGACTGCAGCACCATTAACTGGGACTGCAGCACCATTGACTGGGACTGCAGCACCGTGTACTGGACTGCAGCACCGTGTACTGGGACTGCAGCACCTTTTACTGGGACTGCAGCACCTTTAACTGGGACTGCAGCACCGTGTACTGGGACTGCAGCACCATTAACTGGACTGCAGCACCTTTTACTGGGACTGCAGCACCTTTTACTGGGACTGCAGCACCTTTTACTGGGACTGCAGCACCATTAACTGGGACTGCAGCACCGTGTACTGGGACTGCAGCACCGTGTACTGGGACTGCAGCACCTTTTACTGGACTGCAGCACCTTTAACTGGGACTGCAGCACCTTTAACTGGGACTGCAGCACCATTAACTGGACTGCAGCACCATTAACTGGGACTGCAGCACCGTGTACTGGGACTGCAGCACCATTAACTGGGACTGCAGCACCGTGTACTGGGACTGCAGCACCTTTTACTGGACTGCAGCACCGTGTACTGGGACTGCTACCACCATTAACTGGACTGCTCCACCATTAACTGGACTGCTCCACCATTAACTGGACTGCCGGCACTGCCCTGAGCAGCAGGCTGGATTCTGACCCTGACCATGTTTCTGTTATTATTATTATTATTATTGCATTTATTTTTATCTTCCTGTTGAATTGCATTCCTGGGATCTCCCACTGGTTTGCTTTCAAACTGGCACGAGCACACCCAGGAATCCAGAGGGGTTTTAATCCACCAGCCCAAGGCCGTGGTCATGAATTGTTGACAATTAAACACTTAGCACGGGAAGAGCTGGAGAGAAGAACTGGGATGGGAGCGCTCCCATCAATAATTCACAGGACATTAGAGCCTCAATGTCAGGAGTTGTAGCAAGCATGCCCTGACGGGGTATTAATGAAGCTGCTCCAGCCATTACACACACGAATTGTTAATTTATTCATCATTTACCAGCCACGGGAGAGGGGAGAAAGGAAAACCCAAGGTGTGAGATGTGCAGCCCTTGGAACAAAGCTGCACAGCTGTGTGTATATATTTATGTATTTATTTATTTTATATTAATTTTTATATTTATATATATCCATGCATATGTAAACTATTATTAATATAAATTATTAAAATATTATTAATACAAAACGTGTATTTTATAATCTATTATATATAATATATAGATATACTATATATATACAATATATATACAATAATATATACAATATATATATATATATATACTATATATATACTATATATACAATATATATAATATATACATATACAAATCTAGATATAATAAATATATAACTGGATAAATTTATAAATATATATATCAGATAAATATATGAATAGAACATAATATATAAAAATACAAATATAAAAAATTACATATGTTTGTGCCTATATATAATATTTGTGGAAATATATATAAAATTAAATGGATAACTAATGTGCATAAATACACACACACATTCCTATATAAAATAATCACAACTCAAAATCAAACACAGCCCTGTCCAGACCCATTTCCCTTTCCATGTGTGTTCAAGCTCAGAGTCCCTTATTTAGGCTGATTAAAACTTCCCCATTTCTTCTCCTTTGGCAAATGTTCGAGTGGATTTGTTTTCTATTTCATCAGAAAATGTAAAATAATTTAAAAAAAAATAGGAGGGGGTGGCATTTGTGCAGCAGAGTGGAAGCTGCCTGGGTTCAGCTCAGCTCCTCAAGTTTTGTGCCTTGGAATTGATGAACTTTCCAATTAGAGCATGACAGGATTTTTAAGGCAGCAAAGTCACGTCTACCTTTGGTGGACTGGGGGATTTTGAGGCTCGGGCCGTGGCAGAGGGAGAGCTCCTGGCTGCTCTGCCTCAGCTCCTGTAGGATCCAAGGAGCTGGGAAAAGAATTCCCTGGAAATGGGGGCAGCTCGTGAGGACGCTGCTCTGCTCACTCCCAGAGCTGGCAGAGCTCCAAATGGACCCATCCTGGAGAATGATCAGTCCAGGAGGGAATAAAGGACTGCACACTTCAGCATTTACTGGGAGTAATAAATATGAATTCCTGCTCCAGTGCTCCTGGCTGTGATGCAGACGGGGTTAACTGAGGTATGGGAAAGGTATTTTCAACATCACTTATGATAATTAAGTTCTGAATCTTGTTTGAGGGAGTTGTGTGTGCTGCTGTCCAATCCGGAATAAAAATAGTGATTAATGATGATATTTTTCATATGCAAATGAATATCTGATCTATAGGTAGCGACAAATTGTCATAACAGAACAAACCAAGCAAGGGTTTTTATTCAGAAGTGAATATTTATGCAGTGTGGGTGCAGATGCAGTCTGGATGCAGATATAGGGGAGGACAGGTTGGTTTCTAGGGATTGTTTTGTGGAAAATCATTTATTTTTTGGAATGGAGTTGGACTCTTGGCCCATCCTGAGTCCCAGTCTTTCTCCTGCTCCTTCAGAGCGCTGGATCCTGGGGCTGGCCAGGGGAGCTCCACCTACGTTGGATTGCAGGGGCAAGCAGCGAGCCAGGAATGAGGAATTAGGATGGAAGGGCTGGAATCTGACCTGAGATCTGTGCAATTTTCAGTTTTGGTACAGGGTGGGGTCATCAGGGGCACATGGACACCCTCAGAGATCCAGGCTGAGCAGGGAGTTCCTGGGCCACAGTGGGAAATATTTTAAATATTTAAAAATCAAATAACACACCGCGGTTGGCTCATGACTGACTTTTTATAAAGCACTGCCACCATTTTGGCAACGGGATTTGGGCAGGGAGCTGTTCCCCAACTCACTGATGGGGGTGTTTAGCACGGGGAGGGACAGAAATGGCACAAAGATCCAAGTTTTGGGAGCTGTTCAAGCATCTAGCGCTGCCCTCTGAGCAACCCGGGGGTGCCTGAGCCACAAATGGTCCCTGCGGGATCCTGGACCTGCCCTGAGCATTCAGCTCCTTGCAGCTCCTGGCTCAAGAGGCTCCCAGAAGCAGCTCGGGGCGCTCCTGCTGCCCCTGTCCCGCACCCCTCTCCCTCCTGCCTGGGATCCGGGAATTCTCCAGCCCTGGTGGCCCGGGTGCCGCCCCGGGGCCAGGCCGGGCTCTGCAGCATCCTGGCTCCAGCCCTCCAGAGCCTCGGGAGAGCTCGGCAGGAAAGGAGGTGGCTCGGATTCTGCAGCTTCACTTCTGCCTTGTTTATCAAAGTCACTGCTTTTCTGGCTAAAAGGCACTTAGATTTAAAAAGAGAAGAATTACAGCCTATGAGGCAGGGCATTAACCCTGTCCCAGCCACAGCGGGACACGGAGTGTTTACATTCGGAGTTGCTGCCTGCATCTGCCTGCTGTCAAAACAAATGCCTTTTGTGGGGATGATCAGGGTGATCACAGCCCCTGCCCCTCGACCCTGCACCAAGGCTCTCACTTTTAACCTGCAAACATTCCTTTTCTGCACCCCCTCCTCCCCTGGGAATACAGAAAAAAAAAAAAAAAAAAAAAAGAAAAAAAAAGGAAAAAAAAAAAAAAAAAAAAGAACTGTTTAGAATTTGCCCAAGCCAAATAGTCAGGTGGATTAGAGGAAGCACAGGTCGGCAAATCCCAAGGGGAGCAGGTGTTTTGTTTGGTGCCTCTGCCCGAAAATCCCGCACCACAAACATTCCATAATCCCGCAGAGGCGGAGGGGTCAGGCAGGGAGGACGGTGGGCAAGGCAATGCTGTGTCTTTAATTTTCTTTTCCGAGGGAAGCGAAGTCTGCAGAGCCATGACAGCCTCACTTGTTCAGCCTTTAATGCGCGCTGGGTTTTCTCCAGTGGAGGGCACTCGGTGTTCCACAAACTCCAGCCTCGGCACCAGCCAGCTCCGGAGCATCACCGCTCTCTGGAAAGCCTCGGAATTAGAGCAGAGCTGCCTCTCAGCACAGCTACAAAACACTTCAAACCCGACCAGCTAAATGGATAAACCGAGCCTGCGGGGCTGCTGAGCCGGGCACGGGCTGCCTGCGTGCCCGGGGACGATGGATCGCCGTGCCCGGCCATGGCACAAGGCAGCAGAATGAGGGATGCCAGGCGCCGGCTGAGCTCTGCTCCTGCCTCCCGGAGAAGTTGGTTCGCCTCCACCGCCTGCTCCGGCTTTTCTCGCCGATTGCCGCTTCACGCCGCCGGTTCTCTGATGACTTCCACAATGGCTCTCAGAGCTTAGAGTCCCTCCCTACCCCCCCACACTCCCCCCATCCTTCGTCCTGTCTTCCCCACCCCCAACCCCTTCCCTATCCTTTCCCTTCCTCATCCCCAAAAATTCTCGCTGGTCCTCCGGGGGGAACTTTGTGGGGTTCCTGGCTGGCACGCTGGATGGCGGCGGGGCGAGCGGCAGCCGGGCTGTGACATGAAGACGCTGATGGTTTAAACCAAAGGAACCGGTTTGGAAAAAAGGGAGACAGAGAGAGGCGAGGGAAAGCAGAAAAAAAAAAAAAAGGAAGAGAGGGGAGAAAACAGCTGGAGGGAGGCGAAGGAAGACGTTATTGATGACAAAAGGATGGGTGAGTGAACTTTTGTGGTTTGTTGGCTGGCACAGCTGCAGCTGTGGGGTGGATTTTGCAGCTGGATTATTCGCCGGTGGCGGGGGGCAGCGGGAGGCAGCGGCAGCGGCGCGTTCCGCTGCCAGGTGACTCACTGTACTTGCCATTGTATTTTTAGCCCTCGTCCCCCCCTCCAGGCACACACACACACACACACACACACACACACACCTTTCCGCCCGCAGGAGGTGAATTCGTGCCCCGAGCGAAGCCCCCCGTGCCGCCCGCACCTGCGCGGGCACCGGGAGCTGCGGGTGCGCCCGAACCCCAAAATCCCTGCCGGCTTCTCCTGCCCATGGCCCGGCACCATTCGGGCCGGCGTTAACACTTTGCAGGCTGTGGGAAGCACAGCGGAGGGAGGGGGGGGAGTTGTTTCTTGCATAGGTGGTTTTGAAGAGGCTGAAAAGATGCCCCTGGTACCGCTGCTACATTTCCAGCAGTCATTTGCCAGTCGGGTTTTTTCCCCGAGTGTGACAGGTTTATTCCCCTCCTTCCTTTCCCCCCTTCCCCAGCCCCCGAGTCTGTAACAGCCAGAACATATTTCTAGCTGGCTGCTGCTGGCAAAGAGAACGGAGCAAAAAAAAAATGTGAATTTAAATTGCGAATCTACCCATTACGGTGGAAGGCAGGGACATTCTAGATCAGGAATTATTTTTGCAGATTGCCCGTTGGTTTAAAATCGGACTAAAGACCCGCAGCACTGGGTTGGTTTTGTGTGTGTGGCAAATAATAAAGTGATTATTTATCGAGGAGATATGAGCCCTTGAAATATTTCCTGTTGGAAGAATGCATTTTCATTCTCAGCAAGGCTGCAACTCTGGGCAGCAACATTATTCCAGGTGTGCAGATGGGTGTTGGGGGTTCTGACACCCCCTCCACGCCCTCTCATAATTATTCAGGATTCTATGTATTCAATTATTACATGTGTCCTCACATCCAGCGTTGCTGCTGCGTGACAAACATGACATCATAAAGGCAAACCCTTAAAATCAATCAGGAGAGGGGAATTGAAAGACAAATATCCCCCTTTAAACTTTCTGGATTTGCTGCTGTCTGAAGCGTTGTGGTGGGTGTTTTCATCACCTACTAGATTAATTCGAATTAATAACTGTTTAGGTATTCACAGCCATATGTGGATCAGTTTAAATGAACATGGGTTAAGGCAGAGGTTCATTTGAAAGGAATATGTCTCCTGCCTTTGGGGTCCCATGCCAGCATTCCTGGTACACTTCTCTGTAGGGATGAACTTTGTTTCTCTGCATCTATTTCTGTATTTTAGGTACATAAAACCCATGAGTTTTACTTAAACCTACTCTCAAACCCGAATCACTCAGTGCAAAAAAAGTAAAACCTTTACTTAGCGCCTCATTTTACAATAAATACACATTATAAAGACGGATCAAACTTCAGGAGAAGTAGATTTCTCTCTTGCTGGGGTAATTTTGGGGGGGGGGGGATTGGACTTGCAGTTGCTTTCCTTGAGGAACACGTTGAGCAGCACGTACGAGCAGAAGCTCTGGCTCATTTCCTCTCCAGCACTATGGAGCATCCAGCACAGTGACTTGACAAATATGTTTATTGTTCAAATCCCGGCACGGAGCGCTAAGGACACCCCAGCTCCTCTGAGAGCCGGGCCACAGGAGCACGGCTGGGAGGGCAGGGGCTCCTGCTGCTCCCGGGGGACCCCCAGCCCCACCAGAGGAGCCTGCTGGGGGCAGGAGGGATGGCCAGGCAGGCCCTCCAAGGACGGTGATTTGCAGCACAAAGAGCCGAGGCAGAAGGCGAGCAGGTTGCCTCCCCAATCCCCCCAATCCAGCTCCGGCTGTGCCCGAGCCCCCGGTGACGCGGTGATCGGGTCGTTTTATCTGCCAGCCTTTCCAACGGCCCTTTTCTCCTTTTGGGTGTTGCAGGTTTCCCTGCAGCCAAGCGGCGGGGAGGCTCGGGGGTGCTGCTGGGGCTGCTGCTGCTGCTGGCGGGGCTGGCGGGAGCGCAGCGAGCCTGCCCCAGGAACTGCCGCTGCGACGGCAAGATCGTGTACTGCGAGTCGCACGCCTTCCGAGACATCCCGCACAACATCTCCGGCGGCTCCCAGGGCCTGTCCCTGCGCTACAACAGCATCCAGAGGCTGAAAGCCCACCAGTTCGCCGGCCTCAACCAGCTCATCTGGCTGTACCTCGACCACAACTACATCAGCTCCGTGGATGAGGACGCCTTCCAGGGCATCCGCCGGCTGAAGGAGCTGATCCTGAGCTCCAACAAAATCACCCACCTGCACAACAAGACCTTCCACCCCGTGCCCAACCTCCGCAACCTGGACCTGTCCTACAACAAGCTGCAGGTGCTGCAGGTGGAGCAGTTCAAGGGCCTGCGCAAGCTGCTGATCCTGCACCTGAGGTCCAACTCGCTGAAAACCGTGCCCATCCGCGTTTTCCAGGACTGCCGCAACCTCGACTTCCTGGATTTGGGCTACAACCGCCTGCGGAGCTTGTCCCGCAACGCCTTCGCCGGCCTTTTGAAGTTGACAGAGCTCCACTTGGAGCACAACCAGTTTTCTAAGATCAACTTTGCCCACTTCCCGCGGCTCTTCAACCTCCGCTCCATTTACTTGCAGTGGAATAGGATCCGCTCCATCAGCCAGGGCTTGACGTGGACCTGGAGTTCCTTGCACAACTTGGATTTATCGGGCAACGACATCGCAGGGGTAGAGCCCGGCACCTTCCAGTGCCTGCCCAACCTGCAAAAGCTGAACCTGGATTCCAACAAACTCACCAACATCTCCCAGGAGACCATCAACACTTGGATCTCACTCATCTCCATCACCCTCTCCGGGAATATGTGGGAATGTACTCGAAGCATTTGCCCCCTGTTTAATTGGCTTAAGAATTTCAAGGGCAATAAGGAGAGCACCATGATCTGCGCGGGCCCCAAGCACATCCAGGGCGAGAAGGTGAGCGACGCCGTGGAAACCTACAACATCTGCGCGGAAATCCAGGTGGTGGCTACCGAGAGGTCCTACCAGGCTCCCATAACCCCCCAGAGACCCTTGGTCATCCCCAAACCCACCGTCTCCAAACTGGAAAGCCACCAGCAGCCGAGCTCCGCCGCGCCCAGCCCTTCCGCCGACGTCCCGACGCCGGCGCTGGAGCCGGAGTACGAGCACGTGTCCTTCCACAAGATCATCGCGGGCAGCGTGGCCCTCTTCCTCTCCGTGGCCATGATCCTGCTGGTCATCTACGTGTCCTGGAAGCGTTACCCTGCCAGCATGAAGCAGCTGCAGCAGCACACGCTCATGAAGAGGCGCAGGAAAAAGGCGCGGGAGTCGGAGAGGCAAATGAACTCCCCTTTGCAGGAATATTACGTGGACTACAAGCCAACAAACTCTGAGACCATGGATGTATCCGTTAATGGATCTGGGCCCTGCACCTACACCATCTCTGGCTCCAGGGAATGCGAGGTATGAACCATGATCCTCCTAAAACCATTTCAGCTGCTGGGAAGGAGAGGTAAATGTTCGAAGCTCTTGAGGTGTCTCTAAATATTAGAAAGATTTGTGAGATTTTTGTTCTTTGTAAATTTTTTTTTTTTTTTTCTTTTCCCTGCTTCGGCGTTTGCTCTGTAGAAGGTTCTCTCGTGTTAAATGACAACAGGCAGGGAAGGGATGGTGATTATTTTGAATAATTAAGACTTATTAAAAAAGTGATTAAGTTGGAGTCAACAACTGTGATAAACGCATCTGGAGTGTTGTTCTCCTCCTGTTTGCACCCATTTGATGAGCTGTGGCTACAAGAGAATCCTATTTTTAATGGACTGGTAGATACAGAGGAGCTTAAGAGCCTTTTCTGGTTTAAAACTAAAAATGGAAGCCTCTTTTCTCCAGACCCCACATCAAACCTTGAGGGGTTTATGGCCCTATTTAATGATAATGCCAAAGATTTCCTGCATTTTTAACCTGGTTCAGGAGCAAACCAGGGGACAAACCAGGACTGCAGCAGGATCTTGGAGCTGTTTTCCTGGAGCAGCAGGAGCACAGAGGCTCCTCTGGACATGAGCCCTTGTCAAACAGCACATTTGCAAATGTCTGGGTTGGGAGAAGGGGATTCTTGGAGGGTTTAATTTCATTTCAGTGATCAGTGGAGGCTTAGACAGCCCTGCTGGAGTTGATTTCCACAATCTCCAGGCCGTGTCGGGATTTGACTCAGCAACATTGGGAACACAATCAGGAAAAGCTCTCAGCGCTTCTCTTCTGCTGTCCAGCTTTGCAAGGAAATTCCAAATTGTTTTGTTGCTCTCCTGCCAATGACTCCACTGCTGTGGATGCAGGGGAGGGGTTTGTTTGGAATGCTGCTGCTTGTTTAGAGCTGGCAAAGGAGGATTTGCCCAGTTCCACTGCAGTCCTGGTCACTTAATCCTGCTTGAGATGTGGCACCAGGTGGGCTTTGCTGCCCTGGTTGTGGCTGTTCTACCTGAGAGTGTTTCCTGTGCCTGTTGGAGTTTATTCCCACCCCTTTGTGCAGGGTGGGCTGTGGGAATTCTGAGCACCCAGGTGCTGTGGGAGGTGTGGGGAAGGTGAGCAGAGTGGGATCTGCAGTGCTGGGATGGGGATTGTTCAAAACCCCAATGTTTTTCCCTCTCTGACAATGGGAGCCTTTGAGAGCTTTCATATTTGGCACCTGAAATGCCCAGATGGTTTTGGGCTGTGGAGTTGAGCGGAAGGAGGAAAAATGCAGTGGTTTGGGGTCGCTTTCTCTGGTTGTCTTCAGAACAGAAACCCACCTGCCATGTCCCTGTCGTTGCTCCAGGAAAATGCAGAATGGAGGGGTCAGGTTTGGTTCATTCGCTGTTTCCAGCACAAGTAAATGAGTGATGCTCAAGTTATTCTGAATTTCCCCTGGCTGTCACAAACCTTGCCTGGAAGGCTCTGTCCCCTTCACACTCAGGTTCAACACCGTTGAAGCTTCTTGGCTAAAATGTTGTTTAATTTATTCCATGGTGGTAAACAGGCTGATGAATGTGCACGTGATAATTGGGCACCCAGGTAATGAACTGGCTGATGAATGTGATAATTGGGCACCCAGATAATGAAATTACACCGTCATCCCCGATGCATTTTGGATCACAGAAGATTGGGGTGATGTCTGGGAGACTGGAATTGGGATCATTCAGATTACAGCAGCTGATTACGAGGTTCAAGAGCCCTCCTGGGTGCAGGAACAGGAGGGCAGCGTGGTGAAACTCCCCCCTGTTACACACAGCGTTAAACACCCGGGGACCCCAGCTCACCTGGGCTCCAGGGGCTGTGGCAGCACCAGAACAGTTTCATTTGGGTCAAATTCAACCGAGGACAACTCTGCAGGACCGAGTGTGGCTTTGTGGTGCCCCTGGTGTAACTCAGCCTGTGCAGGATGTGCCAGGGCTGGGTCTGACAGGGCACCCTGGGTTCGTGTCCTTACTGAACATCCAGAGGTTCTTTGCACGCTGCCAGAGACTAATAAATAATAGAGAATAATAAAGACTTCAGGAGATGGAAAGCAGATAATTGAAGGCACATGTAGCAACCCAAAGCCCCCACTGAAATCCTGTCTTCAGCTTGGATTTGACATTCTGCGTCTCCATAGCTACAAGGTTCCTCTTGTAAAAGGAGAGATACTCACTGTACAGCACTTAAAAATGGTAAAAAAAAAAACAAACCCTTGTGGAGTCTTTAGCAGTGGAAAGGGTTTGTGTTTGGTGAAAAAAAAAAAAAAATAGGAAATGGAACCTCTCTTTATTTCCTAATTTACCCGTGCTTGTGGAAAGCTATTATTTTGTGCAGGTGTGAGGCAGCTCAGGCCCATCCTCCCCGGGGCTGCCTGGCTCATTCCCTGTGCTCAGCCTGAGGTTTCTCCCAAAAAAAGAAACCCTCAGAGGGTAGAGGAGAGCCTGGATACCTGTGAGAGGGCAGGCAGGCTCCAGGACTCATTGCTTAGCAGCTGATTGATTTTAGTTCTTTGAGCAATATTTTCCAAAGCATTGTCTGCTTCCACACGCCTGGGGCAGCTGAGGGTCCAAAACTGGTGTGGGTTTGGGAAAGGGGGATGGACTGGGAGAGGAAAGAGATGCCAGAGCACTGCTGCCCACTCTCCTGAGGGTGGTGGGGTGGCTTTTGAGGTCAGGTGAGCAGAGCTGGTACCTTCACAGGCGTCACTTTGGCTGTGGAAGCATCCAGCTCATCTCACCCATAAACCACTCATTTTCCATGGCAGAACTGGCTGGGGAATAATGTGCTGAGCTATTTCCACAGGTTCTTTTCTCCACAGCAGCTCCAGGGATGGTTTAAAATTCCATGAGGCTGTGAGCATTCAGCAGAGACCCACAGGTGAGAGCTGCCCTGGAGCAGGGCAGGTGCAGCTTTGTGGGGCTGCTTTCCCCAGTCCCTGCTTCAGGAATTATTCCTTTTTCTGAGGAGAGACAGCCAAAGGCAGGCTGGCTGCAAATGGGAGCGACTTTGGCAGCAGTGGGATTATAATCACTGACACCTGGCCTGTGCTCCTCTATTTAGTCTCTTGGCAAGACTGGCTAAAATAACTGGATGCTCCCAATTTTGGCTCTGGCCATCCAGTTAGCAGAGTGCTGCTCCCTCAGCCTGGGATTTGCATTGTGCATCTCCCTCCCTCTCACTTTCCCATTTATTTGTACATTTGCTAGAGATCTGGAAGCTGTAAAAAGGGATTTCATAAAGCCAGCTATAGTGTTCTGTATTTCTTGCATATCACACTCACAGAGTACCTGGGAATGGCTCATTGGAAAGGTGTTGTGGGCAGAAGGGAAATGTTTCTGTCTCCTGGAAGGTCATTGCTGTCCCCTTTCCCAGGCTGGCAGGGACAAAACAAACAAGAGGCAGACAGGTGAACAGCTTTTTTGTGTGAACTGAGCGCTGTGAGGTCGCTTTTTACACCTCTCCTTCTCCGTGTCTGGCCATACCCTGTGGATAAACAGCCACCTGTTCACACACAGGGACAGCTCTGCTGTGTTTGCTGCAGGAATGAGAACAGGGCTGGTTGTCACTCGTGTTCACACGTTTGCAATCAGACCCACAGAATCTCCTTCGCTTGGAATTCTGCTCCTTCCCCTCTTTCCATTGGGAGGGAGAGCACTGATAAAGGAATTAAACGTATTGCAGCCTTGGTGGGCTGCTGCAGACCTGCTTTTGAGCCTAATTTAGAGGGAGATGTTGACATGCTGGTTTTATTATTTATTTGTTAAACACCGTGGTGCTGCTTGGAACGAGAAGCAAAGAGGATAAAGCAGAAGAGTTTCCATCTCCAGGGAGGGTTTGGAGTCAGGTCCCCGTTCTGTAACTCAGCATTGAGAGGGGTGCCCTGGGGGCTTAGCCTGAGCTCAGGAGGTGCTGTGACCTCGTGGGAGAAGTCACTCAAGGACTGCCTGAATTTTACTTTTTTTAAATTTTTTTAAGAGCAGCGGTTGCATTTCCCTTGTTCATCAGCCTGAGGGGTTTGTGAGGAATGCTGAGCTGGGGCCCTGTGGCTGAGCTTGGGGGAATGGAAAGGGAGAGACCCCACGGGTGGGACATTGCCAAGAGCAGGGAGGAGAGGAGTAAGGAGAGTGGGGGCAGAAACTCTTCATTAACCCTCTGTGCTCACTGCAGGGCCAAAGCCCTGGGGTTTCTTTGCCATGACTCTCCTGGGACAGCAGGATGAGCACTGTCAGCTGAACTTCTCTGCTTCCTTCTGTGCTGTGGCTCCTTCTCCCAGCCCTCTGTGACTGTGGAGCCTGCATTTGTGTTGGCCTGTAAGCTGGGGGTGGATCAGCCCACCAGAGTGTCCTGAGGGTGGATCAGCTCCCCAGAGTGTCCTGGGGTGGATCAGCTCCACCAGAGTGTCCTGAGGGTGGATCAGCTCCACCAGAGTGTCCTGAGGGTGGATCAGCTCCACCAGAGTGTCCTGAGGGTGGATCAGCTCCACCAGAGTGTCCTGAGGGTGGATCAGCTCCACCAGAGTGTCCTGAGGGTGGATCAGCTCCCCAGAGTGTCCTGAGGGTGGATCAGCTCCCCAGAGTGTCCTGAGGGTGGATCAGCTCCCCAGAGTGTCCTGAGGGTGGATCAGCTCCACCAGAGTGTCCTGAGGGTGGATCAGCTCCCCAGAGTGTCCTGGGGTGGATCAGCTCCCCAGAGTGTCCCGAGCCCTGGGTTTGTACGGCAGGAAAGGGGAAGGTGACAGTGCTGCTCCTCAGAGCTCTGCCCATGGGAGGAGCAGCTCAGAGGGGACACATTTTAGAAATCTTTGAATCATAAAATGGTTTGGATGGAAGGAAGCGTTACAATCACCCAGTGCCACCCCCTGCCATGGGCAGGGACACATTCCACAGCTCTGGGTTGCTCCAAGCCTTGGACATTCCAGGGATGGGGCAGATTTACCACTCAGAGCCTTTACCTGCCCTTGGCACTGCAAATATAACCCCAGCCTAAGGGCAGCTGAGCTGGAGAGACACCAGTGATGTAGCAAGAAATGCACAGGGGCAAAATTTCCCTGGGCTCAGCACTTGTGAAGTGTGAGAGTTCCCAAAGCTGTTCCCAAAATTGACTGGCCGTGTTTCCGGCGGAGCTGAGCCAGCTGTGCCTCCTGCAGAAATTGAGGGCTTCAAATTTGGAAAGGAAATGCAGGAGGATGTGGAACACTTCTGAAACTCTTACTCGGTGCTTCCTCTGGTGCCTGGCTGAGAGAGGAGCTCATCAGGAATTTGGGTTTGGGATACACGTGCTGCTGAGACCTTGGGAGTGGATTGCTCTGGGATGGTGCAGGGCTCAGGGCAAAGGAAGGAGCTGAACCCCCCCTCTCCCAAATTCCCTGAGCTTGGGAACTTCCCTGGGCAGATTCCAGGCATTGCCTTTGCTCCATGAGGTCTGGACTTGAGGCTGACAGCTCGTTAACAGAGCTCTGGGATTGCACTGTGGATTCCCAGCCTTAGGCACAATGTCCAGCTGGGATTATTCTCCCTCTGCTTCCTCTTCATTTTTTTTCCCTTCTCCCCCAAATGTTGCCACTTTCCAGAACCCTCATGGTTCAAGTTATGCCCAGTGATGGTGCTCAAATGGAGAGGCTGCTGCACTGGAGAGCTTTGCCCAAGAGAGGAGGGCACTCGTTATTCCCATTATATTCCTTGTGAGGGATTCCTGCACTCCTGGAATGGTGACAGGTGCCCTTTCCCCTCTCCAGCTCCCTTTTCCTTGCTCTCCCCACTTCCCACGCCTTCACTTGCACTCTGTGATGTGCTGCCAGTGTTTTAAGGAGGAGAAAAGAATAGATTTTAGTGGAACTCATGCCAGCAGGGATAACACTGATGGAATTGGGGAAGGAATCCGTTCAGTTGTGGAGTTTAGTATCAAACACGTGCAAAATACAAGACTCACACTGGGAGGGGCAAATAATTTTATTAGGAACTGACGTGCTGCTGGAAATGTTCCTGAGACTCTTCTCCTGTATAACAGAGCTGGCCTGAGCCTGGATATTGGGAATTTTCCCTGAAATCCAATGGCTGGGAATAACCAGGGCTGTGTTCGTGGTTTGCTCTGCTCCTGGACATTCCTTTGGACCATCTGCCCCTGTCAGGAGACACCTACAAGGGTTTCCAATCCCTTGGGATTGTGGCTCAGGCCCCAGCTTTCCCTGGAGATGCTCCTGGTACCTTTGGAATTCCCAGCCCTCGGAATTGTGCATCCCTCCAGGCTGCAAACACGAGAACTCCCGTGTTTCCAGCACTGCCTGGCACTGTCACTGCCGGGCTGGGGCCACAAACAGCTCTGACCCTGCTCAGCTTTTATCACCTCTGCCCCTGGGGCAGCAAACGAGCTCAGGTCGCCGCTGGATTTTCCCACCTCCACGAAAAAGACGAGTGCCTGATCCCTGGGCTTCCCAGGGAGTTGTCAGCTCCATCCCAGGCTGCAGAATTCCGTTTGTTGAAGCTGTGGCACGCAGGGAAGGGATGACATGAGAGGCTGTTGGCAACATCGGCTTCTTGTCCTGGAGGATTTGTTCTGCCTTTGCCTTTTTAATTTACAAGGAAATAGGAATCTCTTCCTGGCAGATGGATCAGTCATGGTGTTGCCATGGGCAATGGGTTGGGAATTCCAAGAAGAAGAAGGGAGGAAAATGCTGATTATTCTGATTTCTCACCTTCTGTGCATGTCCAGCTACAGCGAAACTCCCCCTTTCTTTCTTAGCTCAAATATAGATTTATTTTGGGGTTCTTTAGATGCATTTGAATAAAACTGGCTGGAGCAGGAGCAGTTCTTGGGTGCTGGCGAGGCAGAGCCTCCTCAAAGCTCTGTGGTCCAGGGCTGTGTCTCCATCCCTGGGCAACTTCCTACAAAAAGGCTTTGTGAGGATACTGGAGCTTCTCTGCTTGTTTTCTATCCTGTGTGGGACTTTCTTTCCATTCATATTTCAAGTTCTCAAAACTCACGAGATAAGGAACATTCTCCTGATTTTCTGTCCCTACATCACATACTTGGTGATCTTAAGCAAAATCTCTTTGCTCTGAAGGTTCCTTTTTTTCCCCTGTTCTTTCACCAACACATTTTTATTCAGTTCCCTCTGAAATGCACAATGACAAAAAGAAAAATATTATTTGTGGGTTTAGGCTGTGCAGAATACCAACATGATCAATTTGACCAAGGGCTCCTCTGATGTCGTGTCCTTTTACAGGTGTCTATTTTATTCATGGAAAAGACTGATTTTATCCTCGATTTTTATCCTGAGGTTCGCGAGTTCTTTTGTCGAATAAAACCACGGAATATTTCCTGCCTGAGCGTCTCAGCTGCAGAAGGGTTGAGTCAGGAGAGGAATGAGCTGGCTGTGAAGCCACCGGGTGTGAAATGTGGAGGGAATGTGGCAGCAGGCAGAGCTGCAGTGGGGTGCAAAGCTTTGGGGACAACGCTTCCAGCTGCTCCTGGAATAAACACACGGGTGGGAAAAGCAATCAGCATCTCCCGGATTTGATAGGCAGGGAATGAAAGGACCACTTACGGAGCGCGAGGTTCTTTGTAATTTTTATTTCCTCCCGCGTAAACTCTGGCCAAGGTTTTTCTTCTCTTGTGGAAGAAGTGGGATTTTCCTTTGTGTTACTTGGGTGTTGATTCAATCAAGAAGCAGTTGATGGTGAGTAGGTTTTTCCTTTCTGTTACTTGGGCGTTAATCCAATTAAAAAAAACAATAGATGGTGAAGGAAGATAAGAATGATTTGTGTTTGGGCAGCAGCTGACACCTCCTAGGTTTAATCACTGGATGACAATACAAAGGAGGCATTTTTGTGCCTGGGAGAAGAGGACCCAGCAAACAAGCTGAGCCAGAAAGAGGAAATGAGACCTGAAGAGTGATTTCCTTGGAGGAGTTGGCCAGGGAGTGGGGCAGCCCGGGATTTGGGAATCCTTTGGCAGTATCTTGGGTTTGGATGCTCTCAGCCCAGGGATGGAAGAGTTCAGCCCAAGGCTGGGCAAAGCCTGAGCCCAGGAGGAAGGACCAGCTTGGCACTGAGTGAAGCTCTGGCTGTCCCTGGGAACGCTCAGGCTCTCTCTCCGTGTCTCGCACCCAAACCCCAATTTTCCAGGCTTTTCCAGTGCCCCGAGGGTGTCTCTGCTGAGGAGACTCGAGTTGTGTGGTTTTGCTCGTTTTCAGCCAGTCCTCATTAAGAATCAGCTTCTCTTTCTGTGTGACGGGCTCTGAAAGCCCCGCTGGTTCCTCCCTGCTCCCATCCCTCACTGCCACAGCCAGCTGGATTATCTCCTGGCCATGATGGATGCTTCAGAAGGAACCAACAAGGCCATCAAATTCCTGCCCCGGTTCAACCAGCATTTGTTAATGCTCTAAATCATCTTGGGCCTGAAATGTGCTGCTTCTTAAATTTAGAACGATGTGATTGCCTAAAGCCTCTCCATGTGTTAATTAAATCATCATAATTGTGGTTTCTGGAGACTGACAGGTTATAAATAGTTTTCCTTCTCCCCCTCCTGCAGTAATTGGTGGCAATGACGGGCAAACCAGCCATTGTTAAACCGTGCCTCTGACACTGCTCTGCCCATTCCAACCCCATTTCTCTGCGCTGACTTGATTGTCCTGAAATAATCAGCAGTGTCATCCTCAAAGGCTGCTTAATTGCCAGGCACTTCTCACATTACGGGACAAGGAGAGAAGTGCTGTTCATCATTATCCCGTTAATTGAGCGGGCTGGGAGGTCAGGCTCTCCGGAGGTCGGGGCAGAGGTTCCATGGACACACTCGCGACAGGACGCTCTGAACCAACGCTGACACATTTTAGCCATCATTTTTCCTCCATCTATCCTGTCTCGTTCAGGATTTTGCGGAAATAGAAGTCTCGCTGTTCTGAACGTCGTTGTCCTCCCTTGAGGCCGTGGAATCCTGGCACGGTTTGGGTTGGAAGGGTCCTTAAATCCCAGCCGGTGTCACCCCTGCCATGGGCAGGGACAGCTCCCACTGTGCCAGGGGCTCCAAGCCCTGTCCAGCCTGGCCTGGGACACTTCCAGGGATAAAGCAGCCGCAGCTCCTCTGGGAATTCCATCCCAGCCCCTCCCAGGGAGGAATTTCTTCCTAATATCCCATCCAGCCCTTCCCTTCAGACCATTAAAGGCAATTTAAACCACGGGGCAGCTCCAGCTTTGCCGAGCAGTCCCTGCAGGAAGGCAGAACAACCAGCTGGGATCACCCCTGGCCTGGAAACAAATTCCAGCTACAGTTCAGAGGATGGAAAAGAAAATGCTACAAACACTGAAGCTGCCCAAGACTTCGTACCCATCTGTCTGCTCTTCCCCAGCTTCAGAGCAGCTCTGCCTGGAGGGATGAGGCAGGAAGATGGGAATGGGAACACCCTCTGGATGGCATTAGGCACGATCCCACCGGGCAAGCAGGCTCTGCTCCCCTTTAATGTGGGTCTGCAGCTCCTTTACAGCTCCAATTTGCAGAAGAACCTCAGGCTAGAACTTGGTCTGCTGCTCTGGATCCTCCATCCCCTTCCAGTTATCCAAGGAAACCACGCCAGTTCCTTGAGCTCTGGTTTGCTGGCACGTGTCCTGCACAATCCAGGGCTCTGCAAGACTCAAGGATGGACACAACTGTGGAATCGAAAAGGTTAGAAATTGAAATGGAATCGCTTAGGTTGGAAAAACTCTCTAAAATCATTGAGCCCACTGCCAAGGCCACCATTGGTCACATCCTCCAGTGCCACATCCACACGGATTTTAAATCCCACTGGGGACGCAGACTCACCACTGCCCTCGTTCAACGCCTGAAAACCCTTCGGGGGAAGAAATTTCCCCCGATATTCCACCTCACCCTCCCTTGGTGCCACCTAAAAGTGTCTCCACAGGAAACCCACCCCTCCCTGCCCAGGCTGGAGGACGCCCCTCTTTGCTGTGGATTCGGCAAGCGGGAGGATTTGGGGGATGCTGCAAACTCTGCCGCAATTTACCGCCAGCATCTCTCTCCATCACAAACGGCGACGCTTCAAAAGAAGAGAGCGAAGCAAGGTCCCGTTGACTTTGATTAGAGCCCGAGCACCGAAACCAGCCCCTGAACCTTTGAAAATCCCTCCTGTCGCGCTGTCCCTGCCCTCCCCTCCACTTACTGGGGTGCGCCGCCTTTCACTGCTGCCTCGGGGGGGCTCCGGGGCAGGGTTGGGGTTCAGCAGCACAGAGCAGAGCATTGTCTGGAGCCTCCAGCCGCGCCTGTTTTGTCCCTGCCATCAAAGGCAGCTCTGCTTTGTCTTGGGGAGGCATTAGCACAAGGCTGTTTAGCGCTTTTAAAACCTTATCCTATATTCAGATGCCACGGAGACTGACTTACAGCCACTCAGGTGCTGCCTCGTCCCCGGAGTGAAATCGAACAATTTCAATGGAAATTTTGCAGCCATTTCTTCCCCCCAGAGTTATAATTTTCTTTCCTCGGAGCCTCTAAATCACACGTTAGGCTGCTGGCTTTAAAAGCCACATCAATGTCACTTGTGAAGGCAAATGAAGGCAGAGCAAGGCTTCTCTGCAGTGGGAACACAAATTGTACAAATCAGGAAAGGAAGAAGCCCACTGGCTATTTTGAATTACGAGAAATTTTTATTTGAAAACAAAATCTATGGGTATTTCCTTTGGTGCTATTGCTTTGTTGAATATATTAAGGGTCCCAGTGTGTATAAATTCCTCGACAATCTGAGGAATTGATTAACCTCTCTCTATTTATGATTAGCTCCCAAATTTATTCTATTAATTTTCCAGAGTGAGGTCTGGATGCCTTGGTTTTGCTGTAAAAGGTGAGGGACTGGAACTAGTGTTGCCTCAATGAGTTTTCCATGGAGGTGATAAGGAAAAGCAGGGAAAAAATTCCATATTTCCCTGGTGTTTTGCCTTGAGTCTCATAAATGTGTAGTGCAGGTGTCCCTGCCCGTGGCAGGGCAATGGCACTGGATGGGCTTTAAACCCAAATCATCCCAGGATTTTCTGTTTCTACATAAAAAATGGAAGTGGGGCAGAGGCAATTCCCCACCTGCTTTGCCACCTTGTCCATCCAGGGCCACCCAGCTGGACAAATCTCACCGTTTGCAGCACCAGTAATTTCTCTGCAGTAAAAGGTGCCTCCAGAGAGTCACTCGAGGACTTACAGAGCAAGCTCCACTTCCCTGATAATTTGTTCCAAAGGTTAATAACCTCCACAGCACGAAATCACTTGTCCAGCTGCTAAAACCATCCCTTTCTCCAGCGTGGCATTAAGCTCGTGTGGGAGGAGGATGAATCTGGGGTTTGATTCTCGGGAGAGCTGTGCCTCTTCCCAAACCCATGTGGAGATTTGCACCTGGAAACAAAAAAAAATCCCATTTTCATGGAATCATCCCAGGGAAACTGATATTTATAAGAAATTCCCAGCTTGGCTCTATTTCTGCTCCTTTCCCCCTGTTTTGACTCAGTCTGTGGCTCAGTCCTCATCCTACTCCCAGGTTTTCCCTTCATGGATTTCTCTTCCAGCTCTCCCAGACCAAAAGAAGGAACCCTTTGTTCCATGACATCTCCACATTTCTCTCCGTGGAACACTCAGCATCATCTTGAGGGGGTAGCATTAAAGTATGGATGTTTTTCCATGCTGTGAAATGCCATTGAAGGTCAAACACCATTTAAATCCCATTTAAAGTGGTGCAATCCCCGTTCCCATCAAGCTGGAAGTCCCCAAAAGCCTGGTGCATGCATAAATCACTGTAAACCAAGCTCAGCATCCTGGTATTACATTCTCACACTGGTGGGAACTCTGAAAGTTGTTTCCTTTCTCATTCAGAGCAATTTAACAAATTATTAAATATCAGCTCTCCAGAAAGAGCCTGAAGAAAAGAGTTTTTCACCACCAAACGTGGGGAGGTTTCAGCCACAACGAATCTTGGAATTCACATGGAATTTTGTAGTTTTGCTTTTAGTCTCCTGCCCCAGTGGGGATGTAATGATGATTAAATAATGATGATTATTTAATTCCATGTCCATAAAAAAAACCCAGGCTCTGGAAGGATCAGGTTTATTCTGGAGTATGTCAATTCAAGAGCTTCCGTAAATTTAGGATTTTGGCAGTCGAGGGAGGGAAAAATGAAGATGTTTGTCAAAGACCCCAGCCTGCCCTGTGCTGCAGAATTAACCAATTCCCCACAGACCCTTGGGGAGTGCAGCAATCGCTCCAGTTCTATTTCCCCTTTAATTTGGGGTGAGAAACTGCTGCAAGCTGAAGCTGTTGTCAGAAGACTGAGGGGATTTGTTATCACAGTGGCCGAACATCTCTTTTTCCAGGCACACCCCGGGCTTTCCACCCCCCATTAAATCCCAAACCTGCCAAGGGCAGCTGTTTGTTCCCGGGAAATCCCAACCAGCGCCGGCCCCGGGTGTTCCCATGGCTGGATGAGCCCTGTGGGTGATTTCTGACCAGGAAATGCTTTTTTCACTTTGAATAAATCCGTGGCAGGTTCAGCCCGGGCCGCTAAAGAGGCAGCTGGATATGCTGAGTTCCTCCCAGCTGTGGATAAAATTCCTTCTCCTGGGGATGGATCCTTCAGAGAGAGAACATTATTATAAAATAAAATAATATCAATTAATATAAAATAAAACCTCACCTGAAATTTACCTTTTAGTTTCAGTTAAATCACCACGAAGGAGAAAAACCAAGATCCAAAAAGAGAAAAAATATTATTATTCCCCTTGAAAATGTGTCAGGAAAAAAAACCCAAAACATTGGAATGGGTTTCTCTTCATTCCCAGCAAGTGTTAAATCCCTCCTTCACTGGGGGCAGGGGGGTGGCAGGACAGGTTTAATCTTTAATATTCAAAAAGAGGAAAAGCCTTTGAGTGATTTAACTATTCACTGTTTTAAGAAATGATCAGTATTAACCCAAATTAGCAGCATACAGCTGAATTCAGGTCAAAGGAAATAAAACAAATGATAAACAAACCCATACAAACCCCATCACTTTTCCCCCTACCCTTTTTTTTTTGTAATTTTATGATTTTTACAGTCCACCTCCAGCTGTTATTTTCCCTCCTGACCCAGTGGCCAGGTAAGACAAGGTAGGGGCTGGCCTCCATTCAAACTTACAGCAGCAATTAATTAGTGGCTGTGTGTACATTTTGTAAGTGGTTTAAGGAGCGCTGGTTAAACATTGATGAATTTTAAAGCGGGATAAGCACATAAATAAGAGGTCACATGTGATTTCTGATCATTTCTTACAGCGTGTATTAATTTTTTATTAATTCCGGAGAGCTGTTTACGAACTGGCCGCAGTCAGAAAGCAAATAAAGCTCTTGGAAGAGGAGGGGGAACGGCACAGAAACAATTCCCTGCCCCAGGGCAGTCGGGAGGGGCCATGCAGGGAATAAAACTCGGGTGGAGCCGTCCCTGGGATGCTCAGATGGATGGAGGGAGCTCTGGGAAGCTGGAGTGCAGCAAGGTCTCCTCTGGGAGCTTTGTGTTATTCCAGGCTTTTTAAACTCTGCCGTGGTTGGAGTTACCCTGAGTCAGAGCAGGCACAGGGATGGATCCCTGTGCATGGACACAGAGGGGAATTCTCAGGGTGAATTCTCCCCAAGTTCCTCTTTGGAGCACCAGGAGATTTCCTTGGTGCTGGAGAGGAGAGGAGGGAGAGCTTGGGCTGCCAGAGCCTCACCCTGTGCAACCCACACAGGAAATCCAGGGATAATTTCTTGTTCTTTGCCCAAAACCCTGGCAGAGTTCCTAAATCTACGTAGGGGAGGGGTTATAAATGCAGATTTTGGCGTTGGCTTTTTGCAAATGTTGGAGTGAACGTTATAAATATGATGTTTATTTCTGTAGTTTTAGTGTGTTTAACTGCCTGAATTGATGTATAATGGGTTTGAGTTTTTTTGCTGTAGTTCAGAATTTAGGTGTAGTGTGTTTTCACTGTCTGAATTGATGTATAATGGGTTTGTTTTTTTTTTTGCTGTAGTTTATAATTTAGGTGCAGTGTGTTTCAGCTGCCTGAATAGATAACTTCCAGAAGAGGCCCAAGTGACTCTCAGCATTCAGTGCCTGTGAAAAAGAGACCCAAGCCCAAATCCAAAGATGCTAAGAACCCAATAAAAGTGGAATTGAGCTTGACAGGCCCAAGGAGTGCCCATGCAGAGCAGCTCCTGGAAAAGTGAATGTGCACAGGTCCCTGCATGAAGAGCAGGATGAACAGGGGGGGTTCCAGGAGTGCTCTTGGCAGAGCCCCCAAGGCACCCAGCCGTATTTCTTTGCTTTATTATTTCTCCTATTTTCTTTATTAAACATTTTTAAATTCCACCAGGAGGGTGACCCTCATTGCTCACAGGAGGCAAGTGTAGGAGCCTGGATTTCCATGGGGGAAGGACTGGGAATGGGAGAACCTGGAGCCACCAGTGCTGTCCCAAAGCCTCTGGGGTGTTTCCTTCGGAGGCAGCAGCAGTGCAGGTGGAGGAGTGATCCCAAAATTCCCAGCTGTGAGTTCCAGAGGAGTTCTGGGGGCTGTGTCAGGATGTGCTGCTCCCAGATAACATGCACCACCATGCAGAGTCTTTAAAAATCTTCCAAAAGGAGGAACAGGAAAAGAAACTCCTCTCCCCTCTGTGTTTTCCCTCCCTGTGGATGCACTGGGATCCCACTGGCATCAGCTCTGTCTTGGCTCCTGCAAGATTTCCCTCCTGTCAGGTGGGCCTTTTCTGTCCCCTCTCCTTGTGCTAATTCCTGATGATGGGGCTGCCAGGATTGCTTTGTTTCCTTTGGAAAGCCTTTGCCTGGGCCGTTTCCTGCCCAGCTTGGGAGCAGACAGCAGCAGGAACATCAAACAGAGCTCGCCGTGCCTCCTGTCTCCCTGCCAATGGGCAATTCTCATCTTTTTATTTAATGCAGTTCCATCCCTCCATCCATTTGATGCTTTATCTGAAGCTTTTCTTGCCTCCCTCCTCCCCTGTTTCGTTGGCAGGTGTTTTTTTGTGGGTTTTTTTTCCCCCACCTCTGAGCCTCAGCTGATTTCTTCAGGGAAGGTCCTTGAACTTGCCAGGTTTCTCTGCAGGAAGGCTCCTTACAAAGGCTGCTGCTCTGGTGCTGTCCATTTTTATCTTTTCCAAAGGCACTTTGAAGTGGTATTTCCCTCTTTGTGTTTTACGAGGCGATTTTAAATTTTGGAGCAGAAAATCCCTTTATTCGTAAAAGGTCTGATCATCGCTTTCCTCCTGTTTTCACTTTCCATACCAATCGTTTTTATTTATTGGAGGGTGGTGCACAGAGGCTCTGCTGAGTCTGGCCATGGAAAAGGAGCAGTTTCGACTCTGAAGTTCATCCTGGTGGCTTAAAATGACCCGGACAGAGATGAATTTATTAACTAATAATTTAATAAATCATTTTATTCCTACATGGATTACAAAGGGCTTCAGAGACCATCCAGCTCCAGCCCAGGCAGGGCAGGGACAGCTCCCAGCAGACCAGGGTGTTCCAAAGTCTGTTTTGAGGTTTTTGTTGAGGTTGTTCCCTCCTGGGACAGAGCACAGCCTGCCCTGCCCTCTCTCCCTTTCACACACACTCAGAACCCCTCCCCGGGAGGGTTTGTGGAGTCCCAGAAGACTCCAGACACAGGAGATGATCAGCACTGACTCAACGCAGCCTAAAATATTTGGTTTTCATTTCCAGGCTGCTTTGGGTGTAGGGCTGGACACAAATAAACTGTCAGGAGCTGGGTGAGCTCAGCTGGGTGAGGCTGAATCTGCTGCTGCCTGCAGAAACACAGAAAAAAAAAAAAAAACACTCCGGGGGGCTTTTAGCAAAGCATTAGGTGTAAAACACGTGTAATGTGCTTTTATTGAACATTTCCTTGAGTTCCTCACGCGTGGCAAAGGCTCTTGTGAGATGCAGCCCCTGGGGAGGGTCCAGAGGCAGCAGCCCCAGGTTGGCCCCTGCAGAGGAACCTCACAAGGATTTTCCATGGATTTTGTAGAAAAAGGACGTGCTCGACATCCTCTTTCATTGATCATTTACCTGCAGCCCAGAACTATTAAAGAATGCAAATGTTGGGAGTTTCAAAAGCAACCCAGACGGGTCGTGATGAATCTTCTGGTGGAAAATAATCCTCCTTTCTTTGAGCATGAAAATGCAGATGGTTTTGGGGGCATTAGTGTCCTTTGGGCTGCCTGACAGCTCCAAATCCCAACACTCTGCCTTCCACAGAATCACTTGGTTGGAGGAGACCTTTAGGATCATCGAGTCCAACCCAAAATAAAGAAAATGCAGCCAGTCAGGAGATTCATGTCAACAAAGCCACATAATTCCACAAGTGCCAAAGCTGGCTCAGGGTATAACTCAAGTTAGAAAACACAGAAAAATGTGTTTAAAAATTCTACTGGTCTGTTTGCTAGCCTCTGCTTTTCTATAAAATAACCCTCGCTGCAGGTATGGTATGCTTGAATTATTTCACTTTTGTTCCAAATGAGGGGAAATTCCCAGCAGTGCCCTCCCAGCTGAGGGACAAACAGAACAAGGCTTTGGAGCTTGGTCACTGCAGTGCAGAGTGGGGATGGGATTAATTAAAAGCCCTCCTTCACCTTCTCACAATGCTCTCTTTCTCATACTGAAGCTTTGAATATCAAATTCGGGGGGGTTGGGGCGTTTCTCTTCCTCCCTGCAGTAGTGAAGCACCAAGGTGATCAGGTTTGGGCAAGCCCAGAGGTTCCCAGGGGCTTTTGGCTCCTCTGGGCTAATTAATATTGATTTAAGGCGCCTGCAGAGCTTCAGGACTCCGGTGTTCAGAGGGGCTGAGCATCACTCTGAAGCCCGGAGAAGCTTCTGATTTTCTGTCAAATCAAGAACCTGACTGATCTCACCTGGTAAACCTCAGCTGCTGCCACCTGAGCGTGCCAGCCCCCCCTGGGATCCAAAGCAGCATCTTCTGAAGTGCCAATAAATCCTCAGCTTTTCATCTGCTCAGCAGCCAGGAGCTCTCAGTGCTTCCTCCATGGCCCTAATTTGGGAATTTCCCTCCCTGATGAGATCAGTGGGTACCACGTTCCACTGATCTGAGAGGGTGTAGGTGAGCCTGCTCTGAGTTATGGTAAAAAGAATTCAAACCTGAATGCTCTGCTTAGTTAATGATAATGCTCGAGCACATTACATCTTGCAGGAGCTGTACAAACATTAACTAATTAGTACCCCCAACTAATACATAATAGGCTGGCACGGGCTGTAATTATGCATTGCTATCAGAGCTGGAGGAATTATTCATTGAGAAGAATTTATCTGACACGTTTCCCTTCCCCCCCCCCCCCCTTTCCTGTCATGAATCTGTTTGCAAAATATTCCCAGGAGTGGAATATTCCCCACCTCAGCCCCAGTGGAGTCAAAGGTGTCTTTGGGATTCTGTGCCATCAGTTCCTCCTTCTGTTTGATCCCAGAATCCCTGAATGACTTGGAGGGACCTTGGAGATCATCCAGTCCCAAACCCCAGGGCTGCTTTGGGGCTATTGTTTAATTTAGGGTTGGTATTTATTCTGGGACTATTTTTTTTTCTGGGACTATTATTTATTCTGGGACTATTATTTATTTTGGGATTATTATTTATTTTGGGATTACTTTTATCTTATTGTCTCCAGGCTCAGGTGAGTCAAGTCCCCCCCTTTACATCCCCTCTGCCCTGAGTGTGGTTTCATGGTTGAATGTTCTTGCAGGGTTTGGAAAAAAATAATAATCCTGTGAAATTGTTATCAAGGGAAGGGGCAAAGTGGTGGGAAGGGAAATGGATGTAGGAAAAAGGATTAAAAAAGCCCAAATCCCATGGCTGAGTAAATCCATTCTGGGTAGTTGCATTGGATTTTAATTTAATGAAAACCTGTATATATGTCTCTATATCATATAGATACTTATCTATATAGAGAGATATTTATCTATAAATATATTTATACCAGGAGGAAAGTGCACTCTGCCACTGCTTCCTCTGCAAATGTCTCTGTATTCAGATTTGCTGTTTAATTGTTGCTGCTTTCCCAGCACTTTTGGGAGCACGAGGGAGATTGGAAGTGTTTAATCTCGGAAAGGAGACGACTGAGATGAGGCATGATTAAAGAATTCTCAATAATGGCTGATTTCAACAAGAGTTATTTGGAGCTTCTCCTCTGTCTCACTGCTCAGAGATTGGGGGATAGTGAAACTGAAAGATGGGAAGCAAAAACAATCAGGCAAAAATACTTTTCTTCATTGGGAGAAATAAATCTGGGGGAGTCGCAGTCACGAGATGTCCACGGGCTGAGATTTCCTGGCTTTAAAGAAAACTGGGCAGGAACGACTAAAAATGGATTGGGTGATGCTTTCAAGATATGTAAAGATATTTTAGAAAACGTGCACAGATATTTTTTGGGACATGTGCAGATATTTTGTGAAATGTCTGGGCATATTTTAAGAACAATTCCCAGATTTCAGGGCACACCTCCCTGCCCATGGCAGGGCTTGGCACAAGAGGGTTTTAAAGTTCTTTCCTACCCAAAACACTCCATGAAACAATGATTTATGATATGATATTTCCTGCTTTGAGTTTAAACCGGCCTCAGATCATGAGAAAAAAAGATGGTTTTCTCATCTGGCAGATTATTTTTCCTCCTCTTGCTGTGTCTGCCCACACTGGTCCGAGGCAGCCGAGAGTCCCCGGATCTGAAACGTTCCCTTGGGTGAATCGAGGCTCTCCCTTTACAGAAAACACCCCTAGAAGTACATTCCTTATGGAACTCCTCTCCTGTCTGCCATATTCACACTTTTTCTTAACAGTTGCTCGGATTTTGGTCTGCTGCTCAAAGCCACACTCTAAAAATTCCCCCGTCACCTCCCGGGGCGGCCGCAGATGGAGCAGAAGGCTGAGGGGAAGAGCTGCAGGGAAGTCTCTCCTTCCTTCCCCTGGCATTTCTGCTCCTCTCTTTTAAAGAAGAGGAGGTGAAAATACAAATATGGGCTAAAAGCAGCCTGTTAGTCTGGGGAAGCTCTGGGAGCACCAGGGTGGGCACAGCATCCTGCAGGTAACCACAGCAACCCGGGGCTGGGGCGGTGGGCGTCGTGTTCTTGGCAGGGAGGAGTCACAAAATGCCACTTATTGTCAAAAGTGGGGGGATTTAGAAATACCTGGGCTTCCCAGAACTGGTGCTTGGAGTGGTTTTGATGGTGTTCCAGTTAAAAAAAAATAAAGAGCTGTTAAAAGGTTTTGCTGAGGAAATTATAGGAAGGCGCTCGTGTGTCAAGTAAAAAATTGTCTGACCCAACTGCAGGGTCTGTGTTGAGCCCCTTCAGGTGTGCTTGGCTGGCTGGTCTTCAAAGGATTTCCAAGGGAAAAGGTGGAAATAAATCCTGAAAGTGGTTTTGTGCATGAAGTAAATCTGGGGCAGAAGTGCAGTGCCTGGGTAGTTTCCTTCCCCGAGCCCAAGGAATCTGGGATGTCCTTGCTCATGGCAAGGGGCTGGAACTGCAGGAGCTTCAAGCCCCTTCCAGCCCAAACCATTCTGTGCTGTTACAAATCTTTGATTCTAATCCCAGCATTCAGAGCCAGGGCATCTTCTGGCCAATTTCTCCGGAGGTTGGGGCTGGAAAATTTGCTGTTTGGTGGTCCAAAGAGTGAGGTTGGACTCCAAAACCCAAGCACTGAGACAGATAAATGAGCCCCTGGGCTTTGGTGGACATGAGGTGATGTCACAGGAGTGGCAATGTGTTGCCTTAAAAATAAACCTTCTGATTTGTTTTAGTATGATGGGGTCAGTTCTCATGAATTGTGAGATAAACAAAGATCGTGTTTTACATTCCTTTGGGAAAAGTTATCACCTGGTGGACTTCTCAAGTGGCCAGTGAGATAGAGGAGTAGTAACTTCTCTGTCCAATCTCTAATCACTGTCCAAAAACTTATATATACAAAATCAACAATAAAGTAGGGAGTTCTTTTTTTCTTCTCTACCTAACCCCTGCTGTGTGTTGCTGTGTTCCCTCTGTGTCACAGTGACAGGAATGGAGTGTCCTGGCCTGGGGGAGTGGGGGTCACTGAGGGACACCCCCAGAGGCTCCAGCTGGGCTGGGGTCACTCCTGCCCTGGAGCTGCTCTGCTGCTCTTCATGCCTGAGGAGTTCAGCTTTGGTATTTTCCATGTTTTTGTGACCCTGCAGCTCTTCAGTGTGTCACTCCAAACCCACACACGGTGCCAGTGGTCAGACACAACAATTCCTGCCCAGCCCTGGCAATCCAGGGCACCTCAGAGCCCCAGGGATGGGACAGAAGAGAGCTGGGCAGCAACCTGGGGGTGACTGACTTCATTACCTGGAGGGGGGATTGGGAGATCGACACCAAAGTTTGATAAAAGTGTGAAAACCAAACCTGTGTCACCCACTGTCCATTTTGGGTGCAGCCCCTGGGGGCTTTGTCAGCCCTAAATGTACCTGAAAGCCTTTCAATAAATATCCCTGCTTTTTATTCCCTTAATTCTGTCTGGGCTCCGTTTTTAGGTAGTCCCAAAAAGGCATCACTCTCCTGCAACCCAGTCCCAGCTGCTCTGGCTCCGTGTCCCTGGAGATGATGTTCCTAAATGCCTGTTTCCCTGACAACCAAAGCCTAACAAATGATTGGTCAATTGATAAATATTTTTAGGATTGAGCACAGTTTATGACCTGATGCCAGATTTCCCGGGGAATGGGATTTTGGAGATCTGAGCCCCAACCTCTCCAGGCCTGTCTAAACCTAAATTCACTTTGTAGTGGTTTTGTGCTCCTTGGAGCCATCAAACCCAAGTAGCTGCTAATTAATGACAAATAAAAAAAAAAAAAAAAATAAAAAAAAGATTCTCCTGTACACAGGGATGCCTGGCTCCTTTCTCCCACTTGCAGGAGCAGCCCCAAAAATGTTCCTGGGGATTGTCACAAAAGGCTGCTCCTGACAAAGCTGAATTAAAGCAAGGGATGCTGTTTCATTTCCCTGGCAGAGAGATGAGAGGGATCGTGCCCGTTCCTCTTTGTAGATATGGAAATTCCCCATTATACACAACTGGCATGGGCACTAATGAGAGCTCCTGAAAAAGCTGGGCTTTTGAAGAAAAGTCGTGGCAGCTCCCTGAATTACAGGGAAAAAAAAAGGAGAACATCATATCCAGGCTTTATGGGGGTTTTTTTCTATCCTGTCCTACTGAAATATTAAGTTAATGTCTCTAAATAGATGGAATTTGGGATGTCTGTAATTCCTGGGTTTGGAGATTCTTTTGAGTCTGGTTCTCTTCCAATTTTTTAACCCTTATATTAAAAACTTCAAGTGAGCAGTAACAAAACTCATTTTTTTTCTCCTTATTTCCGTCCCCTGCCTGGTTTTGGTTACTGAGCTTATAAATTGCTTGGGAGCAGAAAAATTTTCACATTTTTAGACAGTGCTTAAGCGGGTGGAGCTTGGAGTTTTACTGGAATAAGTGGAATTTGTGGTGGGGAGAGACAGAAAGCAAAGCAGGAATTTCATTCTGTTCAAAATCTTGTTGTATCTGGGGAGAGAGACCCCTCTTGAATTTCAGGACCTGAAACTGGCTTGATCCAATCTTTTAACGTCTTTATTTAAACCCTTCTGTAAACATTGTTAAAGGGCATTGAAATAAGTTTTAAATAAGCGTTTTCTTCACTAAAACACCCAAATATTTACATGGATAGGAAAATATCCCCGAGCTTGATGCACCTCCATGGAGCTGTGGCTCTTCCCAGTAGCTGTGAGCTCAACCTGGAAGTTTCCTGAGCTTCTGGCTCATCCCTGTGTCCACTCTGTCCTTTTCCTTTAGCTCGTTGCCAGGAATTTCCCCTCTCACAGGGTGATGTCTCTTCCTGCCTGTCACATGTCAGGATGCTGTCACACTGCCTCGATATTCCAAGATCAGGAACGATTCTTTCCTTCTTGCCAATTAAATGTAAGAGGTCAGGTTGGCAACCAGGAGGAATTTCTTCGTGGAAGGGTTGGGAGAAGCTGTCCAGGAAGGTTTGGAGACCCATTCCCAAAACATCCAAGGAACATCTGGGTGTGGCACTCAGTGCTCTGGACTGGATGTCTAATTTCCAATTTCCATTTAAATTCCAGAGTTTGACCTCTAAACTCCCAAATGCCTTGAAATTTGCCTGTGAGATCCCCTGTGCATGGAGCAGGAATGGAAGGGAACTCGAGCCTGAGCCCCCTGGCTGCACAAAGGAGCAAAAAATGGCAAAAAAAAAAAAAATAAAAAGTGGCAAACTCATTTTCCTGGAGGCACAATTATTGCTGGAATCCTCTCTGTTCCCACCCCAGGCAGGCAGAGCTTGTTGGGAAATAAGCTGGAAAATTAACTAATTTTCCTGGTGGAGAAAGAGGGGCTGGATGCACCTGTTGCTCCAAGGGGGTTTGATGGATCATTCTGGATAAAGATTTCCTGGCTGTGATGGAGCAGATGTTCCCTCAGGGATGCTGTGAGTGACCCTTCCAGCCCCAGAGGGTTTGTCAGTGCTTCTGTCCCCTCTGCCCTGGCTGCTCCCAGATTTTGGGAGCCTGGCGGGGTGAAAGCTGCTTTTTTGGGTTTCCTCAGCACCGTGGGTCACACCTGTGTTTGTGTGTGGTTGATTCACCCTTGGATTTGGCGAGCTGGGAGGTCTTTCCCAGCATGAAGGATTTCAGGGGTAGTTTTGCCTGCACGTTTGAGGCAGAGATTTCCCTGGATTCATGTCTCCAATAACGCCCACATCAGGAGCAGGTTAAGCTGACACCAAGGCTGTACCTGCATCCCTGCTGTCTCTCCTCGGGCTGCAGCTCAGATTTCCCTTTCCAGTGCTCCTGTTGCTCCTGGAGGAGGCTGTTTACCTCCCTCACCCACCTCTCTCCCTGCTTCCATGTCAGGATTGGGAGCAGAAGCTCCTCTCCCTTTGAAAGCTTGGCCTGGGTGTGTTTCCTGGGTTCAGAGGAGCCAGGGGGGAATGGAAATCAGGCACCCAAGAAGTTTGTCTGTCGGTTTGAAGGGAGCCAGGATTCCATTTGAAGTGAGCAGAGGAACAGCAAGAGTCCAGCAGGGAATTCCGTGAAGGGAATTTATGTGGAAGGGAATCGATTTCCTGCCTGTCCTCGACTCGGAGAGAATTCTTGCTGGTTTTGAAGCAGCAGCCAATACCTGTGGGGTGAGTTCAGCTGTGTTTACCTCTTTTAGATGAAGAGACACAAAAGTTTCTTTTATTTCCCTGAAAGCTGCTCAGAAAGTGGCACTGGAGCAGCCCGTGATATAAATCATCATTTGCATGGAGAGTCCCGGAGTGCCAACGTCAAAACTCCGGAGCTGCTCCGATGATAAATGAGCTACATTTGGGGAGCTGGAGGAGCAAGTTGACATGTTTGCCTCCCCAAATGTGTGCTGGATACAATTCCTCATTGCTGACTGGAGCTATTGGCCAGAGCATCATTTCTGCATGTGCCTGAGCCTGCTGGAGCTCACATCCCATTGATTTCATTGCAGATTCTGTTTTATTCCATCGTTCTGTTATCAGGCAAACATCACTAAAAAGATGAGCATTTACAAACCCAGAGCACAAACCAGCACAAAAGCATCTGTCTTAAGTGGGAGAGAGTCGAATAATGTGCGTGACAACAACAAAAGAGATTTGTCTCGCTGAGAGCCGGGCTGACTCTCATTTGCTGTGTGGGAAATTATGGCAGATATTGCATTAACATTGCAGGGCTCTGCCTCACATTGAATCACAGAACACAAAAATAACCCTGGAGTTGTTGCCAGCAGCAGAACTCAGGAGACTTCAGCACGCCCAGAGCAGGACACGGGGAATGGGTTCAGCCTGAAGGAGGAGGTGGAAATCTGGGAAGGAATTCTGCCCCGGGGGTGGTGGTAGGGTGGAATTCCCAGAGGAGCTGTGCTGCCCCATCCCTGGAAGTGGCCAAAGCCAGGCTGGAAGGGGCTTGGAGCAGCTTGGGACAGTGGGAGGTGTCCAGGGGTTGGAACTTCCAGGTTGTGAGCTCAACCTGGAAGTTTCCTGAGCTTCTGGCTCATCCCTGTGTCCACTCTGTCCTTTGCCTTTAGCTCATTGCCAAGAATTTCTCCTCACAGCAAACTGGGAGAACTGCTCCTCAGCTGTGGGCAGAGGCAGAGGAGGGGTTCCTCCTGTTAATTATTTATGTTCCAGTGCTTGTCATTAACACTCACTCCTGACTCGGGTTTCTCTTTAATCCACATCAAAACCCCAAGTTCAAAACCTGCTCTGAGGGAATTTATTTAGACTTTAAAAGACTGAGAAGGTACACAACGTTTTTTTTTTAGCAGCGACTCCTTGCCTTTCCCTTCTCCTGTCTTTTCCTGATGCTCCTTGACCAGAATTTGTGGTGCCTCTCACAGCTCTGGGTGTCAGAGCTCTGTCACTGCTCTGTCCCCCCTGAAACCACTCAAACTCATCCGGGAGAGGACACAGTCCTTGTTTTCCTCAGCTCTGGGTGCAGTCCTTTACACAGGACAAAAAGAGGCATGAAATCCGTGTCCTGTCAGGAAGATAATGATGAACATCCTGTTTTCCCCCCCCCCCGCTCTGAAACAGAGCTCCCAGGCTGAGGGCAATGAATAACATGAATAAAATAAATAAATAAATAAGATATTATCTGAGCTGCTGCTCCTCTGTGGCAGCAGGGACTGCAGCCAAAGCTTCACCTCAGCTGAGTGCAGAGGCCAAAATCCTCAAGGGTTTGGGGAGAGAGGCTGCTGGATTTCGGCCCCAGATATTTTAATTCTCTCAGTTGCTAATTGAACAGAACTCTGGAGCACAGATTTGGTGGGTGTGGGTGGCTGTGAGGGATTAAATCCCTTGATGTCCTTTGTGGTCCCTTTTCCTTCCTATCTTCTGCTAGTTTTTGGATAACAGTTTGGTTCTAAGCTTGACCGAAATTATATTAATTACATCAGCCACCTTTAAAAAAACAAACAAAGCAAAGGGAAAAAAAAAACCAAATACAGGAGAATTCAGAGATGTCCCAGAGACAGAAACAGAGCCACTTGTGGCCAACCCCCCTCAACCCCTGGTGACCCCAAGAACCTTGGAACTCTGGGGTTAAACCAGACAAATCACCCTGTAAATACCCCCCACGAAAATATAATTGGTTAAAAATGTGTGATTTATTACAGATACAATTGCTGTGGCTATTATTTCATGCTGTTGGTTTATCAGCATTGCAGGTGGAAGCCCAGGGTCTTTGCAGGCAGGGCAGTGGAGTGGAATCCCACGAGGGAAGAGGCAGAAGGTGTTGGGAAGATTGTTTCGTGCCAGTGCAGGCTCTGGATTTAGTTCCTTCTCCCAGCCTGGGGGAGGAGAGCTGTTAAAAGAACATGAATTGTAAATTCCTGCTGAGAACACTTAGAATTGCTTTTCTCTTTAAGAAAAGCCCAGAGAGGCCCCTGTGTAAATCTGAGCTAATGGAGAAGCTGCATCCCAGGAGCTGCAGATGTGCAGTTGCAGCCTGGGGATGGCTTTGGGAACAGCAGCAGCATCACTCCTGCCAGAGATTTCCCTCCTCACAGCTCTGCTCCGGTGGAGATGGCGAAAAGAAACCCTCAGACAGGTTTGGGAGAAATCTGTTTAGTACCATCCTCCAGCTCCATGGGCTGAGTTTTCCATATGTTCTGACTCAGGCAGGCTCTGGAAATGGGAAGAGGCTGGGAGAGAGGATTTATCACAGTTAATTGGGAATATCCAAGCTCGCACAACACTGGAAACTTCGGGGTTTTGTTCCTGAATCTTCTTTAGGTCAAATATAATTTGGGTTTTTTTTTACACCCAGCTGCCTCTTTTGTGTCACTGAGTATTCAGGAGGAGGCATCGCTGCCCTAAAAGTGATTTATTTAATGCCATTTACGGGACAGCAAAGGAATTATTTTTTTTTCCATGGGGTCCTGAGGTCCTTTTGAAGCCTGAATTGAATTAAATCAGCTCTCAGAAATACCTTTCCCTCTTCACCCCTGGAGAAACCCATCTGAGCAGAGGCAGAGCAGGTTTCTATTCCGGCTCCTGCCTCCCAGGAAGAAAAAGATCTGATGCTGAGCTCCCTGGAAAGATCTGCAGAGCGGCGCTCCCGCGGTGCCGGAGCGCTGCAGCATCAAAGGAATTTTCCACATGGATCAAAGCACCAGCAAGCCTTGACCGCGCCGAGCAGATTTCGCCTTTCAGCCCTCCTTAATTAATGATGGAGATAAAAGATGGGGTGGGAGATCCAGTTAAGCAAGAGGAAGCAATTAGAGAAATCCGGGAGTGTCCCGAGCGGGACATCAAGGGTGATCAGTGGGATCATCCAGTGAGGGCTCCAATTAAACCAGAGGCACGGACAGAAAGCTGTGGGCACAGCTGGAATTGTGGTTCGGGCAGGAGCCTCCTCTTCCTAGCTGAAAAAAAAAAAAAGAAGTTAGGAAAATCAGGAATTCTGGCGGCACGCAGAAGGAAATGTGGTGATTCAGGGGATGTCTCCCAGCACTTGGAAAAGTGTGTGTGTATTTTGGGACTGCCCTGTGGCAGTGTAACCTTCTTCAAAAGGGCTAAAAGTGTTTAAATTGGTTGGAAATTTTGCTGAGGTCCCTGAGCTGCAGTGCTGATGTTGTTCCCGAGGTGTTGGGAATTCCGGGCTCATCCCAGCCAGTCGGGAGTTGCCTCATCCCGGTTTTTTCAGGCTGATTCGAAGGATTGGGCAGGGGACAAAAGGAGTGCTGGGGTTTGTGGCTGACACAAACCCTTTACACAGAGAATTCGGGGCTTACGGGGAGGGAGAGTGAAAAATTCCCGGGCTCTGGAGCACCAAGGGCTGCCACTGTCCCGGGGGCTCCAACCTGGCCCTGGACACTGCCAGAAATCATCCCAAATATCTGAAAATCCCGAATTATCTGTTATCTGAACATCCCACATCATCTGAACATCCCACATCATCTGAACATCCCAATTCATCTGAAAATCCCAAATTATCTGAACATCCCAATTCATCTGAAAATCCCAATTCATCTGAAAATCCAAAATCATCTGAATATCCCAAATTATCTGAACATCCCAAATCATCTGAACATCCAGTTCCTGAGAACATCCCTCAGGGAATGAAGCCATTCCATCAATTAACTCGGAATTAACGGTTGAATTTTGCACCTCCCAAGGCTGAGCGAATACAATGGGGATTGATCCCAAAATTCAGCGTTTATGTGTTTAAACACAGGGAATAAAATCCCCCAAGCCGTTTAAAATCAACAGAACTCCCAGATGTGAAGTTGCCTCTGTTTGGTTTCACGTTTTGAGGGCTCTCCCTGCACATCCTCAGGATTTTCTCTGTCTCAGCAAAGGACCCAGAGATTTGAGGAGATGGAAGAAGGGTTTGGTGAGCTCTGAAGCAGAATTAACCTTTTGCATCTTTCCCACCTGTGAAAAGCAGCTGAAATATGAGCACAGATTCTTTGAAATTGGTGAAAAAATAAACAAAACCACCCAGGCTACAATTTCCTCTGGCAGTGGCATGGCACCCTGATTTCTGAATTAAATTGGGGAAGCAGGAATGAGATGAGTTTCAATCCAGAGCAGGTGTAAACACGATTTCTGTTACTCCCAAAATGAATTTAAAAGCTCTGTTATGATCACTCTGTTCCCACAGGTGCTGCATCCAAAAACTTGGACTTACCAACCTCCAGCTAATTAAACCCAATTAATACAATTTGCTTTTTGCATGGGAAGAGCGAAGAGAATTGAAATAAAAGCTGGGGTTGATGTCAGTGGGAGAGGATCCGTTCCAGACGGGTCAGAGATCCCACATGGGAATTCCATCTGTTGACTTCAGGAATCAAACAGAGCATTTTTATTGGGATTTCTTTATTTATTCACTGGTGAATTGGATCAGATGAATAAATTCCAAGACGCAGCCAGAAACTGTTGGTGGTGAACAGGAATTGCTCTGGAGAAAAGGCAGGAAACCAAAAAAAACCCAATTATGGCTCAGCTGTGCAGATGTAGCTGCAATTAAGTCATTTTGGGCTGAACTGCAGGGGAAAATCAAAGGAAAATCTCCTCTTTCCTTCCTATTAGAGAAATAATGGAATGCAGGTATGAAAATGCAATTTATGGAGTCACTTCAAAATGCTCTGGGGCAGATGTTGTCTGATTTGTGTTTATGCAACTACAGCAAGGAATCCTCGTGTCCAAATTGGAATTTTGCTGTTTGCTCCTTGTTTGAATTTGAATTTTATACCCAAGTGCTGGGGTATAAAATGATCCAAAAACGTTGTTCCCAAGGCAATGTCTGGGTTAGGATTCTTCAATGTCGGATTTTTGTTTTGGAGGGTGAATAAGTTACATTTGAAAAGAGAATTTTCTCTCAGGGCTTTAGTCCTTATCCCTTCTCTGATGCTCCCGGTGAGCCCCTGATCTCCCGTTTGATTGTGTTGAATTTCTGGAAAATAAAGAGAAAACCACGGAGTGGGAGCAGTGCCCTGATCCCAAATTCCAGTGCCTGATCCCAAACTCACTCCAGTGCCCTGATCCCAAATTCCAGTGCCCTGATCCCAAACTCACTCCAGTGCCGATCCCAAACTCACTCCAGTGCCTGATCCCAAACTCACTCCAGTGCCCTGATCCCAAATTCTCAGTGCCTGATCCCAAACTCACTCCAGTGCCTGATCCCAAACTATCCAGTGCCCTGATCCCAACTCACTCCAGTGCCTGATCCCAAACTCACTCCAGTGCCCTGATCCCAAATATCCAGTGCCCTGATCCCAAACTCACTCCAGTGCCTGATCCCAAACTCACTCCAGTGCCCTGATCCCAAATTCCAGTGCCCTGATCCCAAACTCACTCCAGTGCCTGATCCCAACTCACTCCAGTGCCCTGATCCCAGACTCACTCCAGTGCCCTGATCCCAAACTCACTCCAGTGCCTGATCCCAAACTCACTCCAGTGCCCTGATCCCAAATTCCAGTGCCCTGATCCCAAACTCACTCCAGTGCCCTGATCCCAAACTCACTCCAGTGCCTGATCCCAAACTCACTCCAGTGCCTGATCCCAGACTCACTCCAGTGCCCTGATCCCAAACTCACTCCAGTGCCTGATCCCAAACTCACTCCAGTGCCTGATCCCAAATTCCAGTGCCCTGATCCCAAATCACTCCAGTGCCTGATCCCAAACTCACTCCAGTGCCTGATCCCAACTCACTCCAGTGCCCTGATCCCAGACTCACTCCAGTGCCCTGATCCCAACTCACTCCAGTGCCCTGATCCCAACTCACTCCAGTGCCTGATCCCAAACTCACTCCAGTGCCCTGATCCCAAACTCACTCCAGTGCCCTGATCCCAGAACTCACTCCAGTGCCCTGATCCCAAACTCACTCCAGTGCCCTGATCCCAAACTCACTCCAGTGCCCTGATCCCAGACTCACTCCAGTGCCCTGATCCCAAACTCACTCCAGTGCCTGATCCCAAACTCACTCCAGTGCCCTGATCCCAAACTCCAGTGCCTGATCCCAAACTCCAGTGCCTGATCCCAAACTCACTCCAGTGCCCTGATCCCAAACTCCAGTGCCCTGATCCCAGACTCACTCCAGTGCCCTGATCCCAAACTCCAGTGCCTGATCCCAAACTCCAGTGCCCCACCAGGCTGAGGGGCAGGAGGAGCCCAGGGAAGAGGAGGAGGAGCAGCTTGGACAGCTCTGCCTGGCATCACTTTTCCATCACTGCTGAAAAGTCCAAGGGATTTTTCATGCCCCTTGATTTTCCCCCTCGTTTTCCCTTTTGCTGTGGTTTTCCAGCTGCAGGGGCTCCCAGGACACCCTCACCACCCTCAGCAGGTTCACTCCAGGTGGGAAAGTTTGGAATTAGCAGCTGTTCCAGGCTGGAAAAGCTCCCTGGAAGTTTCCCTGTAGGATTTCTGCCCTCACCTGCTCCTGACCCCGCACACGAATATCCAGAGCCCTCCATCTGATATTTAAATCTTCTTTTTAGCTTTGAAATTCCAGCTGGAGTGATGTAGCCCTTGGCAAAACAACAATTTGAAGGAGATCCCACATAAGCATCTCAGAGTTTGAAGGGATGCAGAGGGAAGCAAAACCAAACGCATTTTAAATTTGCCTCTGGAAGGGGATTGAGGTTTCACAAGGAGCTGTGCCCTGGAATTCACTCACGTGGGTATCCAGAGGGAAAATGCCCAGGGAGATTCCTGGCCTGGTTGCATTTATAGGACAGGAGGCAGTGGAGCAAATACTTGCATTTAGCCAATAGATTTATATATAAAATACTGGAATATATATATATTATACATATTAAATTTTATTTATAACACATAGATATGAAATTATATATACATTACAGCATATATCCTACATATTACATGACATATCCTATGCTCAATATACAAAACCGTGGGGCCAGGATTGCTGTGGGAGCTGTTTATGGATAAACCATTCCTCCCCGAGGAGAAATGGGAGTTGTGAAACCCGGAATTCCCTGCAGGGCAGCTTCCCTGGCATTGCAGAGGTGAAAAGCAGCGAAACCCCGCGGGGCTTGGTGCTGTGGCACAGCCTGAGCAGCCAGGGAATTGCTGCTGATTCCCCAGAGGCACCGAAAGAAGCTGAAAGATAATTCCCCGTGAATGATCAGGGAATGGGATTGCAGGAATCTCTGTGACTTCTTCAAAAACCCTTCATCAAAGAGGATTTTTTTTTTTTTTCCCTCGTTAAGTTATTTAAATAAATTACCTGGAGCTTTTTAGACCGGACCTGAAGTTGTGTCTGGCTTCAGACAGAGCCTGGGGGGAAATAATCTGATTATTGAAGTTAATTCTTTCCACTCCATTGCCGAGGTTTGTTCCCATTTGTCCTTTCAGGGAGGGCTGGGAATGATCCCTTCCCACCCCCTGGAACACGGGAACAGCAGGAGGAGGAATGTCTGGGGGTAAAACCAGCTGTGGCTTTCCCCAAAAAAATAAAAAATTAAAAAATAAGGAGTTGTTCTGTGTGCCTGGAGCTCGGGAATGAGGGGATTTGCTCATTTCCAGTCCAGCACACAAAGCCATTCCTAGTCAGCAATAAATTAAATATGAGGCTTTGCTGTACCTTCGTCTGCCACCAGAACAGCTCCCGCTCCTGGCCCGTGGAATATTTAACAAATTCCATATGGAAATTGTGTTCAATCATTTATACAACAACACAGAGCGGGCAGAAAGTCCAGGCAGCTCCAGGAGGGCTTTGTACGCTCTGATTTGCTTGGAAAAAAAGGAGAATGTGTCTGGTCTCACACGGAGGAGCTCCTGGGCTGACAGGGAACTCGGGATGCTCGGGATTGAGGACAACTCCCCGTCGTCAAGGAGGGCAGGAAAAGCAGCCAGGGAACTCAGATTTCACTTCAAAGCCCAGAGAATAATGGAACCTTTCGAGGAGCTGACAGGGAACATTTAAGACAAAAGCTTTTTTTTCGGCTTACGTAACATAAAGTCATTTTTGGAGCTCATGGCTCCGAGATGGCTCCGAGATCCAGAGCACCAAGGGGTGAAAAATGGATTTTCAAAGGACAGGTTTGAGATTAATGAGCATTTTCAGGGTTATTATTCAAAGGGATTTTCGGTGGGGATGCAAAATCAGAAGTTCAAGGACATAAACTGAGTGGCCAAGGCTGAAGTCTGGGAGGTCAGGATGCCTCATGAAATAATAAAAATCAGTAAATTTTAACCCAAACCCCTTTCTAGCCCACTTCAGGTGTGTTTTGTGCTGGGAGTGGCTTCTCAGCTGTGGTTTGCACAACCCTGAGTTAAGTTTCAGTCCCGTTTTCTCCCAGCTCCCTTCTCTGCACTCCTTTCACCTTCCCTGTGGACAACGTGGAGATAAAGCACAAAGTGTTTTAAATCCACACAGCTTTGAACCACTGAGGTAAAGGGAATTATTTGAGGGTTAGTGAAGTCTAACCCATCCTGGTGCCAAATTACTCACCTGGATCAGGCTCACCTGGCAGCTTTGGCACAGCCAGGACCTACAAAAATAATATCAATTATTATTTTTTAATAACATTCCCATCCACTGCCTCTTCTGAAATATTTCAACTCCACTTTGATACCTTCAATGCAAGGATTTGAAAATACTAATAGTAAATAACTACTATAAAGGAAATAAATGACCAAGAACAGATTGGGGGAGCTCCCAAAACTTCATGTCCCAAAACCATGGAATTCCAGAGTGATTTGTGTTGGAGGGACCTTAAATCCTCTCCTGTCCCCCTGGAGAACCTTCCAGTGCACCCAGACTCCAGGGACATGGATTTTATTCATTAAATAAATGTTTGCAGGGCTCTGAGCTAGGACTCCTTGATGGATATAAGATAATAAACAATAATTTATGCTCACCATGACGCTGGCAACAAAACCAAAGTAAAACCCCTGAACAAAGCCAGGCTTTGAGCCCCAAAGGAGTAACTGGGCCTGGGCTCTCAGAAATAATATCCCAACACACTCTGAGGGCAAGCACTGAACTGCTCACTTGTCAGAGAGCTTTAGTCACTCCAGCACACCTCCAACCTCACTTTTTGTTCTTTTCATTTCTTCTGCACAGGCTTATTTTTAGAGGGCTGCACTCACATCCATGCGCGGCAACGCAGCCTAAAATATCAGCCTTTAAATTAATTCTGTTTTCCCCCCCAGCCTCCCCTCTTTTCTCCAGTAAAACTACTAAAGTTACACAGCCTGGCAGATCCCAGGCTCTGCCTCTCCCCACCCTCTGCTTTCCACGGAGGAAAAATCTCTGCAGTCCGTGTGCAGCGGCTTGGCCGAGCCAATTCCACCTGAGGGAGCTGGAAAAGTCCCTGTGGCTCCCAGTTCTGCTGAGCTCCCGAGGCTGGGAATAATTCCTCTGGAGGAACAGCTGGAAACGTGACGAGGAGCTGAAGGGGTTGGTCCTGGAGCTGGAGGCTGGCTGGGATTTCTTCTGGTGGCTCCAAGAAGGGATTTTGGGCATCTTTTCCAATCCCTGCTGGGTTCTGGAGCTCCCTGGGTGTTCTCTGCTGGTGCAGTTCTTTGGAAACTCTCCTGAGTTCCCTGCAGTTGAAATCTGTGATTAAATGTGGTGTTCATCAGGCTAATTCTGGATACATTCTGACCTGGGAGATGCCAGATAAGGCACAGCACCAGACCAGGAGCAGGTTGGAAATGTGTCCTGATCTCTCATGGAGGCACAATCCTGTTTTTCCTGAATTTGTGTGCTGGAAACCCTTCACGCTCCCAACCAGGCAGCAAACCCGAGAGTTCAACCCCAAATTCCTGCCAGAACCTGCCTAGAAGAGACTCTGTTTGCCCTGGGAATATTTCTCTGTGTCAGCTCACTCTGCTTCACTGCTGAGCCCGAGGAGTCGAGGCAGAATTCCCCACTTCAGTTTTTCCCATTGTGGAGCTCGGAGTGGATCCTACATGAATTATCTCTGCATTATCCCTGTGTCTGATACACCCCCAGTGAATCCTCTCCGTGTCAGGAGGTTTTTAGGTTTTCCTACAGAATAACTCTGGCGTTACTGGTGTTTATGTGCAAGAGGTTGATTTATATCCTTTATTTATCAATTTAAATTAAAATTTTACCATATAAATAATATATAAACACGATCGATTTAAAAATATTTATCAGCTCCATCATCATTTAGCCCGGGATTGAGATGCAGCCCAAGCCCTCAGAGCACGGGAGGTGCTCTGGAGGGGCTGGGGGCTGAGCAAATCCTTCCCGAGGAGTCTGGGGGCTGTGGGGCTGGCTGGCAGCGGGGGAGGCAGTGCCAGACGCGGGCCCCCTCTGCAATAATTAACTGGGTCGCTGTCAGAGAAGGCAAAGAGGGTTTGAGGAGTTTTTTGGGTGCTGAGAGGGTGTGAAGTGAAGGAGGTGGCATGCCTGAGTGCCAGATTGCTGTTCCAGGACAGGAAAGAATGACACGGACACAGTTCAGTGTCAGGGCGTACAGAAGGGCAGTTTATTTCTTGTTTTCATTATTTACATATTTTGGACCATGACCAGGGATTGGAGGATGAGGTTGCACCTCTCCAACTCCACTGGCCGAACCAGAAGTCAATCAAATGACATCTCTCAGAGAGGAACGTGAAAAGCAATCTTTGTTTGCGTTACAATCCGTGGGGATTTGCACTACAGCTGTGTAAACTGCAATCATGTCTATGTGTTATGTATTATATGTATATAAAATGTGAAAATCAGGAGGCTGAATCCCAGAGTGACACCACACCTCTGGGAAGGGATTCTGCCCTGCTTGTGGACAGAGCAGCCAGGGCAGGGAGACGCTGGCTGGCTGTGGACACAGAGGAACACAGCAGCACACACAGCAGGGTTCAGGAGAGGAGAAGAGAAGAACTCTCCAGTTTATTGCTGATTTTGTATCTCTCAGTTTGTGGACAGTGCCCAGAGATTGCACAGAGCAGTTCCCACCTCTCCATCCCCACTGCTCACTGGAGAAGTCCATCAGGTGAGATCTGTTCACCCAGGAATGCAACCATGATCCTTGGTTATCCCCAATTCCTGAGCCTGACTCCATCACACCAAGACAAATCAGAGGGTTGATTTTCAGGCACAGCAGGGCTGCTCCTGCCTCCTGCTCACTTCTCTTCCTTCCCCTCGCAGCTCCCAGGGGCTCCTGGCTCTCCAGGGAAGCAGGCACAGGTTTGTTGGCTGTTCCAGCATTCCCTGGAATCAGGGCTGGGTGCAGGCAGCACAGCGATTGCCACCCCTCCTCCTGGGGATGGAGGGATGCTGGACTCCAGGCACCCGGCGTGTCTGAGCCCCCGACCCCACGGGGGTGATTATTTTCCTCCAGAAATGCTGCCGAACTGGGATAATAATGATGGGTTTGGCCGCGGAGTGCTGTGACAGTGACAGTGATGGGCTGTACCTGCGCCTCGGAGCCGGGGAGAATTCCCACCCCTCCCATCAGGGGAGGCACAGACAGGCAGCTGAACTTTAGCAGGAGACATTTCATCCCCCCACGGCTCAGCTGGTGGCAGCTGCAGGTGGCTGGATGTGCCAGGGGCTGGGAGGGGACGCGGCGAGACAGGAGGGTGTGCAGAGGGAAAAGAGCCCCCAATTAAAGAGGATCCTCCAATTAAAGCCCAGTCTGGGATGTGAAACCCTGCCCATGCTCCTCAGGAATATCAGATGCTATTGGGCTCCAGCATGTGTTCCTTTTTTTTTTTTTTTTTTTTTTAATTTCTTTCCCCTTGCTTTTTCTCCCCTCTCCCAAAGCCTGCTGCCTGGTAACCGCAGTATTTTTGGGGACTGATTCTTTTGCTAATTGCTCACCAGAAATAGCACCTAAGTTTGGCAGCGCTTTCAGGAGAAGAATGAAGGCTTTTCAGGGTGGGGGAGAAAACTCGAATATGCATAAAACTTGCACAAAAACCCGGTTTATTCGTCTTGCTGAAAATTCCCTGCTCAGACGGAGAATGTGCAGGGTGGATGTGATGCTGACAAGTGGGAAAGGGCCCGGGAATGCTGGGATGATTTAAGGAGGTTAAAGTTGCAGCAATCCTCATTTCAGCCTGGGAAAGGAGCTGGAGCTGGAGCTGGAGCTGGTGATGGATGTTTCTCACCTGGGGTGTGGATGTTTCTCACCTGGGGGGCTCGTGCTCCTGTTGGGAACCGAGGCTGGCATGCTGAGGGATGGAGAGGAAGGAGGAGCAGGGAGGGCTGGGAGGTTTGGAATGTCTCCCCTTGTTCCAAGGAGCTGTGCAGGGCCTGAGCAGAGCCTGGCCCGGGCACTGGGGCTCCTTTCACCCGGGTGGGACTCAGGGCAGGGCAGGAGTGGGGGCTCTGTGCTTGTGCCAGCTCCTCCCTCCCACAGCCCCGTGACAGCAGCTCCTGCTCTGGCAGAGACTCCGGAGCTGCAGAGCTCCTGCGAGGGCAGCCTCCCTTTTGGGGGAAGGAATTCCTCCCTGGGATGGAATTCCCAGAGCAGCTGAGATCCCTGGCAGTGCCCAAGGCTGGGCTGGAGCTCCCTGGACACAGTGGGAGGTGTGGAACCCATGCTGGGACTGGATGAGCTTTAAATTCCCTTCTACCCCAAACCACTCCAGGATTCCATGTGCTGGTGTGGGTGGGATTTGGGGAAGGAATTCCTGGCTGGGCTGGAATTCCCAGAGGAGCTGGGGCTGCCCCTGGAAGTGTCCCAGGCCAGGCTGGAGCACCCTGGCACAGTGGGAGCTGTCCCTCCCCATGGCAGGGGTGGCACTGGGTGGGATTTAAAGCCCCTCCCAACCCAAACCATTCCAGGAGCCCAGAATTCCATAAATTATTGCCCTGCACCTGCTTCTTTCTGGGTTTGTGTGAAAAACAAAAGCAACCATTATTCAGGGACCAAATCCCAGAGGTTCTCCTGGTGCTGGGGAGCAGCTTTTCCTGCTTTTCCTCCCCTGCCTCCTGCAGTGACATGAGCTGCATCCTTGAAATCCTGGTGCTTTCAGCCCTCCCTGATCAGCCCCAGTCCTTGCAGGCCACGGGAACCCCTGGAATGCTGGAGGTGGGCACAGCAGCACCTGTGGTGGGGAAGCTCCTGGAAATAGCTGGGATTAAACCTCCAGGCTTTTGTGTGAGCCCATCACTCAGTAGGGGATGCTATAATTATTTTGTACTGGAGGCTGATATAAAATATTGCCGTTTTTATTTTTTTTCTGACTCACATATTTTTTATGGCAACTGCAGAAAAAAAGAAAGCAGATAATGCCCAGAGAGGGGAAGCTGGAAATGAACCAGCTCAAGGCTGGAGCAGCTGAAAATGAACATTTAAAGTAAAAATCAGGAAGGAAAGGAATAACTGGAGTTCTTTTTGTGTCATGTTGTGCCTGAGAAGGAATCAAAAGACCACAGAACTTGTCCAAGGGTCCCCTAATTAACGTGGCATCAAGTGGAACAATTCAGTCCTGAAGCCTTTTCTCATGTTAATTTTTTTTTTTTTTTTTTTCCCTTGAAGTATTTTTTTTTCATCTCTGGATGGTTTTTTCCAAGGAGACTGGGATTATCCTGAGTGCCTCTCTTAGCCTGGCACTCTCCTGTTGGCAGCTCTTTGGATGGTGCTAATCCACCTCAGCAGCTGCTTTATTATTTCAGTCTGCTTTGAGGGTTAAATTTCCTCATTCTTCCGCTTGTGTTGTTATTTGTTGGACAATTCAAACCTCCAGAGAACAAAAACTCCTGGAATTATAGCCTGGACACAACTGGAGAGTCCCTGCTCCGGAGGATTTGGAATTGCAGCCAGCCAGGAAATTCAAACTATGAGAAAAGCAGGGGAGGTTTTTCATAGATTTGCCCTTTTTCCCCCACCCTGCACTGATATTCCTAATCCTCAAGGAAAACAAAACAAAAAAGAGATGCGAAAACAAAGGAGAAAAAAAAAAAAGCCACAAAATAACCAAATCCTGATATATTTTCCTGGACCATCTCCTGTGTCTTCCAGCTCAGAAGTGTAAGAAAAACCTGTACTGGGAGAGGGAAGTGTATTTTGAAATGGGTTTAGGATTTTTAATAAAAACTGTACATTTGTGTAGCATTTGACTTTTTTTTTTTTTTTAATCTGAGGAGGCAAAACCCGAGAGTAAAAAAAAAAAAAAAGACAACCAAACAAATAAAAAATAGTGAGTGGGCGGTTCCTGAACTCGCATGAAGTGCTGATGGTCAGATGCTCTGAGTTTGATGTGGGCCTTAAAAACAAACATTCCTGGGGAATTTCGCCCTGTTTGCCAAATAATTTGCCACGAGAGCAGCCCCTGTCCCTGAGAGCCCTGATGGCTTTGGCAGGGGGGTTGTAAAACCTGTCCAAGATCCCGGTAATTCTCCCGACAATTCTCCCGGCAATTCTCCCGACAATTCTCCCGACAATTCTCCCGGCAATCCCTCTGCTCCGTGTCACCGAGGGAAAGTGGAATTTACTCCGCAGCGCTGTCAAGAGTTGGAATCTTTGTGCCATTCCCGGCCGCCTGGGCTGCTGTAAATCTCCCAGCAGCGCAATTCTCCGCGGGGAAATTCCGATTATTGCCCGGCCCTCCCTGGTGAGACCCCAGCGAGCAGGTACAGCCAGGGAAGGGGGAGTGCAGGATCCTCGGGGAGATAAACAGAACAAAGCCGCTTCCCCCAGCCATTTAAAGCGATTTAATCTCCCTTGATTGCTGATTGATTGGATGGACACCCTAAAAATGTGGCGCCTTCACAGCCCCTCCCAGCCCTGACTTTAATTTTCACTCTCCCAAATTTTCAAACGCTTTCTCAAGGTGACTCCAGGGAGGTTTTGGTGGTTTGTTTTTTTTTTTTTTCCCCTTTCCCTCTTCACACATGAGAAGCAGAGGAGTGATGGGAGGCCTGAAATGCAGCAAGTGCTAAACAGATTGGGATTTCTTTTTTGAAGCCATAATAGGGAAATGTTATTAGTGGGGAAAATGAAATGCTTGACGTTGGCACTTTCTGGCAGCACAGAGAAGCTTTGGGGGGGAAGATCCTTTGCGAGGTATTAATGTCACCTAATCAGCTTCTGCAAGGAGACAGGCATGGCATAAATCCTCCCAGGACCTTCCAGCTGGGGAGTTCAAAGTGCTTTTCGCACAGAAAAGTTTCGGGAAGTCTTTTGAGAAGCCAAGATTCCTTAGGGGAATCCTGAGTTTTTAGGGAGCAGCTGAGGGAGTTGCTCCTCTTTAGGGTCGTGCTGAATTGCAGGGCTGCTCTGAGTGAGCCGGGGGGTTTGGGGTGATGAAACTGGGCGAGGTGTGATGGGATTTTCATGGAAATCAGGCAGGGAATCCTGTCGTGGGGGCTACCCTGAGAAATGAGGGGAAATGGATGTTCCAGAGGCACTGGAACGAGTCTGCCTGGGGAGGGGGCACGGTCTCACTGGGAATTGGGGAGGAATCTGGGAGGAGCTGCACTCCTGGCCCCGAGCAGGGAAACGGCACAGGAGGCTCCAGGGTGGAGCTGCAGGAGGGATTGGGGCAGGAGAGTCAAGATTTGGGGCAGGAAAGTCAGGATTTGGGGCAGGAAGGTCAGGATTTGGGCAGGAAAGTCAAGATTGGGGCAGGAAAGTCAAGACTGGGGCAGGAAAGTCAAGACTGGGGCAGGAAAATCAAGATTGCGGCAGGAAAAGTGTCCTTGGAGGAGCTGGAAAAGGAGGGAGGTTTTTGCAATTTTGGGGACTTTCAGATCCTCAGACAACTCCTTTTTGCTCCTGCCTGGAATTCTTGGAGCCCAGGGAGTCTGGGGAGTCGTTTCCATGATCCCCTGAGCGATGTTTCCATGGGAGACAGATCCTGTGCAGGTGAAGGAGTGTGGGAAATCGCAGACAGATGGGATTGGGATGGAATGCAAATATCTCCATAACATCAAAAGTTGGAGTGTTTGAGCACCTGGGAGATGATGGGAAAATAATAACCCATTTTCCAGGGAAAGCAGCTTGATTTGCTCGGAGGCTGTGTCTGACTGGAGCAGGAATTGGAAAACCCAGCCTTGGAGAACTGGGTTCTATCTCCAGCCCATCAGTGCTGCTCAGCTCATTGCAATTCCCATTTTCCTGCTCAGAAATGGTGCTACAGCCCCCAGGTTCCTCTGTGTGGCACCTGAAGTGTAAAATTGTCATAATTTCTGTTTATTTTCAGCGTCACAGGTCACTGCCTGCCCCCTTCTCCCTGAGAACCCTCACGGAAAGATGTTAAAATTCCGACTCCAACAAAATCCCTGCTCTAAATATCACCAGGTCTGAGGGATTTGCCTCTCCTTCCTGAAAGAGCAGGATAAATACAAATTTTGACATAGAAAAGGGAACGTTTCCTTCCCTGCCTCAAGAGGTTTGATGTGTGTATTATGCTACAGAGAGAGCATTTCCCATGGAATGCTGGCCCGGAGCACTCCTAGGAAGCTCTGGATCACCTGGTGGCTGAAAGATTCCCTCCCTGTCCCTCCTTCCCTTCCTTTCCCTTCCCTTCCTCCTTCCCTTCCCTTCCTTCCCTTCCCTTCCCTTCCCTTCCCTTCCCTTCCCTTCCCTCCTTCCCAACCTTCCACCTTCCCTTCCCAAACCTTCCCTTCCCTTCCCAAACCTTCCACTTCCCAACCTTCCCAAACCTTCCACTTCCCAAACCTTCCCTAACCTTCCCTTCCCTTCCCACCTTCCCTACCCTTCCCTTCCCATTCCCTTCCCTTCCCTTCCCTTCCCTTCCCTTCCCTTCCCTTCCCTTCCCTTCCCTTCCCTTCCCTTCCCAAACCTTCCCAAACCTTCCCTTCCCAAACCTTCCCAAACCTTCCCAAACCTTCCCAAACCTTCCCAAACCTTCCCAAACCTTCCCAAACCTTCCCAAACCTTCCCTTCCCTTCCCAACCTTCCTTCCCTTCCCTAACCTTCCCTTCCCTTCCCAAACCTTCCCTTCCCCCTTCCCTTCCCTTCCCAAACCTTCCCTTCCCAAACCTTCCCAAACCTTCCCTTCCCAAACCTTCCCTTCCCAAACCTTCCCAAACCTTCCCTTCCCTTCCCAAACCTTCCCTTCCCAAACCTTCCCTTCCCAAACCTTCCCTTCCCAAACCTTCCCTTCCCAAACCTTCCCAAACCTTCCCAAACCTTCCCAAACCTTCCCAAACCTTCCCAAACCTTCCCTTCCCAAACCTTCCCTTCCCTTCCCAAACCTTCCCTTCCCAAACCTTTTCCCTTCCCTTCCCCAGCCAGCTGTGCTGTGCCAGCCCCAATCCAGCTGTGCTGTGTCATCCTTGAATCCAGATGTGCTGTGCCAGCCCCAGCCCAGCTCCTCTCCCCATTTTCCCCTCCCCTTTCCCACAAAAAGCCGGGAGGTTGTGGGTGCAGCCTCCCAATATTTAGATTTCATCTGCTTTTATTTGGTTTTTGCGTGGCAGGAACACGCAGAGATCCCACACAGATTTTGGCGTGGTTTATGTAGGAATTTTTTTCAGGAGCAAAAAATAAAGATTAATTACAAGTGCTGAGGAATTCTAATGGATGATGTAAGAGAAGTGGGAGTTTTCCACCCGGCTCCACTGATCCCTCAGACGAGCCCCAAAAAGCCCCTCCCAAATGGGTCCCTCTGATTCTTTTTCAATTAAAACTCTCTGGGGAAAAAAAAAAATTAAAAATCTCCTTTATTAAAAAAGTGCCCAGCAGTTCTCATGGGCTTTCAACCCAAACCGTTCCCTAGATAGATTTAAAATTCCCAAGATCTCAGAGGAGGGACTGCAGGAGAGGGACAAGGGATGGAGGGAGAGGAACAGGGATGGAGGGACAGGACACAGGGATAGAGGGACTGGAACAGGGATGGAGGGACAGGAACAGGGAATGGAGGGACAGGAACAGGGATGGAGAGACAGGAACAGGGATGGAGGGACAGGAACAGGGAATGGAGGGACAGGACACAGGGATGGAGGGACAGGACACAGGGATGGAGGGACAGGAACAGGGATGGAGGGACAGGACACAGGGAATGGAGGGACAGGACACAGGGATGGAGGGACAGGAACAGGGAATGGAGGGACAGGAACAGGGATGGAGGGACAGGAACAGGGATGGAGGGACAGGAACAGGGATGGAGGGACAGGACAGGGATGGAGGGACAGGAACAGGGAAAGGAGGGACAGGAACAGGGAATGGAGGGACAGGAGCAGGGATGGAGGGACAGGAACAGGGATGGAGGGACAGGAACAGGGATGGAGGGACAGGAACAGGGATGGAGGGACAGGAGACAGGGATGGAGGGACAGGAACAGGGATGGAGGGACAGGAACAGGGATAGAGGGACAGGACACAGGGATAGAGGGACAGGACACAGGGATGGAGGGACAGGAACAGGGATAGAGGGACAGGAACAGGGATAGGAGGGACAGGAACAGGGATGGAGGGACAGGACACAGGGATGGAGGGACAGGACACAGGGATGGAGGGACAGGAACAGGGATGGAGGGACAGGAACAGGGATGGAGGGACAGGAACAGGGATGGAGGGACAGGAACAGGGATGGAGGGACAGGAACAGGGATGGAGGGACAGGAACACATAGGACGGAAAGGGATGACTTCAAACTGGGAAAGGGGAGATTTAGTTAGGATCTTGGGCAGGAATTCCTGGCTGGCAGGGTGGGAAGGGGCTGGGCTGGAATTCCCAGAGCAGCTGTGGTTTCCCTGGATTTCTGGCAGTGGCCAAGGCCGGGCTGGAGCCCCTGGAACAGCGGGAGCTGTCCCTGCCCTGGCACGGGGGGCACGGATGGGGTTTGAGCTCTTTCCAGCGCCTGGAGCTCCAGAGGCAGCGAGCAGGGCGCTCAGCCGGTGAACCCCAGTGCAAAGGATCCTTTTCATTTGCAGTTCTATTAGTGGAAGGCACTGTTAACAATTCCAATCCAGGGAGAAGGATAATTGCAGGAGCTGATTGCCAGCCATCCTCCGATGTTGACTCACAGGGCAAAACGAGGGAGAGTGAGAAAGAGAAGCTAAAATTATAGCCCAGATCCCTGAGGAATATTAATGTAATAGTTTTAACATGATCCTGCTCGCATTTTATCAAGGAATGTTAATAACAAGGAGGGCAAAGCTCTGGTAATTTTCGCAGTGTTCCTCTTTCCTCGGAATAACTGGGACACAACGCTCGCTTTGCAAACTTGTACAGGTGGGAATGTTTCTCTAATTTTTAGTTATTGAGGTGCAGATTGTACTCCTGGGCTGGGGATGTGCAGTGTGGAACGCTGATCTTGTTTGCTGCAATATCGACAGCGCCGAGCCCTGCAGAGGCTGCACAGGGAGGAATCTTCCCCCGGGGGAACAAATTGTTCTGAAATCCCTGGGATCGCCTGGAGCAGCTCGTTAGTGCTGCAAGCGGGGTCCTTTGGGGTCGTTTGGGGTTAATTCAAAGATGAAATTTCCATGGTGGTCCCAGCCTGGCTCTGCCCTGGCACCAAGCACAAACCCCTCGGTGCCTTGGAACAAATCCCTTTGCTCCCCAGGAACAAAGAGACAAGATTAGGAGAATAAAGTGAATTTTAATTCAGGCCTACAACAGATACACCTTGGGCAGCCAAAAGCCTCCCAGAGGCTACGCCAAGGTGGACAATGGCCACCAGTTTTTCACACAGTTATAGGTTTGGTCCATTTACCTATCAGGGGTCAATCCCCCAATTACAGACCCCAAATTCCCTGCGGTGATTGCTCCCTCAGGCTGCAGCGGACAGAGATCCATTAAAAGCTTAAAACACTTGCTGGGTTAGAAAAACCCTCTTGAAGGAGGTGTCAGCTTCCTCTCACTTCTGTCCAGTTAATTCATTTCAAAACGAAGCCGTTCAGGCTTGATTGGGGCACCCAGAAAACAAAGGTGCCTCCGCTTCCCTCAGCACCGAAATAACTGAATTAACGCTGACTCCTCCTTTTTGCCACTCTGGGATTTCTTGCCTGGCTGCTGTTCCTTCTCACATTTTAAACTTCTTCAAATTTGGATTTTAAAACTCTCTTTGGTACTATTTGCTTCCTCAGGAGTTATGTACACAGGATAAGCTGCTCACACTTTTGCCATGGCATAAATAGACTGAGGATTTAAAATCTCGTGCTGAAGGAGGTTTTTTTTCCAAGCCTACCACTCATTTTTGGCTATCTTGGTGTATTCATCCCAATTTTCCAAACCCTTCTGTCGATTGCAGCACAAAGCTGGACGTCTCAGCCGTGTAAATCCGGGTCTCCAAACAGGAGTAAGGGTTGAGGAGGAACTCAGGATTTATATTTCACACCCCCTTTCTCCTCAGATAAACCCATTCCCTGTTTCTGCCTGTGCCTCTTCAATTCCTGCCAGCTCTTTCAGGAAGCTGCTGTGTGAAATCCTGACAAAATAAGCCAATATTGGCTTTTCTTGTCCAGTGCTTTGACCATTCCGAAGGAAAATCCCTCTGCAGGACCTTGCAGGGTCTCAGGGATTTGTTTTATTTATGGGAGCAATTTGTCTCTAACGAGCGCTCTGCCTTCCAGTTCAGGAAGAAGCCAAATGAGCCCAAGGACCTGGCTATCTGTAGCGAGTCAAGAATTGATTTCAAATATTCTTTCGACATCCAAGAATGTTTATTTTTGCAGGAGGATGAGTCAATACCATCAGCTGATGTGCAGGGAAGGGAAAAGAAAGGGAAAAACAGAGTGGGCCCCGATGGCTGAATGGATAATGGACTTTCTGCCCGAGTGATAATGGCTTTAACCTGCCGATCCCGCGCCAGGTTTGTTCCCAGCAGTAGCCACACAAGGACTGGCTTTTAGGGAAGTGAAACAATATTCATACCCAAACTCCAGCTCTGTCAGCATCACCCCAGCCCAGTTTGGGGTTCCAACCTCGCCTTTTCCACACCTGCAGACCCCTCAAGGACTGGCTTTTAGGGAAGTGAAACAATATTCATCCCAAATTCCAGCTCTGTCAGCACCATCCCAGCCCAGTTTGGGGTTCCAACCTCGCCTTTTCCACACTGCAGACCCCTCAAGGACTGGCTTTTAGGGAAGTGAAACAATATTCATCCCAAATTCCAGCTCTGTCAGCACCATCCCAGCCCAGTTTGGGGTTCCAACCTCGCCTTTTCCACACTGCAGACCCCTCAAGGACTGGCTTTTAGGGAAGTGAAACAATATTCATCCCAAATTCCAGCTCTGTCAGCACCATCCCAGCCCAGTTTGGGGGCTTCCAACCTCGCCTTTTCCACACTGCAGACCCCTCAAACCCTCCACACCTGCCCTGCCCTCCTCTCTTCTGCTCCCTGGTGAAATTCAGCCGCCCCTGCTGAAACCTGACAGATTTAATTTGTTTGGAATGGCGTGGGCAGAGTGCTGGTCACTGCCTGAGCTCCTCGCCACGCACAAAGAGCCCCGGGGTTTGGCTGGAAGTCCGTGCCCGAATTCCTGGCAAAGTGAGGCAGCCAGGTCAAGCAGCTGCTGGAATCAGGCGCCTCCTGGGACTCCTGGTGCTCATCCAGGTGAAAGGAAACGTTTTGCAGGGCAAGTGGTGAAACCCCGCGGGTCCTGTCAGGGTTCAGGAGGTTCATGTGCGTTGTTCTCTGCTGGAAAAGGGCTTCGCTTTCACCGTCCATTGCTCTAATACAGTTTTTTTCCAGCCAGAGCGATGGAAACGGGCTTGGATGGTGTTGGGGAGGTGGACAGAGGTGATGTGAGCTGTCCTGGGAGCTGGGATTCAAGGGAAGAGGCAGGCAAGACCCTGCTTGGTGCTGTCAGAATTCAGTATTTGCCAGTTCTCTGCCCCTGCTGTTAACAGCCAGACACGGACCCGTGTCTGATCCCTGTGGATTCTCCTCTCTCCATCTTGCCATGGAAACGCTGAAATCAGGGACACTCGACACCGTTTCGGAATGTTACAGCTCTTTCACCTTTGCCAGGCGGGATGCTTTTAAAACACCCTCCTCATGGCACGAAATTGTCATTTTTGTCCAGCCCCGGGCAGAATCCAAGAGGGACAAAAGCCTTCCCAGGTGATGCCAGAGTTTCGGAGCCCGGTTTTCAGCTCTTCAGCCTCTTTGTGTCCTGACACCCCGCTGGATCAGGGCGGGGAGCTGCCGGTGATGAGCTGGCACTAAGGATGCTTAGCATTTAAGACCCCGAATTCATTTCGGGCACCTCCCAATTTCAAAGAGGTGATCAGTTTGAAGAGAATTTCAATGACTGCGGCGATTTGGTGAAGGGAATGAGGAATGCTGCCCAAAATTCAACAACCTGGCGCCCAGCAGGTGAGCACCTCCTGGTCTGGCTGTGATTCCAACACTTTGTAAGCAGGAAAAGAAACCTAAGGAAGACTAGCCCCAAAATAAAGAGAATAAAAGGGGAAAAGGGATTTATGCGAGGGGAAACTACAGAGGATACCTTGGAAATAACCAGCTCCACTGCAATAAAAAAATAAAAGTGAGGGGAAAGGGGTGGAACGCCCTGCAAAGAGGAGCAGAGACAAGACAGAACCTTCGTGCTCCATCAAAGTCAATTCCAATTATAACACTGGAACAAACGAGGGTAAAACTGCATCTTGAAATCGCTCCAAAGGCAGACAGAGGAGCCCGATGCTTTCCATAATTTATTTCAAGGCTCGGATGGGGAATTCTGTGAATTAGAGAAACATCAATTGTGCCGTTTTCTTAATAATTTAGGCGAGCTGCTCCTTTGATAACGACATCCCCAGCAGCCGTGGCAACAACTGGGGGCAAACGGAGGCTGGGGCAGAGGAAAAGAGAGCTCGACACCGGCAGGGAAAGGCTGCACTTTTTGCAGGAGAGTTGGGAGCAAATCAAAGGGAAGCCAAGGATTTGGAGTCCATGATTCCGGCATTTGTATGCAGATGGTTCCTCAATTATTTTATGGTTCCCGGACCTGCAGGAGAGGCAGGGATGCAGGATCCAGCTGGATATTGCCAATAACAGCCACCTTTTGCTGATGAATCTCAAAGTATTTCACAACTAAAGCAGTGCTTTTTATCCTTTAAAAAAAAAAAAAATTAAAAAAGACATTGAGGGATGGATTGATTTGATTTTAGCCATGAACATCAAATGTGCCTCCTCGGCCAAGTAACACCTACTCCTAATTTGTGGCTTTGCTTAAATTTGTCTCTTAAAGTAGCACAAAAATGACTGATTTGCCCATAAAGTGATAAATTCAGATGACAACACCCTAAGAATACGTGAGCAGGCGATACCAAGGACGTGGTTAATTGAAACGTTGGTGCCAGCAGTTGAACATTTCAAATATTTCCTCCCAAAATAGCCACTTTCAGAGCTCTATTTATTAAAGGCACAGGTTTAAGGACTAAATCTTTATCCTCCTCTTTGCTGTATTCAGGAGCAGCTGGCAAATGGTGTCCAAAAGGATGTCAAAAGAACAGATAGTTATAGATATCCCCAAATTCCAAATGTTATGGAATCAGGTGTCTCATTTCTGGAAGAGCTGGAAATTTTAGGGCCCGTTGTGGAACCAGAGATTTTCAGAAATCTTGCTGAATGAAAATTCAGAATTTGAAGTTTGGGGCGAGTCCGTTTGGGGTTCTTATTTTCATTTTTTTCCTTTTTCAATAAAAAGTAGCTCTGAGAAAGAAAACTTTAAAAAATTGAGTTTTTACCAGGCAACACTGCGGAGCACAGACCACATCCACACTAAATAAATCCGTGGCCAGCAGTTCTAATTGTCCCGGACTCTCCAATTAATTATTCCACAAGTTAATTAACCCAAAACACCCCAAATCCTTTGGATATCACCCCCTGCAACCCAGCTCCATATCGAGCTGCTCGTTGCCATAGCTGCAGCTCAGGAAAACGCATTTTTCCACCAGATTTACAAACAGAGGTGGCAACGGTGAAGCTCTGGGGGGTCAGCACAGAAAATCCAGTGGCAACACCAGCCCTGGGACTCAGGCACAGGGGCAGCATCCTCTGCTCACCCCCCTGGGCTGGCAGCCAGCAGCCCCACTGCCAATAAAGGGTTAAAACGTCCCTGAAAATCGTGGCAAAGGAACGCTGTGCTTGGGTTTTGGTGGACTATGCCAAACTGCACTTAGGTTATAATTAAAGACATTGATAAGGAACACAAAGGATGTGATTATTTGGGGGTGAAATGTTTGTTGGCTTGGGGATCACCAGGATCAGTTTAGTGGACAATGCCAAACTGCACTGAGGATCCCGGGTTGTTCCTGGGGTTTTGCCCTCTGCAAGGCAGGGAACAGGATCCCAGTTTATTTCTGGGGTTTTGCCCTCTCCAAGGCAGGGAACAGGATCCCAGTTTATTTCTGGGGTTTTGCCCTCTCCAAGGCAGGGACAGGATCCCAGTTTATTTCTGGGGTTTTGCCCTCTCCAAGGCAGGAACAGGATCCCAGTTTATTTCTGGGGTTTTGCCCTCTCCAAGGCAGGGACAGGATCCCAGTTTATTTCTGGGTTTTGCCCTCTCCAAGGCAGAGGGACAGGATTCCGGGTTGTTTCTGGGATTTTGCCCTCTCCAAGGCAGGGACAGGATCCCAATTTATTTCTGGGGTTTTGCCCTCTCCAAAGCAGGGACAGGATCCCAGTTTATTTCTGGGATTTTGCCCTCTCCAAGGCAGGGACAGGATCCCGGGTTGTTTCTGGGATTTTGCCCTCTGCAAGGCAGGGAACAGGATCCCAGTTTATTTCTGGGATTTTGCCCTCTGCAAGGCCGAGGCTGGAGCAGGAAGGACAAGCAGGAGGCAAAGGCAGAATGAGCCATCATTCCCTTTAATCCTCAGCAGACCCCACTGATCCCTGCTCGTTTTCTCCATTTCCTTCCCCCACCTTTTAAAAAATTAATGAGCCATAAGGACAAGGCTGATAATGAGCTGTTTATTGGCAGGATCATGGGTTGAGGGTGGAATCTGTTGGTGTTGTTAGAGAAAAACATTTCTATTACGGAGCACCATAAAATGTTGGGTTTAACAACACCTTTTGTGTGGTCAGGGATGGATTTATTAACAGGCTGTGCTCCTGGACCTTGTCTGAATCTTCTTAACAACAGGTTGATTCATTTAGGCTTAGGCTTGGTTCAGTTTCAGCCCTGCCTTGTGCTTTATTTTTGGGGAAGCTCAGAAAAAAATGGTGTGTTGTTCCCAGGAGCTGGCGATTTTTGATTTTACTCTTCACCGACTCCCGATTTTTATTGGGGATTAATTTCTGTTTATAATAAACACGTCATCACTTAACTGGATGAAAGAGTTACTGCTGGCATTAAGCTCCAGGAATGGAGGGTGTGAATAACCTCAGTCGAGCTCAGAAATGACAAATTAAGAACCAGCATTAGCAAAGAGAACTCTTAACATCAGTGTGGCAGCTCGTATTGAAATCGTGCTGCAAATCTGATGGCAGAGTGCAGCACAATGTTATTTATGTAAAGAAACAGAGCTCCCTTTCATCTGCCCGGGAGGGGGGGAATTGTTCTCCTCGATTGTTTCTGGATTTCCCGGTGCCCAGCCCGTGCGATGTCCCTGCGGTTTGCTCCAGTCACCTGGAGAGTTACACCCCTGCTGCCCGTCAGCTGGCAGAATGAACCACTGGCAACATCCAGGAGAGTTACAGAACAAAGACATTTCCTTGCACAAGGGTGAAAGGCTGCGGGATTTAAAGGCAGGAAGGTTTCAGGCTCGGGAGGCTCTGGGGCGGCTCCTCCTCCAGCCCAGGCGGGGCTGGGTTGGTGCCACATCCTCGGAGTTCCAGGATTTTTTCAAAAGTGTATTTGAACTAAATAATAGCGTGCCTTACAGGGTGTTAACTTAATGCCAGCCTCGTGGTTTCTGCCCTGAGTGGAAGCTGTTGGTGTTATCTGCTGGGTGCTCTGGAGAAGGGAGAGCAGAACCTTGAATATCTCCCCAAACTCCAAACCTGAGAGTGGCACAGAGAGGAGCTGCTTTCGTTAGCCCCTCATATTTTCATAACGAAGTGCTGCTGATTCACGAGCATAATTACATTGTTCTTTCAGCCTTTTGTGTGGCAGGGAGAGAACAGAGAGCAGAGCTGCTCCTGGAAACGCCTGAAATAACCTCCCTGCTCCAGGGACTGCTCTGAATTGTCTGCCTGTGCCCTGGGCACAAGGTGGCACCTGCCAGAGCACACAGCAGTGCTGGCTGATCCCACCCCAGCCCCAGATCAAAACCTCTTCCCTGCAGCACCAGCCTCAGATTCCAGAGGGAGCCAAGCCTGGGCTGGTCCCTGTTGGGAGCAGTCTGGGCTCTTCTCCGAGCCCCAGCAGACGAGGGCACTCAGCACCAGCAGATTCAGGGCCAACAAGTGCAAATGTTGCATTTGTTTAAGTTCTGCCAGTCTGCGAGTTACCTCCAGCTGCATTCACATCCTGGGAGTACCGGGGAGCGGAGGGAGGTGACTCAAAGACAGCTGATCAGAACTAATTTGGGAAGCTGATTGTGGGTGTCCCAGCACAGGGGATGCAGAGCATCCCAGGGAACTGCTGGAGGCAAAAGCAGAAAAGAGTAAAGGAAAAAAAATGTGTGTTTTTTTAAAGGGCTTACCTGATGGAGAGAATGCCAAGACCACACACTCTTGACTCCCTGGTACAGAGCTTTCCACTTTTACCTTGGAATGAGCAGCTTTCCTTCTTCCAGTTCCATGTGGGATGGATGTTGGATTGCTCTGGAACAGCACCTACAGCTGGACCTGGTGTTGGGGTCCCCTGGAGATAAGAGCTGATAAAAGGAGAGATAAATGTTTGTGTGTTTGGCTCCCCAGACAACGGGGGCATCACTGGTAGCTCCAGGCAATCATGGAATCATGGAATCATAGAATCATGGAATCATGGAATCATAGTATCATGGAATCCTGGAATCATAGAATCATGGAATCATGGAATCATAGAATCATGGAATCATGGAATCACGGGTTGGTAGGACCTTAAATCCCATCCAGTCCTCCCACTGTCCCAGGGGCTCCAAGCCCTGTCCAGCCTGGCCTTGGACATTCCAGGGATCCAGGGACGGCCCCAGCTGCTCTGGGAATTCCATCCAGCCCCTGCCCACCCTCCCAGGGAGGAATTTCTCCCCGAAATCCCATCTTCCCCACCCTCTGGCAGCTCCAAGCCATTCCCTGTGTGTGTGACAGTGCTGAGCATCAACTCCTGGCTTTGCCACCTCCTCCTATCCCCAGCTCACCCCAATCTCAGTGAAATCCTTGGATTCCTGGGTGTGCAGTGACAGAGGGCAGAGCCACAGCCAGGCCTCTCCTGACTAGGAATGGTTGCAATGTGTTCAGCTCACTGCAGAGGCTTTCTGGGAAGAAAACACGAAATAAGCGGGATCTTTGGGAAGTGGTCGAGTGTTTTCCATCTGCTATTTGCATTCTGGTGACAAGCACTGGTCAGATGGTTTGGAGTGTAAATAAATTCCCATTATGGCTTTTATGAAATGCATGCTCTCAGATATTTGCATTTGGAAAGGGAAGCCAAAAATCTCTGATGGAGCAGCAGAGATGAGTTTGCCAGCAGAGCTCACAGAGGGAAGAGAATGGCACTGAGTCTCCTCCCAAGATCAGGTGTCTTTTAGGAAGCACCAGCCTAGAGAAGAGGTCATGGAATGAAACCTCAAATGGTGCAAACTTCTTGAATTCCATGAGAAGCTCCCCAGGAGTCTAAAGAATACCTGGAAGAATAGTTAGAAATGAAGTAATAAAACCCCCATTGTTTGATCCATGGGTAAAACAACAGAAAGTGCTTTTCTGAGTGAATAAATCCAAGTTCCCAGTGCACTGGCCCATGGATGCTCGGGTTGTTTGCACGGTGCTTGCTTGTTACTTCTGACAGCTCAGCCTCCAAAGAAACCCAAAAGGCAAATCCAAAATACTCCATCCCCAAAAACCCATTCTGAGCCTCCTGAGCTGAAAACACGTCCTGTTGAAAGTGTCAAAATAGAACAGGGTTATCTTTAAAAAAAAAAACAAAAACATTGCATCCAGTCTTGCTGCTGAAAATTTTATTTGAGTTACAGGTGGCTTCAAAGGAGCCTCAGGGCTTTAAAATCCACCTGCCCAGGTATTTAAAGTGTTTGTATCCCCAGAACTGTCCCCCCAGGGGTACATGTTGTTATCCATAGGATCTGGATTTAATTCCATGGATAAATGGAATTATTCATGTTGGAATGACTCCCTGTTGGGTTTTTTTGTGTTTTTTTTTAATTATTTTTTCCTGTCTGCAATTCTCCTACAGGTGGGATGAATTCCATCCCATGACAGCTGTTATTTCCCCTTCTATCCTTCACTCCTGGTGTTTAGTGGGATAGCTGCATTTTGTCCCCCTTTTTTTTTGCATTAAGCCAGTAAAAGGCTTCACCTTAGCTTGCCTGAAATTATCGTTGCACTGAGAATGATTTCTCCTGCTCTGGGTTGATTAAGGTGACAGATCCTGCAGGATAATTGCCACTGCTGTGGAGCTGCTCCCAGCAGGAACAACCAACATTTCAGGGTTGAGTTTGGGAATCAGAAAACCATGGGAAGGGTTTTTTCTGGGGAGGATCCTTCAGGACCAGGCAGTCCCACCCCTTTGGGGCACCCTGGGACAGTGGGTGCCCATGGCAGGGTGGGTTTAAGGTCCCTTCCCAGCCAAACCATCCCAAAATCCTGTGATTTCAGGATTCTGCAGCCATCCCACACCCCGAGGGCTCCTGTTCCTTGTCCCCCACACTCCCCTTCTGCCACCTCCTCTCTCCAGAGGGAAAGGAGCACATTCCATCATTGAGAAGCAGATTCTCCCTGAATTTTCCAGGAGCTGTGGATGGAAGGGACTGCCCACAAATTGCACCCCAGCAGCTCAGAGCCCCCCCTTGCTCTACACCCCCTTTTAGGATGAGCAGCAGTGTAAAGGAGAGTCACTGCAACATCCAGCATGACTTAAATCGAAATGTCAATGTATTTTAATGATGTGCTGAGGAATAGTCATGAAATTCCATGGTTTATATAATGCAGATAATCACTTTTCTGTCAAAACTATTGACACACATTCATCTTGACTGATCAGCATTGTGTCAAAACTCCTGATGGGGATTTTTGCATCCCAGGCTTTGAACCTCCTGGAGAAGAGGCAGCCAGAACCAAGTCACTCAGCACCAAACTGGAGATTCTGGGCTCACTTGGCAGCGTTTTCCTCCCATCCCCAGTGGGATTTTGATGTGCAAAATCCGGGGAGTGCTGCTCCTGGTCGAGCACTGCCGGCTGCTGGAACAGCTCAAAGCCAATCTCCAGGGTCAGGGTTGTGTTCCCTGTTTGTTTTTGCATCCTGTGTGCAGAGTTTCTGGGCAGACAGGGCTGTGCAGAGCTCTCTGCCATCCCTCTTTGTTAAATAATTCTCAGTGTCTGCTGCTTTTAGAAACCTTTGAAGTCCAGGCTGCGCTGAAGGCAGCGAGAGCTTCGTGTTGATCCCCACAACTGCTCGAGCCAAGGTGGATTTTGGAGTCAAATTATGATCCCTCCAAAGTGCAGCTGGGAGCTAAGCAGCTCTTTGCCTCTGAACAGCCCCCTTAAAATGCTTGGTGCAATTTTAAATTCATTGGTTTGTTGTTTTTTTTTTTTTTTTCCTGGTGCACAAAGAGAGGAAACCGAGTTGCTGTGGCAGTTATTAAAAAGGGCCAAGGTGAATTGGTTAAAATAACCAATTAGTTAAAAGGCCAAGGTATTTCCTAGGTGATCACAACTGCTCAGAGGGTGAATCCCTCCACAACCCCTGCCTAGATTGGGGCTGCAGGGATTGTGAAGTTTTAAGGACAACCTGGAGTACAAAAAAAACAAATAAAAATGTCTTTTCAGGATGTTTGGTGCCTTTTAAGAAAGTTTAATTTTCTCCCAGTGTCCCCCACGAGGGGTGCACAGAGTGAGGCTTGCTGGGCACTCCTTGCTAGGGCTTGCTGTGCATAAGAATAAAATCTTTAAACAGTGGCTTAAAAATAGGGCTTTTTTTTTTCCTCTTCTCTGCCTCTTCTGTTATCTCATAAAGATGATTTGATGACTCTCCCTTGCCTTCCTGACACAGTGGTGATATTCAGGTGGGGCTAATCTGATATATTCCCCTCTGCCATCATGTTTTTGCACGAGTGAGGGGATGATTTGCATCTTGTGATCGTTGGTGTGCTGGTCCCTGGAGGAAAACTAAGACCTGGTGCCACTCAGTGAATTGAAGGGTGAGATTTTTCTCACTCGTGCTTGCTCAGATTCCATCAGGAAGTTTAGGAAAACAACTGTGTTTTTGTTGCTAGATTTTCACTTTGAACACACGGAAGAGGACAAAATATTCTTTTCTAAGGATTCAGAAAATGAGTTTATCCTGCTCTTCATGCAGGGACCTGTGCACATTCACTTTTCCAGGAGCTGCTCTGCATGGGCACTCCTTGGGTCTGTCAAGCTCAATTCCACTTTTATTGGGTTCTTAGCATCTTTGGATTTGGGCTTGGGTCTCTTTTTCTCAGGCAGTGAATGCTGAGAGTCACTTGGGCCTCTTCTGGAAGTTATCTACTCAGGAGCTGAAACACACTGCACCTAAATTATAAACTACAGCAAAAAAAACTCATTATACATCAATTCAGGCAGTTAAACACACAACACCTAAATTCTGAACTACAGCAAAAAAACCCTTATTACACATCAATCCAGGCAGTTAAAAACACACTAAAAACTACAGAAAAAAAAAAATCACACTTATAACATGAATTCCAACATTTGCAAAAAGCCAACCCCAAAATCTGCATTTATATCAGGGGCATTTGACCAAGAGAGAGCTTTAGAAGCTGCAGCCTGGAAAAGCAGAGCAGAGGTGGGCAGCCTGCAGGGCAGCTGTGATTGCCAGGGGCCAGTGGGCTCCTGTGGGGCTGGAAGGGGCACAGAGGTCACTGCTGGCACTCGCCCTCAGCAGCAGCAGCAGCGCCAAAGGCCTCCCCTGGAAATGCTGGGCTTTTGCTCTGGCAATCATAAATAATTCAAGTGTTGGCCCTGCTGGACCTCGGAGAAATGCTAACAGCAGAGCTCAGCCCTGGAACTGAGACAGTCAGCCCTGGAATTGAGACAGTCAGCCCTGGAATAGAGAATTTCAGATCCAGAATTGAGGATTTCAGATCCAGAACTGAGGATTTCAGATCCAGAACTGAGGATTTCAGATCCAGAATTGAGGATTTCAGATCCAGAACTGAGGATTTCAGATCCAGAACTGAGGATTTCAGATCCAGAATTGAGGATTTCAGATCCAGAACTGAGGATTTCAGATCCAGAATTGAGGATTTCAGATCCAGAATTGAGACACTCACCTGAACTGAGACAGTCAGCCTGAACAGAGAATTTATATCCAGAATTGAGGATTTCAGATCCAGAATTGAGGATTTCATATCCAGAATTGAGACAGTCAGCCGAACTGGAATTTGGATCCAGAATGGATTTCAGCCCTGGAACAGAGAATCTCAGCTCCAGAACTGAGGATTTCAGATCCAGAACTGAGGATTTCAGATCCAGAATTGAGCATTCAGCTCCAGAATTGAGACACTCAGCCTAGAATAGAGAATTTCAGATCCGAATGAGCATTTCAGCTCCAGAATTGAGAACTCAGCCTAGAAATGAGGATTTCAGATCCAGAATTGAGGATTTCAGATCCAGAATGAGACACTCAGCCCTAGAAATGAGGATTTCAGATCCAGAATTGAGACACTCAGCCCTGGAATTGAGCCTTTCAGCCCTGGAACTCAGTATTTCACTCCTGGAGATAAGAATCTCAGCCCTAGAAGGAAGCTCCTCAGCTCTGGGATCGAGCCTTCAACCCTGGAATTATTCCAGCCCTGGCCTTGAGCCCCTCAGCCCTGGAGCTGAGTATTTCAGCCCTGGAATTGAATATTTCAACCCCAACACTGAGCCCCTCAGCCCTGGAACTGAGCCCCTCTTTAACCCGTTCCCAATTCTGTGCTCTGTTGAGCTATTATCCAAACACAGATCCCTGGCATTTTTAGACACATATTTGCCCCCAAAAGCCCTGAGAAGCTGCAGAAAATCAGATGTGCAAATCAGATTTTCTTCCTGCTTTGCCACTTCTGCTCCACTGGTGGTACTGGGGGCCTGGTGGGGGAAGATATTGGATTTTTATCACTCCACACACAGGGCTGTGCCTGTGATAAGCAAGGATTTGTGTTATAATCTCCAAGATTCCAAATAATTTCCCAGGTTGCAGCGAATTTCTCGCAGCTGGGTCAGCTCAGGGATGGGGTTGAGCTGAACATGCAAATATTTTGCAGCTCTGCCTGGTGCTGGGGGTTATCTTTTGAAATTTGTCTGTCCAAACAGTGATTCTGCATATTGAAGGTGCTTTTTTGCTCCTGATGTTTAAGCCTCTGAGGTAAAGGGGATAAAAACCCAACTGCTTATCCTTGTAGTGCCTTGTCAAAGCAGAAGTTGTGCATCTGGCTGATTACAAGCTTTTTCACTTGCTCTAAAAAAGCTGCAGTGCTTTTCCCTCAAGTTTTCACACAGCAGTGGGTGATATTCTCCAGCATCTTTCAGCTTCAACTCCCATTTGTTCAGTGAAGGCCGAAATCTGTGCATGCAACTGCTGGAAAATGTCTTTTCCTGTTGTATCCGTCCTTAATCCTGCCCTGCTGCCTTTCCCCTGATTTCTGGGTGAGGGAGAGGAAGGCAGCTTCCCTGTGGATTTATTGATGGGGGCTCCCCCCTCCAGGTTCCTCCTTCCTCCACCGATGCTTTTTAAAACCATCTGAGTGAAATTCGTGGTGATTCAGCGACTGCAGCACGTGGAGTTGAGCTGTACTCGGGGTTGGGAATTACTACATCCCTCCTACTCCTGAACCTGAGCTGCAGGTAGTTTAGAAAATAACCATTAGTGCTCCTGTTCATCTGTATATACATTTATCTCTCATAAAACCCTTTCATGAGGGGCCAAGTGCTTTTTCCCCAAGACTTTGTTCTCCAGGACCTGCTTGCACAAATCAACATAATGCCCCAAACATGCTGCAAACACAAATGAGATTGATATGAAAGAGTTCAGTGAGCAGCACTTTGAATGGGGGCCATAATGGGCTTTTTAATTAAATGAATATAGTCATTTCATCGAGGCAGTTCTCATTAGTGGGCCAATATTGAGCTGACCATTTCCTTCTAATTGCATTGTGTTTTTCTATAAGAGGCTCTGGTTTGGGGTTGATTTGAATAGATTGATATGTGATTGTGTCTTGACACCTGGTGCACACACGGGGAAGGTGGAAGGGCTCTGCTCTCTAAATGAAGCTGTTAAATATTCCCTGAGTTGTTTACTGCAGCCTGGCTTGGCTGGGCATGTCCACACTGCCCTGCTGCAGTGTTTATATAACTCCAGATATTTACATTTCTTTGCCCAGCAGAGTGAATTTATTAAATCCATTGTGTTCCCACTCGAAGGATGAGACCTGTTCTCTGATGCGTGGGGGACACTTCAAGGGGCTGTGGATTTCCTGTCAGAACTCAGAAAAAAAATTTCCTTCTTTCCCCACCTTTCCATATATTTTATATAGGAGTTTTATCTTTTCTTGTACTGATTTAACAGAATCATAATTTTGTCCTCAGAAAATTGCATTTCCTTCTTTTCCAGAGTCCTTCCATCCTATTTTTTAATACTCAAAGAGAAATACTGATTGTCCTTGGGTCAAACCTGTGACACAGCCAAGGAGTGACCTGGAAAAGAGGGAAAACTCTTGGGAGACTGGGAATGTCTGAACTCTGACTTCAGCACCCCAAAGTAAAATATAACTTTGGGTTTCCTCCTGCAGGCCCTGCCCTTTCACAAGGAAAGTAAATAATTCCATCCCATTCCATCTTCTTTGGTGCTTTAATGGGGAAGCTCACTTTGGAAATTCAGTGGGAACAGTGAACAAAAAAGTTCTTGCAGAAACCTGAATTTCTTATTTTTTCCACCCAAAGATAGCTGCGTTATCAACTCACCAGGGTCAAGCTTACTGCAATCCTCTGCTCCAAGATCCCATTTGAGCAAAACTCTTTTACCAAAGTTAATGGAACATTTTGTGAGGGATTTAATCGTGTTTGAGAAGGAGGGCTCTGATCCCAGGCACGGAATCTCTCCAGGAGCTGGGGGCAGTTCTTTAAACGCGGGTTACATCTGGATTTCAGTGGTTTTTGTTGGCAGAAGTCAAACACAATCAGCCTCCAGTGGGTGAGTGGTTCAAACAGTTAAAGCTCTGTTGTAACTGCACAGCTGCACGAGTGCTTTTATAGGAAGAGCTAAAAATGTCAAAGCACAATTTAAAAATGTTAATTAAGTTTCAATCTTTGTGGACAACATTGTTAATCACCGTAAGTGAGTAAAGCAGCAACCCTTGGGTGTTCTCACTGTCACTTCCTATTGAACAACAGTTCATTCCCACTCCTGTCACTTCAGCTTACTCCAGTCTGTCCATTAAAAATCCCTTTGTATAGGTTTGGTGATCAGAAACATCTGCTAAACGAGCAGCAGCAGTTGGGAAGTTTAATCTTCATCATTTTTCCCTTTTCTTTTGTGAGTTTTAGCTATTCCCGTGGCTCTGGTGATGTCCCAAGGGCCCTGTGCCCTGCAAGCCTGAAGGTTCTGTGTTTTGCACAGGGGCTGGGCTGGAGGAGGGCTCTGGGGGTGTCTGATCCGTGGGTTTGCTGCTGCTCTGGGCATGGCTGAGGAGCTGTTTCACTTTGGGGTGGAGCTGGGCACTGCTCTCACTCACACTGTGCACCTGGGCATGGATTTCCCTCTGCTTGGCTCCCTGCAGTGATGTCATTCCAGAAACAAGGACCAGGACGAGCCATGCCCCATCCTGGGCAGCTCTGGGGTGTGCTCCCCTGGCCTGAGCATGGGGGACACGAGAGGCAGCACAGCCTGGACCCCCTGTGCATCCCACCCAGGAGGGTTCACTCCAGACACTGGAAGCTCTGGGCTGGATGGGAGGAGACCCAAGAAACAGGGCTGGAAATCAGGAGATACCCCCTGTGCATCACTCATCCCAGGTGTGTTCACTCCAGACACTCTGGAAGCTCTGGGCTGGATGGGAGGAGACCCAAGAAACAGGGCTGGAAATCAGGAGATACCCCCTGTGCATCACTCTCCCAGGTGTGTTCACTCCAGACACTCTGGAAGCTCTGGGCTGGATGGGAGGAGACCCAAGAAACAGGGCTGGAAATCAGGAGATACCCCCTGTGCATCACTCTCCCAGGTGTGTTCACTCCAGACACTCTGGAAGCTCTGGGCTGGATGGGAGGAGACCCAAGAAACAGGGCTGGAAATCAGATGATGCCCTTTGAGCATCCCACCCAGGAAGGCTCACTCCAGACACTGGAAGCTCTGGGCTGGATGGGGGGACACGCATGAAACAGGGCTGGAAATCAGATGATGCCCCCTGTGCATCACCACCCCAGATGTGTTCACTCCAGACACTCTGGAAGCTCTGGGCTGGCTGGGAGGAGACCCAAGAAACAGGGCTGGAAATCAGGGGCAACATCCACAGCTTCCTCCCAGCAGCAGGGAAATCCTTCTCCAGGTGGAAGAATCCTTCTCCACTCAGGGAAGGCTCCTCTGGAGCTGGGACCAGCAGCAGATCCACCCGGGCTGGGCAGGGCTGGGCAGGGGCTCCTTCCTCTGCCTGGGCACAGGAGAGAGGGATCCAGCTGCTTCCTGGCTGCAGGAAAAGCAGGGTGGAATTCCACCCTGCTGCACGGGTTTGCCAGCCTGTCCTCAGGAGGAGCCTCCTTGTCTGTGGTGTCCCCTGATCTCAGAGCCAGGAGAGCAGGGAGGAGGAGAGGAGAGGGCTTGGGTTGCCTTTTCCCTGGGATTTCCCTGTTCCTGATCCCTGTGTGCCTCAGCCTCTCTTCACTCAGGACATGGGCACAGGAGCTGGGATTGCTGCATCCCCATCCCTTCCACTCCCTCAGGGATGGGGATCATTTCCCCATTCCCTCAGGGATCATTACCCCATCCCTCCCCATTCCCTCAGGGATCATTCCCCCATCCCTTCCATTCCCTCAGGGATCATTTCCCCATTCCCTTAGAGATGGAGATCATTTCCCCATTCTCTCAGGGATCATTTCCCCATTCCCTTAGGGATGGAGATCATTTCCCCATCCCTCCCATTCCCTCAGGGATCATTTCCCCATTCCCTTAGGGATGGAGATCATTCCATTCCCTCAGATATTCCCTTCCTGGATGGATCATTTCCATTCCCAGGATATTCCCATTCTAGAGATGGAGATCATTTTCCCATTCTCTCAGGGATCATTTCCCCATTCCCTTAGGGATGGAGATCATTTCCCCATTCCCTCAGGGATCATTTCCCCACCCTCCCCACTCCCTCAGGGATGGGGATCCCCTTTCCTTCCCCAGCACTCCCACACTGTGCCTCCTCAGGAGCGATGTTTACTGCAGGCCAGTGACTCTTAGATCACGAGCAGTTTATTTCTCTCTGCTCCTTCCATCCCCTCCCAAAGCTCTGACCAAGGCCTGGATGAATTTTTTTGACCCAGACTGAGGCATCCACTCAGTTCACCCTCAGTGCTTTTGCCTTCTGATGCTCCCCCTTTAATTATTTCCATTTCTCTGAGTCTGCATTCTTCCTCTCAGCTGTCAAGCCCTTGCAGAGGGTTTTGTCCCACTAACGGTAATAACATTTCTTTTTCTCCCTTTATTGAAGTTGCTGCTTGAATCGTGCTTGCTTTGTTCTCCCCAAATAAAGGAGGATGCTAACAAGGCTTTCCAGGGTGCAGACATGTCCTAAATGCATTTTGGAGGCATGCTTTTGAGCTGTCTGAAGGAGAAGAAGAAACTCTTGGGGGAAACACTGTTAAAAAAAATAAACAAACAACTCCCCCCCAAAAAAAACCCCAAACGAATGAAAAACCAAACAAAAACCCCAAAAACAAACAAACACAAAAACCCCCACAAAAACCTCACGACCTTGGGCTGTCCCTTAGTACATCAGGCTTTGGTTTCTTTGTGTATTAAAAGGGGAGTTGGAAGAATTCCTGGCAGGGATTTCCAGCCCCCAGGAGGACCAGAATTGCCTTTGCACGGGTTTTGTTCTTCTCTAAAACTCACTCTGAGAGGGTTTGGATCCAGATTTGGATCCAGATTTGGATCCAGATTTAGATCCAGTGGGACCAAAGCTGCAGTGAACCCCAGAACCTGCTGCTCCCCTGGGATGCCCAGGAAATTCAGTGTAAAAATGCCTCATTGCAACTTTTTATTTGTTTCCTTCTTCTGAGGGCGAATTGTTGAAAGCTCTCTGGACAGGGGGCCTTTAATTTACAATTTTTGCCTCAACCTACTGCCTTCCACACCTGGGAGCCCCGAGGTGAATCAGCTTTAATTAAAAGTTCTCCACACCTCCAGAAGATGCAAAAGCATCCTGGTGCAGATATTGAATTTGGGATTTCCAAAACCCCCGAACTTGGTTGAGCTCCTCTGCCTGGAGTTGACAATTCTCAGTGGTCTGCACGGTGTTTGTCAGTCTTGCTCTGAATTAAATCGTTGCCTCTTGTGGCATTCAGGCGATGGGCAGGGAGGGAGCTGGAAAATCCCCGTTCTGATCCTTCTCACCCACTTTGTTCTCCTCTTTACCTCATTATTCAGCGGACTGAGAGAAAAGAAAACACGGGCTGGGGGAGAACGAACAGGGAATTCCTCTCAGCTTCTCAAAGTGCAAAATTAAGGAAAAAAACGAAATGCAGAGCGGGGAAATTCTGAGCCAGAAGTCAAAGGCTTCATGCAGATGCTACAACAAAGTTAAAGGATCTTTCATAGGAATCAAATGGAAGGATTCCTTTGTGAGGTTTCTGCTCACCAGTGAGGGTGGGAAGAGGGTTCCCTTCAGGCCATGGCCTTTCCTATCCCTCTATAAAGGTCCCTGGGAGGGAAATAAATTAGATTTTTTTGGCCTAACCAGAATTTTTAATCACAGTAGGTGCTTAAGAAAGGGGCGTTTCATTCATTTGGAGCTTTCAGTGCTTGGAATTAGCCTGTGGCAGGCAGTGGGTGTCACAGGAAAATAAAGCTGTTTGCTTTGTGCTCCTATTGGGTGGCAATATAAATAATGTGGTGCTGAGAACACTTCAGACCTCTTTGAAATGAAGTTATTTGGTATGAAATACTGAAATTACGGCGAATGAAACCTTTTAACGTTTTGTTACAGTGTTTAAAAGACATAAAAGAAACGGGGCAAGGAATTAAAATCAAGAACTGAAGCACCGGATAATGTGGGGCTGCCCCAGGAATGTGGGAATGGGATGTTCTCCATGGCCAGAAACACTGAGAACACAACAGAAAAGAGGGCAGGAGCCAAGCTGAGCTCCTGAGGGGAGCTTTAAACCCCCAGGGAGGCAGGGGAGGAGCCCAGTCTGTGTCTGGGGGACTCAGAGCATCCCTTGGGAGTGAGGGCAGGGATGCTGACCTCTGTCCTGCCCAGAGCTCCTGAGTTCCAGCTCAGGAACCAGATGCTGACCTCTGTCCTGCCCAGAGCTCCTGAGTTCCAGCTCAGGAACCAGATGCTGACCTCTGTCCTGCCCAGAGCTCTTCAGTTCCAGCTCAGGAACCAGATGCTGACCTCTGTCCTGCCCAGAGCTCTTCAGTCCTGTCCAGCTCAGGAACCAGATGCTGATCTCTGTCCTGCCCAGAGCTCCTGAGTTCCAGCTCAGGAACCAGATGCTGACTCTGTCCTGCCCAGAGCCCCTGAGTTCCAGCTCAGGAACCAGATGCTGACCTCTGTCCTGCCCAGAGCTCTTCAGTTCCAGCTCAGGAACCAGATGCTGACCTCTGTCCTGCCCAGAGCTCTTCAGTTCCAGCTCAGGAACCAGATGCTGACCTCTGTCCTGCCCAGAGCTCTTCAGTTCCAGCTCAGGAACCAGATGCTGACCTCTGTCCTGCCCAGAGCTCCTGAGTTCCAGCTCAGGAACCAGATGCTGATCTCTGTCCTGCCCAGAGCTCTTCAGTTCCAGCTCAGGAACCAGATGCTGATCTCTGTCCTGCCCAGAGCTCCTGAGTTCCAGCTCAGGAACCAGATGCTGACCTCTGTCCTGCCTAGGGCTCCTGCATTCCAGCTCCAGGGCATGAGGAGGGCAGGAGAGCAGAGCAGGGGCAGGGACCTCACCCAAAAATCACAGCTCTGTGCAGGGCAGGGGGCCTTTGCCAAACTGGCACCCCTGGTTCCCTCTCCAGGCTCTCAGCTCCCAGCACTCACTGCAGCCCTGGCAGCTACAGAGGGCTTTTATTCCCCATCCTAAATTGCTCTTTTGGAGGTAGAATCACATAAATCTGAATGGTTTAGGTTGGAAGGACCTTAAGGGTCACCTAATTCCACCTCTGCCACGGGCAGGGACAATTCCAACACCAGCTTGCTCCAAAGCCTCTCCAGCCTGCTCTGGGACACTTGCAGGGATCCAGGGGCAGCAGCCAAGGCTGCTGTGGGCAAAATGAGGTGAAATCAGCAGTAGGGATGGAAAATAATTCCTAGGACTGATGCTTTCTGGCAGCCTGGAGTTATTTGGGATGCACCCTTAACCTTAACCTGCAGCATCCCCCCTTACCAGGACAAACATCTCCCTTTCTTCATCCTTTTTTCATCATCTTTTTTCCATTTTTCACAACACAGAGCTCCCTAAATGGTGGCTCCTGGAGAGCTGCCTGCTCCCAGCAGAGCAGCTCCTCCTCCTTGCTTTCCCCACCACCAGCACACCCACGGGGCTCTGCCCATCCCAGATGTTTCCCAAATTCTCTGGATCTTGGCTCTGTCACCTGATCGTCCACGGGAGGAGAGAGGGAAGGGAATTGTTCCCAGAGATTCAGCAGCCAGGTCCAGGAGGGGAGACTTCCCACTGAAAGTGTGGCTGTGCTTGGAAAAATTACTAAAAGTCTTCCTCTAATCCTCCTCAAAGATCAATCTCTTAATCTTTCTGACAGTGGAACCGACTAATCACCTGAATAGGATTAAAAGCCACTGAGACACTGACAAGATTTTAAGCTGGGAATAATTTGCAGGGGTTTTGTTTGCTTTGGCTGTTCTTAATTGTCCAGCAAAGCTTCCCTTTCTCCATTTCTTGATTTATCATTTCTTCCCTGGAAGCAGAAGTGAGAAAGGCAAAAAGCTGTTCTGCTGTTAATTACAAGTGCAACAGCTGGAAAACTGTTAAGGAGATAAAAACCACTCCAGACTTTGTGATCATGAGGATTTTTCAGGTCTGTTTTTAGTTAGTTTTAGTCAGTTTTGCATAACAAATACAAGTCTGGAACCTCAGGCTACTACACTTGAATCTCCATCCCCATTTGGGAAAAGTTTCCTGCTCATAACACATTTAATCTCTTCCTTAAGAGATGATGAATTTTTGAATTGTCATTATTTTATTTTTCCTGGGTTTGGTTTTTCCCTCTCCTCAGCATCAGAGCTGTGCCTGACCTGGGTTCCCTGAGCAGAAAACCTGCTGTGTGCAAGAGGAGGAGTTCCAGGTGTGCACACAGCTGGACCTGTCTGATCCTGAATCACTGATTCCACCCTTGGGAACGCTCCTGAAATCCTCCTGGATCCAAGGAATTTGTGCAGACTGCCCTCTTTGATTCCTCCCCACACTTCAGGTGTCCTGAGCACAGCCCTGCCTGCAGGGTCATTAAAACAACTGGCTAATGGCAGAAAGTTCCTTTTCTTCTTGGATTTTTGGGATAATTTGGTTGGGCTCGCATAGCAAAGGCATTTCTGAACCCGGGTTTGTGATATTTTTCCACCTAACCCTTGAAAAGATGGTTATATTTAAAATACAAGAGATATCAGGGGATAAAGAGGAGACACAAAATTGAATTGCAGATTAAGCACAGCTTTATAAAATTAAAATGAAAGCGACTCTGGGAGCCAGGTAAAAAAATCACCAATTTGGTGTCAGGTCCTAAAGCTCAGTGTTTGCAAGGATTGAAGGAAGCACTGGATGAGGAACTGGGAGCAGACTGAGCTGGGACTCCCTGATATTCCCAGGAAATTGTGGCTCGCTCAGTACAAGGAGAAACAAAACTGGATTTCAGGCCTGCTCTGCGAGTTCCCTCAGCTTGGAGTCATTCTGGGAGATTTATGAGAGGATGTGCTGCAGATTTCCTTGGGGATGGCCAAGAGCTTGAAACAAATCTCTGCACAGGGAGGGAGCCTTTGACCTTTGGGCAGCTGGAAAACGCTGCAGACAGCTTTGGGAGACTCATTAACAATTTTTGCTTTCATAGCCTGGATAAAACCTCTCCTCCAGAGTTGAATCTGCATCACTCTGAGTCTGCAGCTAAAGTTTTAAAGCGAGGGGCAGGTGAACACAAACCCACATTTAATCTGCAGCTGCTCAACCCCTCTTAGCCCCAAGAACGGAGGCGCTGACTTGTAATCAATAATAGATGGTGCAGGCTGGAAGGGATTTAAACAGCCCTTTATTCAAGCTGCTGGAGAGTAATGATAATAGTTTATCTTATTCCAACCTGATTTAATGCATTTCAGTTGAAATAAACCCATTTTCAAAGAGCCACGTGCCCCCTGGGTAATTTCTGTGTCTGTTTTTGTGATATTTTATCATGTGGCAAACCCCACTGGGGGGTTCTTGGGAGCTCTTCCACGAGTTCCAGGAGGAAACTGGAAATTCAGCTGGAGCTGGGGAAGTTCTCCCCGTCCTGCTCCTGCTTCCCACCCTTTGTACCTGCACAGATGGAAGATCTGGAATGGGAATTGCAGGAGTTGGCAGAACAGGAATGACTCACCCTGGAGCCCTGCACACTCCTGTTGTTCTGTTTGTTTTCCTCCTTTTCATTCAACCAGAACGAGGTGGAATTGCAATTCCTTTCCCTCTGTTCATCTCCAAGCTGGATGGATCTCCACAAAAATGGGTTTGCAAGTGTGGATCTCTGGCTCTAAGGCAAAGAAAAATTGCAAAATTTACATGGTGGACGCCTTTACAATAGGGAGGAGTGGAAACAGGTTCCAAAAAATGCACACAGACATCTAATGAAGTTTTTAATGACTTTAAAAAAAACCCTCGGATCATTTCAGCTCTTCTGAAAGCACGTGGGAGCTGGACAATCCCACTGTGCAGCTTGGAAACGCTGTCAAAATGTGCAATGACAGAATCAAAACACCTTGGTCAACTCAGCTGGGTGTTTTAACATTATTCCTGAGATGATTTATTTAATTTCATGTCAATCCTTTCTTGCCAGAGTAAATACTCCCAGGATTTTGGAAGGAGGCTGAAAACACCTCAAAGTGAGCCTTTTAGGGTGAATTTCCACCTTCCCTTGGATACCTGGCCCCTTTTTTCCCTTCCCTCCAGCACCCAGGCCCTTTCTGCAGTTGCTGTCAGCATTCCCAGCTGAACAGAACAATTTCCCCTGCTTGGCTGACAGCAGCTGTCATTAGGAAAATTGCAGGGCCAACTCTGACAGGATTCACACAATGGGGGAACTTCAGCTTCTTGCAGGCTCTGAGCAAGCCCAGGCTCTTCAGCACATCTTGTCAGTCGGAACATGAGCTCATCTCCTCCCCGGGAGAAGCTGGCAGATGAGAAGATTATTTCTGACAGATCTGAAACAGCCCTGGTGACATCCTCCAACAATAAAATCCCTGCCAGGGGCCGGGGGGGGGGGGAGAGGGGAAAAGGGGATAACAAAAAAAACAACAAAAAAAAATTGTGGTTAAAAAACGGGCAAGCGTTTCAATGGAAGGATTCTCAACTTCTGACTCCTCGTTTGGAATTCTTTCCTCTTCTCCAGGTGAAATATTCACAGCTGGTGATGAGCCAGGGAATTGTAGCCCTTTTCCAGGGTGTTTCCAGGGTTTGAAGGCTCCTTGGGGCTGGAGTTGGGGCCTTTCGTGCCCATCAGCAGGAGGGATTGATAGCAGCAGCAGGAATTCTCTGGAATTAGCCTGGAATTGCCTGGCATTCAGGAATTCTCTGGCATTACCCCAGAATTGCCTGAAATTCTGGAATTCTCTGGAATTGCCTGGCATTCTGGAATTCTCTGGAATTGCCTGGCATTCTGGAATTCTCAGGAATTGCCCGACATTCAGGAATTCTCTGGCATTACCCCAGAATTGCCTGAAATTCTGGAATTCTCTGGAATTGCCTGGCATTCTGGAATGCTCTGGAATTACCATGGAATTACCTGGGGCTGTGAACATCCCTTCCAACCCAAACCATTCCACATTTCTGTGCCAATTCTGTTCCTCATCCTCCAAAAATGCTCTCAGTGTATCCCCTCTTTTTCTCCACTTTATTCAGTTATTTTTTTTTTTTAAGAATAATTCATATTCAGTGCAGAATGGTTATAAAGTGCAAAACTCATCAATTATTCAGGCTATTTATGCAGATTTTAAAGTCAGAGATATTATGTGGCTTTCTCTCTTTTAAGAGGAATTGAAAAGAGGTTTAGGAGGAGAAGAACATTTTCCTGTGCTGTGGTTGGAGTTCAGCTCCTGGGATTGTTCTGTGTGTTTGAGCTGTTTGGGTTTCCTGTGTGTTTTCCAACCCCCCTCAGAGAAGTCAATAAAGAGGTGACTCAAACAATCAGGCAGAGCTGGAAGAGCACCAAAACCCACAGGGTTTGGATAATCTGAGCATTCCTGGTGTCTGACCCAGTGGGCAGAGCACAAAACAGGGACACAGCAGCCGCCAGCTGAATTCCCAGCTGGGATTTCCCCTGGAATTATTTTATCCCCTCCTCTCTATTACCTTATAAACTGGAAGAAGAAGAAGAAGAAGAAGAAGAAGAAGAAGAAGAAGAAGAAGAAGAAGAAGAAGAAGAAGAAGAAGAAAAGAAGAAGAAGAAGAAGAAGAAGAAGAAGAAGAAGAAGAAGAAGAAGAAGAAGAAGAAGAAAAAGGAGAAAGAAGAATAATTTTATATTAAAATAATTATTTAATTATAATAATAATTTTAAATTTCCCATTGTCAAGGCGTTAATTGAGTTAACTAACCAGCTAATTGAGTTAATCTAACCAGCATTCAACCAGTTGATGCCGATATTTGGGTTCAACATCGATGAGGACCAAACCGTTCCCTCCTTCCCAACCGGGCAGGGATCGGCCCTGTCCAGGGTCCTGATGGAAACATTCCTGTTCCAGCCCTCCAGGTGGCAAACCCCGGGCAGCAGAGGCACAAAATCCTCTTTCGGTGTTTCTTAGGTGCCCATCATTTTAGGGGCAGAGCAGGGAAGAACCCGAGCCTGCCTGGGGACAGGTGAAGCAAAGAATAAATCAGTGAGAGTGGAGAGAGAGAGAGGAAACCTCTCCCTTCTCCCCAAATTCCGGGCTGGCAGCTGGAAGGAGCAATTCCCGTGCTCAGGGACTCTTCATTACCCAACCACCCTGGCCTTGAAGTGATTAAGATCCCGCTCTGTATCGAGCAAGTGTTGTAGCAACTGGAATTGCTCTGCCTTGGATAATTGTGTTTGTTTCTCCCCGTTAAATTTACAGGCTCTTTTTATGCCTTCTCCCCATGTGCTCGCGGATTTTCCAGGGCAATTTGCAAAATAACCCTGATTGCGCTTTCAAGCCCCTTTTCAACATGCTGTCTGCAAAAAAACCCAAAAAAAACAAAAAAAAAACCAACGAAAACCAGCTCCTGAATGGCATTTCCAATGAAAACCGGCTCCTAAATGGCATTTCCAATGAAAACCAGCTCCTGAATGGCATTTCCAATGAAAACCAGCTCCTGAATGGCATTTCCAATGAAAACCGGCTCCTAAATGGCATTTCCAGCTGACAGTTCCTTGTGGTTCCTGTCCTCTGCAGTCGCATCACTAGCTTGGAAAAATCTCTTTATCCTGAGCGTTTGTTTGTGGCCAAAAGGTGCCTGGATCGTTTTTAGCCTGGTCATTTGCTAAATAACGTAAATAAGCTCATTTATTTGTAAATAACACCCGGTGACTGAGCCATCTGTGGGTGCCAAGGCAGCAATTCCAGCCCATCCCGAGGGAAAATTCCCCGAGGGAGCAGCAGCTCAGGATGAGCATCCCTGGCCCTGGGAATGCTGGACAGCACTGCTTGGGCTGCATTGGGTTTGGTTTAATTGCTGTGCACATCCAGGATTCATTCTGGGCTGAGCCCTGCAGCATCCAGGGGGTCCCAGAGCTTCATCCCAGCAGCCTGGGAATTTCCTGCCCTCAGAGGAGCTCTGGAGGCAGAGGGGAGGGAGGGCAGGAAAGCAGGAGACGAAAACGTGGCAGGAAAATAAAATCGAAGCGGAGCTTTGTATCATTTAGGGCTTCGGTGAGGGCAGAAAGGAGCTCCAGGAAGGATATGTTAGAGGGATATCTTTAAAATCCACCTTTTTTGGGATTCTTTAAAATCAGCCTCCATGCCAAAATTTGCCCCCATCCCTGGAATTATCCAGGGCCAGGTTGGAGCAATCTGCTGCGGTGAAAGGAGCCCTGCCCATGGCAGGGTGGAACTGGATGATTTTAAAATCCCACCCAAACCATTCCACGATTCTATGACTTAATTACAATACTTGCAGGTTTCTTCTGTTTGGTTTTTTTTTATTATTATTCTGTGTGCACATCCTGGGCTTTTTGCTCGTTGATTTAAAACCAGATCCCACTGGGTGACCCACAGATGCCACTTTCCCCTTTTCTGCCATCCTTTTCCAGCCCACGCCTCCCTTTTGCTTTATTTTTCTCCCTTTTTTTAGCAGCCTGACTCCAGATATTCCCATTTTTGCCTCTGCTGGGCTGGCAGGATAAGCCCAGCTCTGCAGCACTTTGCAGGAGCAACATGAACACGAGGAATCAATCTCACTAATATCTCTGAGTTTCACTTACTCTTTCACACAGCTGCTTTCTTTCAGGAGCTCTGCTTCATCTCCTCTCTGCTTCTGCCTGCTCTTGAATTAAAGCTTTTTCTCACTGGGCCCCCTTTTCTTGGAGAACTTACTGGACACAAGGGAATAACATGGGAGGGAGCAAACCTTGATTTTCTTCATTTTTAGAGTTTAGCTGCCAGGGCTGACAGCATCCCAGTGAGCCAGGCATGCAGTGGGTGCATTCTAGGGCCACTCAAGCATTTCCCACATAATCTGGATAATTTTTGTTAATTTTTGACATGTCCCAGTGTCACAGAAAGCTCAGGCTGCAAATCACTGCTCTGAGGCAATAAAATGATGATTTGGGCAAATCTTCGAAGGGCTTGGGGCGAGGGAAATCTGGCTAAAACCCCAATTAAATCCCAGAAGGGATAAAGCACAGGGGATGGGTATTTTCAATATGCTCTGCTTTGCCTCTGGCTGTGTTAGGAGTTGCTGTCACTTGTTGGCCAGTATAAGATTTTAATGGTTAAATGCTGCCTCTGTCCATGGGGACAGGAATGAACTCCTCAAATCAAGAGAGTAATTAATTTTCCTGACAAGCTCCACAAGTCCTCAGTTGAGATTTTAGCCCTGGCAGAGATGGGATTTGACAGTTTGGGTTTGCCTTCTCCCACCTGCCCCTGCAAACCCAGGACTTGCTGAACAAATCCCTGGAATGAGATTGAGCTTTAATGTGAATAAAGAATCTGGAAACGACTCCTCCAAATGCTTCCTGGGGTTAGGAACTCATCTATAAACACCCAATTTAGGCACGAAGTTCCCAAATCTTATTGGGAAAGCTCATCTATTCCAAAACCTGTCACTAAGCTCTGGAGCCAAGGGAATTCAGGATGTGGCAAGGTTTGCAGCTGGAAGGGTGGGAGAGGTGGAAGCCCTGGACAGGAGCTGTGGTGTTGGCCCTTGGCTCCTCCTCTCTGCTCCCTGGATGCTTTGGAAGTTCATGGTTTTTCCTTTTCCCTTTAAGGAATCCTAAAACAGTGCTGGTGGTGGGTCCTTTGCAGATTTATCCCTCTGGGAAAGCAGCCACCCAACAGACCTGCAGTCCTCAGGTGTGTCCAGGGGCTTTTCAGGATGAATATTCCTGATTTCTCTGATTTTTTTTATGTGTAGCTCCCCTTGAGCCAAATTAATTCACTGATGAATAAATTCGTGTGAAAATTGAGATGAAAAAGTCTGAAAGTTTTGGTTTTAGTTCTGTTTTAACTTCCAGGGAATTCCTTATATTCTCTGTGCCCACTGGAGCCAGGCTGGGAGAGCTGGGGGGGATTCTCTGGAGAAGGGAAGGATCCAGAGAGAGCTCAGAGCCTGAAAGGGGCTCCAGGAGAGCTGGGGAGGGATTGGGGACAAGGGATGGAGGGACAGGAACAGGGATGGAGGGACAGGAACAGGGATGGAGGGACAGGAACAGGGATAGAGGGACAGGAACAGGGATGGAGGGACAGGAACAGGGATAGAGGGACAGGAACAGGGATGGAGGGACAGGAACAGGGATAGAGGGACAGGAACAGGGATGGAGGGACAGGATACAGGGAATGGAGGGACAGGAACAGGGATAGAGGGACAGGAACAGGGATGGAGGGACAGGATACAGGGAATGGAGGGACAGGATACAGGGAATGGACAGGACACAGGGAATGGCTCCCACTGGGAAAGGGGAGATTTAGTTGGGATTTTGGGCAGGAATTCCTGGCTGGGAGGGTGTGAAGGGCCGGGCTGGAATTCTCAGAGCAGCTGGGTCTGCCCCTGGATCCCTGGAATGCCCAAGGCCAGGCTGGATCCCCTAGGACAGTGGGAGGGGTCCCTGCCCTGGCAGGGGGGGCACAGGGTGGGTTTGAGGTCCCTTCCCACCCAAAGCATTCCAGGATTCTGGGATTCCAAGCACAGCTGAAGGACTGTGCCGCCAGAGCCATGGGTTTGCTCAGGAACATTTTCTTCAGAACTCTTTGACAGAAATTGTGTTCTGAGGGAGGCTGGGACATTCTGGGGGAGGCAAAAAGGGGAAGTTCATTATTCCCAGTGCCTTTGTCCCGGTGTTCCAGGCCTGTGCCCCCCGGCATTGAGGAGGATCAGGCTGGGAACAGCTTTTGGAATTTGCCAGGTGAGTGTTAACAGCCTTTTAGCGCCGTAAATGGCAGTGACAGGGAGCAAACCGCGATTTGACAAAGTAAATACGGACAAGGAAAGTGTTCCTGCTCCCCTCCAGTGCCACCCTCTGATAGCTCAGATTTATCCCTGCGTTATTGTCACTTCTCATTCCCTCTGCTGCCTCCCCCACACCCCGCTCAGTAACTCTGCACTCATCACAGCACAGTGACTCAGGTTCGGTTCTTATTAATTTTAATATTAATATCGCCATTTTACCGCCAGCACACTTTCCATATGGAGACAACAATCCTCTCCTTTCCTTGTCCCTCTTCTGTCCCTTTTTATTCTGCACTTGTGGCTCTTTAATAAATCGCATGTGACAATCCATGTGTGGTGAATTCGGGAGGAGGGAGCTCCATTTCCAGGGAGGGAGGCTGGAATTTAGAATCCCAGAATCCCAGAATCCCAGAATCCCAGAATCGAACCCAGAATCCCAGAATCCCAGAACAGCTAGGGTTGGCAGAAACCCCAAACCCCATCTCATTCCTCCCCACACTTTCCACCAGAGCTCCACCCAATTAGTTTAACTTTAAGAGAGAAAATCTGAATAAGAGTTTAACTCTAAGAGATAAAATAAGTTGAACTTCAAGAGATAAAATCCGAATAAGAGTTTAAGAGATAAAATAAGTTTAAGAGAGAAAATCTGAATATTCCCAAAGAGGAGCTGAATTTTGGGAGTGACCCCTGGGGGCTTTGCCTGCCCTAAATGTAGCTGAAGGCCCTCCAATAAATAGAATTTTAAGAGGGAAAATCTGAATAAGAGTTTAACTCTAAGAGATAAAATAAGTTGAACTTCAAGAGATAAAATCCGAATAAGAGTTTAAGAGATAAAATAAGTTTAAGAGAGAAAATCTGAATATTCCCAAAGAGGAGCTGAATTTTGGGAGTGACCCCTGGGGGGTTCTGCCTGCCCTGAAGGCCCTCCAATAAATATCACTGGTTTTTATTCCCTTAATTCTGTCTGCCCTCTGTTCCTGGGGAATCCCAAAGGCATCGGGATGAGCCCTGCTGCTCCCGAGCTTTTCCCAGAGCACAGCAGCAGCAGCAGCAGAACCTTCCCCCAAACTCATCTCTCCAGTTTTTCCTCCACAAGTATCCTCCAAAACTCTTCCCACTTTTGTGGATTGTTACTATTCCCCCGTGGCAGATTCTCTCCGCAGAGTTTTTAATGTAAAGAATCAGATGATTAAATATTTGACAAGTGCATTCAGCACTGAAATACTAATAAATTGCATTATCTCTGGGGGCAGAGGGTTATTTTTTTTGTCATTTTAACAGCAGAATAATGATGCTTTTGGAAGGTTACAGCTTTGCTGCCTGTGAGAGCAAGCAAGTCTTCCTTTTTCTTCAGTAAGATTTCAATATAATTTGCAGCCATTGTTAACTTGTCATATCCCCCTCCCTAAAAAAATCCCAGTCCTTGAAAAACTCAGCGTCTGCACATGAACCTCATGCTTTTAAAACTGATTTTCTGTCACTGAGCAGGGGTGAGCTCCAGGTTCATTATGGCAAGAAGAAGAAATCTTTAAATTGGTACTGAAGGAATCTCTGGTCCCTCTCTTTACCTGTGGATAGAAATCAGCTTGTTTTGAGTTCAGAACACGGAATCTCCTTTCTCCACCCCATCCGTGGCAGGTCGGGGTCCTGGGCAGGGTTTGGCTGCTCCAAAACTGATTATTCCACTTTCCCAGGAGCAGCAAATCTTTGGGTGATTTAGGAACTTTATCCCTCCTGCAAGTGCCTCCACCCTGCTTTTTTTTTGTATTTTTTTTTTCCCCTTGGCTAATCAGTTTGGGATGGGGAGGCAAAATTTAAACGAGCAGAAAATCATTAGATGATTTACAAAGCACTGGAACCCGAGACGAGACCGTGAGGCTTCTTTTGGAGTAGAAAATGATTTAATTATTCCTTGCCCTTCCAAACATTCGTCTTAGTAAAAATTAAAATGATTTTGCCAGGCAGAAAATTGGGCCCCGTGTTAATATTTGCTGTAAATGAACAAATGGCAGAGCATCAGTGGGTTCCTCTGCTGGACTGAAAAAAAAAAAAAATAAATAAAAAGAAATATATTCTGTGGTCTCTTTAATGCACAGCAGTTTTTCAAGGCTAATCAGGACATTCTCTAAGCCTGCTTGGGCTTTGTATTTTAATTTAGGCACGGCTGTATCTGTGTCTGGTGGAATTATTCTCCCTTTCCTTCCTCTTTTGGCACGGAAATTGTTGTGATATTTGCATCAGCGTCAGGGAGGTGACACTGGGTGCTGGCCCCTGTTTTCCGTAGGACCTGGGCACTGGGCTGGCTTTTCCTGGGCGTTTTCCTGGGATTTGGTGCCGCTTTGGTGCTTCAGGGGTGTGAAATCCACGCTCCTCTGCCAGAAGTTTGTCTTTGGAAACAACAGAGAGCAACAATGAACCTCCAGCTGCGCAAAACCCAAACATCTGCATGAAGGATTAATGGGTTTGGGTGGGTTCTTTTAATCATAAATCGCCTAAAATTCATTGGGATCTGATCAGAATCCAATGGGCAATTTCTGTTTTAAACCTGCGCGGCTGCACTTTGCTGCCAGCCCCGGGATAGGCAGCGAGCAGGAAGGGGCAGCATCCCCGGAGAGCAGAATTTACCTGCCAAAAGAAATAATTAGAAACCTTTTTGCGCCTTGTTTGGTTTGTGTTTATTCCCCCGACCCCAGCCGGTGATTGTCCCCTCGGTGGCCCCGAGTTCAGGCTGAGGACACCGGGATAATCAGCAGGCTCACGGATTCCTCTCCGTGTGTGTTTAAGGCCAGAAGGAACCTCCCGATAATCCACTTTAGGCTCCTCTCTCCCTGAAATATTCCCCTTGTTAACCCTGCATGGAGCCCTGAGCTCTTTCTCACACCCCAGGATCCGATCAATTCTTCCTCGGTTTTTTTTTTTTTTTTTTTTTCCAAAAATAGATAAAACCACGGGCTAAAGGTAAATTAGGGAAGCTCCACCAAAAATAGCACATCCACGGAGTATTTCCATTGGTTTTTTTTCCCCCTCCCACCCAGGGGAGGGGAGGCAGGAGGGGGCTGGGGTTTCCAGCTGCCTGTGTTGCTCTAATCCCCCCATTCCGGGTAATCCCTGGGAATGGTCAGGGAGGGAACAGCTCCCTGTGGGAATCCAGGATGTCTGTGCCAGTCCTGGATGATCCCAGCTCCAGCCTGGGGCTCCAAACCCTGGCAGGGGGGCACAGACCCTGGCAGGGGGGCACAGACCCTGGCATGGGGGCACAGACCCTGGCAGGGGGGCACAGACCCTGGCATTGGGGGGCACAGACCCTGGCATTGGGGGCACAGACCCTGGCAGGGGGGCACAGACCCTGCATTGGGGGCACAGACCCTGGCAGGGGGGCACAGACCCTGGCATGGGGGGCACAGACCCTGGCATTGGGGGGCACAGACCCTGGCAGGGGGGCACAGACCCTGGCATTGGGGTCACAGACCCTGGCATTGGGGGCACAGACCCTGGCATGAGGGCACAGACCCTGGCATTGGGGGCACAGACCCTGGCAGGGGGGGCACAGACCCTGGCATGGGGGCACAGACCCTGGCATTGGGGGCACAGACCCTGGCATTGGGGTCACAGACCCTGGCAGGGGGGGCACAGACCCTGGCAGGGGGGGCACAGACCCTGGCAGGGGGGGCACAGACCCTGGCATTGGGGGCACAGACCCTGGCAGGGGGGGCACAGACCCTGGCAGGGGGGCACAGACCCTGGCAGGGGGGTCACAGACCCTGGCAGGGGGTCACAGACCCTGGCTGGGGGGCACAGACCCTGGCATTGGGGTCACAGACCCTGCAGGGGCACAGACCTGCGGGGCAACTGCATGGGGTCACAGACCCTGGCATTGGGGCACAGACCCTGGCAGGGGGGCACAGACCCTGGCAGGGGGCACAGACCTGGCAGCAGCCAGAGACCCCTGGGGCTTTGAGTTTCACCCCTGGAACAAATTACCACCTGGGAATGAAGATCTAAAAGTCACCAAATTCTAGACAGCATGAGAGTAGGAGTTGTAGAGTGAGAAGGGAATTTTGGGGATTTTCCCATGGGGGCTCAGGGGGTGAGATGGAGGGACTGGGGTGCTGTCCTGTGCTCCTCCCTTCTTCTCCCTGAGCCCATCTCCTTGGGGATGGTGGCACTTGGGGATGGGATTGGAGCAGAATGGAACTGTCTGACACAGGTGCTGGGCATTGGCTCATCCCTGTCAATAACTCCCAGGGAATTTGGAGTATAAAAAGCAGTGCCTGCCCCAGGGGAGGGCAGAGTGCCTGGGGCTGCCCTGCTGAACAGACCTGGGCAGCCCAGACAGAAAATATCTGAGATCAGAAACAAGAAAGCAACCTGGAGAGCTAAGGTGCCTCTCCACCCAAAACATTCCAGGATTCTGGATTCCAAATATTTACCTGGGGGAAGCGTGGCCCAAATCCAGCCTGGGGTCAGGGGGATGAATCCCCTCGGAGCTGAGGCACAGACTCAGATCCACCTGAACTGGCTGCTGCCAGCTCCAATGCTCCTGTTCCCCTGCAGCCACAACATCCCCTCCCTTTTACTGCCCCAGGGGCTCCACCTGGCCTTGGGCACTGCCAGGGATCCAGGAGCAGCCACAGCTCCTCTGGGGATTCCCTCCCCACCCTCCCAGCCAGGAATTCCTGCCCAAGATCCCATTTAAATCTCCCTTTTCCCAGTTTGAAGCCATTCCCTGGGTGCTGTCCCTCCATCCCCAGCTCTCCTGGAGCCCCTTCAGGCTCTGCCAGGGGCTCTCCCTGGAGCCTTCCCTTCTCCAGGTGAACATTCCCAGCTCCCTCAGCCACAAGTTTCCCAGTGCCTGGAGTTTCCCTCACCTTTGAATTGGGCACTGACCTTTTCCTTCTCTGCCCCCGGGGTGGCCGTGCCAGGTTTCGAGGCAGCACTGGGAACGGCTCCTCTGCCGGGGTTTTCTTGGATCAAATCCCTGGGGAGCCAGAGCCTTTGTGAGGTGCCCAGGTGAGCTCTACCTTCCCTCCCCAGGGATTGCTCCCAGCAGAGAGCCCGGGCTGTGAGTGCAGGTGTGGGGCGAGCAGCCCCGCGCTGACAGGAGCAGCTCTGTCTCTCCGTGTTGCTTCTGTTTGCACAGAGAACAACATTATTTGTTGTCCCGAAGACCTGGGGGTGCACGAATTGCTGCTTTTGCGGTGCAGTGAAGTCCGGGGTGACACTTGGAGCTGACACCATCCTCCACGAGCCTGGAAATCAGGGAGCTGAGCTAAATCAGACACGGCAGCTCCGAGATTGAGGACGAGAGGTGTCCTGACCCTGCAGAATTAAGCACAGTGTGCTGGGCTCAGACGAGGCGCCGTTTCTGAACTACTTCTCTTACTTGAGAGTTTATTCGGTGCTTCTGCGGTTTCTGTGGTGATCAGAGATCACCGAGCCTGCTGCTACTTGGAGTATTTACCCGTGTCCTCCACTCCTATTATTTCCAGGCACCCTGACCCCAGCCTGGCTGTTCTGACCCCAGGTGCCCCAAGCTGGTGATTATGTGCCAGCAGCCAAGCAGGGGAAGCAGAAAATCCAAATCTGAACCAGAAATGACTCTGAGGCCAGGTTGGATGGAGCTTGGAGCAAGCAAAGTGTCCCTTCCCACGGCAGGGGGTGGGTGGGATTGGGTGGGATTTAAGGTCCCTTCCAACCCAAAGCATTCCATGATTCCAGTGACAGGGCTGGGAGAGCAGCTGTGTTGGTGATTCGCCCTTTTTTTCTCCATCTGCCTGGCTGTGAGCTCTGGAGTAGCCATCCCGTGGGGATGAATTCCACGTGTCCATGTCCTTCCCGAAGTTCCTGGGTTGTTTATTTTGTTCCCTTGTCAGAATGATCACAGCCAGTGCCTCTGCCGGGCTCTGACAGCGACCGCAGCACTGATAACAGACTATTTTAAGCTGTTCCTAACAAGAGCCTGTGAAACTGCAAGGTTGTGTGAAAGAGAGCGAGGGAGCTCCATGGAGCTGTGCAGTGAATTATTAACTGCTGCTTCTGGCCCAACATGACAAATAAAATTCTATTGCACAAAGATGCTTCGTTGTGTCAGGCACGGATTTGGGAGATGTCGAACAAATGGCTCCTGGATAAGCTCACAATCTTTCTTAATTTGTCTGCCTGATCAGTGAACTCGAATGGAGGAAAAGCCACCAAACAAAATTAGCATTTGCCTTCTGTCATTAGCTGTGCTTTCTTAATAAAGGACTTGGAAGCCCTGCTGATATAAATGGATGGAATAGACACATGCAGATTTCAGATATATTTATTGCAGTTCCCTGATAACATCACTGAAGCACCGTGGATCAGCTCCAGACGTGCCGAGCAGATCCTCATCTCTGTGCTGGTGGGCTTTGGCTCATCTGGGGCTTTGGGTTGAAATTGAGATTCCTCTCCCTGCAGCTGCTGTGCTTCCCTCGTTGCTGCCTGGCAAACGCTCCTCGGTTTTGTCCACTCGCAGCAATCAGTCGGGGTGATCTGGGACGGGAAAGGGAGAGCAGTTGGAAGCTGCAGGAGCTGAGCTTTAATTCTGCCAGGTCTGAGCCCTGGCTGGGGATCAGAACCCGGCGAGAGGGAAGAGGAGGGACCGGGTCAGCCAAAAAGCTTTGCTGCTGGCTGGGGTAGAGAGCGATTCCCAAGGATCCAGCTGCCTCCAGGAATCTGCTCTGGAGGATGAGCAGTGAGTGCTCCCTCCTGCTGTAGGCTGGCTCCGGGAGTCCTGAGAGTTTTGGCAGCAGGAAAGTGGCAGCACCTTTAATATGGCTGCAGTATTTACAGTTCCAGAATTAATCCCGAGTTTGTTTATTTATTTACAATCCCCGAAGGGCTGGGGTTGGAAGGGACCTTAAATCCCACCCAGTGCCACCCCTGCCGTGGGCAGGGACCCCTCCCACCACCCCAGGGTGCTCCAAGCCTGGCCTGGGGAAACTTTGCTGCCCTTGGCAGCTTTTAACCCTTTAATGTCACAAAACACCTTCACAAACGGATTACACCCCGCTTTTCCCTGCACACAGCTCTGTCACCCACACCGCTCATGGTGCCACAGCCTGTCAGGTCTGGAGGATTTTTTGGAGCAGCCGCACAAAGAAAATCTTCAGAAACCCTAAATTTGGAGGCATTTCATCCCCCAGAGGCAGCGGCACCTGAGTGCAGACAGCCCCGGAGTTTGTTGCTCCAGACAAGGGGAGGCTCGGGGATTTTTCATCCTCGTTGGCAGAGCAGAGGCTGGCAGGAGGCAGACGATTAATCACTTTCCAGGGAGCAGCGCAGTCCTTGGGTTTGCAGCCGGGCTCAGCAGTAAAGGCTGGCGTTCCATCATCCTCACATCCCATTGTTCCTGCGCTCCCAGGGAGAGAGCGCAGTTCCCGCCTCGGAGCCTCGGCATTGTTTGTAAGGAGTGGAATGAATTAAAAGCAGAGTGTGCCTTTGGCTTTTCATGTTCAGTCTGTCACAGATTTCTTAATTATGGTGACTTGAAATCTGTTTTAAACTTTATTCTCCTCCACCTTAGAGGTTCAGGATAAAACTACAGGGGTTTAGGCACCGGCTTGGCATTGACACTTTTTATATTCATTATCCGGAATTTCTGCTGTGCTCTAACGGACGGACAGGGATCTGAGAGGGGGAGGGATAAAAAATAATATTTTCACTTGTGACTTATTGCCAAATCTGTAAACACCGAAGGATCTTGTGCTGAACAAGATTGATTTTTACTGCAGACCCACTGCTCACAGAGCTGTTCAGTGCAGCTCAGGGTGCAAACACAGCCTGGATGTGCCAGAGTGGGGCTGGCACCGGGAATTCCAGCGGCAGCTCCTGTGGACAATGGAATCACCGGGCTGTCCCCAGGAGCCCCTGGGGGCTCCAGAGCAGGACAGGGAGGCCACAGGTGAGGGCAGGACAGTGGGACCAAGGCTGGGAGACCTGGGGGGTCCCTGAGACCTGACTCAGCTTTAGAGAGGACTCAGCTTTAGACAGGTCCCAGCTTTAGACAGGTGTTGTCCCTGAAAATCAGCCTTCTGCTGGGTTTGGGTGTGATGGAGTCAGTGCTCAGGAATTGGGAGATAACCAAGGATCATGGTTGCATTACTGGGTGAACAGATCTCACCTGATGGACTTCTCCAGTGAGCAGTGGGGATGGAGAGGTGGGAACTGCTCTGTGCAATCTCTGGGCACTGCCCAGACACTGAGAGATACAAAATCAGCAATAAACTGGAGAGTTCTTTTCTTGTTCTCTCCTGAACCCCTGCTCTGTGTGTGTTGCTGTGTGTTCCACCTTGTGCTCCACAGTGACAGGTCCCAGTTTTAGACCAGACTCAACTTTAGACCACTCAACTTTAGACCTGACTCAACTTCAGACAGCTCCCATCTTTGCCCCAACACTAAAAATGAGAGATTTCAACCCTTGTAGTTAAGCTCAGTCCCAACTGGCCAGAAGCTGCCCCAGCTCCCAAATTCCCAAAGGCTCAGCTCCAGAGGCTGCAGCTCCTGCCCAGTGGGGGAACTGAAGGCACCCAAAGGTTGGTGCTTCCCAAAGCTCCCTCCTTGCCTGGCTCTTCCCAGTCCATCTATCCTGGGTATTTATACTCACTGCTATTCCTGGCTGATTTTACATAATCTCACGGAGCCTTTTTATTTTCCTGTGAAAGGAGATTACTCTGGGTAGCAACAACTGACGCCAGCACAGATCAAATGCCTGAAAATAGTTCCCAGAAATGTCGGGAATGATGCTTGGAGGGAGCATGGAGAAAGTTCTTCTGCATTTACCACTGCTCTTTAACTCGGGGTCGTCTCCCCCGAAGGAGTTTTGGGTTAAGGCTCTGTGGTTTGGGATTGGTTTTCCAGATATCCCATTGTCTTCAGACTCTGTGGAGCCCTCAGGCTGTGGAAGGTCTCTGAGGGATCATTCGGGTGTCAGACACCTGTGGAGATGAATTTCACATGGGCAGGGACAAGAAGGGATGGCTGAAGAGTGGCATTTTTACATGAAACCGCGAATTTGGGTTTTCTCACCTTTGTGAAGCTCAGAGTTCCACTCCTGAGCCCAGACATAAATTGTGCACTCATCCTTGAGCAGCCCAGCCAGCAAGCTGGCCTTCAGAACTGTATAAATCATCATAATCAGATTAAAGGAGGGCAGGGAGGTGGTGGGCTTGTGTTCTGCACAAATGCAGCCCTGAAATTCAGGGTGTAAATGAAGCTCTCTGTGCTTTCCACTCCATGGAATGGCTGGGCAGGATCAAACCTGCAGGAATGAAAAAAATACAGGTCCATAGATACAAATAGATTATTTATAGTTATATTTATATTTACATCTGTATCTATATCTATATCTTTACTATATCTATATCTATATCTATATCTGTACTATATCTATATCTATATCTATATCTATATCTATATCTATATCTATATCTATATCTATATCTATCTATATCTATATCTATTTATCTATATTTTATCTATATTTTATCTATATTTTATCTGTATTTTATCTATATTTTATCTATATTTTAATCTATATCTTATCTATATTTTTATCTATATTTATATTTATTTCTTCATTCTCCAGGACAGGTTTTTGCCTCACAAAAACCAATGGAATTCTCTATTATTCCATTGACATCCCTGGGAAAACTGACAGAGAATCTGATGGGAATAAAGCACAAACCTGTCCAACCCAAAGGGATCCAACAAGAGCACAAAAAAACCACCTTGGATTGGGAATTTTGAGGGTGTGTTTATCTTGGATCAGGAATTTTCAGGGCTTTACCTCAGATCAGGATTCAGTTTATCTGATCAGAATTCGGCTTTATCTTGGATCAGAAATTTTCAGGCTTACTGGATCAGAAATTTCAGACTTACCTCATCAGGATTTTCAGACTTATTTGATCAGAATTTTCAAGACTTATCTGGACGAGAATTTCAGCTTTACTTGTCAGAATTCAGACTTACCAATCAGATTTTCAACTTTATCTGGATCAGATTTCAGGCTTTCTGATCAGAATTTCAGGACTTTATCAATCAGGATTCATGCTATATCTTGGATGGAATTTCAGGTTATCTGATCAGGAATTTCAAGACTTTATCTTGGATGAGGAATTTTCAGGACTTTACCTCAAATCAGGAATTTTCAGGACTTTATCTTGGATCAGGAATTTTCAGGGCTTTATCTTGGATCAGAAATTTTCAGGGCTTTACCTCAGATCAGGAATTTTCAGGGCTTTACCTCAAATCAGGAATTTTCAAGGTGTGTTTACAGGCAATTTCTGGGCTGTAGAAAAATGGGACCCAGAGATTTTAGGGCTGTAGTTCATGGTGTTCATCCCAGTTTTTATCTGGCAGCTGCTGGGTGCTCTCCCTGCTGCTCAGGGAAAGAAGAAAAGGGATTTTGTGGTGCCAAAAGAGAATTTTTTTTTGCATTTCAGTGGGGCTGGATTAATAAATTGGAGCCAGGCCAGGGGGTGACAGGGCCTGAGGGAAATGTTTCTGGGGGAGATTGAAGTGTTTCTCATTTTTTGGGGTTTTTTTTCTTGGCTGCAAGGAATAAATGAAGCTGTGGCCCCAGCGAGGTCCTTCATGGAGCAGGGATGGTCACTGGCACTCCAGAGCTGGAGTTGTTTTCCTGACCATGCATCACCCAAAATTTATATTCTGCATTATGTAACCACCTCCAAATTAACTTGGGGGGAATATTTGTCTCGTAAAGAAGCAGCTCATCCGTGGAGGGCAGAAACGAATGTGTTCCCTCAATTTTCCTTGTTTGAAAAGGGGAAAAATAAACCCCCCACACACACACACACCTTCCTCTGCCCAAGAGCTGAGATCAGATTTAATTTAGAGCAAATACTTGAACTTTAATTACAAGCATTCATCCAGGACATTGCAGAGTGGGTCCTGATAATTAAGAGAAAATAATTAAAAATTAATAAAGGAAATATGGAAGACATTGTAGGCACTGTTGGTTTTTTTTTCCTATACAATTCATAAATCTGCTTTGAATGACCTGAAAGGGGGAATAATTATCTCAGCCAGGTGATTGCTGAGGGAGGGAGGGGAGGGCTGTGGATGTGTCTGCCTGGATTTTAGGAAAGGAAAGATTTCCATCCTTCTCCTGGGGCCTGGCCAGGTGGGTGAGGAGGCAAAGAAAATAAAAAACCAAACCTGGATTGTGGCCATGGGAGCAGGGCTTGGTTCTCTCAGTTTTGGTGCTGCTGCTGTGACCCCAGAATTGCCCAAAATCTCTGTTTTTTTCCCCAGCCTGGTGCAGAAGAACAGCTCAGCTCCCTCTGTTCTCCTGTCCAAGGATTGTTTATTGTTTGTTATCTGGAACATTCTGCCTCTGGAACTGCACAGATCTGGCCTGCAGGTGGAGATGGAGCAGCCTGACACCCTCTGGCTGGTGTTTATCTTTTATACAATTTTATACAATTTATACCATTTATACAATTTATACAATTTATACAATTTATGCAATTTATAAAATCTACGTATTCACTATTTACAAGAATTTCCCAATACCTCTCTACTTTATTAGACAGTTACCTTTTCTCTGAACCTATCCAAACGTGCCACCACCACAGCAGAAGGTGGAGGCTGAAAAACCAAAGAGAAACCCAGGGACACCCCCTCTTTGCCCCCCAAAATTCCACATTTTCACCCTGTGCCAAGCTAACTCTCACTCTACCCCCACTCTGGTGTCCTGTCATTCTCCACACAAGGCTGGTAATTTTTTTTCCACGGGTTTAAATCACACACACAGGTGGTTTTGACTCCGTGCCAGGGTCTCTGCTCACCCAGGGGAATGTCCTGGGTTCTGAAGAACACACGGACTCCTGGGAGGGGTAATTACAGGGAATTATATTGTTTCAAGAGAGGGACGTCAAAGAGTCCTTAAAATGATCAATGAGGAGGTTTAAGATTAAACTCTGGCTCTTTCCATCATTTCCCTGAGACGTTTTTAAGGATATTATCTTTCTGGCTGATTTTACAAGGTGTGACCTGGGGGCTCTTACAGGTGCTGAGGGTTACCCAGAGTTACTCAAATGCTTCAGTTACTCAAATTATTCAAAGCTACACAAACTACTCAGATTTCCCTTACTCAGAGTTGCCCAAATTTTCCTTCTTTGGCAGAAAAGTGTCACCACCCCGCCTGGTTTTTTGGGAGCTGATGCAAACATTGGCATTGTCCCTGGCTGGGACTCTCAGAACAGGATTTTGACCCAGTGCAAGCCCATGAAAATTTGGATATCTAAAAAATCAATGAGGAATGGGATTTTCAGTGCAGACTCTGCAGCTGTCACCACGCTGAGCCAATTCAGCCACGGCTGTTCTATTCCTGAACTTCCACCAGACACAGAATCCGAGAGCTCAGTACCCAAAACAATGTGACAACAGTGAAATCATCCCTGCTTTGTCTGTAAAACGGGAAACCAAATGCAAAATTATCCCCTCTCCGTGGCAGGGGTTGGCTCCAGATGAGCTTTGAGGTCCCTTGCATCCCAAACCATCCTGGATTTTCCTTCCAGAGCCGCTCACAGGGGTTGGGTGCTCAGTGGGGGAGGTGGAGCCTTTTCCCTGCGCCTCCCATCTGCTGGAGGGACCCACAGCTTTTTGGGATAATGAATTAATTAAATTAATTCAATCATTTGTGGCCACGTCCTGGTGAGTGGGGCCTGTGGTGACCCCAGAGGAGTGGACATGGGAATATCCTGATGCCTCAGCTTCTCCTTTGGCATCTCCAAAAGGGCTGGAAAGCAAATCCAGCAAGATTTGGAAGCACTGGCAACTTGAAAGGCTATTTTTAAAAAATATATATGATCTGTTCTTCCAAATGGGATAGTTAGGCATGGAAAAAAAAAAAACCTGCTACAAAATTCCCTGAGCCTTTTGCCTTTTATTTAGTGGAGCATGACCCTAACTCTGTAGTTTTTCATGGCAAATGAATTTGGATCATCAGCAGTGCCCCTGGGTGAGCACGAAGCTTTGTTGTTCTTGCTCGTGGCATTCTGGGGGAGTTGCTGTTTGTTTTGATGTGGAAAATTCTGGCAAATTGTTTGCATCTCCAAGTGGGGGTGGTTTTTTTTAAACACAGTGGAAAGGAAATCTTTGCCACACAGCACCTTCAGCTGCCTGGGAGATGAGTGTTGTTATTCCTAATTAATGTATTGAGAAACAACATGAAGTGGCTTGTCTGTGATTGTTCATTAAGTCACTGGCAAAAGCCTGGAATAAAATCAGGAGATATTGAATTTGCATCTGTTGCCCTTCCAGCAGCTCGTTCTCTTTATTAACTTATTACTTTCTTTTTAAGGGGGTCTTCTGAGCATCTGTAAAATTCTCTTCATCTGGGGCTTAGTGGCACTGACATTGTGGCACCTGAGATAAAAATACACCTGTACAGGAATATTTGGAGATTTGGGGGAGGTAAATCTGCCTCAGTCACCAGTGGGGATGCCTTGACCTCTTCCCTTCCTCTCAAACTGGAGGAAATCAGGGCTTTGCTCCTCTCAGCCCCAGCTCAGGGAAAGGCTTTGGTGAAAAGGGAAAATCTCCTGGCAGCTCAGTGTTTTTATGTGCCAGGAATGATTTCTTTAAAATATCCTCTTAATGTTCGTGGGATGCTTTTGGGAAACAAGTGGAATGAGATGAGCTGGGATGGAAAAGTCTCCCAGCCTGTAAAGCTGCTGGAGCAACCAGGCAGCCTCTGGAAAATCCGTGCATTCTGGAAAAGAATTAGGGAACAGCTTAATTAGTGAAGAACCCTGCAGATTCCTTGGAATGTTATCTATATTTGTACTGTACAGCTTTAGAGGTGGGACAGAGCCTGTCTGTGAGTGGCTGCAGCCTCGTGGGGTCCCTCCTGAGGGACTGGAGCTGGGAATTTCTGCTGGGAATTTGTGCTGGGGCATTGCTGTTTTTCAGAAGTGGAGGCTCCATGTTGGTTGGATTGGATTTTTCCCCATTTCTCCAGGTTCTGGCAGAGCCCTGAATCCCAGAGGAGCTGTTTGTTCACCTTGCATCCCAAGGTTTAGAAACTGCTTGGGATAAAAGGCAGCACGTGGCCATGGTTAATTAGGGGATGTCTGATATCCCATACCATGGGAGTTCCTCATTAGTCTTGTCCCATAATTTTGCTAATTCACCTTTGGGTTGGTGCTGAGCAGCAGCCCCCACTCAGAGCCAGGGCAGGAATTACTCTGAACCAGATCCAGAATTCCCCCATGGAGCAGCTCCCAGCACTGTGGAGTTTCAAAGGATGGAGGGAGGAAGAAAAGAGAGGGAGAGAGGGGAAACAATGGAGCAGATTTTGCCTCTGTCCTTTTCCAGCTGCCTGGAAGGGGCTGCAGCAGTCCCAGGGCTTGGCACAGCATCCATTAATCCTGGGAGCAGCACTGCACACATGGCTAATGATCCACAGCCTGCTTTCATTTCCTTGGGCTCCAGCAGCTCCAGCCTGGCCAGTGGAATGATGGATTTGTCTTGATCCCAAGGATTCCATCTGAAAGTCAAAGCTCGTGGTGGGAGAATCCTTTAACTCCCTTGGCTCCTCCAGGAAAATTCCTGGCAGCCAGCAAGCAGGGAAAGGGGCTGGGAGGGCTGAGCCCATGGGAAGCTTTACCTGGGTGCAGGTAAAAATGTCAAGTTTTGTTCAGTGGGAGTCCTGGGAAGGGGACAGGAGATGAAGAGGGTGAACTTGAGTTGTTCGTGTTCAAGTTTCCACTTGACCTGTTCAGAACTGACCCAGAGCGTTAATGGGAGGGAATTCCATTAAAAGTCAGATTCTGTGGGATAAAATAACTTTGGGAGTGCTTGTGTAGCAACCCAAGCTTTAAATTAAATATTACATTAAGCTGGAGCTACCTGTGTGAATGCCAAGGGCCCTGCTTGTTGGGAATAAATCTATCCTGGAGTTCCTTATTTTTTAATTCCTCCCTTTCAGTGGGGCCTGTGCCCAGAGCTGACACCTGGAATGGTTTAAAAGGGAAAAATCTGCACCTCAGCCAGGAGAGTGCCAGGATCTCCAGCACATCCCAGATCTGGTCTCATGATCCATCCATCCACGGGTGGATTCATTCACAATCCAACAAAGCCCAAAGCACAGAAAATTAACTCCACAATCCCTGGGAGTGTGGATTGCAGGGATCTGCCAGGCCAGGGAGCTGGCTGTGTCCAGGCTCTCCTGAGGAGCTGGGGCTCTCCTGGATCCCTGGAAATGCCCCAGGCCAGGCTGAGGGGGCTTGGAGCAGCCTGGGACAGGGCACGCTGTCCCTGCCCCAGGATCATTTAATAGGATCACGTTCAAGGGGTTTTCCCAATCCAAACCCCTGGGATCCTCTGTGGGTCCCTGTCCTGTCCCAAGCCCGGTGCAATTTCCCAAGGAAAACCCCAGGGAGAGCTCAGAGGATCCATGCACACACCTGGCTGCTCACCCTGGCATGAAAAATCAGTTTAAGCCTTAAATTTGTGGCCACGATCCCTGAGTTCCATTTGCTTCCCTGGAAATCACCTTTCAGGGCAGCTGTAGGGAAGGCAGGTGGGCTCTGCCTGGGAGGCTGCAGGGGATGAGTTGTGTTTATTGTCCCCCCTGCTCTCAGGGCTTTCATTCCATCCACTTTTATGGCCTTTTTTATGAAGGCAAACACATTAAAGAGCAGCCTCACCCTCTAAACCAGGCTTGGGTCGCAATCTGCTGGCCTGATTTAATACTGAAAATACTTAAAATAATCCATTTATTTCGGCCCAGTCTCGAGCTGTGCCTCTGGAGATGAGCAGTTGGGCTGCAACAGAGCCCTGGGAGAAAATAATAAAAATCTGACCCAGCCCCACCATCCTGGGAACATTGGAACAGGAGCAGGGCCTGGATTGGAGTTTAACCCCAACCCACTGCAGGGAGAAGCAAAACCAGCACATTCTGAGGAGCTCTGGTTGCAATTTTCTCCTATCTCATTGCCTGGTTACAGAAATAATTAGCTTTTTAATTATTTTTTTTTTTAATTATTTAATTTATTTTTTTTTCCACGGGAAGTTCAGGCTGTGAGATGACTCATTTTGCCAGTGTTCAATGGAATCTGTTTCATGGCCAGACAGGCACTGGCCTGGAGGGACAGAATTCCACACCTGTGGGGCTCAGCCAGCCCCCTCTGCAGAGCCCTGGGGTGGAAATTGAAAAATTAGAAATTGTACTGGGGAAAAAATCTTATCTGGATCCTCAGCTGGCTGAGTTCCCTCCACCCAAACATTTCCAGCCGATGGATGGAGGATGCTGTGAGCACGAAGTTTTATTTCTGGGTGGGGTTTTTATTCCCAATTTTTAATTTTAAGGGTTTTCTGTTCCTCCTCTATCCTTCTTCCCTCTCTTTTTCTGCCCCCTTTTTTGTCCTTCCCTCTCTTCTCCCCTTTTTCTCCTTCCCTCTTTTTCCCCCCCTTTTTTCTTCCCCTCTTTTTCTCCTTTTCTCCCTTTCCCCCCCATTTTTATGTCCATCTTTTCCCCCTTTTTTTCTTCCCCTCTTTTTCTCCTTTTCTCCCTTTCCCCCCCCATTTTTACTTCCATCTTCCCCCTTTTTTCTTCCTTCTCTCCCCTCTTTTTCTCCTTTTCTCTCTTTCCCACCCCTTTTTCTTCTTTCCCCACTTCCCCCCTTTTCTCCTTCCCTCTCCTTTCCACCCTTTTTTCCTCCTTTCCTCTCCCTTTCCCCATTTTTCTCTCTGGATCACCCAGGGCAGCTGCTCTGGCTCCAGGAGAATGGATAAATCCAGGGATCGATTAATTATCAATAATTTTGGAGTCCTGGGTTCCCCTCCCTTCCCTGGTACTCCAGGGGAGGATCCTTCCTGGAGACAGAAGGAAAAAAGGGAATTTTCAGGGAAAGGGAATTTTCAGGAAAGGGAATTTTCAGGGAAAGGGAATTTTCAGGAAGGGGCTGGAAGCTGCTGGGCCCCTGGGAAGGTTTCTCCCCATTCCAGGGTGGAATTTTTGATGGATTTTCCCCCCTTTTTCTCTCTTGCTCTTGGAAAAGCCCAGAAGTGGCTCTGGCTGGGGAAGCTGAGCTGCAGAATTCAGCTGAGCTCTTGAAACTGTGGGGTTTGTGGGACACAAAGGAATTCTGAATATTCCCAGGATCCAGATCCCCCAAGCTGTTGGGTTTGTTCTAAAACCTGATTGTCATTTTTTTAATGCCACTCTTAGACTCTTATTCCATATTTCTTTTTAAAAAAAGCCCAAACCCATCTAATTTCTTTTTCACAAAACACAGGGAATGACTAAACACTGTCAGTTTGACTTACTTTGACCTCGGTAGAAGGAAAATTTTAAATCCTCCTGCAGGTATTTGGATGTGACAAGTCCCTGGGTGGCTCCTCCTGAGTCCCAGCTGCCTTTTTGGAGGCACCAAAGAAACCTGGGAGGAATATTTTTGATTCTCTGAGGTGCTGAGTTCCACTCTGGGTCACTCCCTGTGTAAATATTTACATGAAAACTCCTTCTGCATATCTGCAACCTCACTCAATTTGAAGGTGCTCCATCTCCACAGAAAATGGTCTGTGAATAAAAAATACAAAAAAAATTAAAAAAAAAAAAAATTAAAAAAAAAAAAATACAGGGAGTGTAGATGGGGAAGGACATTAAATCATTGAAGCATTAAAAAAAATATATTCTTTTCCAAGGGAATTATTTGGTCTAAAATGGAAAAGCAAATCCAGTGCTTAATTTCCCTCTCCTGTTAGTTCATCAACCCCCTTTGCAGCTGTTTATTTCCCAAGAATAAAAATGAATGATGTCTTTGAATACCAGATGGGGACATAAAGCATCCTATTAATTAGAAAAGTCACTATTAATTGAATAATACAAATGATTAATAATTGTCCAGCTTTCCAAATTAGAATTCCTATTCCAGCTCATTGATTTTGTTTTGTGGTGGGTTGGTTTTTTTTGGGGTTTTTTTTTAAGTGCCCACCTCGAGTCGTTAAAATTAAAATTAACATTGTCATTATTAACTTGTAGCTATTAGAGCTGCTGCTAATGCTTGTTTTTTTATATTCCCTGAAAATACTTCAGGCAGCATTGCTGTCTAGACATTATCATTTTCTATTCCATCCCAAATTGTTCCCAGTGTGATTTCTGGTTGGAACATCACGCTGGAAGAAATGCCATGAAATGAAACAGAAATTTATCTACGGAATCTTGTCAGAGCAGAATTCACTCAGCTGGCACAGACTGGGGGGATTCATCTATAAATTACTTTTTTTTTCTCTTACTTTTTGTGACCATAAAGCTCTGAGGAGTCCAGCATTGGTCAAAGTCAAGGCATTCGGGTTGTTTTTATGAGGGAAAAAAAGGCTAAAGAAAATCTTGAGCGTTGAGATGAAATCCTGAGTGTTTTCCGTGCTGGCTGTGATTATTTTAATCCCTTTTTATGCCTTTTTTGAGATCTCTGGTTGTTGCACACGAGCTGAACAAGGAGACTCCTTGTCCCAGGAGAATCCTGAGTTCCTTCAGCTGGAAAACACCCCAGGGAAAAAAATCCCCACGGATTGTGCAGAGAGCATTCTTGGGTTTGCCACCAGCAGCCAGGCTGGGGGCAAAGGGAGGATGGTGGGGTTTGTTGGGTGGGTTTGGGATTTGGGGTCATCCCTGTGTGTCCATCCCTGACCCTGGGGCTTTGCCAGCACCCACAGAACGTTTTGGGGTCAACGCCCCGTGGGCAGCAAAGGCTCTGCAGCCCCTCTGCTCCAGCTCTGTGCCATCTCCTGGGGGTTTTTTTTGCCATTTTTATCCTCCTGTCTGCTCTTTTGGTCATCCTCAGGGGCACTGCAGACACGGGCAGAGTCTGGCAGCAAACCCCTGGGAATATTTCACAAAAAAACCTGCCAAAAATCCACTGTAAGGAACACGAGAGGAACCAGGCAAGGTCTTCCCACAATCACCTGTTTGCCAGACCCACCTGCCCTCTTTCCTAAGTGCAGCTCTGTCGGTTTTAGAGCCACAAAAGGCAGGGGAGGTTTGAATTGGGTGGGTGTTGTCTCCTGGGGAAGTCTCCAACCCCGAGTTCTTGCTGTTTCCAGCTCACCTTTGGAGGGTCTGCCCAGGCTGGATGGGGTTGGAGCCCCCTGGGACAGTGGGAAGGGTCCCTGCCCGAGGCAGAGCTGGGATTTAAGGTCCTTCCAACCCAAACCACTCCAGGATTGAAGGTGGAAAAGGGCTCCAAGATCATCAGGTCAGACTCTCAATGATAATTTAACACCAGAGCCTTGATTCTTGCAGATCCCTGAAGGGGTGGATGGGAGGAATGGAGAGCTGAGGAAGGAGCTGATGGTTTTTCCCGGGTTTAGGCTGTGAATAAACTCCTCCCTGTGTACTCTAAATCCATCAGTGGAGAGCTGATTTAAGCTTTCCCTGGATTTCCTGATTCTCTGCAGTGTTTGTGCCTTCTTTAGCTTAATCCTCACCCCAGCTCACGGAGAAGTTTGGGATGACAAAGCAGAATTTGCAGGGTTTAAGACACCTGGATTGGAGTGCACCTGCAAACACCCAGGCAGCCTTGGGAATTTGGGAAGGACAGGCAGGATCCAGAGTCTGCAGCTCTTGAAATGGAAGCTGGCCCTTAAAACCCTGTAAAAACACAGAAATAAATTCCGCTGATTTATTTAAAGTGCGAAGAGGTCGGAATTTAAGTGTCTCTTTAGCCAGAAAAACAAACAAGCAAACAAGCAGGGCCCAATTTCAGGTGGATTTAACATGCTGGTGGACAAGGGAATTTTTAATAGCTAATCTTCCCCTGCCAGCTCATGGGAAATATCAATCTATTAGGCAGGATTCGAGTGCTGAATTTTTAATGCACTTTTAGTGATTAAAGTGTTCTTTTCCTCCACTGCTTGAAAGAGATCACAGTGGCTTTAAAGAGCAGTTTAAAGTCGGGACAACAATGGGGAATTAATAACTGGAGTTGTCCATATTTCTCTCCAGGAGGGAAGGGCTGGGTCTCTTTGCATCCAAGCCTTGCACTCAGAGCACTGGGGACAAGAGAAAATCCCTCCTTTGAGGGGCAGCAAACGAGCCAGAGCTGCTGGGGAGGGGTCCTGAGAGTTTGCTGGCTCAGAGTGGTTGGGAGCTGGAAGAACTGGGATGGGGGCAGCTTTAATGGGGATTATTTGTGCCAATGGACACGGAGGGATGGGGTCCTGGTGTCACTGAAAGGAAAATTGGGATGGGCACAGCTTTAATGAGAATTATTCATGGGGATGGGCACAGCTTTAATGAGAATTATTTGTGTCAATGGACACAGAGAGATGGGGTCCCATTGGCACTGAGGGGAAAAGAGGGATGGGCACAGCTTTAATGAGGATTATTCATAATAATGGACATGGAGGGATGGAGTCTTGGTGTCACTGAGGGGAAAATAGGGATGGGCACAGCATTAATGGGGATTATTCATAATAATGGACATGGAGGGATGGGGTCCCATTGGCACTGAGGGGAAAATGAGGATGGGCAAAATTTAATGAGAATTATTTGTGCCAATGGACATGGAGGGATGGGGTCCTGGTGTCACTGAAGGGAAAATTGGGATGGGCACAGCATTAATAGGGATTATTTGTGCCAATGGACATGGAGGGATGGGATTCTGGTGTCACTAAGGGGAAAATGAGGATGGGCACGGCATTAATGGGGATTATCCATAATAATGGACATGGAGGGATGGGGTCCTGGTGTCATTGAAGGGAAAATTGGGATGGGCACAGCATCAATGGGGATTATTTGTGCCAATGCACATGGAGGGATGGGGTCCTGGTGTGACTGAAGGGAAAATAGGGATGGGCACAGCATTAATGGGGATTATTCATGGGGATGGGCACAGCTTTAATGAGAATTATTTGTGCCAATGGACATGGAGGGATGGGGTCCTGGTGTCATTGAAGGGAAAATAGGGATGGGCACAGCATCAATGGGGATTATTCATGCACCTGGTTCAGTTCAAGTTAAGGTAAAGCATAGTAAAACTCGGGGTGCCTGTAAAAATGTCAGATATTTAAACTAAAAGAAGTTAAAATGGGAGCTGTTTCCCAGTCCAAGTGCTCAGTGAAGCCTCTTTCTCTCCCTGCTGTCCAGGACTCTTCCACTTTTCCTCCCTGGATAATCAGATCTGACCTGATGCAGCTGGAGTGCACAGGTGGAAGGGAGTGTTCGTGTCTAGGAAATCAATAGTGGGATTTTTTAACACATGAATTAGGGTCTGCCTGGCCTTGCTGAGCATCTTCCTAAACCCTGGGAAATTGGTGAGGAAATTCTCTGTTTGCTTTATGGCTTAATGAATTAGATAAAGGGAGGAAAAATAGATTTAGCAGACAGAGTGAAGAAAATTGTGCTGTCAAATATAAAGAAATCTTGGCGTGGTTTGGGTTGGGAGGGATCTTCAGGATCATCCAGTCCTGGGCCCCCTCCCACTGCTCCAGGTTCCTCCAGCCTAGCCTTGGACCATGCCAGGGAATCCCGTGGGGCTTTGGTCCATTTGAGGTTATTTATTTTATTTATTTTATTTATTTTATGCTCAGCAGAGGGCACAACCCTCAGACCCACATTTGGAGTGGAGCCATGCCCTCCAGGAGCTCCTGATCACAGCATTTCTGAATTCCACAGCACTGGAATTCAGCACCTTCCTGTACAGGCACTGAAATTATTCCTGCCCTGGGTGGGCAGGAACGTGGAGTCCTTGGTTTGGAGTTTTAACTAAGCAGGAAAACCTCTGGAATTAAACTCTGGCGGATTCCCACAGTTTGTTTTATCCATGTCTGCAAGACTTTCATCCTTTTTTCCCAAACCACTTCTTCTCAGAGCTTTTCCTGACAGCAGAGAGACAAGAAATGATGTTTTGCAAGATATTAACCATTAGCATCCTTTGATTTTTTTTTTTTTTCTGAACTACTTAAATCCTCATGTCTGTAAGATTTGCTCTGAGATATTTGGAGAGGGATATTTGCTTTTTCTCTGGCTCTCTGCTGCCTGGGGAGGATGGGAATGCAATGCTCAGTCCCACACTCACTGCAAGCTCTCCTTGGGTTGGTTGAGACCAGGATTGAGGAATATTTGGGGTGCACAGAGCCTGGATTTAGTCAAGAATTCCACAGTGTATTTATCCCCCAAAAAATTCCCATTTTAACCACAGCCTCCTGCCCAGTTCAGCCCAGCCACTGTGCTCAGGACAGGAGCTGTGGCTTGAGAGGGAAAGGTGAAAATCCTGCGTTTGCAATGAACTCTGGGATGAGCAGCTGTCTCAAGGATGTGCTGCAGGACACAGAGAAAACCTGAATTTCTGCACTGTGCTGAATTCGGGACAGCTGAAACTTCCAAGAACTGGAATTTTAACATTAAAGTCAAATTTTAACAAATTTTCCACCCCAAATCACTCCACAGTTCTCATTCCTACACTGGGATATGTTACATTGGAGCTGATTTTTGTTAATTTTTAACCTGCCCCCAGTTAAATTCAATTTCTAACCAGCTGCCAGATGGATTTTTCAGCACAGAAGAGCAGAGAGGCTGTGGCTGTCCCTGGATCCCTGACCTGGCAGGGTTGGCCCTGGATGGGATTTCAGGTCCTTCCAACCCAAACCACACCAGGATCCTGTGAACACTGATTTTTGAAAGTAACCCTGGCACACAACACATTCTTTTATTGAGATTTGTCTTTTGGATTGGCAGCTAGCAGGTCCTTAAAAATGAAATTTTCAGCTCTCCACTTACACCAGTATTCCTTGAAAATGTCACAGCTGCTTGGGATTGGTGGCTGCTCCATTCATTTTCTTCATTACAGAGGAATTCTCATTCCCAAAATTGACCAAATCACTCTTGTCTCTTTGACAAGACTTCATTTTTCTCCTGCTTTGTACCTACTGGCTCATATTTCCCCAGCTGGCAGATTTTGAACCTTTATTTATCCCCTCTCTTCTCCAGCCTCTCACCATCTTATTCCATATGTTTATTATCTTTTCCATCCCCAAGCTGTGAATAATTTTGAGGGAGATCAGGCAGCTGCCTGGGAATCAGCTGGTTGGCAGCAGCCTGGTGCTGGAGGAGTCCCTGAGTTAAGTCACAATTGCTGCTGAAGGATTTTGGAGAGCACAGAAAAACATCCTTTCCCAGCAGTGCCAATCCCAGACTTGTCAGAATTACCAGCTGCTATTGGACTGACTGAAAAATAGTGAAATAAAAGAAGAAAATCACAATGTTCTCTGTATTTATTTGCTTTTTATTTTTAAGTTGGTTTTAATGCCAGGACGAGCTGAATTTTACATGTTTAATGACATTCTGGATTCTTATTTAATGAAAGGTTTAAAATTAGGAATAAAGTCATTTTAATCCTGGGAATTTATCAGTTATGGGTCAGATTTGCTTTCTGAGGGTGCTTTAGGGAATGAAGGTCCTGAATTAGGAATGGGGGGTCAGGTGGAACAAATCCCAATCCCACCCATTATATTCCTGCTATTTCTCCCTCAGCTCTTCCTCCTTTAATTCTGCACTGTGCCTGAACCACGGAGGTAAAATCAGACCTCAAATCTCCTTTGCTGGGGCCAAATTCCTGCTAAAAGTCAGATTATTCTGCTCTCCTGAGGGAACTGGGAGCACATCCAATCCACACATTTCGGGGTGGAGACGATCCACAGCAAGCAAGGCAGGACTCCAAATTACAGTTCCTGACATTTCTCTTTAAGGAGCTGAGAAATTGTTCAAAAAACAAGAAAAAACCCAAAGTCAAGCACGAATTCCAAGCAGTTTATTCCTTCAGCTTTTCCACAGGAAGCTGCACAGGCATGGAAATAATTTGTGTTTGATTTTTGCCTGTGCACCCACCGGCTCGAAGAGGCAGCAGCCAAAGCAAAGCTCTCCCTGTCTGTAAAAAATCCCCAAAATATTTTGATGGAAGAAGAGCATGGTTATCATTAGCTGGGTTTAATATCAGGGAATTTTAAAATTCTGCCTCTGGCTTTCCTTGTGAATCCCTTTTATTTCCCCACTTGCCTTGCCTTTCATTTCTCTTTCTCTTCTGGCTTCAGCAGGAAGCACATTTGTGCAGGGAATGTGACCTGGGGATGATCACAAGGATTGCAAAGGGCTCCTTCACTCCCTCAGACCTCTCTGTGGACTTCCTACAAGTCTGTCGAGGATAAAAATCACTCCAGGCACTTTCATCAAGGAAATTTAGCTCAGATGCTCAGCCCAGGATCATCTCCACGAGAGTGCTGAGGTCTCAGGAGGTTGGATCTCTTACACACTTTGGATGTGATGGATGTTATCTTTATTTACAAGGGGGGAAAAATGAAAGAGGCCTCAGTGAAATGAAGGGTTTCTTGTGGATGTATCTGAGGCAAAAATTATAATTAAATAGGTGGAAAATTACCTGAGCCAGCTTGTGCTGGGACATGATTCAGAACCAAGAGTTAGGGGTGTGAGTCAAGGGGAAAGGATCAGGAGACTCCGAAGGGAGTCTGGGTACAAAGGATCAGATTCAGCCCTGGAGCAGCTCCAAGGAATCTCAGCTCTCTCAGGGCAGCAGGGTTATGGAAAAGGGGTTCATCCAATCTTTGCACTCCCAAATTATTGTTTATACGAGAGGAATGCTGGGGTGTCCTGGGAGCAGGAGCTGCTGTGAGGAGGGGTGTGCAGACCCTGCTCTGAGCAGGGCAGAGAGGAGGAATGCTGTCAGCCAGGGATCCCCCAAGGAGCCCTGGATAAAGCTGGTTTAGCACCCTAATCCCTGGATCCCTGGCTGTCCCAGGGCAGGCTGGAGCCCCTGGCAGTGGGAGCAGTCCCTGCCATGGCAGGGGTGGCTCAGGGGGGCATTGGAGGTCCCTTCCCTTCCAAACCATGCTGGGATCTGCCCTGATCCTCTGATCCATTAAAACCCACTTCCAGGAGACTGTGATGTTCCTTTGACACTCATGAGAGGATGTGTGGGAGCAGTTCCAGCCTCTTCCTTCTGGAAATTTCTTCTCTAGTGTGCTTGTCTGCAGGTTGGTTTTCCAGGCCTGTGGTTCCTGAGTTTCTAAAGTTCTGGTTTTTCCTGATGTTTCGAGTTTCTGAGGCTTGTTTTCTCAGCTTGTACATAAACATCAGGATTGTTTTTATAACAAACTCATATTTTGGAATTCTTCCTGTGGGAGGGATTTCTTTTGCTGTCCCTCTGGTTTGGCCAGTGTGGCTGCAGGGGTTGTCTTTCTTTCAATCACAGTGAATGTATAAAAGGGAGAGATTTATTTCTAGTAAAGGGAGTCAGATCACCTGAGGCTGGCTGAGGAGATCTGCAAGGACACACAGCCTCTCTGGGCAGCCCCAGTGCCAGAGCTCTGTCACTGTGACACAGAGAGGAACACAGCAACACACACACCAGGGGTTCAGGCAGAGGAGAAGAAAAGAACTGTTGGGCCTGAAAATCAGCCTTCTGATTTGTTTTAGTATAGTGGAGTCAGTTCTCACAAATTGTAAGATAATCATGTTTGCATTCCTGGGTGAACAGATCTCACCTGATGGACTTCTCCAGTGAGCAGTGGGGATGGAGAGGTGGGAACTGCTCTGTGCAATCTCTGGGCACTGTCCACAAACTGAGAGATACAAAATCAGCAATAAACTGGAGAGTTCTTTTCTTCTTCTCTGCCTGAACCCCTGCTGTGTGTTTTTACCTGTGTCACAGTAACAAAGAACTCCCCAGTTTATTGCTGATTTTGTATCTCTCAGTGTCTGGACAGTGCCCAGAGATTGCACAGAGCAGTTCCCACCTCTCCATCCCCACTGCTCACTGGAGAAGTCCATCAGGTGAGATCTGTTCACCCAGGAATGCAACCATGATCCTTGTTTATCTCCCAATTCCTGAGCACTGACTCCATCACACCCAAACCAATCCGGTTTATTTTCAGGACAGCAGAGCACCCTCTCTGCAGAGAGCTTTCCATGGAGTTCAGTGCAGTGTTCCCTGTTCCAGCCCATGCCTTGTGTCAGGATCTGCTGGGGCAGAGCCAGGGGGGCTCTCAGCACAAGAGGGGCACGCTGGCTCCCTCACACTGAGGGCTTCTCTTGGATCACCTCCCCAGAACCCTCCCAGACAGCCCCACCTGGAAATCACCCCCAATAAATCCCAGCAGAGCCGAGTTCTGGCTCAAGATAAATCCCAGCCTGGCTCTGAGGGGGTTCCAAGGAATTTGGGGAGGTTTAAAAGCCGCCCTGTGCAGAAACTGTTCTTGGTTTGTTTGTGCATCTTGAATAATTAACAACCCCCCACGGGAAGGCTGGAGATTCATAAACTGCAGGCTCAGCAGGGACTCCTTCCCAAAACCTGGAGCAAGGTGGGATCATTTCTTACACCCCATTGGTAAAACAAGTTTATTTTTCACACCTCTTTAGCACGGCTTTAATTACCCCGAGTGCAGAGGACTCACTCCCATTTCTCCTCCGTTGGGAGGGGAAAAGATGAACAGGATTAAACCTGGAGTAAACCTGTTGAAGGTACAGCCCTACTGAGCTAACGGTGCTGCTGCTTGGTCGTCGCTGATTGAGTTTTAATTCAAGATAAATTAGGAATCCGTTTAATTAGAGGAGCACAGCAGGGCGTGGGGTTGAGCCGAGGGGCCCCTTTAAAACAATCCATGATTTAGACAGTCCCACACTGGAAACTCCTGCCCGGGGTAAGGAAGGGCTTTCATCCCTGAATCCTGCTGCAGGCTGAGGCAGGAGGGACAAAGCCCAAAAGCTTGGCTGCCCTGAGACATTTATGGTTCTTAAACTGCCTCATTTTTGTCTGTCCCTTCGAAAGCTTCTTAAATAAAATGTTAAACTGAGCCAAAGTTGTCACTTCGGGGACTCTTCGCAGACAGTGAAGCCTGGATCAGCTCTTCTTGACTTGAATATATTCTGTTTTCTAAGGAAATCCCTCTTGTGATCCTGCTGAAATAAGGAAAGGAGGTTTTGCTGCTCATGTGGAAGGTCTTGGCACCATCTGAGGAGGGATGTTGTGGAGTGGGGGCATTTCTTGGACAAGAACCCAGAGCTGAGCACATCAAGGGGCCAAATTCCTGCTCTGCTCTGGAGATTAATTCCTCAATTCAACTGAGAATTTTAGGACTGAATTAAAGGAGCGGAAAAAAAAAATATTAAAAGTAAGAATCCATGAATTAAGGGCTTAAAAATTGATCCTGCTTTGAATCAAAGATATTTCCATTCTGTCTGTTAATGGCAGTGGCACAGGATCAATTAATAGAACATAAGGCTTTTTGTTTATAACGCTCCAATTTCTTCACATCCGGAATTGTTCATAATACAGAGTTTATTTTTAAACTCTGACTTTCAAAAGAGCCTGACAGTTGTCAGTCTCAGCTGAATTAAAATTATCCTGACACCTCATGATTTCCAGCCTGCACATCCCTCATTATCTCCCTGAATTGAGGCTCACTTACAGGAGTTTTAAAGATGACGAAAGCAAGGTGCAAAGGGAGAGAATCTTCCAAGCTCCCAGGTTTTTGCACATAAATCCCAACACTTCCCAAGGGGATAAATTGGAAAAATACCTGTGAACGTGGGGCTGGGTGAGGGACCCAAGTCGAAGCTTTGGGCACAAAACCCCAACTTTGGTGCCTCTGCTCAGGTGGGTGATGGGGAGGCCGAGCTGCTCCTCTCATGGAAATGCCATCCCAACACCCTGTAAATGCATTTTCGGGTTTGCCAGCATAAATTCATGCCTTGGAAATGGCAAAGGAAAGCTGTGCGAGCGTGGATGCGGAGAAACTTCTGTTAAACATTAGGAAGTGGGAAAGCAAGCTATTAATAGATCCAGCCAGTGCTGCTAAACAGAGGGAGAAATGTGAATTCGAGCTACTGCTTTGCAGTGGAAGGAGCCAGGATGGGAAATAAATCCCAGATTTCCACCGGGACACTGCTCACATGAGCCCCAATCTTCCCAAACGAGCAGGAGGTGGGGAAGGAAATCCTTTTTGTGCCTTGGAATAAACATCAGCCTGACCTCCAGCATCACCCCACGACCCCACCCCGGGAAGGAGCAGAGGGAAAACCCTCCTGGAACAGGAGGGGGGCAGTGGGTGCTGCCCTGCTCTGCCCTGCACAGCAGCTCCACCTCGATTAACTGCCTTGCATAATTTATGCTCCTCCTTATTTAATCACTCCGGAGTTGCCGTGCTCACTGGCAGTTGCTAGATTGCTTTATTAAATTTAGGCTGTGTTGAAGGAAATTTATTTTTGTGTATTCCTCCTTCATAATTTTTTTTTTTCCCCCTTAAATGCTGTCACATAAATTAGGGCGTTATCAATGAATCTGCATGAGGAGCTTGGCTGTTTAGCTCTGGGGCCAGAATCCCCTAAATCATGTATGACACTTGTATTATAACTTACTTCTCACTATTCTTCTCCTTGATGGATTTACTGCCCCAGCTTCCTTTCGTTTCTATCAGACAAAGCATTCAAAATGGAAGCCAGGGAGGGAAAAAATGGATTTTGTCTCTTTACTCAGGAAGGTGAAATAGCAAGACATAAAAGAGATCTGTTCAGTCACATTATGGCATAAATACTGACATCTTTTTATTTCCCATTCCCACAGGAGTGGTAGGACCAGGGGAGGAGGAAGGTGCTTTTTGTGGGAGCTGCTTAGAGGGGGCGAAGTCCAGGAGAGGATTAAATATTATAATGGAATGGGTTGGGTTGGAAAGGAAATAAAAACTCACCTAATAAAAAAATTTAAAAATAAAAAACTCCCCTAATTCCACCCTGTGCCACGGGCAGGGCACTTCCCACTGTCCCTGGTGGCTCCAAGCCCTGTCCAGCCTGGCCTTGGACATTCCCAGGGATCCAGCCCAGCCCCAGCTGCTCTGGGAATTCCATCCCAACCCTCCCAGGGAGGAATTCCTTCCCAACATCCACCCTAGCCCTGCCCTCGGCCATTCCCTCTTGTCCAGACCCTTATCCAAAGGGGCTTCCTGCAAGGAGGAGGAAACTCTGGTAACTAAATGAAGAACTCAGAAAATATAAATTCTTTCCTCTGTTTTTAGTTACTCCCTTATGTCATTCAGTCCCAAAACCTCATGAATGCAGCCAGGGAAGGAATCTGAATTTTGGAGAAAAGGTGTCACTGGTAAAAACCCCTTTGGATGAAGGGCCTGCACTTTCCTGCTGCTCTAGGTTGGAACCTGCTCTGTAAACGCACACAATTCCTCTTGTGCAAAGTTCCATGATCCCATTTCTTCTTCCACAGACTTTACGTGGCACATTGAGCAGTTTAAACAGTCAGAAATTACCAGATGTGCAGAAACCAAAGCCAAACCACCCCAACCCCACCACCCTTAGGTCCAGACACATTTGAACATCTGCAAAGTCAACCTGTGTTTGATTTTTGTGGACAAACATCTCTTTAAAAGCCTGGTATTCACTAGAAAGTAGCATTTTTCTTCACAAAGCACACATCAATCCTGATTTAGATGCAAGCAGAAAATATTTCCCTCAAAAGTCCTCACCAGAAGCAAAATATTTCCAGAATTGGTGTCTATTCATCAATAAGAGCTGATGTGGACATAATACAGGCTTGGATTGAATTTCTTCCTTGTTATTTGTCTGCAGGTCCTTGATTTATGAATTTATCCACACGTGTGTGGAGCCATCCTTCAGCTGCTTGAGAACTACCCCATGGAAGTGTTTTTAATGGGAAATTGTTTTCCCCGTTATTCATCTCATTGCTGGGATCTGCTTCCAGTGGTAAAATTAGATTTCCTCCAATATTTCTTTTCAGGCAGCTGTCAACATCCTCCTGATTCTGCTTTTCTCTGCCAAATTTACATTCTTCCTTAGCAAAATAAATCTCCCACGGGTTACAGGATTTTTTTTTTTATCTCCAAAGCTATCCCTTGGATATACATGAGCGCACAGCTATATCGCTGTAAATCCTCCAAAAGGGGGAAAAAAGCAGTGGAAATTAGAGCTTTTTAATGAGAAAATTAACTCTGCACTGGTTACTTAAGGCTTTTTTTTCCCCATCTGTTTTATTAAGCATCCGAAGTGGAACAGGCCTAATCTTCCCAGATTAAAGTTCCACAAATTTGAGGAGTGGAGTACATGCAAATATTCTTTTGTAGTCTTACTAAAATGCTGTAATCCACAGAAAAAGGGGGAATTAGGCTTGTAATAAGGAGATTCTGTGTCCTGCTGTCATTTGGGATGCCCAGAGGAGCTGTGGCTGCCCCTGGATCCCTGGAAGTGTCCGAGTGTCCCTTCCAATCCAAACCCTTCTGGAATTCTGTGATTGGTAACAAAACTCTTCCTGTGAACTCCCCCAAAACTGGGGGTTGGAGTCAGGACTGCCCAGCCCTGGCTGGGATTCTGCTGGGATCTTTGAGCTCAGGTGAGCCACTCTGGAGCTCCCTTGGAAAACCAAAATGCAGACCTGATGTATGGTCCCTATGGAATGGATATTTCAGGGAATCAGAGCCCCAGAATGGGTCTGGGTGGGAAGGGACCTTAAATCCCACCGAGTGCCACCTCCTGCCATGGGCAGGGACAGCTCCCACCAGGCCAGGGAGCTCCAAGCACTGTCAGCCTGGGGATGATGGGGTAGGGAGGGATGGGATAATGGGGTGGGATCATGGGATAATGGGATCATGGGATAATGGGATGGGATGAGATCCATGGGATGGGATGGGATCAATGGGATGGGATGGGATCAATGGGATGGGATAATAGGATGGGATGGGATGGGATGGGATGGATGGATGGGATGGGATGGGATGGGATGGGATGGATGGGATGGGATGGATGGGAGGATGGTGATGGGATGGTGGTGGATGGGATGGGATGATGGGATGGGATGGGATGGGATCCATAGGATGGGATGGGATCAATGGGATGGGATGGGATCAATGGGATGGGATAATAGGATGGGATGGGATGGGATGGGATGGGATGGGATGGGATGGGATGGGATGGGATGGGATGGGATGGGATGGGATGGGATGGATGGGATGGGATGGGATGGGATGGGATGGGATGGGATGGGATGGGATGGGATGGGATGGGATGGGATGGGATGGGATGATGGGATGGGATGGGATTGGGATGGGATGGGATGGGATGGGATGGGATGGGATATGGGATGGGATGGGATGGGATGGGATGGATGGGATGGGATAATGGGATGGGATGGGATGGGATGGGATGGATGGGATGGGATGGGAGTGGGATGGGATGGGATGGGATGGGATGGGATGGGATGGAGTGGGATGGGACTATGGGATGGGATGGGATGGGATGGGATGGATGAGGATGGGATGGGACCATGGGATGGGATCCATGGGAATGGGATGGGATCCATGGGATGGATATGGAATGGGATCCATGGTGATAGGATGGGATCCATGGGTGCGGCTCTGATTCCACACTGAAATTCCACGCTGATGTTTTACACCATTCCTCGCAAGACTACATTTCAAGAGTCCAGTTCTGGCACGGTGATTTTGAGAGAAGCAATCCAAGTGTTCCCGTTTCTGTCCCCTCTGTCCTGGTGCTTCAGCAGAGCCTGGGCACTGCCCGTTCCCATCCAGAGGTACAGAGGTGTCAGCTCGGGCAGGATTGGGGCTTTTTCTGGGAAGAAGCTGCTGGGGAGCCCTGTGATTTCCTTATTGCCTCCCTCACTGTCAGAGCACTCTGGGCTGGCCGTTTTGTTCCTGCCAGACCTGCAAACAGCTCCCTGCTCCTCATCCCTTCCTCCCCTCCGTGCCCACTCCTTACATAAACCCTGCTCCAAACGCGCTCCTGACAAAATTGCCTCCCAAATTACAGCAGCACGGAAAGTTTCATTCCTGACTTGTGCTAATTCTGAGAGGAACAAAGAGTGTCAGCTCCCATTGCACTCACCCAGCAGAGCCTCCCGTGCTCGGGCTCTGGGAGCAGCAGCAGTGACAGGAACACTGTGACACTTTAATAGTGCCTGATAAATCACTGTCACCCGCTCCCAGGGGCACAGGGAGCACGAGGGAACAGATTTCCCTGCTGTCCTGCTCTCTCTCCTCCTGCCTGGCACTGCCCTCCTCGGTCAGGCTTGAACCAGCTCAGGGTGTGGGGCTGCAGCGCTTCCCCAGGCAGGGAACGGCCACTAATAATTCATTTTTGAGCAAAGGAAGAGCAGGAATTGGGAAAATGTCGTGGCTTGCACACTTCCCTTGTGATCTCCAAATCTCTGAGGATGGCAAAGCCCTCCAAGGTCTCTGAATCCAACCTGTGACCCGTCCCCACCTCGTCAACCCAGAGCCCTGAGTGCAGCTGTTCCTTGGGCAGGGATGGGGATTTTCCAGGAGCTTCAGGGATCCTGACTGGCACTGAAACGTCCTTGTTGAGGAGCATTTGCTCTGCTGCAAGCAGGAAGCATTTGCTCTTCTTCTGCAAGCAGGAAGAATTCTGCAAGCGGAATTTTCTCTTCTTCTGCAAGCAGGAAGAATTCTGCAAGCAGAGTTTCTTATTCTTCTGCAAACAGAATTTCCTCTTCTTCTGCAAGCAGGAAGAATTCTTCAGAATTTCCTCTTCTGCCTGGCTGCTGCTCAGGCTTCTTTGGCTCTGCCTGGCTGGTCCATGGCACTGGGAGCCACCCAAATCCCAAGGGAATGTCAGGCACTGTAGGAATCTCGATTTGCTCTCAGGGGGAGGTGGCACATTCGATATCCCAGTGATCCAGCTGCCAATCCATTGATGAGGATCATGGAATCACAGAATATTCCCAGTGGGAAAGGACCCACGAGTCCAACTCTTGAGTGAAAGGCCCATCCAGGGATCAATCCATGGGAAAATGGAGCCAGTGGAATCCATTGGGATGCACTGGACTTGTGGATTTGGGAGCTGTGCTTCCCTCTTTAATGCCTTTTAATATGAAGAAAAAACGAAGCAGAACCACCTCCATCCCTCCCAGGTTCTGAATTTAAAGCATCTGTTCTTCTGAGATTGTCTCAAGGTGCTTTCTAAATATTTGGAATTAGGATACAAGAAAAATTGAATTCTCCTGAAGAGTTTGCAAATCTGAACGGTCCCGATAAGAAGAGGATTAAAGGAAAGTTGTTTGAACAAACCAAGATGGAATGATGAAGGTCTTTTTGGCACAGCAACTGTGCTGCCAGGAGAATAGAATCCAGATCTCTGGAATTAATTAATATTAATTCATTATTTGTGTAATATAAATCATGTAATTACCATGTGCAATTTCCGTTTCAAACTCGGTTAATTTATCATTTTATGTCCTTGTAAACTATGGCTGAATCCAGCAGCTCCTTTTTATCTTTGTGCTAATTAATTCTTCTCTAACATAACTCTGGGCTTGTTTTCTACCTGGCATGGACAGTCAGGTGTTCAGGTGCAGTCTGTGCTCAGTGCAGGCATTCCTGGCTGTCCAAATGGTTCCTCCAGCGGAGCTGGGAGTATCCATGAAGCCACAGCACATCCCTGTGCACGTGCATTCAGCCATTCCCTTATCTCCTGATTTTCCAGGTTTATCCAAGGCCAGGCTGGATGGGGCTTGGAGCCACCAGGGACAGTGGGAGGTGTCCCTGCCATAGCCTTAAGGTCCCTCCAACCCAAACCATTCCATGATTTTTTATATGTTTTTTTTAGAAAATGGAGTTTTTTCATCATTTTCTTTTCCCCAGCTTTCTCTCCAAAGGCTCCTGGTGGGATTCTTGAGATGTCCTGTGCAGGGACAGAAGCTGGACTTTGATAATCCTTGTGGGTCTCTTCCAGTTCAGGCTATTCCATGATTCCTTCTTTCCTCCTGCCATGAAATACATCCCCCATGACCTTATGGGGCTCTGAGCACAGCTTGGGTTTGATCTTTATGAAAATAGGAGCAGCTGATAATTTATTTCATTGCAAACTCACATTTTTAATTAGCTGTCTACTACGAGTGATATTTCCTCACCCCATCCATTGACAGGGAGACAGTCAAAGCTGTATTTTTAGTTCCTGTGCTCTGCTTCTCCCTCCAGATGCTCATCCTCTTTTTTTTTTTTTTTTTTTTCCTAATGTAAAACTATTAATTAATGAGAGACAATCATTCACACGGTGCCACTGGCTGTCAGGAATTAACAAATGCCAGTTAAAAAAGCAAAATAACAGAACTGGGAGCAAGGAGAGGTGGCAGCAGGAGCAGGGCGATGAAAGGAGTTAATTGCTGGACTTCCCAACATCCAGGGAAGGGAGGTGTTGGAAAAGTTTACAGGGGGGAATTAATGATGTACAACAAATTAACTCGAACTGCTGAAGCTGGGAGGGAAATCCTAATTATGAAAGAAGGCAGGATGAGGACTGGGAAGAGGGATGGTGGGCACTGGTGGTGACAGGACAGAGCTGCTGTTTGGAGCCTTGGAAGGGAGCTCAGGATCTGCTCCAGGAGCACAGGAGGCTGTGAAACATCAGGCACGGGGCTGGAGCATCCCCCGGGCTCTGCTGCTCCTGCAAACCCTCTGTGTGGGTCTGGCACAGAGAGGGAGAGGCTCCTTTGCTATCAGAGCCCTCAAATTGTCCTGCCTCTCCTGGGGAGGTCACCAGCTGAGGCCTGAGGAGTTCAGCTTTGGTATTTTCCATGTTTTTGTGACCCTGCAGCTCTTCAGTGTGTCACTCCAAACCCCACACACGGTGCCAGTGGTCAGACACAACAATTCCTGCCCAGCCCTGGCAATCCAGGGCACCTCAGTGCCCCAGGGATGGGACAGAAGAGAGCTGGGCAGCAACCTGGGGGTGACTGACTTCATTACCTGGAGGGGGGATTGGGAGATCGACCCCAAAGTGTGATAAAAGTGTGAAAACCCGTGGCCCTTTTTTCGGTGTAGCCCAAAACTCATCCTTTTTTGTCACCCCTTATCATCCTTCTTTGGGTGCAGCCCCTGGATGCAGCCCCTGGATGTACCTGAAGTCCCTCCAATAAATATCCCTGCTTTTTCTTCCCTTAATTCTGCCTGGCCCCTGTTTTTAGATAGTTCCAAAAAGGCATCAAGGGACAGCCTGACCTGAGACCCCCCCCTGCTCCTGGCTGCTCTGGAGCTGCAGCAGTCGAGCCCAGCAGAAGTTCCCCAGCTCAGGGCTTTGAAAAGAGACATCTGAGCACTGCAATGCCTTTTTCATCTCGCAGCACGATTATGTTCTCCATCAGTCTTTGCTCCAACCCTCCCAGTACTAAAGAGATTAAAAAAAATAAAAAAAAATGCCCCTTGATTTCCTCGGCAGGCTCTGGACCAAGCCTCTGCTTTTTACAGTATTTTCGGTGTAGGAGGGGAAAATGAGGCGAATATTAACAGACAAGGCTGAGCCTGAGTTCCTTCAGGGCCCCCGAGGAATTTGTTATCTGGGTTTTGGGATCACACGCTGGAGGGGTCAGCTATTAATAGGTTCTAAGAGCTGAGCTGGTGATCATTAGGTGCTCTGAGTAAATTACAAGGCTTTTGTTTGAGGTGGGTGTCATGATCAAGGGGTCGGTAATTAAAGCCGTTTCTGGGTTAATGTTTTATCTGTTCATCCAGCCGTGGAATCAATTCATAGCAAAGATCCCTTTTTAACACGCTTGCACTACACATTCCTGAGGTTTTGATAAGCGCTTTCCAAGGCTGTTTGGATTTTTTTTAATGGATTCCTCCTTGGGATGACTATTTTGATGCGTGTTAGAAATCCTTCAAGCAGATCCTTTTCCCACCACTGGCTCGCTATTTGCTGTTCCATTCCATGTCAGCTCATCCTTTCATCTTCCTCAAAAGTCTTTTGGAAGTTTACTTTAGGCTTGACATTCCAAATGTTATTTATTGTGCCGTCTGGCAGGTTGTCTCTCCCTCCATGTGACCTTTCAATATCATTTCAGAGCTGAGCCTCCGGCCCTCAGAATATCTGGGATGATGGCTGCAGAACTTTTTGCTCAGACAATAACCGCACTTTCTATTCAAAAAATCAGTGCAAGGAGTCATCAACCTCTCATTTACAGCCTCCTCCTCATGGCTCTGCAGTGCAAACCCACAGAGGAAGGTTTGAAATCGCTTCTGCTGCAGCAGAAGAGGCCCCATGGACACAGAGATTCCTTTTCCAATATCACTTTCCAGCGCCAAACCATCCCAGAGAGCTTTCCCCTGACAAATTACCTATTTATGCCCTGTGCAGAGGCAGGCTGAGGCAGTGGCCTGCCTGGGAAGCTCTCAGCACTGGAATTCTCTCACTGTGTCTGCTAAGTAGCTGCAAATCTGATCTCTCCTCCGTTCCTCGCAGCTTGCTCAGCATTCCGTGGCACCGGGAGCACTCGGATTTAATTTACATCCTGCTGCCACGGGATGTCCCTGGCTGTTCCAAACCAGGTGCCTGCCGGGGCTCTGCAGGGCTCCTGTGTGCCTGGAAAATCACAAACCTCGGGATGGTTTGCTTGGAAAAGGCCTGGAAACGCTCCCAGCTCCATGGGCAGGGACACCTGCCACAAGACCAGGATGCTCCAAGACCCATCCAAAACCTCCAGGTACAAGGGAGTGAGTGAAAACCCTGCCAGAGCTGGAAGGGCAGAGCCCAGCAAAGCTGGCCTGGGAGATTGCATGGAGAAGACTCCAATTTTTCCCCCCCCCAGGGATGTTTGCTTTATTTCTGCTGCATCAGGCAGTGATGGTTTCAGGAATTAATGAGGTGGGGCGGGGGCACGGCTCAGTAAACTGGATTGTCACCCAACGATTCCACTTGGGTTTCACATTCCATGGCCTCAGTAACTTCCCTGAGCCAAGATCAGAGCACAGCTCGAGGTTCAAAACCACAGGAGGGGCAGAGGAAATGCTTAAAGGGCTTTAGGCTTGAATCCATGGAGGGAATTCCAGGTGGGAGAGGCCATGGAGCAATGCCTTTGTTAACAAGAGAACAGGGCAACAATCCTGGGATCCAGAATTTATCCCAAAGCTCCTGGGACAAGATTTCTTCTCAGAGCTGCCAGCAGCTGGACCCAGAGAGGTGCAGGATTCACCAGAGGGCGCAGAACAAATTAAAATTTGGATTTTGGTTGTTCAAAACACTGGGATCTTTGTGGTGGACTTTGGACTGACCCCAAAACATCAGGATTTTGTGGTGGATTTTGGACTAAAACAAACACTGGGATCTTTGTGGTGGACTTTGGACTGACCCCAAAACATCAGGATGTTTGTGGTGAACATTGGACTAAACCAAACTTTGGGATCTTTGTGGTGGACTTTGAATTAAACCAAAATATCAGGATCTTTTTGGTGGACTATGCACAAAACCAAACACTGGGATCTTTGTGGTGGACTTTGGACTAAACTAAAACATCAGGAACTTTGTGGTGGCCATGGGACTGACCCAGATCAAACACTGGGATCTTTGTGGTGGGCTTTGAATTAAACCAAACTATCAGGATCTTTGTGGTGGACTTTGGACTGACCCCAAACACTGGGATCTTTGTGATGAACATTGGACTAAACCAAACATTGGGATCTTTGTGGTGGGCTTTGAATTAAACCAAAATATCAGGATCTTTGTGGTGGACTTTGGATTGACTCTAAACACTGGGATCTTTGTGGTGGCCATGGGACTGACCCAAAATATCAGGATCTTTGTGGTGGCCATGGGACTGACCCAGATCAAACACTGGAATCTTCGTGGTGGGCTTTGAATTAAACCAAAATATCAGGATCTTTTTGGTGGACTTTGGATTGACTCTAAACACTTTGTGGTGGCCATGGGACTGACCCAAAATATCAGGATCTTTTTGGTGGACTTTGGATTGACTCTAAACACTTTGTGGTGGCCATGGGACTGACCCAAAATATCAGGATCTTTTTGGTGGACTTTGGACCAAACCAAACACTGGGATCTTTGTGATGAACATTGGACTAAACCAAACATTGGGATCTTTGTGGTGGGCTTTGAATTAAACCAAAACATCAGGATCTTTTTGGTGGACTTTGCACAAAACCAAACACTGGGATCTTTGTGGTGGCCATGGGACTGACCCAGATCAAGCACTGCCACCACAACCCTGCAGGCCACCAGTGATTCCCAGCGTGGGAAGCAGAATGATTGAAGGAACCTGGTGACATTCTCCATGCAAACACCCTTCTGCCCTTCCTTTGCTGAGCTAGAAATGCCCTCTCAGTCTCTTTCGAGGCAGGAATGCTCTTTTCTCGCCTGTTGATGCAGCTGGGAGGATCAATAAGTTTGTCTCTTTTCTCGTGTCTCTGCTTGTCCTCAATTACATTTGATTGGAGTTTGAGCAGGGAGTGTTTAGTTGCAGCACTTGATAGTTCTCTGGCAGAAACCTGCATAATTTGGGGCAATTTACTGAATGTTGTCGTGCATCAGGTACCTATTTTTAAGCAGAGATAATGAGAGTTTTGTTCTACCTGTCTGTGATGTCTCCTAATCCCCGTTCCTGACCTTGCCTGGGGCCCACGTTTCTGTAACTGTTCAGGCTGCAGTGTAAACAATTCTGTTCCTACTGTATTTCTGTTTACCCATGTGGCTTAGGGGTTTGTTTTTTTTTTTTTTTTATTGAAAACTCTTTACCTGTGTTTGTTCAGACAGAAATTATCTACGCCACGGCATGCAGGGCAGCATTTTGTTCTCTCCTTTCTTGGCCTGAATAAAAGGTGAGACAGGCAGAAGCACCAAAGCATTGCCTCTCACCTTGAAAGCACGGGGGAAACCCATAAATCCCAAATATTGGAGTTAAGGTTTTGAAGATTCTTGATAGAAATACTACCAAAGGAGAGGCACCCTGGGATTTACACCAGGCTTGGATTTAATTATTCTTAGGGAAGCATTATGTCCTGCCAAGGCGTTTGTCCTTTGCTGTCAGGGCTGCAAGCACCAATTTCACTTTTCCAGAGAGGAGACCCATAATGGTCTGAAAATAAGCAAGTGAAACCAGTTGTGGCTGGGATTATTGCAATTTTTGGTGTCGTTGAAAGCTCACCCTGTTCAGGGTGCTCCAAATGCTCATCCAGAATTGCACAGGGGCAATATTTGCTCTGGGTTTGGATCAATAGCAGCAGGAGAAAGGGGATTGTGTTTGTGAGGACACAGAGGCTCAGCTCCCAGTTCATTTTTGATGAAAATTTAGCACCCAAATGCCCCTGGGTAGTTTTGAAAAATCTTCTCTTTTAGTGGGAGGCATAAAAGTGAGCGTTTGGAATTAGTTGAATTGTGTGAGTAGTTCGTTAGTGTTGGAGATGATAAAAAATGCTCTTCCAGACAATTAATTATCTCCTGAGCTGCTCCAGAGGTGACATCTCCTTCCTGCCTCGGAGCACTTTGTTGTTGGCCTGGAGCTGGGGAGTTTATGCTGCTTTTTAACTCCTTAGCCCACTTCATATATCTCAGGAAGTTCTCAGGAACCATAAAAACGTCTCACAGTCATTTAAGCTCCTCCACTTTATCAATATTGGTATTTAGGAAGCAGGGAACAACTCTTAATTGTTTTCCTGGGCTCTGCCACGTGGGCTGTGGCTCTCATTAGCTCTGCAGGGAGCTCGTGGGGCAGGAATTTCCTCTGGGCTGTTTATTGCTGTTAACAGTGACTGAGGTTTTTTAGGGGTTCTCAGGCAGCAGAATTTCAGGAGCCCTCACTGCTGGGAGATGTGCTGAGCAGATTTTTCTGTCCAGAAAGGTTTATAAAAGCTTGACTTTTCTCTCTGCACAAATAACCTCTGATGGCCTTTTGGAATTGCCCTAGGATGGGATCAGAGAGTCAGGGAATGAGCTGGAAAAGTCCCCCAGGGCCAGCAAGTCCAACCTGTGACCAAATCCCACCACACTGGGAAGAGCCTGGGCTACTCCTCTTTTAACACTTCCAGGGATGGTGACTCCACACATCCCTGGGCAGCCTGTTCCTGGGGTCATCACACTTTTCTGTGGACCATTCCCCACTTTCAGCCTGAAAGCTGGATTTGAAAAATACCTTGGATAGGATAATGCGAATTTTTTTCCATAAAGGTCCTCCTCAAGCTCACAAAAAGCTGGCTTCTGTTACCCTGCTCTTCTCTGGGAGTGTGTTACAGAGATTTTCAATCATCCCAGAGATTCCCAACCATCCCAGAGATTCCCAACCATCCCAATCCCTCTCAGTCCATTCTCAGTGCTCTCCATCACACCCACTGTACTCTGGTTTTACAAGCCTGAAGCCTCTGAGTTCCTAAAGCTTGCTTTTCCTGATGTTTTGAGTTGTTGAAATGATGTTCCCACAGCCTGAAAATAAACATCAAGATTGTGTAATGACATTTATATTTAGAATTCTTTCTGTGGGACAGACTTTCTTTTGCTGTCCCTCTGGTTTTCTGCCACTCGTTCACCATTCACAGTGGCCGGTCCAAAATGTATAAATATTTGAAATAAACCAAGCCAAACGAATCTCTCCAAACTATTCCAAAAATTCTGAATTATCATCTGAAATAAACAAAGCCAAATTAATCTATAAAAAAAAAATATCTCGTGTCTTGTGTTATTCACCACAAATGAACCATCCCAGGCTCTGTTTTGCATCCTGGGGGTCTCAGTTCCCTCCTGCCTTGGGATCACTGAGCTGAGGGGGGTGATGGGAGCCAGGAGCTCTGCAGAGCCCTGGAGGATGTGTGGAGCACACCTGCCTTGCTAATTACCACATGCCAGCTCTAATTGCACGACTGCAGCAATGGGATCACACCACTTCCCCTGACATGTTGTGACTGGAGCCAGCCCACGTTGATTCCTCAGCTACCTGTTGCCCCAAAATGAAATATTTGTCTTTTCTGACACAAATTATAATTATCCCAAGGAACTTGGAGGTTCTTCCTCCTCCCCTCCCCCTTTTTTTTGTCTTCCTAATTATCGCCGTGGCTCCCAATGGAAGTGGTTGGTACAGCTGCTCATTAGCCAGATATTTTATTTAGCAATTACCAGAAATTTAGGGAGCCAATTTGGAAAAAACACCACGGAGTTTTGCCTTTGGAAAATCCTCAGGTGCAGCTCCAGCTCTGTTGGTGTAAATGGAAAAAAGAAGCTGCACTGATGTAGCTGCAATCCCTTGAAGCAAAGACAAATTTAGCTCTCACTTAAAACCTGGACACCAAATTTTATTGATTGATATTGAAGCTATAAATTGAGCTTGACTTTAGCAGGCCTGAGCCTACCCAGCAGCAGGAGCTTCCAGGGAGAGACGAGATTTACACTGGCCCAGGGTCCTGATTGAAATCCTGTGACCTTTCATTATTTCCTGGTGAAGTAATTTCAGCTCAGCCCGGCCGGTCGAACGCAGCCTCCAACCCCACCAGAGCCCCAGGGAACGGAGCTCCTGTGAGCCCAGAGCTTTTGTGGAGCTCTCCAGCCTCTGCTCCATGTTCATATCTCGGGTGAAAGGTCTCAAAACCTTCACCTCAGTGAAAATTGTGGCAGCCTTGCCATTTCACGGCGTCAGACAGTGCAAGAACAGAGCGGAATGTTTGGAGAGGATAACCCTGGGAGTGCCCCAGGTTGGGACGTTGATTCCCACGGGAATGAAGGGCTGCAGGTGGATTTGGGGAGGTTTTGTCCACCTTTCCACGGGGTCACAGGGTGCACAGCTGGCACAGAGGGTGTAAAGATCCAGCAAAAGCTTGGGTGTGGTTCCGTTCGGCTTTGCTGTGCCCAGGTGTCTCCATGTGCTGGATCCCAGCAGGAGCTGCCCAGAATTGGGATCTGCAGATCACAAGAGCTGAGGAGGGGCCAGCCAGTGCAATTCCAGCCCGGGAGGAGCAGGGGGAAGGCAGACTTTGGCAAACAAAGCGTTGTAGGAGTTAACTGAGGGCACGAGGCTCTGGCTGAGTTCCCGGCTTTGTCACCGTTTTCTGGGTGACCTTGGCTGAGTCACATAATCCTTCTTTACCTGAGAGCTGTGTGTGGGAGTGATGATGTCTCCCTGGGCAAAAAGGCACCTCTCCTGCTGCATTCTGATGCTCTGGTGTCTGGGATCACAGGTGTTTCTAGAAACCCGGGACATTACAGTATGGATTGTCCCATCCTACGTGTGTCTGGAGCGCTGGAGAGGCTCAGAGCTCTATAAATACAGATAAAATCACCCCAAAGCCTGCTGGATCCCTTCCTGCACGCTGCAATCCTGGCAGATGTGTTCTCAGCAAGATTCCCCCGGATTCCACAGCCGAGCGCCGTCCGGATGCCGGGCAAACAAAAGAAGAAGATTAATTAGGCTGTCATTGTGTGAAATTGGGTTTGGGGAGAGCAGGCACGCTCCGCAGCCTGCACGGAGCTGGGCCATTTTTTTAATTAGAGGGACTGAGAGGGGGGAAAGGAGCCAGGTTTGGAGGGGGCTGTGGAGGTTGTTTGGTGGCAAGGGTCGGGGGGATGCCCTGCTGCCCCTGCCCAGCCTGGGCGCACCGAGCCTGCTGGGCTGAGCAAACACACCCAGCTCCCGGAGCTCCTGCAGCTGAATTCTCTCTGCTCTGGAAGTCATCCTCGCTGAAAACCTAAAATTCCATGCATGGCCAGCCCAGCATCACCCCTGGGCAGCCGGGGAAGGGCTGGCTGCTCCCGCTGGGATCTGGGAGCCCCCTTGCCAGCACCAGCAGCTGCAGCGTGGCTGGATGTGCCCCTGGGAAGGGCAGGGGGTGTTTGTTTGGGGCACGGGGCTGGGGTGCCCAAGCTGCTCCCAATTCCAGCCCAGGAGCTGGGGCTGGCCAGGCTCTGCCCTGTCTGCATCATCTCCCTTGGCAGCTCCATAGAATCCCCAACTGCAGCTTTTTCCCCTTTTCCCCCTTTCCCCAGCCTGATTTGGGTGCTTTACCCAGAGGCTGAGCTGTGCTTGCAGACAGCTGAAGGTTTGGTGTCAGTTCCTTACAGCAAGGCAGCCCCTCTGTTCCAGCTCCCCTCTCACCCTCCAGCAGGGCAGGGAGCTGCACACCTGGTGCTGGCTCCTCCTGAAGATCCAGGGGGTGAACTGGGGCTCAAACCCTCTCCAATTTAGCTCTGCTCCATTACCTGGCTCTCACAAACACCTGTGGTGTCCTTGCCTGCCCCCAGAGAGGAGGGAGGGAGCTGCTTTGGGGAGGGTCTCAGTCCACGTGAAAAGATCCCAATTCCCTCTTGTGGTTTTGCACTTTGAGCTGGAGAAGGGAATGTTGTTGAGTGCCTGCCATGGCTGGAGGCAGAGTGAAATAATTTCCCTGCTCCCTGGTGCCCAGTGCTGGGCTCCACTGCAGCTCCAGCTGCACTGGGATTGCTCTGGGATTGTCCCAGGGACAGCCAAGAGTGCTCCCTGAATCCCAGAGGCTTTGCAGGTATCCCAGAGCCTCAAGGCAGCCCCTGGGAACCCTCTAACCCAGGACCCAGCAGCTTCTTCTTGGAATCAGGGGGAAATTTGGGAAACTCCAGGACAGCTACAGACCCAGCTGGAGAACATCAGGGAACTCAGGCTCAGCTTTTAGGGTGTCCTCCATCCTCCCTTGGAGTGTTCTCCTGCCTAGCTTAGAAAAATCAGGGCTTTTGTCCAAAATACCCTCTTGAGCTTTTAGAAATTCCATCCTGTGCTAAGTTTTCCAAGTGTCTAGGAGTTTGGATGTTCCCTCCCAGCTGAAACCAACCCCAAAAACTCTGACCCCCCAAACGACCCCAGCTGCTTTCGTGCTTGTGGGCACCCAAAATTCCAACTGGCCTTGGAGAGCTCAAGGCAGGCCTGACAGCCAGATCCAAGTGTCAAAGCCACAGAGACACTTTTGGGATCCTTATCCCAATTTTGTCCCCCAGTAAATAAATTGTTTTAAAGCTGAAATCTTAAAATCACTCAGGCTTTCAGTGACTGCCTCGGAATTTTTTTTTTCTCCCCAGCCATAATGCCAAATTATACAGGGTATATCCCATGTAATTCCTTTTCTGGCTCTATCTTATCTCCAGCTCTTAGCTGATGTGATTGAAAAACTCTGCCATTCCGTGACATAAATCCCAATAAAGCCCCAAAGGCCAGCCAGGAGCAGGTCCAGTCACTTTAAAGTGATGCTCTCTCCTTATATATAAATATTTTGGTCTTGATTTATTTTTTTTTTAATTAATTCTTTTTAATTAAAGGAATGAAAAGGCTCAAATTGCACCTCCTGATGCTGGGCTGGAACAACAGTGTGGGAAGTGGGGAGGAGAGAAAAGCATTTGGATGTGTTTGGATCTGGAGCTGTTGTATTTTGCAGCAAACACATTTTTCTGTTTATTTGTCACTTTCTTATTTTATTTGTCAGGTTTTTTTTATTTTATCCATGTGGTCGAGCTGTGAGTCTCATGTGCCTGAGAGCAAACCACCCTCCAGGGCCAGCCTGAAAAAAAACATTGTCTTACACTTTGAATTCTTCGTGGCTCAAGTGACTGAATTCCCAAACTCTTCTCCCTGTTTTCAGCACAGCAGCAAAAGGGAAAAAAGAGTTCCTTGCTTTCTGGGCAAAAAAAATAAGGGTGGAAATATGGGAAATTCTCTGTCCATCTGCTGTCTGAGCTGTCTCTGTTCCTGCTTCAGTTTAGAGGGATTTGGGGAAGGAATTCCTGGCTGGGAGGGTGGGGAGGGCTGGGCTGGAATTCCCAGAGGAGCTGGGGCTGCCCTGGATCCCTGGAAATGTCCAAGGCTGGCTTGGATCCCCTGGAACAGTGGGAGGGGTCCCTGGGGGTGGAAAGGACCAGTGGGATAAAATTAGAGACACACAGCAGGGATGAAAGTGATAATTATCTGTAAATTCAGGGTTTTTAACGCCCCCAATCCACATTCCACACTGAATTCCCCCAGGGTGACCTGGTGGGACACTGGGGCTTGCACAGCTTCTCCCTCTGAGGCTGAAATGTTCCTTGCAAGCTGCTCGAGGGAGCAGGGGGTGCTCCAGGATGGAGAAATTCTCGATTTGTGTTGAAGGTCTGCAAGGTTCACAGAATCACCAAGACTGGAAGAGACCTTCGAGCTCCTCCAGTGACCCAGCAGCTCCATGCCCACCCCTAAACCTTGTCCCTAAGTGCCTCCTGAGCACTCCACCAGTTCCCTGGGGCAAATTCTCCCAAGGCCTGAGCCCTCTTCCAGCAGAAAATCATTCCCAAAATCCAACCCGAGCCTCCCCTGGCACACCTCGAGGCCATTTCCTCTCACCCTGTCATTGAGAGCGACCCCACCTCACCCCAACCTCCTCTCAGGCTTCAAAAATACCCAAATCTCCCCCAACATGTTTATTAAGGATGCCTTGGACGTAGAACTGACTTGGCCTGAGCTGGATATAATTTTTGCTGGCATGACAAGTTAAGATTAGAGCTGGCACGCCGTGGGCAGGATTTAGTGCTTCATCTCTTTGTATTCACCTCAGTCAATAAGGCAGGAAATTTATTTACTGTCCAGAGTGAGTTTAGTGCCTGTCTGGAGCATTGTTTCAGCAGCTGGAAATGGCAATCCATCCATGGAGCTGGTTTGGAATGAATGACTCTCGTTGCCCCGGCAGAAGGATGAGCAAACCTGTTTGTGCTGCACTGACAGAGAGATGAATTCCCCTCCAAGCTGAATCCCGTGGATTTGATGATTTTTTTCTTGAAAAAGTTTTCTGTTTGTTTTTTTTTTTCCCGCTGGTTTTCCTGGAAGATGGAATTTTAAAGGATGCAGTTCTTCTGGCATGAGACTGATCTTGGGGTCACTAGCAGCCAAAATGGACCTGGCACTCGAGGGAAAGTTGTTCCCATGTCTGGGGGAAATCTCTTTGGGGGGAAAGGGGAGGAGAGGAGAGACATTTGGACGATCCCATTTGGATATTTGCTTTCTCCAGGCAAGGGGAGCAAAGGGCCCTGCTGTCTCCCAGCACAGCACAATGTGGTTTTTCCACGTTGATCTGGGAAAATTTTGGCTTCCATCCCGTTCCATCACAGGGTGTGGAATTCCGTGCGAGAGAAAAAGAGAAAAGAGAAAGTGTGGGGAAAAGAAAAAAAGAAAATAAAAGAGAAAAAGTGAAAAGAGAAAACCCCTGGGTCTGTCCCTTCTTTCCTTTCTCTCAGGTGATTTTATCCCTGGGACAGCCCGTGCCTGGAATTCGTCCTTCCCCCATCCTGCCCGTTCCGTTGAAGCCCACAGGGAAGTGGAAAAGGTTCAACATTGCCCACGTGTTAATCGAAGAGATTGAGGTCTTGCAGCGCTCTTTAGGATATCCATAATATATTATGTGTTAATGTATTAATGAACACATAAAAGAATTATGCTTTAACACATAAACTTAAAAATAAATAGGTTAATTAAGGACGGGTAATGGGCCATTTAGAGCAGAAAATGGGTGTCACTGAGAGCTTTGTCTGGTGTTAAATTGCCAGATGTCCTGGGGACTCGAGAAATGCTCAGTCTGAGGGGAAACCTGGCTGCCACTAAGGCAGCCCTTGCTCAGGACTGGGATCGCAGGGGTGGGAAAGGATCCGAACTCTGGAATGCTCGGGGGGGGCACAGGGGTGCAGAAGGGCCGGGGAGCAGCACGGTGGAATCGGCTGCAAAGGTCTGGGGGAGAGCAGAGCCTGGGGAGAGCAGAGCCTGGGAGAGCAGAGCCTGGGGAGCAGAGCCTGGGGAGAGCAGAACCTGGGGAGAGCAGAGCCTGGGGAGAGCAGAGCCTGGGGGAGAGCAGAGCCTGGGGGAGAGCAGAGCCTGGGGAGAGCAGAGCCTGGGGAGAGCAGAACCTGGGGAGAGCAGAGCCTGGGAGAGCAGAGCCTGGGAGGCAGAGCCTGGGGAGAGCAGAGCCTGGGGAGAGCAGAACCTGGGGAGAGCAGAGCCTGGGGAGAGCAGAGCCTGGGGAGAGCAGAACCTGGGGAGAGCAGAGCCTGGGGAGAGCAGAGCCTGGGAGAGCAGAGCCTGGGGAGAGCAGAGCCTGGGGAGAGCAGAGCCTGGGGGTGAACACAGTCTGGGGGAGAGCAGAGCCTGGGGAGAGCAGAACCTGGGGAGAGCAGAGCCTGGGGACAGCAGAGCCTGGGGAGAGCAGAGCCTGGGGAGAGCAGAACCTGGGGACAGCAGAGCCTGGGGAGAGCAGAGCCTGGGGAGAGCAGAGCCTGGGAGAGCAGAGCCTGGGGAGAGCAGAACCTGGGAGAGCAGAGCCTGGGGAGAGCAGAACCTGGGGAGAGCAGAGCCTGGGGAGAGCAGAGCCTGGGGAGAGCAGAGCCTGGGGAGAGCAGAGCCTGGGGAGAGCAGAACCTGGGGAGAGCAGAGCCTGGGGGAGAGCAGAGCCTGGGGGTGAACACAGTCTGGGGGAGAGCAGAGCCTGGGAGAGCAGAGCCTGGGGAGAGCAGAGCCTGGGGGAGAGCAGAGCCTGGGGGAGAGCAGAGCCTGGGGAGAGCAGAGCCTGGGGGAGAGCAGAGCCTGGGGGAGAGCAGAGCCTGGGGAGAGCAGAGCCTGGGGAGAGCAGAGCCTGGGGAGAGCAGAACCTGGGAGAGCAGAGCCTGGGGAGAGCAGAGCCTGGGGAGAGCAGAGCCTGGGAGAGCAGAGCCTGGGGAGAGCAGAGCCTGGGAGAGCAGAGCCTGGGGAGAGCAGAGCCTGGGAGAGCAGAGCCTGGGAGAGCAGAGCCTGGGGAGAGCAGAGCCTGGGGACAGCAGAGCCTGGGGAGAGCAGAGCCTGGGGAGAGCAGAACCTGGGGAGAGCAGAGCCTGGGGAGAGCAGAGCCTGGGGAGAGCAGAACCTGGGGAGAGCAGAACCTGGGGATAGCAGAGCCTGGGGAGAGCAGAGCCTGGGGAGAGCAGAGCCTGGGAGAGCAGAGCCTGGGGAGAGCAGAACCTGGGAGAGCAGAGCCTGGGGAGAGCAGAACCTGGGGAGAGCAGAGCCTGGGGAGAGCAGAACCTGGGGAGAGCAGAGCCCGGGGAGAGCAGAGTCTGGGGAGAGCAGAGCCTGGGGAGAGCAGAACCTGGGAGAGCAGAGCCTGGGGAGAGCAGAGCCTGGGAGAGCAGAGCCTGGGAGAGCAGAGCCTGGGGAGAGCAGAGCCTGGGGAGAGCAGAGCCTGGGGAGAGCAGAGCCTGGGAGAGCAGAGCCTGGGGAGAGCAGAGCCTGGGGAGAGCAGAGCCTGGGAGAGCAGAGCCTGGGGAGAGCAGAGCCTGGGGAGAGCAGAGCCTGGGGAGAGCAGAGCCTGGGGAGAGCAGAGCCTGGGAGAGCAGAGCCTGGGGAGAGCAGAGCCTGGGGAGAGCAGAGCCTGGGGAGAGCAGAACCTGGGGAGAGCAGAGCCTGGGGGTGAACACAGTCTGGGGGTGAGCATCAACTTGGGGGTGAACACAGTCTGGGGGAGAGATCAGTCTGGGGGAGAGCAGAGCCTGGGGGTGAACACAGTCTGTGGGTGAACACAGCCTGAGGGTGAGCATCAACTTGGGGGTGAGCATCGGTTTGGGGGAGAGATCAGTCTGGGGGTGAACAACAGTCTGGGGGAGAGCATCAACTTGGGGGAGAGATCAGTCTGTGGATGAGCACAGTCTGGAGGTGAGCAGAGCCTGGGGGAGAGCATCAGCTTGGGGTGAACATCAGTACAGGTGTGAGCACAGTCTGGGGGTGAGCACAGCCTGGGGTTGAGCACAGCCTGGGGGTGAGCACAGTCTGGGGGTGCTCTCCAGCCCTGGGGGTGCTCTCCAGCCCCTGGGGGTGAACATCAGTACAGGTGTGAGCACAGTCTGGGGGTGAGCACAGTCTGGGGGTGCTCTCCAGCCCCTGGGGGTGAACATCAGTACAGGTGTGAGCACAGCCTGGGGGTGAGCACAGCCTGGGGGTGAGCACAGTCTGGGGGTGCTCTGCAGCCCCTGGAGGTGTTCTCCAGCCCCTGGGTGTTATTTTGTGACTAAATTGTGGAGTAGATACTCATTGATTTTTAGGAAGCAAATCCTCCCTGGGAGGGTGGGCAGGGATTCCCAGAGCTGCTGTGCCCACCCCTGGATCCCTGGCAGTGTCCCAGGCCAGGCTGGACGGGTTTGGAGCAGCCTGGGACAGTTGGAGGGGTCCCTGCCCAAGGCAGGGGTGGGAATGGATCTTTACTGTCTCTCCCATCCCAAACAGCCCGGGGGTTTTGTGATTTTTAGCAATCCAGATTGAAATGTGGCCTGGACTCCCAGGACTCCCAAAGCAAGGTAATCCCAGGGACTTTGACAGAGCCCTGTGAGTTTCAGGAATTTGAGAAACTCTTGGTATTTTTTATTAACAAGCACATCCCTCCTTAGTAAGCCAGAAGTGGGGAAAAAAAAAAAATCAGCAATTCCTCTTTCTGCTTCAGTGAAGCTCCTGATTCCCCAGGAAGTTTGAGAGACTTTTTCCTTTGCTTAACAAAACAAAACAAAACAGAAAAAAAAATTAATTGGAAATGACAAGAGGAAAATGATCCAGCTGAATGCTTTGATAAGCAATCAAGGCTTAATAGATTAGAAAATATAATTAATTACTTAATTATACTCGAAGTGGTTGTTGTTGGGAGATTGTTCGGTGCAAAGCCGTTGTTGGGTGGGAGGAGGAGCCCCTGGAATGGATGTCAGGCTGCAGGGAGCCTTTGCTGCTGGCTCCAGGGGAGCACAGGAGCCATTCCATGCTCACATTACACAAATCCCAAAGGTTTAGGGGCAGGGGGAAAACTCAAATCCCACCTAGAGGCTTTTTGAGGGGTTTGAGGTGTAGGGAAAACCCCGTGGGTGAGAGCACCCCGAGCTGGAGACACCTGTGTGGTTGTTGCCTAGGGAGATCTCATTTTTATCTCATTGATAAAAGGATGTCCTGGCTTTTTATCTTGCACTTTGGGCTCTGTGATGTGGCCCTGACATCTGGAACTCGTTCTGCTCATTTCTGCTGTGCTTGACCCCCCAGAACAGCTCCAGATTTAAGCAGGAATCACTAAACCCTTCAATGGTTTGGAGCACAGCTTCAAAATTGGCTTTGAGTTTTCAAGTAATCCCCCCTCAAATTTCACCCTGCTCGTTTGAATTTCATGGGAAATCTCAAAAAAAAAAAAAAAAAGAATAAAGCTGATGTTCCAGAAATGCACTGCACATTTTTCTGTCCTGGTCATATTTCCCTGGAAGCTCCCTGTGAGCTCCTAATGGTAGCAGTAACTTTTCCATAGGTTGAAATAGGTGACTGGTTTGGGTTTATTTCCTGAAAAACACATTTCCCATCTATACAGTAAATGAACTAAATGCAGCTATAAGGAACTCTTTACTTGCCAGCTTTAGCTACAGGGGAGGAGAAATTCCTTGGAATTGCACAATAAAACTTCAGGAGCACCGAATTAGTCGTGTTTTGCCTCATTGACACAGAGTATTTTCCAGCCAAAGTTTCCCTTGCCTGGCTCCAGGTTAACTCTCCATCCAAGGAAGGTCCAGCCTGTGCAATTCCTTCCCCCTCCCCACTGCTGGGGAGGGAACACAGGACTGGATTTTCCCTGCAGTGCTTCAAGCTGTTGGCACGTGGAGGAGGCAGCAGAAATCTCAGTGAAATCCTGGATTCCAGGAGCTGAGATCCATCCCTGCATGGAGCCATCCCTGGATCCCGTGGTACCAGCAGGAGAAGGGTTCCTCAAAAACGTTGTTCTCATCCTCAGACACACATTTGCTGCTCCCTGTGCTCTGCTGGGGCTGCTGCTGGATGTGGCACTTGGAAAAGTGTTCGTGGATTTTCTTTGGAAAGCTCCACATTAATCCTGTCCCACTTGCATTTAACTGCCAATCTCAAACCTTAAAGATCTTTCTGGGGTTCTTTAAGGGGCTTGGGCTGCAGCTTCTTTGCCCCTTTTATTCTTTCTTGAGTTTGGATCAAGCCCTGGCTGGAAGAATTGAGAAAAGAGAGTGGAAATCTCCTTCCCAAGTTCTGGATTTATTTGTAAAAGATGCCTGTGGGATAAAAGGAGGAGGAGTGTTAGTCTGGGGTCCAGATGTGAGAGGGGGGTCTGAGAAGGACAGAGGGACCCCCAGGTGAAGGAGCTGGGGGACAGCTGGGAGGTTTGGGGTCAGCTTTGTGGGGCCTGACAACATCAAAAGAACACAAATTATCGGGAAGCAGCTTTTGGTGGGAATGAGCTGAGCTCGGTGGGGTCACAGCTGCCTTTGAAGATAAGAGCTCAGCTGCTGCAGCTGCGCCCCAACCCCTCCCCAGCCCTCCCTGTGCTGCGTTTCGGGATGGACAGCACAGACACAAGAGTTTCGGGCACGGAATTACCAACTCTGCACCCAATTGCACCAACCCGTTCACAGCAGCTCGGGTTTGGGGAGGATGGGGCCAGGACTCCCCTCCCTCCTCACCTGTTTAGCACCTGGTTTGCAGGGAAATGTCCCTGACATTCCAGGGAAACACGCGGGCTTCGGCATGGACAGCCTCTCCAGGGGGGTTGGCATTTAATAAACAATATTAAAAATCAGCTCTGGGAAGCCAAGATCAGTTTCCATGGCAAAGAAGGGAGAAATGCAGCGAGGCTGCTTGGATTTGGGAAAAAGGGATTGGAGAGCAGAGGGGAAGGTGCTGGGTTTTACTGCACACACCATCCCCATCCCCAGCACTGGGATTTGGAGGCTTCACATCTGCGGGATGGAAATCTAAGGCACCAAAACACACACCAGGATCAGAGAATCATGGAATAATTCAGGGTGGAAAGACCTCAAAGCCCATCCAGTCCCATCCCGAGGGCAGGGACAGCTCCCACTGTCCCGGGGGCTCCAACCTTTCCAGGGGTGCAGGGACAGCCCCAGCTCCTCTGGGAATTCCAGCCAGCCCCACCCCGCTCCTCTGGGAATTCCAGCCCAGCCCCAGCTCCTCTTGGGAATTCCAGCCCAGCTCCCCTGGGAATTCCAGCCCAACCCCAGCTCCTCTGAGAATTCCAGGGATGCCCCAGCTCCTCTGGGAATTCCAGCCCAGCTCCTCTGGGAATTCCAGCCCAGCCCCAGCTCCTCTGGGAATTCCACCAGCCCAGCTCCTCTGGGAATTCAGCAGCCCCAGCTCCTCTGGGAATTCCAGCCCAGCCCCAGCTCCTCTGGGAATTCCAGCCCAGCTCCTCTGGGAATTCCACCCAGCCCCAGTTCCTCTGGGAATCCCAGCCCCAGCTCCTCTGGGAATTCCCCAGCCCAGCTCCTCTGGGAATCCCATCCCAGCCCCAGTTCCTCTGGGAATCCCAGCCCAGCCCCTCCCCACCTTCCCAGAGGAGAATTCCTAGAATGAAGTCTGCTGCCATCAACTCAATTAACAGAACTAAAAGCAGTGCCAGCCCCAAATCTTCACTTCTACTTGTGCATCTAGAGAAAAACATCCATCTCCTTCCCATATTCATAGGGAAACAGGCTCAGTTCTGTGTTTCCAGTTCCACAATTCCGTAGAAGTTAAGGATTTAAGGCAGTTGTTGCTGGTTCTAACACAATTAAGCACTGACGAGATCCAAGCTAAAGATCCAAGAATTAAAAAACCCAGAGAAGTTTTTTTTCTGGAGCTCTGACCCAAGTTCGTGGTGCCAAGTCCCACCCTGAGCTGTTGCCATGGATGGAATCATTAAAGATGTTGATCCTGGAGGGATCCAGCTCTTCCACCTGCAGTGGACACGGATCTGGACAGCAGCAGGGCTAAATTTCACTTTAATAAATATTAAAAAATAATCTGAACAGCCTCCTTTAACCACAGACTTCCAAAAACTTTCAGGTAACTTAAATACATTACAAGAGGAATTTCTGGGATTTACAGAAGTGTTCCAGGAGGCTGGGCTCCAACTCCCTTAATTTTCCCCAATTTTCACCTCTGTTTCACAGTTTGGAAAGTCAGCAGATGATTCAGTTTCCATCTTTAGCCAGCTGAACATCCCAGTTCCCCACGTTTTCCTCGTGACTTTTTAAAAGTTGAGGAAAAAGGAAAAACACCCAACCTCTGGCAAGAGCCTGAAATAGAGGCAGCCCCAGAGTTGTTTCTAGGCAGTGTTTTGGGCAATACCAGCCAGCAGCAGCAGGCCTGCAAAGCACTTTCCAGGTGTTTTATCCCCCCAAAAAAAATCAGCTTGAAAAAGCTGGAACTTTTAGGATTTTATACAAGGGAATCAAATTTCCCTGAAACCTATCTTGGAACTTCTGTGATTAAAGAAAACTCGTTTTTTATACTGATAAGGGAGTTTAAAAGTGAACAAACCAACAGATAACTCACCAAGAAGAAAACTTCCTGAATTTTATTGCTGCTTGAAAGCTTCCTGAAAAGTTGGCTTTTAAAGGAACAAAGGTAATAATTCCAAAATTAGGTTTAAGCTTCCCAAGGCTTCTGCAGGATTTGAAAATATGGACATAGGAGAGGGGAAACAAGAAGAAATTCACTTTAACCCGAACTAAAACAGGAAAGGCAGTGTTGCCTTTAGGGACAAATTTAGGGAAATGGATTTCCCAAACAGTGAGCAGTTTGGGACTAAATGACACCGAGGGTTTTTAGGAACAGGGAATTCTCTCAGCTTCTTCCAACAGCCCCGAGAGGGGAGTTATCAATAGCCAGAGTTTTCTTGTGACAAGAGTGAAGGGAATTTAAACAAAAAAAGCAAAAAGCCTCGGTAAAAATGTCCTTATTTTCCTGTTCAGGATGCAGGAGCCCTTCCTTACACCAAGCCAAGGAATTCCTGCTCTTCCCTGGGTGCTCAGGCTCTCAGAGCCACAAAGCTCGTTACCTAAATTAGAAAACACCTCAGATTTACCTGGGGCAATGGGAGGCGTGTGCTGCAAGAAGTGATTCTCAGTTTCCTTCAGTGGGGCTGCATCCTTTGTTTGAATATCAAGAAATGAGCAAAGGCCAAGGGGGATGAAGCAGGGCCGTGGTGGAGCCCCCATCCCTGGGGGTGACGGGATGGGAATGCCAGGGAGCCTGGCAGTGCCGGGATGCTTGGATCCCTCCTGGGAGAGAAGATTGGGGGATAACAGGACTGAAGAGGGGTCTGGCTGCCCCAAAGCAGGGACACCAGGGTTGGGAAGGGCCAGGGGAGCCCTGGAGGAGCAGCTGAGGGCACTGGGGATGTTCTGCTGGAGAAACTCAGGGGGGCAGCTCTGCTCTCTGCCCTCTGTGACAGGACCAGGGGACAGCTGGGGCTGGGCAGGGGCAGGGTCAGGTGGGCAGCAGGGTCATGGGATGCCCTGAGCTGGGAGGACTCACAAGAATCCCCCAGGCCAGCTCCTGGCCCTGCACAGACCCCCCAAACCCCAGCCTGAGCATCCCTGGAGCTCTGGCAGCCTCGGGGTCCCTTGGTCCGTGCCCGAGCCCCCTCTGGGGGAGAACCTTTTCCTGATCTCCTAAATCTCCACCTGAATCTCCCCTGGCACAGCTCTGGCCTGTCCCTGATCCTGTCCCTCACCCCAGAGGTGCTGGCTCTGCCCAGGGAATGGGAACAGCCCCGGGGCTGCCAGAGCTCCAGGAGGGTTTGGAGCTCCAGGGATGCCCAGGGTGGGGTTTGGGGGGGTCTGTGCAGGGCCAGGGGTTGGATCAGAGATCCCAGTGGGTCCCTCCCAGCTCAGGATCCTCCGTGATTTTATGAGGGTCAACCTCCCAGCGCCAGAAGTCTGCACAGGCAGATTCCAGCTGTCTGTGCCACAGAGTCACAGCAGAGCCCTCGAGAAGAACATCTGGAAGGATATACACACATAGACACGCACTTCATTATCTTCCTTTTGTATTGATACCCAGGCAAAAGGGGGGAAAACATCCCTCAGAGCTCACACCCCCATTTGTCAGCCCCAAACCATCTGGTGGAGGCTTTGCTGGAGCCATGGTTGATCACCCTCCCTCCAACCTGCAGCTGTTTGCTTTCTGATAGATAAATATGTGCTTAAACAAGGCGTCCTACCTAAGCCTGGCTTTCTTTTTTATAACGTTCCCTCTGACAAGCCAGCGTTTCCATCACGCCCTGCTCCTGCTTCCCGTGCACATCAAGGCTGCATTTCCTCAGCTGCTCATTATTCCCAGCACTTACTGCAAGGGACTCATTGCCAGCAGATCATTTTTTTCTCCTTTACAGGTCCATAAAAGCTCTGGTTGCTGCCCACAAAGCCCCCGGCGGGTCGGGGCTGTCAGGGAGCTTTGTTTGAATTTCAAAGGGGCGTCGGGGCTGTCCATGGCACAGCTCCCTTTTTGTGCCATGGAATGGGAATGGCTGCATCCCTTTGTGCTGGCTCGGAGGAAGGGTTTGAAGCTGAACTCCCACTCCAGACCCGCAGCACAAAGAGGGAAAGGGGAATCGTGCCGACCATTGTCCAGCTGGGCACGGGCACTTTGCAGGACTTTGTGGCTCCCTGCCCCTCCTTGTCCGTGGTTGTAAAGCAGAGATGAAGGTTCCAGGGCTCTTCCTCAGGCTGGTCACAGGCTCTGCAGGTCTTGGGTCTCCCTGAGGCTTTTGTGTCTTGGTGCAAGTCCGTGTGTTTTATTCCAGGGTGAAGAATAAGGGGGGGAACCCCATAATTACAGGGGTACTTAAACAGAATCGTGGAATCCTTTAGGTTGGAAAAGGTCTTTAAGATCAAATCCAGTTGTCAGCATGGCACCACAGCCACACGGTGTTTGGGCACTGCCAGGGGTGGGAGCTGCACCACACCCTGCACAACCTATGCCAATTTACAACCCTCTCCATGGAGAAATGTTCCTAACACCCACCCTGGCCCAGCCTGGGGCTGTTCCCTCTCCTCCTGTTCCCAGGGGTCAGATCCCAAATCCCCCTGGCTGTCCCCTCCTCTCAGGAGTTGTGCAGAGCCACAAGATCCTCCTGAGCCTCCTGTGCTCCAGGCTGAGCCCCTGCCCAGCTGCCTCAGCCCCTCCTGGGGCTCCAGACCCTTCCCAGCCCCATTCCCTTGCCCAGTTTCTGTTTATATGAGTGGGAGAACCCTCATGGAATGGTTTGGGTAGAAGGGACCTTAAAGATTATCCAGTTCCACCCCCACCAGGGTAGGGATGCTCCCACTACCCAGGGTGCTCCAAGCCCCATCCATCCTGGCCTTGGTCACCTTGAAGTCCTCTTGATTTGATGAAGGATGAAACCAGTTGAACTTGATGGAGATAAAATAAGATTTTCCATGCTGGGCTGCAGAAACAACTGAATGATTTCACTTTCGTGAATTGGAGGAGTTTCTCTGTTGGATTTGATGGCCCTTAATTTGCAACACAAGGGTGAGAATTTGAGATTCTGAAGCTCTAAAGCCCCTTCTGGTGACCCCCAGAGGGTCTTTTGTCACTGTGGTCCTTGAGTGACTGCACTGGGGCCACCCCACACAGCAGAACCCAACATCCAAGGATTCCATTAACATCAGCCCCAGCCAAAAATCCAGTAGGAAACTCATGGGTTAGGGGAGCACACAAATATTAAATACAGGAAAGATTTATTGTGATTGTAACATCTCCCTCACTCTGAGGGAGCAGCAAGGGCTGTTCTGCTGCTGCTGGGAGCTCCTGGGATCCTGTTTGGTGTCAATCCTTGCAGGGTGGATGTTGTGGATGCTGGGGTGGATGTTGTGGATGCTGGGGTGGATGTTGTGATGCTGGGTGGATATTGTGGATGCTGGGTGGATATTGTGGATCTGGGAGCACAGTCTGTGGATGACACCCAATGAGTGTCAATCCTCACAGGTGGATATTGTGGATGCTGGGGTGGATATTGTGGATGCTCAGGGAGCACAGTCTGTGGATTGACACCCAATGAGTGTCAATCCTCACAGGGTGGATATTGTGGATGCTGGGAGGATATTGTGGATGCTGGGGTGGATATTGTGGATGCTCAGGGAGCACAGTCTGTGGATTGACACCCAATGAGTGTCATCCTCACAGGGTGGATATTGTGGATGCTGGGGTGGATATTGTGGGTGCTGGGTGGATATTGTGGATGCTGGGAGGATATTGTGGATGCTGGGGATATGGGATGCTCAGGGAGCACAGTCTGTGGATTGACACCCAATGAGTGTCAATCCTCACAGGGTGGATGTTGTGGATGCTGGGTGGATATTGTGGATGCTCAGGGAGCGCAGTCTGTGGATTGACTCCCATTTGTTGTCAATCCTCACAGGGTGGATGTTGTGATGCTAGGGCAGCACCAAGGCCTGTTCTGCTGCTGCTGGGAGTTCCTGGGAGCCTGTTGGTGCCAGCCCTCACAGGGTGGATGTGTGGACACCGAGTGCTCCCCACCAACCCCTGTGCTCCCCAGCTCAGCTCCTCCTGGGCTGCCTCCACGCCCAAACACACACAGAGCCACCGTGGCCACATGACGAGGGGAGTCATTTGGGGATAAAAGCTCTGTATCCATGTATTTAGCTCGTGGAAAAATCTGTCCCTCAATCTGTGCGAGATCTTTTTCTTGTTTGCTATTTTCCTTTCTCCCACCCTTCATCTGTCACTCCTGTCTGGAGTACAAGCTCTGCAGGGCAAGGGCTCGCTGAGCGCACGAGTGTCGGGTACCAAGAGCAGCTCCAGCTCTTGTCGAGGCCTCTGGGCACAGCAAACAGCAGATTTTGGATGATGAGAGGTTTATTTATCTTCAGGTTTCTTCTCCCAGAGTTTCGCCCTCGTGCAGGCAGGGAGCAGGTCAGGACAGCACCTGGATCTTACCGGGGAAGCAGGCACTGGGTGTCTGTTCCAGGTGGCTGCAGTGGGTGTAGAGCCAGGAAAGGGAAAGAAATTCCTCCCTGTGAGGGAGGGGAGGGGCTGGGATGGAATTCCCAGAGCAGCTGGGGCTGCCCCTGGATCCCTGGAATTGTCCAAGGCCAAGCTGGACAGGGATTGGAGCATCCTCATCTAGGAAAGTTGTCCCTGCCCATGCCAGAGATGAGCTTTAAGGCTGAAGCCAAACCCTCCAGGATTCTGGGATTATCCCACGCAGAGGCTGCTAGCACTGCAGCCCCGTGCTCCCCCAAGGAAAAGCTGCACTCTGAGAAAGTGGAATTCCCTGCTGGCTGATCCCTTGGGACACACTGGCATTGCCCTGCCCGGACAGAAGCAGCTCAGAAAACACCCGAGATGCTGGAACCCCTCTGGTCGGTGCCTGGCTGGGTGAGAGGCCGTTCAGAGGAGCTGCCTCATTGCCATGAGCAGCAGATATTCCCAAACGCGGCTCCTAGGGTAGATTTTACTTTCCTGAAGGATTTCGTGACCCTTTTCCTCCCCACCCGTCACTACGGCCGTGCCTGAGCCCCAGGACCGGCCCTTGAGGACAACGACTGCTCATTAATTTTGCTCATCAGTGTCGCTCGTGTCGGGTGGAGGACGAGCCGGATTTGTCGGGTTTTTCCGAGCCCTCCCAGCGCTCGCAGCTCCGCAGCCCAGGTGCTCTGCAGCCCTCTCCTGGCTGCATCCGACAGCGCTCCCCTCCCTCCTGCCTCTGCCCCAGCTCTGTTTTCCAGGTTTATTCCCAGGGTTCTGCTCTCACACCCGCGCTGTGCTCAGGCAGCTTTGGCTCCTGCCCCGGAGGGATGCTGACCCCGCAGTGATAGGGATGTTCTGTCTACCTGAGGGACTTAGAAATGGGGCAAAATTCAGATTTTCTGCTTTCCCTCTCTGTGAGGAAGGCACAGCTTGGAGCGTTTTTGGCTTTTCATCTTCACCATCTTGGCCGTTGTATTTTCTCTGCCAATTCTCTGGAGAATCAGGTTTGGGTTGGACGAGATCTTGAATCCCACCCAGTCCCACCCCATGTCATGGGCAGGATCACCTTTCCCTATCCCAGGTTGCTCCAAGCCCATCCAGCCTGGCTCAGACACTTCCAGGGATCCAGGGGCAGCCACAGCTTCTGTGGCAGCAGAGTTGTCTCAGGGTTGATCATTAAACCTTAATTTCTGGTGTTTCAGTGCTCTCCTCTCCTGCCATAACTGCCTGCTTTGCCAATTGGTTTCTCTGGGGTTTCTGTTTGGTTTGGGGGTTTTTTAATGCCATCCAGCCATTCCTTTCTGCTTCAAAAGTGTCCCTAAACTACTGTTGCTCACTAATAATTCCCATTGTTTCCCGTAATAATTGAATGGATTCGCTCAGCTCTGTAGCAGCAAAGATTGCTAAGCCCAGGATATTCCCCACCAACTTTGTTCCAGTTTCCTCAGGGGTTCTGAAACACCTTTACTGATGATTCCCCTGCACGTTGCAACACTTGCCCAGAGGAATGAAAAAGCCATTTGTTTTCTGTAGAGTATTAGCAGAGAATTCTCTCACAGGGGGGAACGTCCTTGCCTGCAATGCCGGACACTCTCCCGTTCATTTTCTGCTCCCTTGATCTCTGAGACACGAAGGTTCTGCAGGACGTGGCTGAGGCACGAAGCCCTGTTTGTGATTTATTTTTTGAGGGTGTGATTGTGAAATTTGCCATTCCGGGAGCGATGCTGCTGCCCCTGCCTTGCTGTCAGAGAGGAGCAGTGGCAGAACGCCGGCTCTGTCACAGTGAAGGGAGGCTCTAGCAACACACTGAGCTGTAGCATTCTGCATCCAAGGATCTCGGGGATTTTTACAGGCTTGGAGTCCTCGTTTGACTCTGCAGCATCTCGTTTTGGCACAGAGGAGCGGGGTGAGCTGCACAGCTGTAAATACCGGGGGGATCTTGGTAGGTGGGCAGCCAGGGAGCCGCGGAGGAGCAGGCATGTGGCTTTTCCTGGAGCGCTGGGATGAGGAGCACCCAACCATGGGTGAGGAATTCCTGGGCTGAACAGCACCCATCAATGGGTGAGGAATTCCTGGGCTGGAGCAGCACCCATCAATGGGTGAGGAATTCCTGGCTAGAGCACCATCAGGGGAGAATTCGGAGTGCGGTAGCACACCCAACATGGGTGAGGAATTCCTGGGCTGAGCAGCACCCATCAATGGGTGAGGAATTCCTGGAGTGCTGGGATGAGCAGCACCCAACCATGGGTGAGGAATTCCTGGGCTGAGCAGCACCCATCAATGGGTGAGGAATTCCTGGAGTGCTGGGCTGAGCAGCACCCATCAATGGGTGAGGAATTCCTGGGCTGAGCAGCACCCATCAATGGGTGAGGAATTCCTGGAGTGCTGGGATGAGCAGCACCCAACCATGGGTGAGGAATTCCTGGGCTGAGCAGCACCCATCAATGGGTGAGGAATTCCTCACTGGGCTGAGCACCATCACCCCAATGGGTGAGGAATTCTTTTGCTTTCCCAGCAGAATTGTGTTCCATGGGGAAAAAAAACCCCAAATTATCTTCTCCCTTAGAGCGTTGAGCATTGAATTTCAAACGATGGCAGAGCAGGACTTTGTCCTCTTCGAGTCTGGTGGGGCTGCAGGGGCTGGATGTTATTTGTATTTTTAATATTACCATATTAAATGGAATTGGTGCCAATTACAAATGTGCCAATTACAAATGTGGCCCTAAGCATTTTTTTAATCAAAATGGCTTGAGACTCACCTGACTAGAGCCAAAACCTTTAGGGTCTAGGATAAATAGATAACAGTGAAGGAAAATTTCCCATTTTTTTGATGCCTTTCTTCTCAGCCTGGTGTGGGTTTAATCACCAATCATGACGTGCCTTGTTTATACCTTCTCATGTCTTCAGGACAAAATATTGTACAATTTGAGTCATGTTCCCCCGGCTTTAGGAAACACAGTTTTGTTCTCTTGATGTACAGGATCAATGCACAACTTGAAACAGTATTTAAAAACCTTTGGAGAAGCCATCAATTCCTGGAGATCTCTTTTGCAGCCCATCAATTCTGGGCAGATCTAATGAAAAGCAGTGTTTGAATATGAGACAGAGACTTATTCCACTCATTCTGCAGTGCCTTCATCTGTCACTGTGGCAGCAACATTATCAGATGTTCCTATTAAATCCTGGATTTATTTTATGGTGGGAGTAATGGAGGGAGCAGGTTGCCATCTTTTGGATCACCACATGGAAGAGCAACTGCACCTTTTCCTTTATTGCCATAATTCTCTTTTTGAAGGATGTCTCTCCCATTCCCCACACGATGCTCTGGCCCCAGAGGATGCTCCAAGCTCTGCAATACCATAGAAGGTCCAGCTCCATGGAATTTTGGGGGCTGAAATGGCAGGAATTCAGCAAGCTGGGAGTGTTGGGGGTCAGGAGAACTCTGGGGGAGTTGTTATAAAATTCTTGACCCCATCTCTGCTCTCTGTGCTCCCTTGGGCTGGTTTGGCTTGGCCTCAGAGGCTGAGTTCAAACTCACTTCAGTCTGCAGCTCTGCCATGAGAGGGGAGCACAAATTCCTGGGGAAAAAGAGCTTTAAATGTCTAAATAAAAGCTGAGTTGGCTTCAATTTTGGAAGGTCTGTGCATCTGGGCACCCAAGGATATGGAGAGGCTCCCAATGGGATTTTTTTACCTGTGGATAAGGAACAGCTCCAAGGGACTGTGCTGTGTTTGAGGGACCCATTGCTGTCCCCAAGCTTTGTTTGACCCCAGGCTTCCATCCCTATCGACTTCCATAGGAAATGATCCCAAGAGCACTCAAGGCAATTACTAATGGCTTTCTAATTAGGATATCTAGATAGTTTGTTTATTTGATTGGCCCTCCACGGCAGAAAATCAAAGGTTCCCGTGCATCTCACGCCGAGTTTTTCATCAGTGGGGCTTTTTGTCAGGAGCCAGACACGCCATAAAAAACAGATCAAGCCATTTAAAAGAAATATTTTGCCCAAGGAACAATAACAAGGCTGAGAAGGCTTTTTCTTCTTTCTGGGAGTTTCCTTTAGGGAAACCTTTTCATTTCCTGATTGAAAGATCAAATCTGCCCATGGAGGGAGCAGTGGGGTGTGGATGATTTTTCTCCTGATCTCTAGAAAAACACACTCAGTTAAAGAGTCCGTGGAGAGGTTCTGCTTTAAAGGGGAAGGCATTTGTGTGATTGGAGAGAAGGATTAGGAATTTATCTGTAGGGAAGGCGAGGAAAGCTTCAAATCCAGTTCCCAGTATCAGTGGAGCTGTCAGGGTGACGTTACAGGGCTTTAAAGCCTGGAATGCACTCAGCAAGGGTGACCCAATAATTCACAAAGTTCTCTCTTTGGTGCACCCAGTCTGGCCTGCAGATGGTTTAAAAGTTGGTGAATATTTTCATCTCGAATTAGAAATGAATAGCTGTATTTTAATTCAGTTTGTACTAAATTGACCAATTCACCAAAGTATTATATAATCCCGTAGATTCCTAAATTGCTCATTACCCAGGTGTGCAATTCCTTAGGTTAATAAGCCTCTAATCACATCTAACACAATGATGTTTGTTTAATTCCTGTAGTTATAAATTATCAGCTGGCTTTTATGAACTACAAATAGACCTTTCACAGGGCCTGGAGGAGGAACTGGGGGCTGCAGCATCTTTGTCCCGTGTCTCCTGTCTGTCCTTTCTCTACATTTTCCATACAAAGACCTCTCTTCTGTCAGTCCATGCCAATTTTGGGGATCCCATTCCCATAGAAATACAAGAATTGAAAGCTCAATGATTATTTTGTAGAATTATAAATGATTATTTTGTAGAATTTAGGCTCCAAATTTCCACTGGCACCGGAAAAAAAGTGAAATTTTGCACTAGAACACGGTGGATGGATTTCCTGGTGAAAACTGACAGGCACTTGGTGTTTCTTCTGGAACTCCTGGTTTTGGAGCTGTGGCTCAGTGCCCCGTGGGATCATTTCTCCAGGGGCAGCTCCAAAGGATGGCATCTGGGAGGAGAGAACAGAGAAGAGGCCCAGCCACGGAGGCAAACTGGAAGTGAAATTGCAGGAGATTGATTGTGGGAATTGCAGCTCCAATCCCAGCCACCCAAAGGCTCCAGGCTCTGTGCCCAACACAGGCACCAACCCCAGTGGGATCTGCAGCTCTTAGAAATCCTGGGATCATTCAGGAGCTTCTAGACCTTCACTGAAAACTGCAAACCTGCAGCTGGCAGAGTCCCTGAGCTGCTCCCATGTCACAGGGACCAGCTGGGGGCCAGCAGAGCTCCCCAGCGCCGAGCATGCCGCTGCCTAAATGCTTTAATAAAGGAGATTTGATTCATTTTTTTTTTTTTTTTAAATCAATATGAAAATTACCCGAGGAAACAGAACAAAAGGCCGGTTCCAAAAAGCAGCCAGGCCCTTTGGTGTCTGTTCCAAGTGGAAGCAGAGCACAGAGCCCTGCTCGTCTTTCAGCGGCCGTCGCTCAGAACGGGTTGGATGGGAATGTTTGATGGGGCATTTTCCTGAATAGGGATATTTTTCTGCGCTGCCTCCAAAGAGATGTTCCAGGGCTGTTGCCTGTGATTTTTCAGCGGCGTGAAATGCGCTGGAATTGTTTATCCCAGCTCTGTCTGCCTAATGTGCCCAATCAATCTGTCTCTGAGGTGAAGCCGCATGCTCCGCTAATCGCCGCGCTACCACAGAACATCTTGCTTATTTTTGCTCTAAATTATGATCGGCTTGGAAATGAACTCTGAATTTGATTTATCAACAGCTCTGATGCTAATTCACCAATGAAGTCATGGTGCTCTGAGACTAAATATTAGTGCTAATGAGAAAACATCGCTTCCACGTTTTGTAGCTGCGAGTTTCTGTAGCTCCTGAAGTTGCGTGTAATTAATTCACGTAATCGTTACTGGGCGAGCTCTTCCACAGGAATCAGTTTACCTGGGTTAGAGATTACCAGCAAATGGGAAACCAGACAGTGCTCAACTACCAGGGAATGTTCACGCTGCGTTTTTTATTGTTTAAAATGGGAAATGTGTCCCTGTAGGGCAGGGCTGGTTGTCCCCTGGCAGGAGGGACGGAGCAGGTGTTGAGTTTTCAGAGCAGGGTGGTTCTCAGCTTTGCAAACAGAGGCACCAGAATTGAAGGTTTGAACTGCAGTGTCTAAACAGTGCCTGGATAAAGCCAAGGCATCCAGACTGAGGCAGTCTGGGACTCATAAATGCATCATTTTCCCTGCCAGGATCCAGGTTTTGGGCTCTTTCTGGAGCAGTCATTTGTCTGAGCTGTGACAGTGGGAGCCTTTGCACCATCTCCTTTCAGGGATAAAACAAACTCCACTCCATCCAAACTTCTCCCCAGAGGCTGCTGGGCTTGCCAGTCCTTCCATAGATTCCGCCCCTGTCTGCCGTTGGGAATTCTGGCAGTGACTCACCCAGACATCCACGGCCATTCCCGAGGCTCCACAAAGACTTTCCTGCTCTGCAGGATGATGGATGCCGAGGGATCCATCTTCCAGAATGAGCAGAAAGAACAAACTCATCGTATTTCCAGCAGAGAACGGACCCGTTCCCCAAACCCAAACTTTGATTTAACAAGCCCCAGGGAGTGGTTTCAACCTGAGATGGGTGATTTCATCAGGTGGAAGTGATCCTGGGTGAGGCAGAGAGCTCTGCCTCCTTTCTGAGGAGCTTGCACTGCAGGGAGGCCGCGAGCACGGAGGGAAGAACCAGAGCAGGAGCTGCAGCTGGGCACAGAGCTTGGGATTCCCTGCTGGAATGACTCGGTGGGGAGGTGTCACATCCTGGAGATCATGTTGGGCTGGATTCCAGCTTGTCTGAGGTGTCCTGTTGGGAGGCAGAGCAAGGAATTAAGAATGTGTGAGAGTGTTTAACACGGGAGAGGTGAGAGAGAGAGAAAAGCACTCTGGAAATGAGGTCACTCAGTGCTTACCAGACCCCAGTCCAAATCCTTAAAAGCTCCCTGATCCCACTGGGAATATGGCAAGGTTGCATCCCTACTGCTGTGCTTCCAACGCTGTTATTGATTTTTGGCTAAAAAATCTAGGTTTGATGGCTGCACCTACAACAAACAGAAGTCTAGGCTGAATTCTAAACTCGGGCTATTTTTAACAGAACTTCCTTGTGTGGTAATCACAGCTAATTAACTCCCAGACATTTTCAACCCAAGTAAAACTGATAGAATTCAGTGCCATGTCGCAGAAATGTAAAAGATAAAGGATCCAGATTGCACTGTGGTACCTGCATCTGCATGTTTGGGTGCCTGAGGGTTGAGCTGAGCATCAGTGGTGGCTGCCAGAGGAAAAGTGGGCAGGGCATGTTGGAAAACACATTTTTAAACACAGGCCAGAATCTCCCTGAATTTTGGGTAACACCTTTTCAATGCAGGCTAGAATCAGCCTAAATTTTGGGTAACACCTTTAAACACAGGCCAGAATCTCTCTGAATTTTGGGTAACACCTTTTCAATGCAGGCCAGAATCTCTCTGAATTTTAGGTAAAACCTTTCAATGCAAGCCAGAATCCCCGTGAATTTTGTGTAACACCTTTCCAAGCAGGCCAGAATCTCTCTGAATTTTGGGCAGCACCTTTAAACACAGGCCAGAATCTATCTGAAATTCAGGTAATACCTTTTCAATGCAGGCCAGAATCTCCCTGAATTTTGGGTAACACCTTTCCACACAAGCCAGAATTTCTCTGAATTTCAGGTAACACCTTTCCAAGCAGGCCAGAATCCCCTGAATTTGGGTAACACCTTTCCACACGGGCCAGAATCTCCATGAATTTTGGGTAACACCTTTCCACACGGGCCAGAATCTCTCTCTGAAATTCTCTGAATTTTGGGTAGCTCCAGTTCCTCCAGCTGTTTCGAGGGCAGCACTTGTGCTCCAGAAAATCTGCTGAGCTGGGAACCTCTCCAGTGTCACTTGGACTTTGGCAGGGAGGATTTGCATTCCCTAAATTCCCATCGCTTAATCTTTTGTCTTCCTCTGGTAGCTGGGGACTGATGAGAATTGTGCTCCTAACAGGAGCTCTGTTTGGAGCCTGTGGCTGCTTGGATGTAACGTTTATGATGTTTAGAGAGGAGGTCTGTGGGGTGTGGGCTTGAGAAGTCAGTTCTGGGAAACCAATGCAGCTAGTTAAACAGTTTAAAAATGCAGTTTAGTTAAGACTAAACTCTAAAACTGGAGCCCAAACCCCACTGAGCACTCCCAGCTCTCACAGGGGAACCACTCCAGCTTTATTTCATGAGCTGTCTGCAAGTCTGGGTAGAATAATAAAATCACCAGGGAATGGTTTGGGTGGGAAGGGAGCTCAAAGCCCCCCAGCCATGGCAGGGACCCCTCCCACTGCCCCTGCTGCTCAGGGGTGCTGCCCTTGCACAATTCCAGGGCTCCAGGGCAGCCACAGCTCTGGGAATCCCCTCCCACTGCCCCTGGCTGTTCCAAGGGTGCTGCCCTTGCACAATTCCAGGGCTCCAGGGGCAGCCACAGCTCTGGGAATCCCTCCCACTGCCCCTGGCTGTTCCAAGGTGCTGCCCTTGCACATTCCAGGGCTCCAGGGCAGCCACAGCTCTGGGAATCCAGCCCAGCCCCTGCCCACCCTCCCAAGGGTGGACAGTGAGGCAGAGAATCCCACCTGGTGCCACTCATGGGCTCAACCCAAAGTGTCCCTTGTGTGTGGGTGACTCTGGAGCTGTCCTCCTGCTGGTTTCTGTCCTGCTGAAAAAACTCTTGGCACTTCAGGCAAGAACTGGGTAGTGCTGGCTTTAGGAATTAAAATGGAAAATAGAAAAATTAAATAAGGAAATGTTCAGGTGATGCTGTGAAGAGACACAGCAGCTCAGAGGAGCTGGGGCTGCCCCTGGATCCCTGGCAGTGTCCCAGGCCAGGCTGGAGGGGTCCCTGCCCATGGCAGGGGGGGCACTGCACCCCTTTAAGGTCCCTTCCCACCCAAACCCTTCCATGACTCCACTTTAAATCCCTCCAGGGTCCAATCCAGCACTTGTGGACACGATCCCAGGGCTGTATTTCTTTTTTTGGATTTTTTTTTAATTTATTTGACTAGAATTTGATCTGCTTTTTATTTTTTTCTTTGTCTCTTGGAGGCCAAAGCAGCTGAAAAAGCCCAGCTGAGGTCACAGCTGGGTTGTTTCAGTCCCTGCACAAACAGCCCTCACCTCAAAGAGCTCCAGACTCCAAGGACAAGCAGGGGCAGGACTGAAGCTTCTCATTTTCCAGCTCATAAAATGACTTGTGCAAGGTCACATCTGAGTGTCTCAGGTATTAGTTCCATAGCAGGAGTGGAGAAAAAAAAAAAAAAAAAAAAAAAAAAGAAATTACCTCAGAACCTGGAATAAAAACACTTCTAAAATTAATTCTCTGCAACTTAGATGATTTTGAATGTGTTTTGTTGATCTCTGAATCTGTAAAAAATAGAATAGTAACAGCTTTGTGCAGAGTGAACAGCATCATCAGTGTTTGCCATCATTTTCCTGGAGGAGTGCTGGCACAATTGTCCCCACATTTGCAGCAGTTGCCACGGCCAAGGCTGTGTCCTGCAAAAGCTTTTTGGAGCCTCAGGTGTCACCTCAGTGTAAATAAAACCGAGCCCTCGGGTCCTCCTGCAAGGGCAGAGCTCTTTCCCAGGGGAGGGCAGGACTCTTTGTGGGACAGTCCTGGGGTGCTCCCTTTGGCCAGGAAGGTTGGAATTGCTCTTGGGGTGGTTTTCTGGGTGCCAGAGGCATCCCCAGGGCTGTCAGGGCTGGTGGCATCTCTGCCTTCAGTCTTTACTGGGGGACAGAGCTTCCCACATGGGACACAATTATTTCTTTTTTTTCCTTTAGTGAAACCCAGGCCCAAAAGAGGGAGAGCAGAGCAAGGGCCAGGCCTCATTATCCTAAAAATGCCCTACAAATTAACCTGCAACACCCTGATTTTATTTAACCTGCAAATTAACCTGATACATCTCTTTCCTTTTAATTTTTTTTTTACACCGATAAAGAATATCCACCCTCCTTCCACCCTCACTGCTGTGATTTACACTTGCACACACCTTGGCAGTGAAAATCAGCGAGAGATTCTATAAAGTCACTGGGAAAGGGCTGGAAAACCCCGTGTTCATCACTTTTTAGGGATGTTGGGGGAATCCTGGTGCCTCTGCCTCCTGCTTGGAGCTTGCATCAGGTGCTTAATGGGCTGTGTGTTATTGCTGCCGAGGCAGGACCCCCATCCCTCAGCTCTCCAGAACACAAACAGTCCTTGGCTTTTATGGAATCATAAAGAGCTGCCTTGGAGCTGAGGCTGAGCTCAGTCTGACAGGGCTGGCACAGGTATTGCTTCATCCTGGGGACAGCTGCCTTCCTGGGAATGCAGGAATCCACAGGTGAGCACAGCTGTCCCCCCCAGTCCCACCCAGCAGCTCATAATCCACAGCCCTGCCACTCAGGGCCACATCAAATCATATTTTCAGCTGAATTCCAGCTCTTGGAAGGATTTTGGGATCTCTCCAGCATTCTGCAGGGGATCCACATCAAGAGGAACTCTGACCCTGCATAAGTTCCCAATTAGTGCCTTTGCTTTTTCCACACTTTTTGGGGGATGAAGTGCACTGAGCAGTGAAAATTTGGGAGAAATTAGCTCTGTGGTCTTCACTTAAAGTTCAGCCTGGAAAATCAAAAGGCATTTGTTCCAAGATTGGATTATGTGTAGGATATCTCCAGCTATAATGAGCTCAGGTTTGCTGGCAGCGTTAGAATCAACTCTCGCCTCTCTCTCTCTCCTGCTGCATGTGTTTTTCTCCCTCAGAGCATATTTCTTTCGACTTGATCAGCTCATCTCTTGCAGATGATAAAATTATCTGCAAAGATTTGTATCTGATGTTGTGCCATAAATCATATTTAGTCGTAGGATTAACATTTGCAAGCGTAGAATATTTATGGAAGGGGAAAAAAAAAAAAAAAAAAGAAAAGAAAAAAGCAGGTGGGGGGCGCTGGCAGTTCCTGAGGATTTACATAAGGAAGAGTTGGGATTCAGGCTGGATCTGGCAGGGTTTGGAAATACATTTGTACAAGGTGTGGATGTGCTCAGCTCTGGTGAGCAGCAGTGGAGCTGCTTTGACAATGTTTATCTTGGGGAGGTTGGAAGATAAAGAACGTGGGGAATCGTGACCTTGGGGAGCAGCTTTGTCCTGGAAGCAATAAACAGATGTTCCAGCTGTGCTGGCACCAAGGAATAAACCTCTGTTCCAGCTGTGCTGGCACCACCCCTGCTAGCATTCGACATTCCCAGGCCTGCTGGAAACTCCCAGCACCTTTCCAGGCGCTGGAGAAAGGGATGGTTTTCAGAAACTGCTGGGTTTCCAACCCCCTTGGTTTGTTTTTCAGAGCTGGGGCATCCAAAAGAGTCAGAATCGAGCAGTTGGAGCATCTGCCCACAATCTGGGGAAAGGGAGAGAGGGAGGGAGGGAGAGCAGCTCCCTCTGCTGCTGTCCTGCCAGGCTGGAGATCCAGCTAGGAGCGGGGACACAGATCGTGGAACCCTGGAATGGCTTGGGGGGGACCTTAAAGCCCACCCAGTGCCACCCCTGCCATGGGCAGGGTCACCTCCCACGGTCCCTGGACACTGCCAGGGATCCAGGGCAGCCCCAGCTGCTCTGGGAATTCCATCCCAGCCCCTCACACACCGTGCAGGGAGGAATTCCTCCCCAGTATCCCATCCTGCCCTGCCCTCCAGCGGTGTAAAACCACTGGCCATATAAAAATCCCGTTCCCTCCTTTTTATCAGCCCCTCGAGGCACTGGAAGGGGCTCTGAGCTCTCCCTGGAGCGTTTCCTCCTCCGGGCTGAACCCCCGCAGCTCTCCCAGCCTGGCAGAGCTGCTCCAGAGGGACCTGTGAACAGTGCTGCAGGCAGCTGGGATTTCTCCTCCCAGGGGTTTCTCCTGTGGGCTGATCCCGGGGGATTGAGGCCGCGTTGGGTTTTTTCTGGTGCTGCTGCACGCACACGATGCTGCTGACACTCGTGTCCCGTTTTTTGGTGCAGGTCCCTCACCACATGAAGACTTTACCCTACTACAGCTACGACCAGCCCATGATCGGCTACTGCCAGGCCCACAAGCCCCTCCACGTCAACAAGGGCTACGAGACGGTGACCCGGGAGCAGGTGGAGCCCTCCAGCCTGGACCTGGGCCGGGACCACAGCTTCATCGCCACCATCGCGCGCTCGGCCGCCCCCGCCATCTACATCGAGAGAATACCCAACTGAGGGGCAGCACACGGCACAGCCCTGCCAGGGACCCTGCACCGGGGAGAGAGCGGGCCAGGAGCCCCAAAACACCCTGCCAGGAGCCCCAAAACATCCTTCCAGGAGCCCCAGAACCATCGTGCCAGGAGCCCCAAAACACCGTGCAAGGAGCCTCAAAAACACCCTGCCAGGAGCCCCTGAACACCCTTCCAGGAGCCCCAGAACCATCGTGCCAGGAGCCCCAGGAACACCCTGCCAGGAGCCCCAAAATCACCCTTCCAGGAGCCCCAAAACCATCGTGCAAGGAGCCCCAAAAACACCGTGCCAGGAACCCCTAAACACCCTTCCAGGAGCCCCAGAACCATCGTGCCAGGAGCCTCAAAAACACCCTTCCAGGAGCCCCAACACCACCCTGCCAGGAGCCCCAGGAACACCCTACCAGGAGCCCCAAAATCACCCTTCCAGGAGCCCCAAAACCATCGTGAAAGGAGCCCCAAAAACACCGTCCCAGGAGCCCCTAAACACCCTTCCAGGAGCCCCAAAATCATCGTGCCCAGGAGCCCCAACACCACCCTTCCAGGAGCCCCAAAAACACCGTGCCAGGAGCCCCTAAACACCCTTCCAGGAACCCCAAAATCATCGTGCCAGGAGCCCCAAAAACACCGTCCCAGGAGCCCAAACACACCCTTCCAGGAGCCCCAAAATCACCCTGCCAGGAGCCCCTAAACACCCTTCCAGGAGCCCCAACACCACCCTTCCAGGAGCCCCAAAATCACCATTCCAGGGGCCCCAAAACCACCCTTCCAGGCTCCCCAAAACTATCATTCCAGGAGCCCCAAAACCACCCTTCCAGGCACCCCAACCCCACCATTCCAAGCTCCCCAAAACCACGTTCCAGCTGTGCCAACGCCACAGTTCCAGGTGCTCCAACCCCACCATTCCAGGCCCCCAACCCCACATTCCAGGTGCCCCAACCCCACCATTCCAGGTGCCCCAACCCCACCATTCCAGGTGCTCCCAACCCACATTCCAGGTGCCCCAACCCCACCATTCCAGGTGCTCCAACCCCACGTTCCAGGCACCCCAACCCCACATTCCAGGCACCCCAACCCCACATTCCAGGTGCTCCAACCCCACATTCCAGGCACCCCAACCCCACATTCCAGGTGCTCCAACTCCACGTTCCAGGCACCCCAACCCCACGTTCCAGGTGCTCCAACCCCACCGTTCCAGATGTTCCAGCCCCACCATTCCAGGCACCCCAACCCCACCATTCCAGGTGCTCCAACCCCACCATTCCAGTGCTCCAACCCCACATTCCAGGCACCCCAACCCCACATTCCAGGCACCCCAACCCCACATTCCAGGTGCTCCAACCCCACCATTCCAGCAGCAAACGCTCCCAGGGCACGGGACGGTCACGGCCTCCGAGAGAACGCGCGCGGAGAACTTCAGGATTTTCTTTGCTTTAAACTCTCCAACAAATTCCTCAGTGTAAATATTAAAGAGATTGTCGAGTTCTTATTGAGAAGAACAGCAGCAACAGCAACAACAACAAATAGATTTCACTCTAGCTACATAAAGGGATGGATTAAGAGTTTTGTTTGTATATTTGATTTTTCTACATTGCACGGTTCCAGGGAAGGAGAACCACAGGTAAAAATAAACGGGTGGGGAGGGCAAGGCTCTGGGGAGGGTCAGCCATGTTCCCTTATTAAGTGTTTATTACAAAGATCCGTTGACTATTTTTGTTCTTTTTAAACCGACAAAAGATAGCTCTATATTTTCTTTTTTTTTTTCCTTTTGGGGGTTGGGTTCTTCGGTTGGTTTTGGGGTTTGTTTTTTTTTTTTCTGGTTGTTTTTTAAGTGGTCAAGCATTAAAATATTTCAACCTTCAGACATGGGCATTAAAGCTTATGTTGAACCAAAAGGACCTTGGCAATTGATGCAGCAGCAACAAAAAAACTCGGGTGCATGTACATTTAAGACACAGGCTGTACACTATGGAGGGGGCTTTTGATTTTTTTTTATCTTCATTGTGCTTCATTGTTGACACTCTAATTCCTTTTTGGGCTCTAAAAAAAAAAAAAAAAAAAAAAAAAAAAAAAAGGGGGAAATACTGCAACGGAGTCATGACTCAGATTTCCAGGCCAGTGGTGCTTGTTAAAGCAAAATTCATGGACATTTGGGAACCAAAATGGAAGTGAAGTGCTTGAAATGGATCAGAAGGCAAACCTTTCAAAGAGCATTTAGTGCAACTCACTGGCTGACACAATTTCTAAAACACAGCAGAATGTGTAACGTTGTTTATTTTTGGTTTGGGTTTTGGTTTGTTTTTTTTTTTTTTTTAATTAATTATTATGATCAGTTAGTTTTTGTGTAGTTTTTATCAATAAAATGACAACAACAGACAAACAAACAAACACAAAAAAAAAAAGTGGTGGAAAAAAAAATAAACATATTATTTTGTGGTTGGGACACCACAGCCAAGCTACTGTTTGAATGATTTTTCTGGGGGGTGACACGGGGATCCCGTGGAGAGAGGGGACAATGCTGGGTCCTGTTCCTCCCTTCTCAGAAGGAAATCAGGGGATTGTTCTGAATTTAAAAAATCTGAGCCTGGAGAGACTTGGTTTATTTGGTTTGTCTAAAAAAAGAGGTGGTTTGGGGGCTGGGAGAGGGGAAGAGAGGGAAAACAACTTTATTTTTTTTAAGCTAGAAGTTGGAGTTTTAATCAGAAGGGAAGTTTTTCATCTACAAACCTGAGCTGGAGCTAAACCCACTCAGACTAGAACACAAGGGATGAGTTTTTACCTGGAGGTGGAATAATTCATGACAAAGTTTAGGACAGAGGGAATTTGGTGATTATTTCAGGTGTTTATTTTGGTGTGTGATGCGAAATCTTGGCCACCAGGCTCAATGAATTCCTGCAAGTGCCAGTGCTGGCTCAGAGACACAATGCTCAATTGTCTTCTGTGCTTCTCACCTGCAAAAGTGATGGATTTTTTTCCCTGGAAGGCAAGGAAGGATGGGGCTGGATGTGCTGGGCTAGGGAAACACGGAGCGACCCTGACACGTGGAAGGTAATGAGTGCATCCAGAACTGAGTTTTGGGCAGGAAATGTAAAGAAAATCCAGTGAAAATCCAGGTGAGGCGTTTCCAGATCAGATCTCCTGAGAGCTGTCAGCCTTGGCAGTGCCACGGATGGAGGGAAAAAGCTGCTCCAGACCCGAGTTCCCTTCCAAGAGCCTTTCAAACACAGAGCCACAGCTGAAAATGGAAGAGTCCCCCCACTCCTAGCAGCTCCAGGTCAGCAGGAGAATCCATCCCCATAAATATCCAAAGGGGAACAGCATTCCCGTGCTCCTGAAAGATGAGAACGGAAATAATTCATTAAAGGCAATTGTACAATCCTGGTGTAATTGTTGAGAGGATCATTCTGCAGCTGCCAGGACCAGGGAAGGAAATGTCACCCAGAAATATTTCTTGTCTTGGTGTGATTTTTCCTTAACCCCCTCCTCCACTGGCTGGGCATGTGGATATTGGAGAATATGCTGTTTATTTTTTAATTCCATTTATAATCGTCTTGAATGCAACTTCCTCCTGTGCTCTGGGAAAAGCTACTGAAAGAGAGAGTAAAATTAAACAAACTCGCTCTTTTTTATTTCCTTATTTCAAAATAACCTAATTTTAGCATTGATTCGGAGGATGTTTGCAACTGACATTAGATTACAGATTTTCCTGACAATTAGTGGGAATTGTGGGAACAAAATAAACTCCTGTGGGTACAATCTCCGGGTGAATTCATGGTTTTCTGCCTGAAACGTTGCTGGGTTTCCTCTGTTTATGCCTGATACCAGTTTGGGTAAGAAGCCCCTAACTTCTGTTTGTGTCCTTAAAAATTAAAGAGCAAATGCTCCAAGAATGAGTTGAAGGCATGAAGTTAAACCTTCCCCAAGTGCTGAAGGGCTGGAAGAGCCAAAAATTCATTTTCTGGATTGCTTTGGATCAAAGCAGAAGCCACTGGGCTGAGCTCACGTGGTCACACCAGAAGGGCTCTTTACAAGCTGATGTGGGGCTCCAGATTTTACAAAAATCGAAATTTTAACTCTCCTGCCCGCAATTAAAACCGAAGAAATTCATATGAAATTTGCTCTTCGGCCAAAAGCCAAGATGAATGTGTTGATCCCCAACCTTTTGTTATGAGTTTTATCTTTGTCGTGCTCTTTTTAAAGTCTCAGTTCCTGGATTCGTGTGATGCTGCCCTTAGGCAAGGTCTTTCTACTCCTCCTCACACAGTTCTGGTGAGGGAAGCTCTGCCCTGCAAGGGAGGATGGGGAAACTCCACAGATCTCCAGGTAAGACCCAAAAATTCATTAAATTTGGATGGTGTTCCAGGGATTGCTCTCCCAGCAAACAGCAAAGGGCATTAACGGGGACCTGAAGGCTTTGGTGGCATCTGGGAGGTCACAGCTCCCTGGAGGAGCTGCTGAGCTTCAAACCAAAGCTGTGAACTCGTGATCTGCACAAAAAGCACCCGCTGTTGGGGCTGAATAACAGATCCTCCAAAGACCTGGGGGGAAATCAGGCGCTGCTGCTTTTCTCCCTCACTCGTGATCACCTTGCAAAAACGCCCACGGGCTCTGAAATTCCCCCTCTGAAATTCCTGGGAATGCTGGGGGGGCTCTGCAGCCGCAGCCCCTCCCAGCTCTGCTGCTCTGAGTTGTTTCCAAGGCTGGCAATATTTTGCTGTGAGATTTAAAAATCTTTTGGAATGAGCTGCCCTTTTCCGTAATGAATTGCAAGTGTTCTGAAGATTGATAAACACAATTTCATCCTGACTCCCCACTGGAAAAAGTCCCTGAAGGAATCTGGCACGTTGGCCATGGCAAATCTAGTGCTTTTATAGATATTTTCAAGCTGCAAGAAGATTTAAGGTTCTAATGTAGTGTGTATTGAAAGTTATTAATTTTTAGGTGGTTTTGGCTCCTTTAAATGTCACTTGTCACTTTTTTAAAGCTGTAGAAAGGAAGGGGGGGTTAGTGGGGCTGAGTCCATCAAGCTGGAACCTTGCCTTAAATTAAGAAAAATAAATTACCTGTCTGATATTAATGCCTTCCTCATAAGAGTGAGTGCAATAAAGAAGGCTCAGGCTGCCTTAGTGTTTGGGCTTGTTGGAGGGCAGGAATTAAAATCTTTCACTGATGAAAATGGAGGAAAGCAGATTTCAGGGACACGCCTGAATTCCTCAGGGCAAGAGCAGGAAATGTTCTGATGCCCAGAGATCCTGCTCGTCCCTGGGCAGATGAGATTTGATTGTCTGGATTTTAAAAGGTGTCATTATGAGTATGATAAAGGTAAGAGTAAATTAAAATAAGGAATAAACCAGCCCCTTTTTGGGGGGAAGCTGCATTGCCCCATCTCTGGGAGTGTCCAAGGCCAGGCTGGGGTTTGGAGCACCCTGGGACAGTGGCAGGTGACCCTGCAGAGCATTGGAAATGGAATTTCCACCCAAACCATTCCAGAATTCTGTGATTCCATGACATATTTAGATGAGTTTAACAATTAACCGAGCAACATCCTTATATAATTTATATATAAACATCATATAATTTAATGTTTATCAAAGTTGTAGGACTGAACGACAGGTAGGACAAGTTCTCTCAACATTAAACTGCCAAATTTCTTCATACTCCTTTTAGTAATTTCTGTAATTTTTTTTCCCCCAGGATTTTCCCAGAGCTGGGCAGGAAAGGAGCAGAGTCATTCCACTTTTTCCAGGCAGCACCGACAGAAGCAGAGGGCGCAGTCCTAAGCTGTGAGGAGGGAAATAGAGGTTGGATGTCAGGAAAAAGTTTTTTACTGAAAGAGTGACAAAGAACTGGAATTGCCCAGGGAGGTGGTGGAGTCACCATCCCTGGAAGTGTTTAAAAACAGAAAGTGTGGCACTGGTGATGCTGTGACAGCAAGGAGAGGTGAAACAGAGAGGACAAAGTCAGAGTGAGAGCAGAAAGAGAAGCTGACTTTATTTTACCTTCTATACCTTTCACAGAAAGGGCCCACACTGGAAGAGAGAGGTTCAGCCTCTTCAATTCCACTGGTGTCAGAAAACATCCATCAATTGTCTCAGAAAACATCCATCAATTGTCCCTCCTAACTGGAAGGAATGTCAACAATAACATTGTTTATAGAAAATTCGTGAGAAACTACCTCCCAAATATGCATACAATCAGAAAGCTGGGAAGAACAGCACAAGAACAAGGTGACAGCTGGGTTAGTGTCAGGGCATGGGTTGGACTCGATGATCTCAAAGGTCTCCTCCAACCTGGGATTCTGGGATTCTGGGATGAATCCCAGCTCTCTGCTCTCAGCTTTCGGTGCGGGTGAGGCAGAAATCAGTGACAAAGTCAAAGCAGGGCTGCCGCCCTCCCCTGCTCCCCCCCCGGTGATATTTTGTGTATTAAAAAGGCAGAGGGAAATCAAGTTGATAAGGCACAAACTGCAGCAGCTCGTGACTTTCAATCAGTGCCTGGGGCTCCCCAGGGCTCTGGAGGGCTCTCGTTGCTGAAAGGGCTGCTCAGAACAGCGGGAGCCAGGGCATCTTGAGAGGCTGATGAAGGAGGGAGCAGAAAGCATTTTCCTCCCAGATCCTCCCGGGATTTAGGGTTGAAAGAGAGGGCAGGTTGGCAAATGCAACCATGTCAGTGTTCTGCTGGGATAGAAAGCGTGGTCACGATAATTTAGAGCAAAATACATCATGAAATCCTGTCGTAAAAATCATGGAATGGCCTGGGTTGGAAAATACCTGTTAAATCCCTCGTGTTGGACAAAGGGAGCAACACTGCTATAAACTGTTGGTGATGTTCAAGTTGTAATTTATAAACAGTCTCCTCAAACATTGTGGTATTTGCAATGTATTTATATCATATTATGTAAGATAAATGGCTGGCAAACATTCATAAAGTATTTATTGGACATGCCACTGTTTGTTCAATGATTTATAAATCAATGCTGGGAAATGGGAAGTGGTGGCAGAGTTTCAGATAAATTCGTTGCAAAATATTTGCTGTGCATCAATAATTCTGATATTAATTAGTTCAGGCCTTATCTGCAAGTGCCTTGGGAGTGATTTACAGTTTACTTTCTCTCCAGGGTGTGGAATTCCTGCTCAGGCTGGAATTCCTGCTCAGGCTGGGTGTTCACAGTCCAGAGCTGGATCTGTCCCTGCTTTGTGCATCTTCCTTGAAGCCTCACTGGAGCAGCATTGGGATTGGCAGGAGAACCAGGAATTAGCTGCTCCTCCCTCTGCTCTCCCTGCGAGATTGAATCATGGAATCCTGGAATGGTTTGTGTTGGAAGGACCTTAAATCCCACCCAGTGCCACTGTCCCAGGGGGCTTCACGCCCTGTCTTGGGCACTGCCAGGGATCCAGGGATCCACAGCTTCTCTGGAATTCCATCCCAGCCCCTCCCCACCCTCCTAGCCAGGAATTCCTTCCCAAAATCCCACCTTTCCCTGCCCTCTGCAGTTTGAAGCCATTCCCAGTGTCCTCCATTCCTTGTGAAATTTTCTCTCTCCACGTTTCTCGCCGCTCCTTCAGGTCTTTGAATGAGGTCACCCCAAAGCTTCTCTCCTCCAGGTGAGCAATCCCCACCCTCCCAGCCTTTCCTCCATCCCTCTGCCCATCCTGGGGCCCCCTCTGGGCTCTCTCCAGCCTGTCCATGGTTCGGGAATGCTGGGAGCAGCTCGGAGTGGCTCTCACAGAGGGGCTGAGCCTCTGCCAAGCTGGCAATGGTTTAAGCCCATCCCCTGCTCTCTGGGGCACCTTGGAAGCCTTATAAAAAAACTCTGTAGAAAGTGGATTATTAGAACATGTTTAAAAGCATGTTTAAAGTCGCCTCACCAAAGCGTTTTTACATTGATTAATAAAAGCGCCCCAAATTCGCTGCAGATTTTTCAAGACCCAGATGAGAGGTTTGGGGCTTGGTTTAGTGATGAGCTCCCTTCACCTGGAGCTCCTCTCTCTTCTTGGGGGGCTCTGGTCACCTCCTCCTCCTAAAATCCACTCAGAGGAGGAGATGTGGCTCTGTGAAGAGCTGACACTGCCCCTGGTGAGATGCAAATGCCTCCTGGTTGATATTCCTCTATGCAAATAACTTTTGAAGTAGTGCTTGAATTTCATTCTGGTCCAGTGGATCAGCGTGAGGGCTTTTGGTGCTTAAGCTCATTAAAGTTCAAACTGGAGCTGGTTTTAGAACTGTGGAGATGAAAATAACTTCTGCTAATTGGGTTTTGTAAAGCGTGCATCCCTCTCAGCCTATTGTTTTTAGGCAAGTTTCTTAAGGTGTAAGAAGTTATTTAAAGTGGGTTTAGCTTTTATTTGGTGGGTGATAGAAACATCCAGAAATGTGGTAATGCCCTGGTGAAGTCGGATAAATAAATTTAAATCATCAGTTTTTACCAAGAAGAGGATACCAGAGTACAAAGCAACACAGCAAGACACTCACTCCAGGATCTGTGGCTTGGAGTCAGGGAATTCTTGTTTTATTCCCATTTAATAAAGGTTTTAGTTAATAATTGTATCTAAATGAAATAGCTCTGGAAAAGGGAATTTTGTGTAGCCATGTTTTACTTTAGGGGATTTTCAGGTGGGGTTTGTGTAGCCCTGCTTTGTGGGAATTTTCAGGTGGGATTTGTGTAGCCCAGCTTTGTTTGTGGGAATTTTCAGTGGGATTTGTGTAGCCCAGCTTTGTTTGTGGGAATTTTTGTGTGGGATTTGTGTAGCCCAGCTTTGTTTGTGGGAATTTTCAGTGGGATTTGTGTAGCCAGCTTTGTTTGTGGGAATTTTCAGGTGGGATTTGTGTAGCCCAGCTTTGTTTGTGGGAGTTTTCAGGTGGGATTTGTGTAGCTCTGTTTTTTTGGGAATTTTGGGGTGGGATTTGTGTAAGACCTTCAGGCTGGAACCGCCCCCTCAGGGTTCCTTTGATTTTTGAGCTTTTTCAGTCTCCTGCTGCAATAACCCCAGAGGGCAAACCCTCCACGAGAGCCCTGGGCTGCATCCCCAGGAAATGTCAGGTATTTCAGGCAAGGAAAGGAGTTTAAAAGCTGGGAAAGGCTCAGGAAGCACTGCAGGGAGCATCCCTGACCTCAGCCCTGCACTGATCAGTGAAAAATACTGCAAACCAGGGGATTTGTCGTGTCCAGCCCCTGCTCTGTGCCACCCTGGCCCTTCCCCTCCTGTCAAACCTCTTATCTTTGAAAGCACAGCTTGTCTGGGCAGGGCCTGCCTGTTAAAGCAGATTTTTGGTGGAGCTCTGCACGCTCTGCCAGGCTTTGATAAATAATGTAAATGACAGACAGGTCGATAGAGATGTAGATGAGGTAAAACAAGCCTGTGCTGCAGCCCGAGGAGTGAGATGAAGTGATGGAGATGATAAAGAGCTGCTGGTAGGGCTGCACAGCACCTGGTGCTGGATTCAACCTCAGCTCTCCAGCCCCACGGTCAGGGAATCAGGCAGAAAATCACTTTATAGCATCAGAAGGGCAGGAAAACCCAGGCACAGATCTGACTGAGCAACAAGATGTGGTGTGGGAAAAAGGGTGGAAATTCAGGGGGACAATCTGCTGGCAGCGAAGGAGAAAGCTCTCCTTGGCAAAATTCACAATCCTTTGTGGCAGTTGCATTTTGGGATGAGGTTAAAAGAGGGGGGTGAGTTTTCAGCCAGCAGGAGCCTTCTCATGGCATCCTGAAGGCTGGAAAAGGCTCCACGTGCAGCACTGGAGCAAATCCCACCCTGCCCATGGATCCTGACACCAAGTGCCAGCTCTGCTCGGATTCTGAACCCTCGGGGAGGGTTTTAAAGGCTGCCCCTCCACTTTTATGTTCATTTTCACGCACAGAGTGGGTTTTGGGGCAGCAGCCAGGGCAGAGCTGGGCAGCAGCAGGGCTGTGGGAATGCAAAGCTGAGTTTTCAGCAGTTTTTTGACTTGCTAGGTGAGGGAATTCCTGCTGCAGAGAGCAGCAGGTGTGCCATAGGTGTGGTGACCCCACAGGGATCAGGCTGGGTGGTACTGGGATCTACAGAGGGAGACACACAGCAGGGATTTAGGGAGAGAAAAGAACTCAAGTTTATGGAAACCTCAGTCATTTATTATTTTCAGGACACCCTGACCAGGGACTGGGTGATGAGGGATCCACCTCTCCCATCCCAGTGCTCAGGGAGAAGTCTTTCACATCATATCTTTAACAAAGGAATGTAAACTACTTTGTTTATCTTACAGCTGACTCTCTCACACAGAAAAAAAACAGAAGGTTTATTTGCAGAGGCAGCAACTGGGATCAGGTGGATCCTGAACTATTATAATAGTTATTTATTAAATAACTTCCCTGTAAAGAACAAGGAAGTAGAATCCTTCCCTGCAAAACATCTCTATTCCCTGAAAATCTAGAAATATTATAAAAGCCTTTTAGCACTGTATTATAAAAAAAATTTATTAATATAACTATTATAATAGTTATTTATTAAATAACTTCCCTGTAAAGAACAAGGAAGTAGAATCCTTCCCTGCAAAAACATCTCTATTCCTGTGAAAATCTAGAAATATTATAAAAGCCTTTTAGCACTGTTATTTATAAAAATAAATTTATTAAATTTATTAAATAACTGTTATAATAGTTATTTATTAAATAACTTCCCTGCAAATAACAGGGAAGTGGAATCCTTCCTTGCAAAAACATCTCTATTCCTGTGAAAATCTGGAGATATTATAAATCCTTTTAGAGGCACAGTGTAAGCTGACAGGACTGCTGGACACTCTTTAGACTGAATTTTCTTGGTGTATTCTCTGAAGTAATTGGGTTTTGGGCCAGAGCAGGAGTGAGGTTATTAAATTAAAAAGGCCTAACATGAAGGTTTTTGAACCAGCAAGAAGTAAAGTTTTGAAAAAAGACAAAACAAGGGAAAGAAACGTGTTGGGGTTTGTGGGTTTTTTTCCTTAGGAAGAGCTTGATGAATGTCAGCTTTTAAATCCCATAGAAAGCAGCAGTTAAGACAAATGTGGTTTGGGGTGGGGGTTTTGGGGGGGTTTTTTTTGTTTGTTTTGTTGGGTTTTGGGGTTTTTTTTGCTTTGGTATAGATTTAGTGGCATCATTTTAGACCTCATATGTGGAACTGCGTTTTTTTCAGTCAAGTTTCCAACCTTCTAAAAGCCATCAATATTTCAGAAGCACAAGAAAGTTGGATTACAGACAGTTGGATTGTATTAAATAATATATCTATACTTGTGAAGAAAACAAAAAATCAATGGCTACTGCAAGTTTAGCTCTGAAAGAATCCCAAAGAAATGTCAGCAGTTCTTTTCTGGGCTCTTTCTATTGTGCCCATCAAAGAAGATGGGGTTGGGAGAAGAAGGGAGGAGCACAGGACAACACCCCAGTCCCTCCATCTCACCCCTGAGCCCCCATGGGAAAATCCCAAAAATTCCCTTCTCACTCTACAACTCCTACTCTCATGCTGTCTAGAATTTGGTGACTTTTAGTTCTTCATTCCCAGGTGGTAATTTGTTCCAGGGGTGAAACTCAAAGCCCCAGGGGTCTCTGGCTGCTGCCAGGGTCTGTGCCCCCCCAATGCCAGGGTCTGTGCCCCCCCTGCCAGGGTCTGTGCCCCCCCTGCCAGGGTCTGTGCCCCCCTGCCAGGGTCTGTGCCCCCCCTGCCAGGGTCTGTGCCCCCCCTGCCAGGGTCTGTGACCCCAATGCCAGGGTCTGTGCCCCCAATGCCAGGGTCTGTGCCCCCCAATGCCAGGGTCTGTGCCCCCAATGCCAGGGTCTGTGCCCCCAATGCCAGGGTCTGTGCCCCCCCTGCCAGGGTCTGTGCCCCCAATGCCAGGGTCTGTGCCCCCCAATGCCAGGGTCTGTGCCCCCCCTGCCAGGGTCTGTGCCCCCCTGCCAGGGTCTGTGCCCCCAATGCCAGGGTCTGTGCCCCCCCTGCCAGGGTCTGTGCCCCCAATGCCAGGGTCTGTGCCCCCCCTGCCAGGGTCTGTGCCCCCCCCCTGCCAGGGTCTGTGCCCCCCCTGGCTGGGTCTGTGCCCCCAATGCCAGGGTCTGTGCCCCCCCTGCCAGGGTCTGTGCCCCCCCTGCCAGGGTCTGTGCCCCCCCTGCCAGGGTTTGCAGCCCCCAGGCTGGAGCTGGGATCACCCAGGGCTGGCACAGACCCCTCCTGGGTTCCCACAGGTGCTGCTGGACTCGAGGATCCTCGAGGGCTTTTCCAAGCTCAGCAGCTCTGTTCCCTTCAGCAGCTTCCCCCCAATTCCAGGCTCGTGCTTCCAGCAGCTGCCAGTGGGTTGGGAAAGGTCAGGACTGGGAAGGAGCTTTTGGGGGAAGGTAAAAACCAGCAGCTGCTGGTGAAATCTCCATCTTCAGCCTTAACACCTTCATGTTTTGGGTTCTTTTTGGTTTGGGAGCTGGAAGCAGAAAGGCTGAGGTTGTGGGGCTTTGCTGCCTTTTCCTGCCTGATGCCAGCATGGAGAGTGGAGCTGCCATAAACTGGGAGTATCCAAATGATTTGTAAGTGTCTGGGCTAATGAATGAGTTAGAGCTCTGTCAATATTTGCAGCCTGGGCTGTGGAATCAGCGTGGGTAATGCATGCAGGAGATGTAATTTTCAATTTACTCACCAATGTAAACATTCATTTAAAACCGAAGCTAAGCCTGGTTTACAGAACTTCACTTGCTGGGAAAGCAGGGAAATTTATAATTTACATTTTCCATGGAGGGCTGCTCACAGGTACCCAAATGAGGGGTGCTTTGGGGTTTTGCTGTGCAAAATTCAGTTCTTTCCTAAACACCAAACCAGATTCTTGCGTCCCATAGAAGATGACTTGAAAAAAAAAAAAAAAGTCTAACTTTCCGTGTATATTTTGTGTTTTTTTTCCCTGAGAACACAAGGAAGTCTTTCCCAAAACAAATCTTTTTGTCCCTCTCTTTTTCCCCATTATTGTTGAGCAGATCATAATCTCATCCATAATGGATGTGGGACTGAAAAATTCCAGGGAGTTCACATTCACCAGCATTGCCGAGGGAAAGAATTCTCTCCTGAAGATCCAGCTTTAATATAAAAGAGGAATAGCTGATATTACCACGTTCAGATCCAAAAACTGATACTGCAGCCCTCCTGATGTTTAATATCAGCTGGATTCCATGGGCCTTGTGTCAGGATAATTTTTGCAGGTTGGATTTGTGGTTCTGTGATGAAGAGCTGGAATAATTACATCCCTAAAAAATCTCCTGGCCTGGAACTGCGCGTCAGGAAAATACCTCTTTAAATTTCTTCCCATTTCTTTTCAATTGTAATCAAATTGAAGGAATTTGATATTTTGGGGGGATATGATTAAAACGTAACTGAACGTGGCAGAGGAGCTCAGTTTATCCCAGAGTTATTGATGCAGCAGAGCACAAGGGTTTGTGCACAGCTGCTTAAATCAACAATTTTGCTTTGTATCTCAGTTCACATCCTCCCAGGGAAAGGAAACAATTGATCCCATCAAAACTTATTCTTGTTTGACGCCACTTTTTGAAGTGTTTCAGGTCGGGCGAGCAGGGGAGGTGAATTATCTCCTGTCTGCACAGTGCAGGCACCACCCACCACTCCGGGATCCTTGCTGAGTTCCCCGTGGCTGTTGTTTCATGGGAATAACTGCCATGCTGGTGTTCTGCTGAATCTCAGCCCTGGGGGAATTTTACTCCAGGCCATTGCACCAAAATCTGCTGGAAGTTTCTCCCCAGCCTCTCCGGAATTGATGGAGCTGAACACGAATGGGATGAAGGCTCTGGCATCTGTGGGGGAAATGTGGGCAGAAAAATAAGAACAGAGACAGGGGAGGGAGGGAAATAACCTTAATTATGAGAGTTTGGGAGGCATTAACTGGGAGGTGGAGGGATTGAGTGAGGAGGAGAGCAGACCCTGGTGACAGCAGGAGAGCTGCGGGACAAAGTCTGTGCAGGGACCAGCTGTGCACCCAGGCACTCGAGGAGGCCAAGAGGCATCCCTGGAACATCTGTGCAGCACAGGAACCACGGTGGGAAGGAGCTGCCAGGGAATGCAGGCTCAGGCACCACTCGGGGCTCAGCAGCTGCTGCTGCCTGAGCCCTCTCTGAGCATTTCTGAGCACAGGGAGGGAGGGAGGCAGCGGGGACAGAGCTGAGCTCCGGGTGGGAGAGCTCCAGGAGAGTGCCAGGGCTGCAGCAGGGATCCCTGACAGCCCATGTGGCACCCAGGCTGAGGCTCTGGCCACAGGCTTTGTAGCAGGTTTTGGGAAAGGCTCTGGAAATGTGCTCTGCAGTGTGCCTGCTGCTCGTCCAGCCTGAAAAATCCATTTCCTTCCACAGCCCCTGCAAACAGCCAGGGGTGGCTCCCCTCTGCTCCTGCATCAAAGCTGCAGGAGGTCACTGGTTCCCACCATCACTGAGGCATTCCTTTCATCTCCACATCCTTTCCCTCGGTTTGATTCCTGAAAATGTGGCTGAGAGGTTCCCAGCTTGATTTTAGGAGCAGAGCAGGGGTTTGCTCCCTGCTGCTGTCTGTCCCCAGAGATTTTTCTGAACTTTGGGGCCACAAGTGGCTGAGGCTTTGTAGTTTTAACGACACCTCTCATGCAGAGACACTGAGCCTCCTCAGAGCTTTGAAGTCTCCCCAGAGCCACAGCCCAGCTCCACATTTCAGCCCTGAGGTGACATCAGGAAGGGTCCAACCAAAAAGGGCTCCTTTAACCAAATAGTTCCTCTAAAAAGGAGCCCTGCAGGTGTCGAGTGCACAGTTCTGGGTGCACTGCGAGTCTCAGCTGCTCAGACCCTTCCCATGCAGGATAAATCAAACACACACAGTTTGTTTGGGCTGCTGGTGGTGCTGCCTGTGGGGCAGGGCTGTTGGAAAAGCTCCCCCATCCAATCCCCCCTTCGCTCCCTGCTGGCACACAGCGATCCTGTCACAAGGCCATTAACACCTCCCAGAGTTTATTTATTTATTCTGGCACGGGCCAGCCGGGGTCTGTTGTTTTCTTTCCGAGGCAGGTTGGGTATTTGCATGGGTTTCATCCCTTAATGTTATCCCTGTGTTTGACAGAGAGGCAGGATGGAAACCCCTTTTTGTCACCCTCCAGTTCTCACCTGTGCAGGTGCCACGTGTGGTGCTCACAGAGCCAGAGCAGGAAAAGGTTCCTTGGGAAAGCCCTGCTGTGTTTTTGGGGTTTGGAGCAGAGCTGGGTGCTGCCTCTGGAGGAGGGAAGCTGTGCTCCTCACATCTCTGCGGTGGCATTTGATTCCTCCTGGGTTTGCACAGTGATTCCTCCATTCCTCCTGCTGGATGAGTCAGGAATGCAGAGCCGGAGCTGCTGCAGTGTCCCTGCTCTGTCCTGCCTCTCTGCATCAGCTGCTGCCTGCCCCCTCCTGCCTCCCCTCCCCATCCATTTGGAATTCACAGTCCATACATTCACAGGATGGGAGGCAGGGCATGGGACTCTGACTGAAAAAAAAGATCTTGTGCTGAAAAGCACCCAGTTGATGTCTCAGGAACCCTTCTGGAGTGTGTCTGGGTTTGTTTTGCCTCTCTGGGGTCCCAGAAACCGGGGTCAGATCTTTTACCAGGCTGGGGATCCTGCTCTTTTCTGGCTCCTGGAGAAGTTTTGGAGATTCCTCACCACTTCAGAGAGAAACCCTTGCTGCTTTCTCCTGTTCTAATTGTACAGGCAGGCAGGGGAATAAGAAATCAGCTCTTTCAGATTTGTTAATTTTCCGAAGATATTAAGCCATTCCGGTTTAATTTTGGTTAAGAGCTGTTCCATTATGGATGCAGGGAGGAAGCCATCCCTGACGGCCCTCGGGACATGCCAAAGTGCTTTAGGATCAGTTTGGGCAGTCAGAGACGTGTGAGTAATAAAACGTCTGCTCCGGGAAGGGCCTTTGCCCACCCTTGGCAGGGGAACCTGGCAAGCAGCTCCTCCACAGCTTTGCTGCTCCTTCCCATCCCTCTGCCTCCTCCAGGAGCTCTCTCCATCTTTTCCCTTCCATCTCTCTGATTTTTTTTCCTTTCTTTCCCAGCAAACCTCCGAAGTTAAGGCACCACAAGATGCAACATGACATAATCAATAGAGAAACTTTCCAAGCTTGCCAAGGCTGAGGATTTTTTTTCTTTCTTTCTTTCTTTTTTTTTTTTTTTTTTTCCGAAGTGTCTTGCTATCTGTCAGCATGTGCTAATTGAGCCTACACGCCCATATGGCACCTGCTCCCTGGAGGGAAGCGTTTCTATAGCCCTGGAGAGCACAAAGAGTGTTTGGGAGGGAAGCATTTGCCTGGGAATGTTGTATTCCTGGAAAACAAACTGGAGATGGTGCCCACAGGAGCCTTTGGTGTCATTGCTGGGCTGCTTAGGACGCTGACACTGGGTGAGCTGTGCTAGGCTTGGCTTAAATTTAGAACTGTGGAAGGTTTTGGTTCTGAGGAGGGTGAGAAAAACGATGTCGGGGAGATTTCTAGTGAGCCCAAATGGGGCTCTGTTAAACCTGAGGAGTGGTGTCTGTAATGCCCAGACATCGCTGGGAATGGCTCAGCAGCAGAGGCATCCACTCTAGCTGAGCTCAGCAGCTGGAATTTCACATTCCCAACCTCCCAGACAGCCCACAGGCTCAGCCAGGGAGCAGGAGCTCTCCCCACTGCAGGGAGGAGGGCTGGGTCCCACCGGGGAATTCGGGGGGCAGCTGCCCCCCTGGGCAAGGGAGGTGCTCCCTCCCGGCCACAGATGGGCAAACAGGAGGAGAAGGGGCTGCCTGAGCCATGCTTGGAGAGGGGAAATAACAAAAAATACCAAACAGCCATGAATTTTGCTCTGCAAAGGAAGCAAAACCCCCCCAGTGAGGTTCTGCGGGGCTGGGGGTCCCTGTCAGCCTGGTCACCAGCTCGGCAGATGTGACAAGGTCCCTGAGGGTGTGAAATACCTACAAACGTGTGAATGTGGGGGATGCAGAGCTGCAGGGCACTGCAGGAGATTTGCGGGCTGGCAGCAGCAGGTTTGGGATCAGTGGGGTTGGCACAAACCCTTCTGCAGCTCCTGGTCAGCCCCAGGAGTGCAAGAGCAGCGCACAAAGAGGGGAACTGGGCTGTTCCTGGGAGAAACACCGCTGGAGCTCAGGGCTGAGCTGCTGTGCCACGGCCTCTGTGTCTGTATGAGCCACAATTCCAGGGCTCTGGGATTTTTGGGGTGTGCAGAGAAGCTAAACAGTTCAGTTGTGTACCCAGAGTCCTCAGACCTGGCTTTTTTGGGAGCGCTGATGACACAACCACGCAGACTTGACTCTGAAATCAGTGGGTTGCTCTCAAAAGGAGAGATGAGCCTGGGCCTTTTCTCCTTCCTTTTGCTGTCCTGAGCATTCCTCGGTGCTCACTGAGTGGCACAGGATTTCTAAACAGGAATTGCTGCGCTTTGGATGGATCAAACTGTGCCTCCCATCCCTCCCACCCCTCAGGGCTGTTCTGCTGCAGAAATGGCCCCGGTTAAAGTGGCTGTGCGACTGTGCCTGTGTTTGATGCTGTGCCTGGAAAGAGGAGGGACTGTCCACCAAAAAACCGCGGGGTTTTGTTGGTTAAGCACGATGGAATCGCTGGGTTTGCTGAGACCCCACGGCTGTCTGAGCTTTGATGTGGACCAGGGTCTAAAAGCACCTTCAGCCAGCAGGTGAAATGAAATCCCACACAGCAGAGCCTGAGAGCAGCTAAAGCCCCACAGGCTAAGGCTTGATAAAGTGATTTTATGATCACTCAAAATCCATTTAGTTTGCCCGTGTCCCTTTCTGGTTTTGCCTGTAAGGGCAGAGCTCTGCACTTGTAGCTCTTGTTCAAAATGAATTTACGGTGCTTTTCACAACTGCTATTGAGTGGTTGGTCGGGATTTTTAGGCGAGGTTTCCTACAGAAACTGGGGTTTGCTGGAATCCAGTACTTTCTGGAGTATTTGTACCACTCGCTGCAAAAACAGAGACCAAAAAAAGCAGCTGATAAGAAGTCCCAGCACATTTGTGTGTGAAAGAGATGCTGATAACATTCACCCACCCCTTCGCGGTAGATTGTCACAAGAATTGTCATCTGAGAGTCTGTTGGTGCTCGTGTTGCAGCTCTGAGGGGCTCTGTCACTCCTGTGACACCAACGTGATCGCCCTGGGTCACCCGGAGGGGAGGCTGCAAACACCCATGGGCAGATTTTGGGACCCAACATTGATTTTCCTGCAGGGCTTCTTCCTGCCAAAGCATTGGAGCTGCGCCCTGAAGGGGCTTTAGGACAGGAATATTTGGGACAGCGATGCCTGAGGAGTTCAGCTTTTGTATTTTCCATGTTTTTGTGACCCTGCAGCTCTTCAGTGTGTCACTCCAAACCCCACACACGGTGCCAGTGGTCAGACACAACAATTCCTGCCCAGCCCTGGCAATCCAGGGCACCTCAGTGCCCCAGGGATGGGACAGAAGAGAGCTGGGGAGAGACCTGGGGGTGACTGACTTCATTACCTGGAGGTGGGACTGGGAGATCGACCCCAACGTGCAAATGGAGCCAGCTGATAAAAGCGTGAAAATTCCTGACCCACTGTCCATTTTGGGTCAGTTTTGTCTGCCCTAAATGTTCCTGAAGGTCCTTCAGTAAATATCACTGCTTTTTATTGTTTTTTTAGGGAGTCCCAAAAGGCATCTCCAGTTGGTGGGAGGTCCTGGCTTCAGCCTGGCTCCAGCTCCAGGGACCTTGTGCTGCCCCATTGTCCCAAGGATACCCAGCTGCTGTCAGGTTTTCCCTTCATTTGGGAGAGCTGCAGCTCTGAGGGACCCAGCTCTGTGGATCGTGTGTGTTCAATTAAAAAGAAAAAACAAAGGAGGTTGATGTATAAAAAAGCAAATCTCTTCCTGAAGCCGATGGGTTCCTCAGTGATTTTTATTCCCACAAGCTCTGGGAGCAATCCTTGCTTCCTTCTGCAAAGATGAGGATTCTCTTCAGTCTGATATAAACTCAAGCTTTGCTCTGCCCCTCCACCTGGCTGAAGGGCAGGGAGTTCCCCAAACCCTGACTTCTTCCCCAGCTTGTTTCCTTCTGCAGAAGCTCAGGCTGTTCTATGCCCTGGATGCCCCTGGGCTGGTTTATTCCCTATAAATTCCCCCCAAATCAGCCTGACTTGCTGGGATGCACCCTGTGCTCTGGGTGGGTTCCAATCCCACATGGAGCTTCGGTTGAGGTTGTGGAGGAGCTCCTTCTGTGGGGACAGACGTGGGGCAGCAGCAGAACTCACCATCTTCCCTTGGAGAGGGAATTTCCCTTGGAAAATGGTGCTGTGGGATGTTTCCAGGTGGCTGAGGGAAACCCCCAGGACAAGGCTGGTTGCTCACCCTAAAACTGAGCTCGGTTCCACATTCCATCTGTGAAATTTGCTGGCTTTAAGCATTCCAGCTTTTTCCCATTTCATGCAGCATTTTTTGCACCTTTCAGCTGCTGCAGGGACCGTTTTAACCAGGACAAATCCCCAGGGAGGCTTTGATCCAAGGAGAGATGTGGATTATGGGCCTGAGAGCTGGGCTGAGCATGGAACTCCTCAAATTCCCTTTGTGTGTGCCCTGCAAGGCTGCCCACCCTGGAATTTCCTTTGGAGCTGGAGTGGGGATTCCTTGGAGCTGCCATGGGCTCGGGCTGGGAATCCAGTGCCAAACAGAGGGGCTGAGCACTGCTGAGCCTCCAGGAGCATTTCCTACTCCTGACAGGGCACATCCCACTGTGGAATCCCACAATTAATGGGATTTCAGACAGCTGGAGCGCAGAGGTAGCAGGAAAACCAACAAATAACCCCCAGCCCAGGAAGGCTGGCGTTGCTGGCTGGAGTTTGTTTGGGAAGGGAAGTGCTGGTGACCAGATGTGTGTGGGAGCAGGGAGGAGGTGCTGTGGGTTTGCAGAGCTGGTGGCAAACACAGAGTGGGCATAAATTGGATTAGAGCAGCTCGGCTGGCTCGGCGCAGCAGCCGGGGGCGTTCGCCGGCGGCTCCAGCCCCGCAGGGCTGCTCGGGGAATATCCCGGGCTTGGGATGCAGGCAGTGGCTCTGCAGGGAGCTCAGCAGTGCCTGTGCTCCGGCTGGAGCCTGGCTGCTTACACAACAGGCAGCAGAGATGTTTTCCTGCCTGTTTTTCCGTGTGGGTGGAAGTTGGTAGACAGGAATCCTCAGGTGGGGAAGGGGAATGAGTGCCTGGGGCAGAGGGAATGTGCTAAACTCGGCACCCGGGCCTCAGCCTGGCTATAAATTGCCACCTTGCAAAGCAATTTTGGCTTTTGCTGCGTTCTCACTTGTGATAAATTTGCTGGGAGCTGGAGGTGTTTGGCCTCGGATGCCTCGAGCTGTTCCCTGAGTGTTTCCCAGGGCTTGGAGAGGGGATTTGTCTGTCTCCTGTGCACACACTGCTCACCTCACAGAGCCAGGGAAGTGTTTTCCTCAGGAAAACCTGCTGGTGCAGAGGCTTTAACAGAGCTCGAGTTACTCCAAGCATGGAGGTTCTGCTTTAGGAATCTACAATTTGTAGGTAAAAGAGGGGGAATCTGGTAAACCAGAAGCTTTAAATCACATCAGCACATAAATGCCAGCATTAATAACATTCTGAATGATATTTTTTATTTTCCTAAAGGTCACTGGCTTTGAACAAACCTTAAGGAGTCAGACAATCTTTGTTTGGTGATGTGCTGATAGCTGAAATCCCCAGCTGGAGCAACAGGAACCAGGACACTGGAGCCTGGGAGGAATTTTAATCGACAAAATACCAGAGTTTTGTTGGCAACAGCATGAGAAAAAGGAGGGAAGGGTTTGTTTTATTCACCCAAAATGCATAAGAGGTGATTCTTAATCTTAAATAAATCTATTCATGCACAGGCAGAGAAATGGGTGCCTGTTAAGAGCAGCTAAATTTATATAAATTTATAAATTTATATGAGTTTATCAAACAGGGACTGATTCTGCTGCATTTAGAGTTGTACCAGCTGTGAGTGGGTTTTGATGTCTTCGTGTGCAAGGGACCAAATGAAACAATAGGTAAAATGCTTGGGGTTTGCTGGCCTCGTGTCTGCTCCTGGAAATAGTGGCAAGCTGGAAATGGAGTTGGGGTCCTGGTCTGTGTTGGATGAGTTTTGTGTTTGGAGAACTCTGAGCTGTGTTGGGATGAGCTGTGCTGGGATGAGTTTTGTGTTTGGAGCTGTACTGGGATGAACTGTGTTGGGATGAGCTTTGTGTTTGGAGCTGTACTGGGATGAACTGTGTTGGGATGAGCTTTTGTTTGGAACTGTGTTGGGATGAGCTTTGTGTTTGGAACTGTGTTGGGATGAGCTTTGTGTTTTGAGAACTTTGAGCTGTACTGGGATGAGTTTTGTGTTTGGAACCGTACTGGGATGAGCTGTATTGGGATGAGCTTTGTGTTTGGAGCTGTACTGGGATGAGCTTTGTGTTTGGAGAACTCTGAGCTGTACTGGGATGAGCTTTGTGTCTGGAGACTCTGTGGTTACCGACTGCCTGCAAGCAGCTTCCATTTGCAGATGGATTTCTGCTCCAGTTCTTCCCTGAGAGCGCAGGTGCTGGTGCAGAGCCCCCCGTTCCTCAGACTGTCCCAGCTGTGACCTTTTCCAGCAGCTCTGGCTCCCTGAGCGCCTCCCGTGCCGAGTCCTGCCCGTGTCCATGGCGATGCAGGGACCCCGGCGCTGTGTCAGCTCGGAGGAGATGCTGATCAAATTCCACTCTCCATATGGTCACTTAGTCTTACTTTTCCCACAGGATTTAAACATGCAGGCCACGGACAGGTCCTGTTCCTCCTCTCTGTGTGTTCCAGTCACTGGGCTGTGTGTTCTGCACAGGGCTGTGTGTTCTGATCTGGGCTGTGTGTTCTGATCTGGGCTGTGTGTTCTGATCTGGGCTGTGTGTTCTGATCTGGGCTGTGTGTTTCCAGTCACTGGACTGTGTGTTCTGCACTCTGTGGTTCAGTCACTGACTGTGTTCTGCACTGGGCTGTGTGTTCTGCACTGGCTGTGTGTTCTGATCTGGGCTGTGTGTTTCTCACTGGGCTGTGTGTTCTGACTGGGCTGTGTGTTCTGCACTGGGCTGTGTGTTCTGATCTGGGCTGTGTGTTCTGACTGGGCTGTGTGTTCTGCACTGGGCTGTGTGTTCTGATCTGGGCTGTGTGTTCTGATCTGGGCTGTGTGTTCTGCACTGGGCTGTGTGTTCTGATCTGGGCTGTGTGTTCTGATCTGGGCTGTGTGTTCTGACTGGGCTGTGTGTTCTGCACGGCTGTGTGTTCTGACTGGGCTGTGTGTTCTGATCTGGGCTGTGTGTTCTGATCTGGGCTGTGTGTTCTGATCTGGGCTGTGTGACTCTGTTCTGCACTGGGCTCTGTGCACCTGGGGGTGACTGACTTCATTACCTGGAGGTGGGATTGGGAGATCGACCCCAAAGTGTGATAAAAGTGTGAAAACCAAACCTGTGTGACCCACTGTCCATTTTGGGTGCAGCCCCTGGGGGCTTTGTCAGCCCTAAATGTACCTGAAAGCCTTTCAATAAATATCCCTGCTTTTTATTCCCTTAATTCTGTCTGGCCTCTGTTTACAGGGAGTCCCAAAAGGCATCACAGCTATTAGAGGAGAGATGTTCCCATAACACCTGCAGCCTTAAAAGCCCTGTTAGCTCCGGGGATGAACACATCTCTCACTTTCCCCGAGCTCAGGGAAGCTGTTGTGGGGTTGGTTTTGACACAGCAGTAAAAGATTTTCTTGTCTTGACAAGATCATTTTTGGTCTTTGCTTTCCCACACTTCCACATTATCACAGGACCAACAGGATGCTGCTGATACGCAATTTTATTTTTTTTTTTTCTTCACATTATACTTTAAAGGTGGCAGGAGCTGCAGCAGCCTTGGAACTTAATTCCTTTGGGATTCATTTTGGAAGTTCCTGAGCAACTTAAGGTAAAATTAACGAACGTTGCAATTAATTTATCCCAGTTACTGTGACTAAGGATCCATTTCAGTGTTGGTTTACGACCATGCAGAGCTGAGGAGGACACAGACATGCAAGAATGCAAATTTTTGGCACATTTTGGGGGGTTAGGTGCAGCTCGTGATGCTGAAGTCGCTCTGTTTGAGGCTCTTGAGCCTCAGGGATGTGAGGATTTGAGCTGAGCCGGGGCAAGGAGTGACGTGAGCGTGACAGAGGTGCCAGTGGGAGCAGCAGAAAAGGGAGAGCAGGAACGTGGCTGGAGCTGCTCCTCCCTCCTCTGCCTCACTGACCCGCCAGCCTCTCCACAAAATCGCTCTGCCCTCATCTCCTCCTGGGGATGAAGAGCTTTACCCTGTATGGAAAACAGAATCCAGGGGTTTAAAGCACTTTCTCTCATCATCTGCAAGTTTTCTCCAAGCTTGTCTGAAAACAAAGCCCCAAACATCAGCCCCTCAAAGAAATAACTGGGGAATTGCAGCACTCGATTTTTAGATGCCTTTAAAATCCCCCCAAAACTCATCTCTACCCACTGAGTAATGTGGCATTTGTAGATGGGGGACCACCCTTAGTTTCATTTAAGGGCTGGGGTTTTCAGGGAAGATCCAGTTTTGACATGCCTGCACTTTATAAATGCACAGGGTAAATATTGTGGATGCAGAGTAACACTTTTCAGAACCATCTCTGAGTTTATTAAACACTCACGTTTTGTCAAATCCAAGGGGAATTCAGGCAGTTTTGATTATTTGAGCCTTGAACTCTCCTGTGCTACATTCTCTTGTGTAAATACGGGCAAGCATCACATCCGTGGCTGTAGTTAGAGACAAATAAATTGAGTTCTGTGACTCTTTGCCCTCCTGTAGGTTGAGTTCTGACAGCCCCATGTCACCTCCTCAGCTGCCTCTGTGGCTGCCGTGGCTCCCCTGCATTTTACAGCAATTTTGGGGTTGGCCACAGCCAGTCCTGCAGTTGGAAATGTTGCACCTGGCTGATTCCTGTCAGCAGCCAGGTTAATCCTCAATCCCTGCTCCTCCTGCAATCCTTACAGCTTCACTGCACCTAACAGGGTGTAGATAATGAAGGATCTGTTAATATGGACAGTCACATCCCCTCTCACCCTCTTCCACCCTTCCCCAAACCCTCGGGCTCCTCCAGCCTCGTGGCTGATGAGTTCAGGACGCTGGAATGGAGCCCTTGGCACACCAGAAGTTAAAGCCAAGCTGTGGCTGCTGCTGCTGCAGATGGTTTCACTCTTGGACAGAGCTGGGAGAGAGCAGGATTCCATCCCCTCCTGTGCTCAGTGTGGAGAGAGCTTCTGTCAGAGCCCAGGCAGCAGAGGCAGCAGCAGATGGGGTGAGTGGGGCTCCTGTTTATGAATGAACCCTTCTCCTGCCTCCTGTTTCCAGCAGGCTGACCACGGGCAGGGAAATAAACACCTCGCTCTGGCCAAGACACGAGTTAAGCCTCTATGCAGGATCCTCTAGGAGCAATCTGTATTTATGCAGTGGTACAGAATTTTTATCTCCCCTGTTGCCTCTTTCTTCCCCTCCAGTCCTGGTATCTCACAGTTTTCAGTCCGTCTCTGTCGTGCATCTGATCTGGGAGCTGTGCTGCAGATAGAAGCAGATTTCCACGCCAGGAATCAGTGCCTGGGCTTGTAATCCCTGCGTGTCAGCCCGGGCTCCTTGTCACTTCCAGAGCAGCAGCTCTTGATCCTCCTCATCCAGAGCCTCACTGAAGTTCCCAGGAACCAAGTGTCTGCCAGCATTAACATTCCACAGAGCTGCTGCCACATGAAGAGGGGGAAGTGACCTCTTGCCTTCCCCAGAACCCTGCAAAGAAGGGATTGTTCCTGGGCAGTAACACCAGTCCCAACATGGCAAAGCTGTGCCTTGCTGGAGGAAATTAATTCCTCTTGATGTGTGAGCCCTTGAGCAGAGCTCCTCTCTCCCTGCTCAGAATTCTGGGGCTCTACAAGTTCGATGCTCCCGTGACCTGATTTCCAGAACTGCTGCCCATTGCTGATGCAGCTGGAGCTTCACAGAGGGTTGGGGAAAGCTGAGCCTCCGAGGCCGTGTCCAGGCTCTGTAAATCCTGCCTGACCTTTTCCCAGGGACAAAGCCTGGGGCTCTGGCAGAGCCTGAAAGGAGCACCAGGCAGAGAGCAGGGACCACAGGGAAACCAGCCCTGCAACTTGGCTTTTAGGTGCCTGGATGAATCATTTGCCGGTGTAAGGACGGGGAGAGTGAGTGAACAAGTTTGTTTTGGAGATGGGGATAATGTTCAGTCAGATGAGTCACTGTGGGCACTTGGGATGCTTTTTCCTACATCCCAATCCAGCATCCTTGGCTTCCTTCGCAAGAGCTCCTTATTTCTATTTTGTTGGAGGTCATGTTTATGGGTTGTGCTGACTTTTAGTCCCCACTCTCACTGTTAATAGGGCAAAGTTTTGCCTTTTCTTCAGGTCGTGGAGTCCTAATTCAGTTGCAGTGGGTCTTGTACTAAAAGTGACTGCAGCCCTTGGAATATGAGTAGCCACTTTCATCCTCCAGTATTTCTTTCCCCCACTCATCTTTGTGAGCACTAATTTCTGTCTCAGGGAGGTTAAGTTTTCTCTTGGACCTTTTTCCTTAACCTCCTGACCTGCCTCACAAAACTGGGTGCTGTGCTGCTGTTCCAGGCACAATAAATGAAACAGAGCCAGAAGAAGGCAGCTTTTCCTCCTGCCACAGCAGAGCGTTCAAAGCCACCCAGGCCAGGAGAGGTGACTGCCTGACTCGGATGAAAAGGCCTGGAAAGGAGCCTTGAAGAGGCCACTACAGAGAGAACCTGCAAGTCCAGGTTCTGAGGGCTGGCACAGCTCGGGAATCCAGAGGCAGAGCAGGGCACACCCGTGGGGAGGGTTCGTGTGGCTTTGTGCTCAGCCTCATCCCCACAAACTGTGCAGAGCCACAACAAGGAGAAGCTGCCTGACCTGCCGGGCAGGAGATGCAGGATGGGATAATGAGGCTGCCTCTGCTGCCAGATCCTTCTCAGCAGCCACGGGTGGGATGAGCCCTTGGGGCCACGGGATAAGGATGGGCAAGTGCCCGAGCAAAGGTTGGGCAGTCTGGTGTGGCTTTGTAGGACTTCTTTTTGTCTCCATCCAAAGTTCACAGGGAGCTTAAAGCTCTTTGATACCACAGAGGGTGAGTGTTGGAACTGAGGCTGTTGGCAGCCACTTGTGGAAACACCTGGAGAAATCATCTTCAACTCCACACAAAGCAGAAGTCACTCACAGCTGAGTCAGGGAGGGATTTCAGATCAAAAAATAAGATGAGCAGCATCCTCAAGAGGAATTAAAGCAGAATCAGTCAGTTACAGGGCAGTGGTGTTAACCTAAGGCTTAATTATCCTGGAATTGCCTCCAAGTGTCCACTGCAGCAGCACCCAGAGAGTGAAGCCTGAATGAGGCAGAGAAGGAGGAGATGGGAGGTGCTCATCTCCTGCCATGGGTCACCTTGGCCTGGCTCAGCTGGGTGGAGACACAGCTGCTCAGCACTGATTTCATATTTAATGTTTGTGCAGCCAGTTGTGATCCGTGCTGATGGGTTCCTCGAGGCTCAAGCCTGACCTTTGGAATTTTTTATGAGGTTGCCATGTCCCAGCCACCACCCCAGCAGGAGCAGGCCTTTGAGATGAGCCTTGACCAAGGACGGTGTCAGCAGAAAGGAATATTTTATGGAAACGCTCCTCCTGACCTCTGCTACCAGGAGCTGTGTTTTGTGCCACTGAAATGGCTTTTCCAGCTTGAGAGCCATGTCTGTGGGGTATGAACACACCCAGACTCTGCAGTGAGTGGGGCTGATGGTCCCCAGGAGGGGGATTTTGCATTTCTCCTGCATTTCAGATGCTCAGGGTGCAGATTCACATCTGGAACCTCTGGATTTACAGCAGGAGGGGGTCTCAGTTCTGGGTTCATCTTTATCCCAGCCGTTGATGTCGTGCCCTTTGGCAGAGGAACGACCACAGGCCATTGGGAGCAGGAATGAAGCGAAATCTGAGTCTAAAAATCCTGCCTGCAAATTGAAGATGGTGAAAATCTCGTGGAATTTTCACCTGAAAGGTGAACAGGAATGTGAAGGCGTTTTCTCCATGAGTTCTTCATGATAAAATAAAGGGTTAGGAGCCAGGAAGGGCAAATGCAATGAAAAACAGTGACTTTATTCAGATTGTTTGAAATTCCTCTATTTTTGCTGGTGGTTTTGCCTGGAAGGGGGTGTTTAAAAGGCAAGTTGCAGTTTATTCAGGCTTTTGCTCCAATTTCCTTCACACTGTAAACTTCCAGAGATGTCCATAATTCCGTGGTGAAATCCATCACGTGCAGCTGTGGATAAATAATCTGGTAATAAAACAGGAGCTGCCCTCAGTACAACAAAACGTGGAGAGGGTTTGGAAGCAAAAGCCCAGCGAGTTGCAAAACCCTGCTTTTAGTCCAGCTAATGCCTGGATAAATTGATGGTTTAACAACGTGTTGGAATTGCTGTGGATTTACATTGACACAACAGCACAAATTGGTCCATTATCAGCTCCTCCTTATGGAAGTGGCACTTAAGGAAAAAAGACACCGGTGCAGTTTTATGGAAATTAAGTCTGAACTGACTCAAATTCAGCCCACAGGTAGGAATGATGATTTGGCACTTATTCCTCTTTCAAACTTCAGAGCATCGTGCAGTGGTCTTTTAAAACTCATCAGCAGGTCATAAAAACAAGGGTAAAAAAAAAAGAAGTTTTGGGGTTGTTTTTCCCCTGTGTTATCCAGTGGTGGAACTCAGTTGCCACAGGGTGTTTGGGAGGGCAAAAATTGAAGTTATTTCGGAGAGAAAATAAGATGCACTTCCAAAAGAACAGCCTCGAGGGACAATAAACGCAGCTGATAATGTAAGATCTTGTGGTTTGGAAAAGCTACACGTTGCTGTTTCTATGGAAATTGGAAAGGAGGGCTCCGTGGTTGTGTTTCCCACATGTTTTTCCCTAAACATCCACCCATACAGAGGAGTGACCTCGGGAGCTCTGGACCTTCAGCCTGGCCCAGCCCAGCCACCCTCCCACTTTGCTGCAAGAGGCAGGGAAAGGTGGAGTGAAAAATTTAAGAAAAATGGGAAAAAAAAACTAGGAGAAAAATAGAAATTTTACTCTGCCCGAGCCAGAGCCACATTTAGATAATGCCCCATGATTTTCAGGCAAGGAGAAGGGGGAAAGGAAATAATTTAATGATTTTTTTTTTTTTTTCACGTTATCTGAAAGAAACTCTGTGTGTTGGTTAACTCAGGGTTTAGTTTTGCCTGGGTGAGAGGCTGAAGTGTCTTGGGGCTGAAATGTTCCCATTTGGGCACTGGAGCTGACTGAGAGCTCCTCTTCTCCAAGACTTTCCATCAAACCCTATTTTTGATCTCTCCTTCCAATGAGCTGGGAGGGCGAGAAGAGGCTGTGTGGGTTTGGGGGTGTTTTTTTGTTATTTGCCTTTTTTCCCTGATTTTTTTTTTGGAGAAGGAACAGTGACAGAAACATTTCCAAATGACATTCCTCCCTCAACCTTCATCCTGGAGCTCCCTCAGCCTTGACAGGGTAGGAGGATCAGAGGATGAGCACAACCATCACCCAACTTCAGAAAAACATGAGCTGAGATGGAAATTTATCCTCAGGAGGACTGCTCCCCCAAATCCAGAGTTCCTGGTGTCACTCCCCCATACATCCATCCATCAGCTTGATGAACCAAATCCCTTTTTTTATATATATTTAATGACATCCAGGATAACAGAGGATCCATGTTCTTGGAGGACAAAGGGAAAGGTGGAATTGTCCCTGCCCATGGAATGGGGTGGAATGAGATGAGCTTCAAGGTGCCTTCAAATCCAAACCATTTTGGAATCCCAGGAAACAGCAAAACTCTGAGGTTCAGATTTTCCCTGCCTGTTCTCCAGTGCTGCCCTTGTTGCCCACACAATGGAAAAGGCTTTGAAGCTGCCAGGCAGGTTCTGGAAATGTGGAATGGCTGGAATGGTTCCTTCCATCATGGCTTGAATGCCTCCTAAAGAGAAATGGAAGTGCTGCTTTCAGAGACTCTTCTGCACCAGGTTTACATTAAAAATCAGGACAATTTATTTCCTTCTCTGTCCCCGTTCTGCTGTGAGCAGGGAGATGAAAGCGCCGGGAATTTCCTCCATTTCTCTTTTCCTATGAGTGCTGATTTAACTGAAGAACTCTCCTGTAGCCAACATGGATAACACGATAAATATCTGCTTTCCTGAGCTCCTGCCATCCCAGCCCGTGTCCTTTCATTAACCCATCACCCACGGCTCTGCTTCTCCTCCTCCCGACGTCCCCCTGGAAATGAATTCCCAGCTTCAGGTTGCTATTGGAAGCAGCAGCAGCAGTGCTGCTCCTGCACCAGGCACTGCAGGCTGGGCTGCTCCTGGCACCCCTCAGCTTTTCATCCCCTCATTCCTGCCTTTCCACGCAGCCCTTTGATTCCCTTGGGAAGAATGGAAGTGTGAAAAGTTGGGAATTGCAGAGTGCAAGGAGGATGGAGAACCTTCAGCAAGGCATGGAGGGACAGGACAAGGGGGAATGGCCTTAAGCTGCAGGAGGGAAGGTTTAAATGGGATTTTGGGAAGGAATTGCTGGCTGGGAGGGTTGGGAAAGGCTGGGCTGGAATTCCCAGGGCAGCTGTGATCCCTGGCAGTGCCCCAGGCCAGGCTGGAGCCCCTGGCACAGTGGGAGCTGTGTCACTGGGTGGGCTCTAAGCTCCCTTCCCACCCCAACATTCCAGGATTCCCTGAGACCAAGCCTTGCCTTAGACATGGACGTGGCTCTGATTTCTCCAGTCTGAGCAATCCCAAACCCCCCGTGGGGCTGAAACAGTTCCTGGGGGTGGTGGCACCTCCAAAACCTTTGTCTCCCTCTCTCTGCCCCATTGCTGTCCCAAGGATGGAACAAGAGGCACCCAGCCTTGGCAATCTCCATGGTTTAGGGCACTCTCCTCTCTTTACCTCTTTCCCCCTTCAGTTTTCCTCCTCCTGAAATTCCTGGAGTCCTTTGGAAGCAACGGGGGGAGGCGCTGCTTCAATTAAAGAACCAAAAGTAGGGAAATCTCTAGAAACATTTCATTGCCGTTTTGACAACTTTGAGATCTTAAAAATGGGGGAGGAAGGAACCTCAAACACAAGGTTTGTGCCTTCTCTGAAAAAGAACAACTGTTTCTCCAAGGTTTTGCCAGCACTGACAGGTTTCCAGGAACAATTCCATGAAATGCCATTTTTCAGGAGCACAGAGATCCTTGCAGGAGAGTTTTGATGAGTTCCAAGGAGGAGCAATCTCCAAGTGCTCTCCATCTTTTAAGCCAAATCCCATTTTGTGCCCTCAGGTGCCGTCACCCAGAGCAAGGGTGAGGAAAAGTTCCTGTTTGCAGAGAATTCAGCTCACAAAATCTCTGCGGCAAAATCAAGAAATAGCAATGCCAAAAGCGTGCTGGGGGTTGAGCTCAAACAGCAAAATATCAGTGAAAAGAGAGAATTCCATGGCCTTGGTGAGGTGAGGGGATGGAAGGAGGAACTGGCTGGGAAATTCTTTAAATATTCTTTTTTTCTTTTTATTTTTCTTCTTTCTGTTCTCGAATTTTTCGTTTTTTCTTTCCCGATTTGAATTTTTCCTTTTTGTGGTTCTCACTAAAAAAATCCCATCCCTGGCTGATAAATCCTATCCCTGATGTGAATTCCTGGGTTTCAGCAGAGCAGCTCCACACCCCACCCGAGCTGGGACCACCCTTCTCCCATTCCTGAGCCTTGGAACAAATTCTTCCTTGAACTGAGTGAGAATTCTGCCCAAATTTAAGAATTTCTGCCTGTTGAAGAGCAAGTGAGTTTCCCAACAGGTGGGCTCAGATGGGAAGCAGATCCCTGCCAGTGGAGTCAGGTGGATGGAACATTCCTTTCCTGGGATAAAAGCAGCTTGGAGGTTTGAACATCCTTGGGAGTGTTCTGTTTCCCAGCTCAGAGCTGCAATCTGTTCAAAACAAGCTAATTTTAGGGCTTGGCTGGTGGAAAGGAGCCATTTCCTTCATCTTAATCCCACATTTCACATGTGCAGCGCGTGGAAGTTTGGGATTGACCTGTCAGAGATTTCAGGGGATGGGTTGGGAAGATGGCTTTGGGGGTTTGGGGGGCTGGTGGACCTCAGGGTTCTGGTTCGGGTTAAAATCACAGAGCAGAAGGACTGGGAGGGGATTGGGAATTCCAGGATCTCGCTGGGTGTGGGAATAACGGGGCGATGCCACGGGGATGGGTTTGTCATTCCTGAAAGGATCGTTTTCCTCCCATCAGCTGGAGCAGGTGGAGCTCCCCGAGCTGGAATGCCGGGCACCTGCAGGGTTCATCCTGGGAGGATGGGAGCGTTCCCGTGCTCGGGGCAGGGATTCCTGCTGGAAATGTGGGAGGTGGAGGGTTTATCCCAGGGCTGGGCATCGCAGCAGGGTCTGAGTGTCAGGGAATGAGCCTTGGAATGGATCCTGGCGCTGCCTTGGCTCCAGCCCCTCACTGAACAGTAGCGATTTCAAGAGGGAACGTTAGCCCCCCAAAACACACAAATGTCATCTTCTGCCTCCCCTGCATCTTCACCGCGGCCAAAACCGGCTCCCATCCCAGTTGCCATGGAAGGGGCACCAGACAAAGCACATTTGGCAGCTGCTCCCACTCCATTAAATCACAAATACAAATGTAAAAGAAGGGGAAACAGCTCGATTTGCATCCAATTGCAAATTCCACTGATACAGGATGGAAACCTTTTGTGCTGAGAGTCAGAAATCTCCTCTGACAAGTTGATGGAAGCAGCTATGAATAGTAAACCAAGGATTTTAGAATTTGTTGCGATTTGGAGCTGTGTTTTTCCTGAGCAGATGCCTTTGCTGCCTATTTCTGTGTTGCCTTTTTCCCCCCCCCCCCCCGAACTGCTCTACCAGTGAATTCTGCAGATGGATCTGGGAATTGCAGCATGACCTGAGCTGGATGGTTTGGAAGCTCTTGGTGCTTCCAATTTTTTTCCATAATCACTGGGATATGAAGATGTTTAGCACTTGTGAAAACCTGATTTAAAAGCTCTTCCCCGGCTTGGTGACTCCTGAGGTTCTCTGAAAATTTCCAGGAGCAGGTGAGCCAGCAAAGGTCAAATCAATTGGGCAGAGAACAAACAGGCTGATAAATTCTTTGGAGGTGCCACTGCCCTTCACAAAATCAAACTTGTTACCCTGCAGGCAACAGGAAAATATCAGAAATAATTGAAAATTGAGAAACTGACAGTGGCAAAATAAAGCTTTAATCCATGGAGCCAGTTCTGTGGGAATGTTTATCCTCAGTCAGAGGAAGTCCATAAGATATTGAAGGTTTATGAATATTGTATTCCAGACTGGTACAAACTGGAGGGAGGAATGGCTGATCTTGGTTTATGTGGTTATTCCATCATTATTTCTGGGCTAAAAAGAATGCTTTGTCAACTGTCAAGGATCAAATCCCCTTCAAAATAGCAAGAGGTTGTGAATTTCATGAATTACGAAACATTTTTATACCTTACTTACACCCCAGTGTAAAAATAAGTTGGGAATTGATTCAGCTTGAGGAAGTCAAATCCCAAGGGGTTTTTTGGGAAGCTCAGCTCAGCTTTCCAAAAGGATCTTGGAAAAGGATCCCTGTTTTGAGGGCAGAAATGGAGAAAGTTTTTAAAAATGGGTTTAATTAAAGCCTGGCAGGTGCTCGAGCATGGCACCCTCTGAAGCCTTTGGATCCTGAGATCTTCAGGAAAGCTCACTGGGAAGTTAAATGAACTTTTTGGGGAACATTTCATTAAGGGGCTATTTCTGCTCGATGCGTGGGGCATCAGCTCATCCGGAGCCTGGTTCCACACAACTTCCAAAGTCCTGGAGCATTGGATCCCCTTCAAAAAGCCTTCTTTGGGCTGTGTGGGCTGGGACTCAGCCTCTCCTGCAGTCCTCAGGCAAAGATGAGTCTTCCTCTGCATATTTCATGCCGTGTTCATCCATTGCCTGTCAGGATTCTCGGGGAACTTGGCTCCTCCACCGGGGAGTTTGAATCATGACTTTTCACCTTCCTGGTGCTGCAGGGGAACGGCAGATTGGAGGCAGAGAAATTGGATTTATTTGGCTCTTCCAGAGGTGTTGCTGAGGGCTGGTCAGTGCCCAGCTCCGGTGGTGGGTCAGGTGTTGATTTTCCAAAGCGATTTTATTACCGAGCACAATTTCTGCTCTAAATTGAGGTGAGCAATTTTCTCTTCTGAGCCGTGACCCTGCCGCCCCCAGCGATGGAAACTGAACCCAAACGACCCTGAAGAGGCAGCAGCAGCTCTTAACGAGGGGATTTGGGGTCCTGCAGGTCACCCAGAGGGGTCAGGGGGTGGCAGGATTTTGTCTTTCCCTGCTCACAGGTGACAGGGTGGGATTTGGGGCACCTCGGTGGAGTCCTCACCATCGACCCGAATCCAGGGTCAAAAATTCCACTGATTTGGTTGAAACGTGAGGGATGAAAAAGTTTTTCTTTGGACTAACCTGCAGCTCTGTGGGCCCTCAGCTGCAGCCTGTGACACGTGGATTCCCGGAGCCTGCAAAAGCTGCCAGGCTGGGGCGATCCAGACAATTCCCAGGAAAACCTGGAGCTGTCTGTGGCACCCAGGTCCCCTCAGGGTCTGGTGCTCGTTATCCATCACTCTTTTGTTGTGGATGGATGGAGCTGCTCCAGCCCTCTGGCATTTCAAGCCGTGCCTCCTTTCTCCCATTTTCTCTCCCTTTCTCTCCCCTTCTCTACCCTTCTCTCATTTTCTCTCTTTTTCTTCCCCTTTCTCTCCCTTTCCCTTTCTCTCCCTTTCCTTTTCTCTCCCTTTCCCTTTCTCTCCCTTTCTCTCCTTTTCTCTTTTTTTCTCTCCCTTTCCCTTTCTCTCCCTTTCTCTTTCTCTCCCTTTCACTTTTTCTCTCTTTTTCTCTCCCTTTTTCTCTCCCTTTCTCTCTTTTCCTCTCCCTTTCCCTTTCCCTTTCTCCCCTTTCTCTCCCTCTCTCTTTCTCTCCCTTTCCCTTTTCCTCTCTTTTCCTCTCCCTTTCCCTTTCTCTCCCTCTCTCTTTCTCTCCCTTTCCCTTTTCCTCTCTTTTCCTCTCCCTTTCCCTTCCTGCCCCATTTTCCCCGGGTTTGCGGCTCCTCCTGCCCCGTGCCGGGGTCGCAGCATCCGGACCATCCCCAACCTAAAGACAAAGCCGAACCTCTCCCGGTGATTTGCATGAAACTCTTCTTTCCCATCACATTAGAGAAAAACTCATTTCTTCTGTAGAAATATCAGTGAGGGCATCCCGCTGCTTCCCCCAAACCTTTGTTATTCCTTTGTGGGATTGTGATCCGAAACTGTTCCTAATAGTGGCTGAACCCACAAGGACATAAAACATTTCATCTTACTTAAAAGCAGCAAAATTCTCTGAGAATTTTCCCCCCTCTGTGTACACATTAAACTGCATCAGATCAAAACTTCCTTTAAATGTTTGGTGTCGTGGAGATGTTTTTCCCTTTCATCCCAGCTGAGGCTTTTGTTATTCCAGGCACTGAATAAATCTGTTCCTGCCCTTAGGAACTTAATTGAATTTTTTGCTTTTGTTGTAAATATGCAAACAGGATTTTGCCCGTATTAAAAGTGGAAAATGAAGTAGGAACAGATGAAATTTGTCACATTTGAAGCAAAAGTTGGGGCACCTGCTCCAGGACAATGCCAGCCCGGGCTCCTGGAGAGAGGAGAACTGTGGAGGAGAGGAGGTCATGGCAAGGTTTTCTCTTCTGGGGATTTATCAAAGGAGATTTGAAATATGGAGTTTTATTTCAGCCCGTGCTGTTTTCTGTACAGACATCTCCTAAATGGGTCATTGTATTTTATCAGCAAAACACATTGTTGGCATTGTCCAAACACTTCTCAACAATCAATATTATCTTTTCTGAGGGGAAATAATAACATTTTGTGCGTGTCTGGAGTCCAAGTGATTTTCGGTGCTTATCTCCACTTTGTTTTCTCTCCTCCTGCAGTAAATTCATTCACTCTTTACTGGGGTACAAATTGATCCATAAACATTTCATTACCAGCAAACGCTGCTCCTTCCATGGTGTATTTTATTTCTCTCATTTTAATTGCCTCCAAAGCTGAGTACGGGGCTGGCAGATAATGAAACCAAAGCTGCCATTAACAGAAATGTGAAACTGTATTTCCTCCCTATTTTTGAAGTAGTTTTTCTGCTTATCTTGGCAATCTGCTGCTCCATTTCTCAGCCCAACAAATCTTGTGTCTTTTTTTTTTTTTTTTTTTTTCCTGCTGAACAGCCCAGGTTGGGCACAGGAGGGGGAGGAATTCCAGCCTTTTTTTATTTTATGGATTTCCCTCTGGCAGCCAAGGAAGGGGAGTCTGAGCTCCCACCCTGGCACCTGCCCTCACTACAAAGGTTTGTGTGAGGAGGAACTCCTCACCCTGCCACAGCTTCCAAAAAACCCATCCCTGTGGCTTGGGAAGGACAGGGCACTTCTCCACCCTAGGGTGCAGGAATTCTGAGGCACAGAATTTTTTTCCTATTAAACTGAACTTAAGGAGTGTTTGGACAATGCTCTCAGGCACAGGGTGGGATTTTTGGGAGGCAAGCTGGGCTCCATGATCCTGATGGGTCCCTTCCAGCTCAGCCTGTTCCATGGTTTTATGAAACTTTATTTGGGCATCCATCCAGCTCCGAAGGGCTGGGAACCCCTCCTGGCATCCCTGGCTGCTCCAAGGAGGGGCTGAGCAGGGGCTGCAGCCTCGTGGTTGGGATTTTGGGACCCACCTGGGCTCGGAATGTGCTGGGGGAACACAACAGAGGCGCCACATTAGTGTTGGAAGGGAGGAACCGTGGGAAAATGGAACGGTTCGGGTGGGAAAGAACCCCAGAGATGATTTCATCCCACTCCTGCCGCTGGCAGGGACAGCTCCCACTGCCCCAGGGTGCTCCAGCCTGGCCTTGGACACTGCCAGGGATGGGCAGCCCAGGTTCCCCGGGAAGCCTGGGGAGGCTGGGGATGCTCAGCCTGCCCTGGAGCTCCTCTGCTTTGGGTGGGACACTGCGAAGGAGCCCACGGGGGCTGGGCAGGGCTGGATGCTGCGGGACGAGCAGCAACAAGGAGGGAGAATCCGCTGGGCAGTCCCAGGAGGAGCAGAGGGCTGGGAGCAGCTCTGGAGCGATCCATGAGAAGCGGGTTTGTGAAGGCTCTGCAGATCAGAACTGAGCTCTGCGGGGACGAGAACAGCCCGGGAGCCTGGAGACAGAAGTGAGGAATTACCTTTGGGAAGCTTTTTCTGAGTGCCGCATCCAGCCGGAACAAAAAGTGACAAAGGGCTCTGGAAGTACCTCCCGAATTAGGCGCGAAGTTATGGTTAAGCACATGTTTGGATCAGCAAATCCCCCTGTGCTCGGGACCTTGTCACAGATTTTTCTGTGAATCCTTTTCAGCTGCACTTGCCAGCGCTGGCCATTAAACCCTGCTGTTGTAGGAGCTGGCGTTGTCCACAGAAGAAATCGGAATTTGCATTATGGAACAGCGATGTCTATTTTGATTAAGAACAACACTCTCCCCTGCTATCCTGTTTCATGAATATTTAAGTTAATTAAGCCCAGCAAAGATTTCATTTCAGCTTAATGACTTCTAAATGTGACTTCTTATGTCTGTGGAAATGAGTGAGATACGACAGGCACAGCTCTTAATGCACCTAATTATGGGATTGATGCATTCCAAGGATATGGGGCGGCAGGGTTTTGTCCTCAGGGAATGTGACATCCCTGAGCCTGTGGTGTGAGCTGGGTTGGCCTGGCTGGGGTCCAAAGGAGCTTCCTGAACTGGAAAAAGGAGAGAAAATCCAGGAAAACTCTTGTGGGTCAAGAAAGGGCTGTGACAAAAGCGTGGGACGAACTTTGGGTGATGTCTCTGCAGAGCTGAGTTGTTTTGGGGAATTCAGCATCAACCTTGGGATGGCAGCTGATCCACAGGAAACCTGGACAGGGAAGAGATCAGAGATGCTCTCGACTTTTCTTACATTGCAGTAATTTGGAGCAGAGGGGTGCAGGGAGTGATTCTGGTTTAGAGGGGGAATTGTGTTTGCTTTTTTTGTCGGGTAATTAAACACCCAGCCCAACTTCCCCAACGGGCAGTTCTGCTGAGAGTGAGCTGGAAGTTGGAATTCTGCACCAGAATTGGAGAAATGGTTGCATATGCTTGGAAAATGAGTCTCTTTAAGTTTGGGTGTTAGGGGGCCTTATTTTAAAAAAGCACCTGGACAGAATTATTGGCTGCTTTGGAAAATCTGACTCCCATTTTCTCAGGCATCGCTGAACCTCGGTCCCAGGTAATTCAGAGCATCTGATATTACTGGTAATGGTGGTTAAATACAGAGTTTATCCTAATGCTCACGCTGGCATCAAAAGAACCATCTCTAAAATCACCCCTCTCAGGAGTAATTCCGGAATCCCATTAGTGACTGGGCAACCTCTGTGCTCAGTCCTGAAAATGAGAGCATTATCTGCCCCAAAAAGGGCACAGGCAGGCAAAAATGGGGTTTGTGGATCTGAAAGTGTGGGGAGAACAAACTTCAGAGCAGTTCCAAGCGTCCCCTGCAGGCTTTTTTAGCCACTCCTGACAAATTCCTGCCCTGTTCTTCCCAGGAAAAACCTGAGTAACCCTGGGGGAAAGGTCCCTCATTTCCTTCGTTCCTTGGCTGCCGTTTGAGTGAAAGGCTTGGACATTTTGTATTTAGAAAGAAGGGTTTGAAAATAACGGCCTGGAGTGACAAAATCTTGGTTGTTCTGTGAGGAACTGGTGCTTGTGTGGGACAGGCAGGGAAATCCTGGGAATCCCTGGGGCCCGCCCTTTCCTGCAGGAGCAATTCCAAAGGATGGGACTCCAGCAAACCATTCCATGCTTGGGAACCGCCCAAATCTGATGAATGAGGCAGGGAATGAATTGTTGAGCATTCCCGGCTTGTAGCACTATTTGATTTATTTTTTTTCCCCCATCCTAATCCTTACAAGTGTGGGGGGAGCAGATTGAGATTCTGCCTTAAACTGATGGGTCTTGACTCAATTTAAATCCAGCTAAGAGTGTTAAATTGACATCTAAGTAGGTGAGTCAAGTGCTAAGTCTCTTTCAGAACAAGCTGTAGGTGTGTTGTGATTCCAATTTATTTCTTTATAACTCCCCTAATGGGATAAAACGTACGAGAGGGATGGAAATGCTCGGATGACAAATGCCGAGGGGATGGGATGTGGTTTGAAGTGGAGGCTGTGTGGAAATGACAAGTGAAATCAAGAGATTAAAAGGATGTTCTCACCTGATGGAAGGTGCTCTCCAGGGGACTGCACTGAAGGGAATCAAGAGGGGGCTCGGAGTTAGTCTGGAATTTGATTCTCTGAGTTAGTCTGGAATTTGATTGAGTTAGCCTTGAATTTGATTCTCTCCCCATTCCTGCTGCCAGTTCTCCTGGTATAGGAGTAGGAATATTTCCTTTTGGGAACAGGGTTCATTTCCATTTCTTTCACCCTTTTGCCTCCAGTGAGCTCTGTTCCTGTGGACACCCAGCGTTCCCTCCCTGCTGAAAGTCTTGGGAGGGATCCTCTTTCTGAGGATGGAGCTTTGCTATAGCACAGAAATACCAGTGTTGAAATAACCCAACAAATGAACCAAGTTTGGTGTTAAATGTGACAGTGGTTTCACAGGATTTGATGGTGGGGCACACTTGGGTGGACTCTGGAGGGAAGTGTCAGAGAGAACTCAGGGCGACCCAACAAGACCCCTGAACCCCTTCCCAAGCTGGATCCAGGTTTAGCCTGGAGTTTGGTCAGAGTTTTGTGTCCAAAGAATTAGATGGACACAATCAACCTTTTTTGTCAGCCAAGATTTTGAAGTTGATCTTTGAATTAACTGTTAATCCCAGCTGTTAATCCCTTCCCAAGAACCTTTAACAGTAGAGAATCGCTCACCTTTGAGGAGTTACTGGGTGTTACTCTCAACCTTTGAGGAATAACTCAGATTGTTACTCTCAACCTTTGAGGAGTTACTGGGTGTTACTCTCAACCTTTGAGGAATAACTCAGATTGTTACTCTCAACCTTTGAGGAGTTACTGGGTGTTACTCTCAACCTTTGAGGAATAACTCAGATTGTTACTCTCAACCTTTGAGGAGTTACTGGGTGTGACTCTCAACCTTTGAGGAATAACTCAGATTGTTACTCTCAACTTTTGAGGAGTAACTCTGAGTGTTACTCTTAACCTTTAAAGGGTAACTCAGATTGTTACTCTTAACCTTTGAGGAGTAACTCAGAATGTTACTCTTAACCTTTGAGGAGTAACTCAGAATGTTACTCAATCTTTGAGGAGTTACTGGGTGTTACTCTCAACCCTTGAGGAGTAACTCTGAGTGTTACTCTCAACCTTTGAGGAGTAACTGAGTGTTACTCTTGCTCTTCAAGGAGTAACTTTGAAAATTAATCTCAGCCTTTGAGGAGTAATTTCGAGAGTTACTCTCGACCTTTCAGGAGTAACTTTGGGAGTTACTCTGGAGCATTGAGAAGCAGCTTTCACAGTCACTCTGGGCCATCCAGCAGTAACTTTGGGAGCCGCTCTGAACCTCCCAGGAGCAGCTCTGGGAGCTCCCTGGGCTCTGCACTGTTGATGCTGTGGGGTGGTTGACTCCCAGTCCTATTTGCACCCCAGCTGTATTTTGGGTTGGCCCCTGCCCAACATCCTCTCAGCTGCTGAACATCCCCTGCCCTCAGATGTTGAGAGATTCATGGCTTCAGCTCCTTTCTTGTGGTCTCTGGGCCAGATGGAGCCCTCACAACCACCCTTCCCAGCAGGAAAAGGGGGAACACAGATGGTGCCCAGGCAGAACCTGTTGCCCTTGCTCAGGCACCCAGAGAACGAGGCACAAATACAAAAAAAAAAAAAAAAAAACATCATTCTGTAAAGAAATTAGGGACTTGAAGTGTAAATATTTGCCACAGCACCAAGCAGGACCACCCAGCATTGTCTTTTGCCATGACAAAGGGTCTGAAGGACCTTTGGGATTTATTGATGTGTGTAAAATAGTTGAGGCCCAAATATCATTTTTATTGCTGGTGGCAAAACATAGATAACCCCCCAAAACTGTTCTTTGGATAAAACAGATTTGTGTTTCTTTGGGATGGATGGATTAGGAGCTGAGTCTTGCAAAGCGTTTTCAGTATCAAAATTAGAACTTGATATTTTGCCCCTAAAAAAAAAAAAAAAAAATGAACCTTTTCAAGAGGCTGACTTTTAACCAACTGCTGCTTCTTCAAAATTCTTTATGGTCTCGAAGTCGGATGTGCAAAATCCTGTCAGGTGTCGCAGTGAATAGATGAAAAACTTCCTTTATTTTTATAGT